>CM045745.1:10725281-10947781 GCA_024760905.1 Plotosus lineatus | reverse complement strand
GATGACACAGGAAAACAGAACAAAAGATCAAGTCAGGCTCGGAGGAACCATGTAATGTGGAACGATAAAAACATTTAGGAAGGTTTTCTCAGGAAATGAATGAAATGGTACCAAGGCACCAAAAAAAAAAAAAAAAAAAAAAAAAAATTCAGAGACCGGTACTGAGCATGACTGGTTCTGACTGTGACTCACGGCTCTGTATTTAAATACATGTTAACTGTACAGCATGGATGAAATCATGAAGCCACTGGATATACAGCACACACACAATGGCTCTTACAGATTCAGCACTCTATTGTGTCCAAATAGATCCTGGATACAGTCAATAACAATAAAAACAATGAATGAAATTACTCTATCTGCACACACACACACACACACACAGCACCGAATGGGAGATGCCACTTACCTTTGAGCCACTATCTTTTATATTTCACATTATGCACAAGATTTAATTTAGCAAACTAAGGTCTCTGCAGAACTTTAGTTAAACTGATGGACTTTGTTTACGTGAACAAAACTGGATCAGCATAAAACACACACTTACACACACTTACACACACACACACACACACACACACACACACACACACACACACACACACACACACACACACACACCAGCAAGACGACTTTTGGTGCTGGGGAAAAAGACAGCATTACAGTAGAAGCACTCTGTGATTAACGGTGATCCTACTAATGCTAAGGCAGGAAGTAACGACCTTTCCTCCATCTCTGGCGTGTGTTCCTTCTCAAATTAAACTACTAAAGCCGTATTTATAAAGACTTCAAGGCTAAGAGTAGCGCCAAAGTGGCCAAGTCTACTTCTCTTACTGGATTTGGATGAACATGGTGCAGGTGGGTAATATGGACGGCATGGTGATGTAGTGGTTTGCACATCGGCCTCACAGCAACAAGGTCCTGGGCTTGATGATGGGGCATCTGTATGGAGTTTGCCTGTTCTCTCCATGTTTTCTTTGGTTTCCTTATGGTACATATTCTGGTTTCTTCCCACAATCCAAACACATGCTCATTAGCATAACAGGCTGTTCGAATTTGCTCCTTGGTGTAGACGCGAGTGTGAATGGTTGTGTGTTTGCCTTGTGATAGTCTGGCGAGCTGTTCAGGGAGTACCCTGCCTTTGCCCGCCTTAGCTTCAGCCTCCGCATGAGCCAACTTAGTAGGATTACGCGGTCTGGCAGTTGAAGGAATGAAATGGGAGAGTTGGGTAATGTTTTATGAACAGAAGTACAGCATTCCGCCCGAGGTAAAAAGGTAAAGTCTGTTGGGTTTTTACACCCGAGCCTAGCGGCTCATCAGGCCGGTGCTTATCCCCGGTTTCCGTAGCGTGAAGCGACCAGGAGTTCAACTCCACCTGGATGGGACGCTAGTCCATCGCAGGTTACCTTCCCAGTATATTTTACTGGTACCCATTTATACTACTGGGTTAACAGAGGCACACTTGTGGTTAAGACCTTGCCCAGGGGTCTTAGCACAGTGGGGGTCTAACTGGGATTTGAACCCCCAACCTCCCGATCATGAGCCCAGTCACCCTAACCACTACGCCACTGGCCCCACTCTTAACAAAAAGATTTGTGCACGACATTAATATCCACCAATCCATTCCCTATAATGCTTATGCATTAGGGTCATGGGGAAGCTGGAGCCAATACCCATGGCCAGATTTATCGAATGCACGACTAATAGTTGTTCCATGGACACATTCTCCTCCATGGGAAAAACAACATGGCGTCAGCAGTGTGAGTATTTTTCCTCACAGACTGTTTATGAAATCCCAGAGAATGCAATTTTCTCTCAACAGTCCTTTTAGAGAAAGTTCTGTCTCTGTTGTTGAAAATGTTGTTGAGAATGTTGGTTATCTCTGATAATGATTGACGACGATGCAAACGAGGCCGTCCACCTCTTGGCTTGTTTTCCGAATTCCCCCGCTTAAAATATCTATCCAAGAAACTATAAACGGTGCTAGAAGGTAATCCGACAATTCTCACTATTTCAGACCGTTTAACTCCACCTTCAAATAGTTTGATGATCCTTTCTTTGTCGCATTGCATTGTGATAATTCTTTGGATCTCCGACCCATGTTGTTTACGCTCTAAATTTAGCAGAAGCAGATGACCAACGACGTCATGCATTTCGCCACGTGATCGTCATGTGATCAGTTGGACGTTGTCAAATTTTCAAGTCGATCGATCGCGTATCAAATGTACTGAGCACAAAATCATAGCGGTTTGAATGAACTGCATTTTTCCGTTAAACGGTTTTTCCGAATACTTGTGGCGGAATGCTGTAGCTCTTTTATTATTGATTCATTTTCTGTAACCGCTTAATCCTAATTAGGGTTGCGGGGGAGGCAGGCGCCCATCTCAGCCAACTACGGGAGAGGGCAGAGTACACCCCGGACAGCTCGCCATCGCAGGGCAGAAACACGCTGATGGCTATGCAGCCTACTCTGGACGAAAGCCAGCGATGGTTCTTTTACACGAACCTCTCAGCATAGACAGTGAGAGACATGGCTGGCCTTTGAAAACCCAGTCCGCTGCACTGGGGCCGTTTTGCACCCATTCTTTTCTGAAAAGACTGTACACTGTTTACTCTGTAAAATGAATTAAAATGTTGGAATTTATTAAATCTATAATGCAAACTGATGTGTTTAGTAAACAGGTTTCACAGTTTTTTGTAAATATATGGCACGCCATGAAGCATGTTTTCAGACTCCACCTAATCCAAGCTGAAACCAAGTACTGGCCAAGTTTCACACAAGTTACAAGAGGCAGGACTTATGCTCGCCGTAGCCTCAGTTAAGCTTTTATACATAAACATAATGCGCAAACAACTTAAATACTGAGCTCGACGTGGACACGAACACAACAACAAGTGTTTATTAGACAAGAAAAAGCAATCGGTGTGCATCGAAGGAATGCGACATGAGTTTGGAAAGGCAGTCGTACAATGACATTCAACACCATTTCGCCTCGATCATACGAACTCCAGATGGGAAACTTTCATCATTTCCTGCAGCACAGAAACTCAAACCAGCTCAGGATCAAGCGCGTCATATGAAAGTCTGTTCAGTAAATGGTCTTCTGGATGAATCCATGATCTTGGTGGCACCATTGAAGAACTTTTAGTACTGTAGGGTTTTGTTTGTTTGTAAATACGGCTCCAGTTGTATTGTCGAACCCAGAACAGATGGGAAACCTATACGTTTTAATCCATTAAATCAGATTGGTAAGTGTTGAGGGTGAGATCATGTGAGTCAGACCGTTCTAATACCCGCCTGTAGACTGCGTGCAGGGATCAGGTCGGCTTTAGTGCAATGCTAATAAGATTAAATCAATAAATGTCATAACAGGAAGGAACACAAGCCAGATTTTTTTCATTATTTAGTAATTAGCAGTTACCCTTGATATAATAAAAATGGACACTACAATGGCTTTACAGCATTCATCAGCACAAGATATGGCCAAAAGTATGAGGACACCGGACATTAGACATGGCTGACACCTTTCCAAAGTGTGTCAGACACACAACTGTTCAGAATGAATTTGTATACTATATTTCCATATTCAATTAAAAATATAAAATTGGGGGGGTTATTATTCATGTGATAATTGGATATGAAAAAACAATGGTTTATTTTTCCTACTTCTGATGATGTGTTCGAATTAAAAGTACCAAATCAAAAAACCAAGTGTGGAGCCTGAAATCCATGTCAAGTTTTAATTTGCCCAGTTTTGTGCTACAGAAGTTAATTATCAGAGTAAACTGACTTCACTATATATTTCTCTTGGTGATTAATAACACAGTGGTCTACCTGCAACCATAAGGGAGTTTCATTTAAGAAGAGGACCTGCCACATGCAGAGATTTAAATCACGCTGAGGTGGACTGGTGTTAAGCAACGCTCTGCAAAGAGGAAGATTTGGTGCTCAGCACGACCTTAAACGATAAAAACATTCCCAGACGCAGAACTGGAGAGGTCTGGGACTGGATTTATTTACGAGGTGAATATTTCAATTCTTTATTCTCATTTGATTTATACTGGCTAACTTTCAAACGCTGTTCGCGAATTGCTATTGCTCCTAACAGTCGAACAGAGAGGCTGTGGCAGACACGCCCGCAAAAATGAGATCAGAATTCAGTTCAGACTCCCGAGTCCATTTTGTCAATAAAAAGGTTTTTCTTTTCTCCATATGTGATTATCAAACAAACAATACAATAATTACGTTAATGGAGTTTAAATTTTGTACATTCAAAAGGAAAGAACTAAAGATACGCAGACCCTGTGGCATTACAGTTTCCCAGGAAGCACAGGAAATAAACAGTTTAAAACTGCTGCAGTATGATCATATCCCCCTGAACAACACGAGGACTATAAAGACGGGGATAGGCCCAGGTGGAGTGTAGCACAGGTCCAATGTCTATCCCAGAACCCTGATGTCAACCCACTGAACACCTTTACAATTAATGCGTCCAGCTTCTCATCCTGAGGCCAGTGCCTGATCTCACTAATGCTGTTGTGGGTGAACAGAAAAATCCCAACAACTCTTCCCCAGAATACTACACAATCGAATAGCAAGACTTCACAAAGAGGAGGAGACTATATCAGCAACAAAAGGGGAAAGAACTGCTGGATTACCACACAATTTCAGTATATACTACCTATATATATATATATATATATATATATATATATATATATATATATATATATACACACTACCTATAATACCTTTTATTTTTGTTTTTTATATATATATATATATATATATATATATATATATATATATATAGAGAGAGAGAGAGAGAGAGAGGATTTTCTGAGTAGATCCTTCCGTAGGAGAGTGCTCAATACTTTTTGGTAGAGCTAATAACAACAAAAATAAAAGGACAGGACAAAGACTTTCTCTTGAAACTCCATTTATCACGACAGATCTGTTTCGAGGGGTGGTGAAACCATCCTCTCTCTTCAGGTGATTATAGAAGAATTCTATATATCATTCTTCTACAATCACCTGAAGAGAGAGGATGGTTTCACCACCCCTCGAAACAGATCTGTAGTAATAAATGGAGTTTCAATAGAAAGTCTTTGTCCTATCCTTTTATTTTTATTGGTATGTGTGTATGTGTGTGTGTATATATATATATATATATATATATATATATATATATATATATATATATACACACACACACACACAGAATATAGTATGGTTTTCAGTTCAACAAGCAGGCGGGATGATGAGGTGTCCACAAACTTTTGACCAAAGGGCTGCCTGATTGTTTTTTACTTATTATTATTGTGTGTGCTATGCTGAGCATCATATCAGCAAATGTGGAAATCACCAATTTGTGAAATTTATGGTTGAGAATTTTCAAAATCCTGGTCCATATTACACCACATGCAAAACTTTTCCTATTTTCTGCTGTTATTGCATTGTTGTTAACTTTATAAGACCTATTATAAGCATTTGAACCAAACTCCAAAAAGAAGCAATTTTCACACAAGTGCTGTGATATTATGATGCAGAAAGGTACAAATTAATGCTTTCACACAGCATGTGTTAAGTGCCAGAATGAAGGCGAGTTGACTATATGGAATATTTGAGTGAATACTTCAGGTGAACAAATGTGTGAAAGACACTTGCACAACGCATTATACCTGCAGTTTCCAGGAAGAAAAGGAGTGAAGAAAAGATATTGCTTGAAATATTAGTAAAAAGGTACAGTGACTTTGAGAGATTCCGAGAAAAACCCTGTTGTTCCAAACTCCACCAGCAGAGGGCGCATCATTGTGTAAATACTACAGTACAGTCGGCCCCCAATTTACGAATTTAATCCGTTCCAGAACCCTTTTCGTATCTCGAGGATTTCGCAAGTAGGGAGCGCATCTTGCATGTTAAACACCTAATTCGTTCCAAGGCTCCAGTCTTTGAACTGGATAAACCCCATAAACCCTTTAAAAACAATAAAAGTACACCAATTTTGTATGAAATGTGTGTTAAAAGTAAAAAAAAAAATTTTATTAAACAATTTAAAAATTTAATTAACATATTAAACCATTTTATTAACATATTTGTTAATTAAACCATTATTAAACATTTTTTATTAACACACACACACACACACACACACACACACACACACACACACACACACAACACACACACCTGTCTCTCTCTCCTCTCTCTCTCGAGGGCGCGCTGCGGGCCACGCCCACAAGATGTGGAATTCAAAGCGCATTCCCTGCTTGACAAACTCAACTTTAATTTGATTCCTTGAGGGATCGGAAGTCCAGATGAGCTCAAATACGCCCACATTTATGAGACATTTACTGAATTAAAACAACTTAAAAACTAAACTAAAAACTAAAGAGTCTCTATTTGGAAGGCCAGCGGGGCGATGTTGAGAAACAGCCAATGAGAGAGCAACTCGCGCGTCGTGTAAAATTTGATTGGCGCATTTGAATTTTGAATTTCTTTTCGTAAGAGGGGGTTGTTTCGTATCTCGGAAACTCAGGAAAATGTTTTTCGTAACCCGGGGATTTCGTACACAGGGGTCTTCGTAAGTTGGGGCCGACTGTATACGTAAATATTATAAATCATAGGGGTGCCAAAATAAAAAAAAGAGGTGATATTGAACATGTCGAGGTTTTGTACAATTGTAATGTAAATTCTTCCCTCCGTTATTTAAATAACACCCAGAATGCCCAACATGCCATCAAACTAGCATTTGGGCTAATATTCAGTTTGCAGCTAGTTATCACATTAATTAGAAATCTTTCTTGTCATCTTTGATGCTCCTCAGACATTTCACTATAGTCATTATAGGGATTCTTATAGTTCTACACTTTTTATTTTGTCCAGGCAAAAATGGTAAATCAGTACAACGAGAAATTTATAGGGTTCCAGAATAGGAAATACTTTAGCAATCAGAAGTTTTCTGAAGTTCTCAGATTTACCCTTAGAAAGGTACATGAGATCAGCTAGTCCATGCTAGCTCCAAAAATCACAAGAAACAATACTTCAGTACTAAGCTAATGCTAAATTTCTAAAAATGTTTTTCACCCCTACCAGAAATGAACGGGCGGCATATACAGACGCTCCCCAAATTACGTTTTTGTTTGGTTCCAGACGGCCGAATGTAAGTTGGAAAAAAAAAAAAAAGTAAGTTGTTACTGTATGTTCCAGTGATGTATGACGTTCATACTGCACTATACATTACCGTATCTCATAAAACACCCCTAAATCAATTATATAAACATAACATTGCAAAATAATATCAAATATATCAAATAATATCAACATTAATTTCAAATAAATTAAATTCAAGCAAAATAATTTCAAATAGATAAATTTTAATCAAATTCACTCATCAAATACAGTGTCAAATATAACCTTTAACATTCTCTATGAAGCGATCTTTCTGCTTGTAAATGGTTCCGATGGTCACTTTACATGAATCTGAGCCGAGTCACTTTACATGAAGCTTACCGAAAGTAGTTCACTTGCTTGTGCTTGAGACAAAGCGCGGGTTATACGGACTTCTGGTCTTTCAAGTGAGCAAGGGCGCCGTTGAATACTTGTTTAATACTCAGCCTGCACTGATGTGAATCACCAGCAGAGCGGAGAGTTCTTTTTCTTTTCTGGATTCGAGTTTTCATTTATTTTACAACTCTCTTTGCTTAACTATGCATGGTAGATTGCGCTGATCTGAGCAGATAGCTAATTCAGTCTTGGGAAAACCGGAAATTCCGGCATGTGCAGGAAAACTTGCACCCATGCTAGTAGGCTTACGCTTCTGACCAACCATATTTGCTTAGGGTTACAAAAGTCCCCAAAACAGTGTAAACACAAAGATCACAGAGACAATGTCTTAACACAAGGATAACACGCAGTGAACTGGGAAGCAGCAGGGCACGGTCAGTCTGTCGTTTGTAAACAATGGACGCAGCGTCATTGCATCATTACGTCAGCGTAATACGTAGGCACGTCTTATACTCAAAATTTGACATAATTTTCTTTCTTTCAAAAAAAAAAAAAAAAGAAAAAAAAAGTAAAAACGTAAAACGGATGAACGTAAGTCGGGGAGCGTCTGTACACTTACAAGGGGTCTAGTCTGGCGTTAGGTGCCAAAGGAAGAAGAATATCATAAAAATAACAGTATCTGGAAGAACAGAGCTAGTAAAGGTAAACTAAACAAACCGGCCTGGTAGTGGTGTTTATTTATTTCACAACAAAAAAAAATTAAAACAGTAATTGCTATTCCATATCTCTCTCTCTCTCTCTCTCTCACACACACACAGGTCTGATCACAAAACTGGTCCATTTTCCAACTATCCAACTTAGAACTTGAATAAATATTTCCATGTCCAAGCTTCTGAATCAATGCATGAAAAACTTTAGTGCATGCCTGGGAGATAATATATCAAAATATTTACACAGTTTTTGAAAGAATTCAAATACTTCCTAGTTTATACCTCTTTCATGCTCAATTTTGAATGCTCAAGAGAAAGACCTCATTATTTACACGTCCCGCTGAGCCTCTGCTAAGGTCTCCACAGGTCCAATAACCACACGAATCGGAGCACAGCTGCATGCACAATGAACCACGGCCTTTACATGCGTGTGGCAAAATTATTAAATAACCTCCAGATTTAAAACGGTATTGATGATATACGTGACTTTTTTTTTGTTACATGATGTATCTTGTGCTCACACCAATAACTGATGGATTGGCATTTATTGACCTTAGATAATAACGAAAAGATGAACATGACCAGCACCATCAACCAGCACAGTGTAACTAATTACACAATTATTATCTAAAGCTATTAATAGTGAATAGTAGGCTGTTCATTTTGTCCATGTTACTGATTTTGAATCATCCTAATGATAATTTCATAACATTGCTTCTCCAAGGAATAGCCTGCATCTACCAGGCTTTAATGAATGTTGGCCTAATGTACTTAAAAAAAAAAAAAAAAAAAAAGGGAAAACCTGTTTTTTTTCCTAATCTGCAGAAAACAGAAAAGTTCAGTCACACACTTCAGTAGCAGTTTCGTGATCAGACACACACACACACACACACACACACACACGTGTGTCTATATGTACATATTTTTGATTATATGTATTGGAATAACAATTACTGCACTTATACGTATATATATATCATACAAACTTCAGCAAAATTCAAAGATTCTACAATTATGAAATGTATTCATTTGTGGGAATCCAAAACACCATTATAATTCAAATAAATAAATAAACAAATAAACAGCCTACTCTGAAGAGTCCACAATTTCCAAAATATTTTAAGTATTACAAAGAATGCAGAGGAATGATGGAACTGCTCTCCTCCAGTGGTGCATGTGTGTATGTCTGTCTTACCGTTCTGGAGTTTCTCTCTGCCTCCTGAGAGGACGCCACTTGGTAGCATGCCAGTTGGGGTGAGACCTTTCAGAGTCAGAACACTCTCACTCTCCTCTCTGAAATACAGGCCCAACAATGCACACAAACGTGAATTTGCATATGCATACATACACACACACACACACACACACACACACACACACAAAAACGCGCACACACACACACACACACACACACACACACAAAACGTGCACACACATACACAAAAACGCACACGCACACACACGCACACAAAAACGCCAGCACGCACACACAAAACGCAGCACGCACACACACACACACAAAAACACGCACACACACACAAACACAAACGCGCACACATGCCATACCGCAGCACTGAGAACACTCTTGCCATCTTCCCAATGGCACGAATTTTATTCCGGATCACTTCTTTGCGTGCAGAGGCTGTAGCACCTACACACATGCACAAAAACACAGGGTCACAATGAGACCACCATATCTAATCAACATCAGGCTGTTTATCTTCTTCCAACCATCTTTGACAACAAATTTCTAAAACCATTAAATATTTTATGTATTAACTTTTCTCCCGATGTCCAAAAAAGAGAAACAGCTGCATTAACTAAATCAAGTCCGGAGGTGCAGCCATATATTCAATCACTTCATCCATCACAATACAACCAATTTGCAGTCTTGGCAAAGACAAGTCAGATCAATAAACCAATTCCCTACAGCATCCTATAATGCTGGACTTCAGGATGTGAAACACATGCATTCAGTTAGCTTGCTATTGATTTTTGCAATCAGGGTTATGCAGTGAGGTGACTCATAGACTCAAACACATGTTATTATTCACGCTCTTTTAATCAAGACTCTCACATTAGGGGCTGTGGAAATGGTTGCTGGGCTGATAAAGTGGCACAGGACTTTTACAACTGACGTTTAACTTGAACCTTGTTGAAACAATTCTCATACACACGGCACAGCCAAAATTTGGAGACACCTGACCAATTACACGTAATCGCTCGGTGAACATTCCATTAAAGATTTAATCCTCTGTTACAGTTATAATCACTTCCACTCATTGTGAGAAGGTTTTCCACTAGATCTTTTGGTATAGTTGTGTGGATTTGCTTATTCTGTCTCAAGAGCATTAATGAGGTCAGGCACTAATGAGGTCACTGATGAGCTCAGGCACTAATAATATAACCATCCATACTAACAATGTGAGTAATCAGTGGAGGCAATTCACACACCACACATTTTCATCTTAACATAATAATCTCAAGTGTGTAAAGCACTACTTCAGAGGAATATTAGTTAAAAAAAAAAAAATCCCAATTTTCTGAAGAAAAAAAATATATATATACAGTATATAAATAAATAAAAATAAATTTAAACTTGGTGTTACACAACCTGTTAGCAAAAGGTACAAACAGTAAGCAAAGCAGCACTGTACACACGGCAAGGCATGTGGGAGGCTGTACCTTTCTTTGGGGCATATATAAGCTGTCCTTCTCAAGAACACCCAAGAAGAGAACAGAAAAATAATAGAATGATCAGTGAATGGATGAGGAATGAGAGAGCGAGAGAGAGAGAGAGAGAGAGAGAGAGAGACGCAAATAAAGTGCAACAGTGATGGATAATTACCGACAGTGAGTGATGATGACAGTAAGAGAGTAATTGGAGGGAAAGAGAGAAAGAGAGGAAGAAAACCACACCTATGGAGCAAAAGAAAGGAAATGCCTGACCCAATAACTGTGAGGGGAAACAGAAAAGAAACTGATTAGATTAAACCACAGGGGAAGTGGAGTCACCCAGTGGAAAAGTGCAGACTGGAGGGTGAGAGAGAAATGTGGAAAAAAGTAATGATTAGAATAAAGAGAAAACAATTTGAGATGAAAATTTGGAGAGAAAAAAAAGGGAAGAAAATGCAAAATCAAATCTAATTTATATTCGAGTGTATTTATTATATATATAAAATATATATACACCCATGTTTACTAATTCTTACATATTTATTGTGTGAAGTTTGATTGACACTTGGTCAGCTTTTCCCTGTTCCTGACACTTCTGCTACTGTGGCATGTATCGTATCTTATTAAAATCAGAAATACTTTTGGACCAGTGGAAATTCTTCATAATTCTTAAAACTGTTGTTAACCACTTCGGTAACCTTCCGGTAAGTCTGAATGCATTTTTTTTGTTGCCAAAAAGGGAACTTAGCTAAGAAAATACATTTTTGTTTTGATTGCTAATTAATTACGCAAATTAGAGCATGTATACAATTGTACATAGCAGGACTCAATAAGTAGTACAATTGTATCTTCGGTGACTCAATTACATAAAGAGTGGGACTTAACACATTTAAATGCGAAATGTAATATGCAAACAGGTTAATTAACCAAATTTGAACAGCTGTATTTCATTTTCGACACGATTACTCTCATCCAGCAGGAAATTCATCTCAGCAGTTATTATTTTAACATGCAGAAGGGTAATTAATGAATTTGGAGCAGTTTTGTACTTCAACCTAAACACCATCAGGAATGTACAATTGTGTGCTTGGGTACTGAAATGGCCTATTGTGGAACCTGTGCTTCTGAGAGGGTAGAAAAGGCACATGTACAATTGTACGTCCATCTGCTGAAGGGGTTAAGCACAAACTTTTCTTGTGTAGAAATCCGTGCAGGAACATAGGATGAAAAAGTTCTGCAAAGACCAGTTTAAGGATCGTTTTAAGTTCCTACTTCAGGGTGGATACTATCCCTGCACAGGAGGGGCGATGAGTGGTCTGGATGTAAGTGCATCTTGATTGGTTTGAGCAACTGCCATCTGCCATTTTCTAACACTTTCATCAAAATTTAACTGCATACAAAGCGGGTTTTGAGGATGTTAATAGAGAAGTACAGAGAGGGTCAGAAGGAGCTGCATTGTGCCTTTGTGGATCTGGAGAAAGCATATGACAGGGTGCCGAGAGAAGAACTGTGGTATTGTATGAGGAAGTCTGGAGTGACAGAGAAGTATGTTAGAGTGGTGTAGGACATGTATGAGAGATGTAAGACAGTGGTGAGGTGTGCTGTCGGTGTGACAGAAGAGTTCAAGGTGGAGGTGGGACTGCATCAAGGGTTAGCTCTCAGCCCCTTCTTGTTTGCTATGGTGATGGACAGGCTGACAGACGAGGTTAGACAAGAATCTCCATGGACTATGATGTTTGCAGATGACATCGTGATCTGTAGTGAGAGCAGAGACCAAGTGGAGGAAAATCTAGAGAGGTGGAGGTATGCCCTGGAAAGGAGGGGATTGAAGGTTAGTCTTAGTAAGATGGAATACATGTGTGTGAACGACAAGCACCCAAGAGGAACTTTGAGGTTACAAGGGGCAGAGATAAAGAAGGTGGAGGATTTTAAGTACTTAGGCTGAACAATCCAGAGCAATGGAGAGTGTGGAAAAGAGGTGAAGAAGCGCGTGCAGGCAGGTTGGAATGGATGGAGAAAAGTGTCCGGTGTGATGTGTGATAGGAGAGTATCGGCAAGAATGAAGGGAAAAGTGTACAAGACGGTGATGAGGCCAGCGATGTTGTATGGTTTAGAGACAGTGGCCCTGGGGAAAAGACAGGAGTCAGAGTTGGAGGTAGCAGAGATGAAAATGTTGAGGTTCTTTTTGGGAGTAACGAGGATGGATAGGATCAGAAATGAGTACATCAGAGGGACAGCACATGTTAGATGTTTTGGAGACAAAGTCAGAGAGGCTAGATTGAGATGGTTTGGACATGTACAGAGGAGGGATAGTGAGTATATTGGTCGTAGGATGCTGAGGTTGGAACTACCAGGCAAAAGGCCCAGAGGAAGACCAAAGAGAAGATTTATGGATGCAGTGAAGGCGGACATGAAGGTCGTTGGAGTAAGAGTAGAAGATGCAGAGGATAGGGAGAGATGGAGGCAGATCATTTGCTGTGACGACCCCTGAAGGGAACAGCCGAAAAGAAAAGAAGAAGACAAAGCGGGTTTTAAAAGTTAATGCTAATAAATCAATAAATCAAGGGGGGGGGGTTGTGAAATCCAGGCTTGTAGATGAGTTGGACGAACTACAGCACAATTTTGATCTACCTAAATACAGCTGAAAAATCTTTGCTAGCTTTTCCTGTTCACGTCAGGCTAACGAGGCGACCTGTATGACTTTGGCATTCATACTGACGGTGCAATTGAAGGTATGCAGTTCTTAGGGAAGCTCCTCTCAATGAGTCCCTAGAACTGTTGAAGTGCGAGAGGAATGGTGACAGGAAAAGGAGAAATGAGCGATAAACGAGATGTTAGCGCTAAAGAGTGTGAACTCAATTGAGCTTACTGCTGTGAGTATGAAAGCCGCGATATTCTTATTGCTTTGCAATAAACCAGAAATACTCTGCTGTGGCAATTTAATGTTGGTTATGCAAATTAAACCCTGAGGCACAACATATCCTTCAGCTTTCATTATATACTTCCTTCAGCATGAAATGTGACTCCAGCAGTTCGGTGAGCACAAATGTAATGCAGCTGGTAAGACACTCAGGATTTTAGTGCAGGGAAATAACCTACTCGAGCCGCTGGTGCACATGCGTTAACTTGCCTGACCTGTTGCAGTTTCTCCTGCCCTTCCTGTACTTCACTCTTTTTTCACACTTATTTTAACATCTTTTCTTATACTTAATATTTTACTGTTTAAAAGTAGCTGTTCTTTCAATATATGGGTTGAGAGTTTTAATTTTATTTGATTACTATTTTTAGCTGTTTATACAATCTCCTCTGGGATCAATACTGTAAAGTATTCTGATTCTGATAGACATCCAACAGTTTAGAGGAAGTGCCTTTGTATGTCATTTCCTGTTCTGAAACATAGGAGCTGCTGGTGCATTAGATATAGTGGAGTAATGACTCCATAGTGCCTCATAGGTCTCATTAATCATTAACATGATTGTTTATATTTTACTGTTAAATATCAATGAAATCGGGCCGTGGTGGCCCAGAGATAAGGTGCTGGATTACTGAGCCCAAGGTTGGCGGTTCAAGCCCCACAGTCACCAAATTGTGACTGCTGTCCCCACAGTGCAGCCAACTGGGTTATCAAAGATCTTTCATATCTTTCACTGTTCGTGGTGAGAGGTTCATGTAGAAGAACCACTGGTGACTTTTGGCAACAGTAGGCTGCATAACCGTCAGCGTGTTTCCGCCCCATGATGGACTAACGAGCTGTCCAGGGTGTACTCTGCCCATGTCCCGAGTCAGACCATAATTACTATTAAATGGTTCAGGAAACGAATAAATAACAATGAAATCATACACATACGCACACATCAGTCTTTTGCACTTTTCTATTGGGTTCGGCTTGGCAGTCCCAAAATGGACAAGAAATACCTCTCAAATTTTGTCTCATTTTCTGATCTGGAAATCACAAGTTTTCTTGGAGTGTAATTAATCCGATCAAATTTGCTATACTCTGCTTTATATAGCGCACAGAGCTTTATCTCACTACAGCATCCGTGTTCACAGCAGACTGTATACATTTGATCTGACAAACAGACGTTTTGAGCCATAGATAGGCTGAGATGCTTGCATTGCACCATATTTAATTCATATCCGATCTGAAAACATAACCAGATACTGACAAACAAGACTGCTTGAATCTGGGCGAATGGCATCTCCTGTTAGGAATCATCAGAAACTCAACCCCAAGCACCTTCTGTGCAAGTGTGTGCATGTGCATGCGTCGGCTCTGATTGTCTTACCATCAATCTCTTCATCTGTGGTCAGTTCATCATTGGAGCAGATACTCAGAACGTTTACCAACATCTCAGTGACTGGGGGCCAGAGGGGGTGGGGGGTGGGGGGGTGAGAGAGAGAGAGCGAGAGAGAGAGAGAGAGAGAGAGAGAGAGAGACCGAGAGAGAGAGACACACAGAGAGCGAGACAGACAAAAAGACACACACACACACACACACACACACACACACACACACACACACACACACACACACACACAGAGTGAGAGAGAGAAAGAGAGACAGACAGACACAGACAGACAGAGAGAGAGAGAGATCATGCCATTGTTAATTTCTGGAATGTTCTAACATACAGTAGTGAAAGACATGATAAAAATATTATATGATGACACTTGAAAACATCCAAGAACGCATGTATGTATGTAATAACTCACAGGTTAGATTTTAATGTTAGATAATGTTTATCACTGAAAAGCATGAATAAAACAATCCATACAAAAACAGATTTCATCTCGACTGTATACATGTGTCCCTCATATGCATCTTAACACTTACCAGCGAGAACAACCACGCTTTCACAGCATTTTCAACCACATTTTCCCGACTTTTGAGCGACCTGAATATAAGCCGCACCAACTAAATTTTAAAAGAAAAAAGAATTTGTACATATATAAGCCTTTTTATAAGCTGCAGGGGTCTTCTTGCTCTTGCGATTCCTGTTAGTGCACTCCCTGGAGGCTGTTAGCCCAAAAAAAAAAAAAAAAATCTATATATTAGCTGCAACTTAAGCCACAGGGTTCAAAGTGTTCGAAAAAAGTAGCAGCTTTTAGTCCAGAAATTATGGTAGTTATTATAACAACTCAAAAACCAATCTAGCCCCTCTCCGTTAACTTGTTTAAAAAATCTCATCTGTCCTAATTTAAAAAAGTTAGCTACCACATTGTAAAGGAATCATTGCACCGATGCCAGCTGTGTCCAGTGGTGTAATTAATCAGGAACACTGCAAGTGTGAGGAAAAGTAGCGGCACGGTGGCGTAGTGGTTAGCACGTCCGCCTCACAGCAAGAAGGCCCAGGTTCGATTCCCGGCCTGGGCGTTTCTGTGTGGAGTTTGCATGTTCTCCCCGTGCTTGTGTGGGTTTCCTCCGGGTGCTCCGGTTTCCTCCCACAATCCAAAGACATGCACTGTAGGTTAATTGGCCGTTCTAAATTAGGGACTACAGATGGAAACAAGCTATTAAGCTATAATCTGGTACAGTACATCTCTGTCTCTATGTACATTGTCCCTTAAATAAATAAAAAAAATAAAATAAAAACATACTCTGTGTGCGTGTGTGTGTGTGCGTGTGCACATGCTTGTATTTAAAAATGCACCTTTCTCTCCAACGAAGGGCAAGGACCAAGTGAAGACATCCATGAAGTTGGGCAGCCAGTAGGGGTGAGGAGAACAGTTAAACTGCCGGATATTCATGACGTTATTCTCATACTTCAGCACAGCAGCTAAAAGTGTGAAGAACAAGAAGAGTAACGGAGAGATCGCGCTGTTAAGACATTGTACAATCTCAGAGTTCAGCACTCAAACACACACGACCCACATAAGGTCTCTCTCAGACGTCCCTTTAGTTCATAACCAACATAAGTGCAGGAATTCACACTGGTTAAAACAGACTGATATTTATTTAAACAACAACAACCACCATATGAACACAACCTGACATTAATTTCACTCAACGACAAAAGTTTTGGCACCCTTAGTTATTTTGGGTGGGAAAAACTATTTATACAAACATACAAAGCATGCTTTTAATAACCTTAAAAGGAAACCATTTACCAAACATAAACAATGCAAAAGCAAAGCATGCTGTGAAAAATATTGTAAACTGTTTGATAGAACTATGCAGATGAGGGTTCAGGGCCTTGCTCAGAAGCCCAACAGTGGTAGACTGGTGGGACTGAGGCTTGAATCTCAACCTTCTGCTCAGTAACACCACTGAGCCCCCACTGTCCCTCATTATTAAATTCAAAGCTTGTATATGATCAATAAAGCAGCAAATATAAGTTCAGGCAAAGCTAATGTAAAGTGTTACCCTTCAGAGAGGCTCATAGCCGGTATGATATCTGCTTTAACATTTAAATGAGTGCTCAACATACAAATCACTGCTATCTTGATTGAAATCTCATCTGTGTGTGTGTGGCTCAAGGTCACTCTATCGGGAGTATCAGGATTAGAGTAAGCATGGTGACTCCTACTTGGGCGTCTCACATACTGAAAGCTGAAACTGTACTTGAACTTGTGGAGAGGGAATTTCCCCAGCCGGGGTCTCGATTGAGAATAGCAGGCTGTCATGTGGTGCATACTGCAGGCCAGCTGTCAACTGCAAGCCAGACTTAAAGACCTGAGAGCATGTCTCCACTTAACCTCCAATTTTAGTTGGGTCGGGTAATGCATAAATTATTAAAGTATTCCTGTTACACTGGGCAAGTAAAATATAATTTATATATCACAATTATTTATGATATGGCTCATAACATTGTGGATTATATATATATATATACACACACACACACACACACACACATATACATACATACACACACACACAAATATATATATAAGGGATCACCTCGAGGTTTAGAAAAAATAGAGGAAATGGGTTCAGAAATAGAGGAAATGAAATATTTCAGCTGGGGGGTCGAGGGGGCCGCAGGGCCCCTGAAGCTTAAAAAAAAAAAGCGGAATTCCGCAACATAGCGAAGATTTGGGATCCCCGATACACACACACACACACACACACACACACACACACACACAAGTATTCAATTGACTTAATCTGAGCTGCATTTCCAGGTATAACCACAAGGTGGCTCCTGTTACCAATAAAAAGCTCTTAATTCAAAGACAATGTATAAAAGCAAAGACTATACAGATTTGCACAAATGCAGTTTTCATGTAGGTAACACACACACACACACACACACACACACACACACACACATGCACAGAATGATTCCTAGATAGAAAAAAAGCTCATGCTAATCTACTTTAATTCGTTCATTATTCATGCCATTTCATTAAAGAAAGAAAGAAATATGAAACACATCCAAATATGTTCTGCAAGCTCATTACTAAATTATCAAACCTTTTTCAAGAGTTGTTATAAATGTTATCATAATTTACAGTCATGAACTCAAAAGCATCTCGGTTGTTTTATTCCGAACATCACTGAGAACATCGTTATCTATCAAAATGAAAACAATAAAAAGCAGTAAACTTGGAGTCTAAACAGCCCGGGAGTGTAAAGGAGAAACAGAGCACTGTGGCCATGGAGAGAATCTGTTGTGTGTGTGTGTGTGTGTGTGTGTGTGCTCTCTCTCTCTCTCTCTCTCCTGCCTCATTCCAGGACATAGAGTCATCATACGTGACGTGGCCGTTCCACCCAAAAACATCAGTCTGTACAGCGAGCACAGGATGACCCCATGACCTGTTATTAAACGTAAACACGCTGTGCTTCAGGAGGTTACATGGCTGATGAAAAAGTCAGAGAATCAGAAATCCACCACCCAATCACTATTAGAGAAAGGCGGATTAATTGTTTGTCTATAAACAGATTCCTAATGAGAAAACAAGCCACTGTGTCCGAATGGTCTAATCTCTCGTGTGCGTTTGTGCTGCTCAAGGTAAAACCTGACTGCGGATCAGTATTCGAGGCATGTCTTATCTGGAATCCCCAACTGTTGTGCCACTGACAGATGGAGGAACCCTCAGTGCTTAAATCAATGCTTGGAACCAGCTCAGCATGCTGGCAAATACTGTGGCCGTTACCCCTGCTGATTCCTGCTACAATCTCCTCTGCTCAGAAACTAAAACACTGGTTAGGCATTCAGTAGGGACATCACACTAACCAGCACCAGCATTGCTTCACCACTCTTTGCAGTCGGATTTCCTGTGCTTTGTCAGAGGTTGCGCTATTGACTAGTTTCCCCACAGATGGAGCTATGGTCTGGATAGACAGCTGGAGAGTCAGTCTGGCATCCCAGGAGAGTGATGGATCGGATGCAGAGCCCTCCCACTCGCTGTTGAATTTGCAACAGCGCTCTGTGGTCATAAATCTCAACACGGGCCATGGCACCGGGTTCACTGTGAGGAGAGAGGTTCGATCTCCTGTGCATCCATCAACCCCCTGCCCACTCTCTGCCTGATGCAGTTTAAATGAATGCGCAGAGACTATAATGGCACATAGAGTTAAGCATGAATCAGTGAAATCACTACTGCATTGCTGACATGTCATGCACCTCTGGTCTGCTTAAGGTTTTTTTTTTGTTTTTGTGCACGTCTCTGGGGCCATCGAACCAGAAAAACCAAACACTTCACAGCAGTAGTGCGCTAATCTAGCGAGAATGTAAATGTAAACATATTATAACAACAAGAGATCATAAAGACTGATGAAAAATCAGTGGTGGTGGAAAAAAGGTGAAGAGATATAGCATTTCTGAACCGCTTAATGATAATTAGGGTCGTGGGGAGGCTGGCGCCCATCTCAGCCGATTCTAGGCTGAGGCAGAATACACACTGGACAGCTCACGAGGCCATCACAGGGCAGAAATATGCTGACCGCTATGCAGCTACTCTTGTTGAAAGTCAGCAGTGGTTCTTTTACATGAACCTTTCATTCACCATAGACAGTGAGAGACATGGCCGGCCATTGATAACACAGTTATCTGCACTGGAGGGGACAGTGACAACCGGTCGAGAGCGGGGCTTGAACCCCCAACCTTGGGAACCATGATCCAGCATCTTTACCACCAGGCTACCACTGCCCCGGAGATATAACATGCAATATGTAAATATGAGGTGCTGCTTCCTGCCTCAACAGCCCACAGTACTACGGCAGCAAAATACCGGATTGACACGCAATAAAATATCACATTTAAGTGAAGGCAATACATTTACATTTATGTCATTTGGCAGACACCCGTTTCCAGAGATATCTTTATAATTTTTCATGCATCTGAGGAGATGAGGGTTAAGCGCCTTGGCTCAGGGGCCCAACAGTGGCAGCTTAGAGGCACTGAGGCTTGAACTCTGACCTTCAGATCACCAGACCAGAGCCTTGACAATTGAGCCACCGCTGCCCCTGCAAGATACATTTTCTATTTGCACTGAATTATTATTATTACATGAGATCACGATGCTAATAGAGGGATCCCTCACTACTTCGCGCTTCAATTCATGTGGCTTCAGTGCATCGCGTTTTTTTTTTTTTAAATATTCATCGAATTTAAAAAAAAAAAAAAAAAGGAAATTAAGGAAGAATAGGGGAAAAGTCATGGAAAATGCAGCAAAAACAAGATTAATTATGCAAAAAAAAAAAAAAAAAAAAAATCCCCAAAAAACAAAAAGCCCTAAACAAACAAAACAAAAAACAACTCAAAGTCTCCCATCAAAACTATTTACATTGTTGTGAGGTGGGCATCTGCGTGCATCTGTGTATGTGTATTTATATTTGATTTACATCTTATGCATTATTTTTAAATGTTCAAAAGTTATTATAAGCATTTACAGCATTAGATAAGTATTTACTGACATTCTTCTTTGGCCTCCGTCAGTCTCAAAGGACTATGGAGCTGCACTCTGGCTGGTATCCCGGCTGGTGATACTCTCCAGTGCGCAGAGCCTGGGTAGGAAGTATGGAGGACAGGCTGTTACCCACGCAGCAAGTCCCCCCCTCCCTCTCGGTGCCACCGGAAGGATCCAATGGAAGGGCAGAAGCCGATACGACTGGGTTCCAGTGCCACTGCAGGAGTTGCCAAATCGTGGCTGTGAACAAACTGCCTCGGGGGACTCCGACTCCCGGATTAGAAACACACTGACGGCTTTGCAGCTACTCTTTACGAAAGTCAGCAATGGTTCTTTTACGTGCCTCACACCATAGACAGTGAGAGACATGGCCGGCCTTTGATAACCCAGTTAGCTGCATTCGGGGGACAGTGACAACCCTGTGGAGAGTGGAACTCGAACCCCCAACCTTAGGATCAGCGATGCTAGACCAGCATTGCCACCATTACTGATATTATATACAACATGTACATGTACTTTTTCATCGGGGGGTGGGTGGGGGGGGGGGTTTGATCCGACTTCACAGTATATATATATATATATATATATATATATATATATATATATACATACACATATATACACACACACACACACACACACACACACACACACACACCTCACCTTATGAAATTAATCCATTCCAGAAGTGGTTTCGTAACCTGATTTTTTTCGTAAGTTGAGTGGCATTTTACATGTAAAAGGCCTGATTCGCTCCAAGGCCCCCAATACTACCCCTAAACCCTTTAAAAATTATAAAAGTGTACCTTTTAAGGCCTCCTTCTGCTTCAATATCATACCGATGGTAGACAAGTTTCGGCCATATTCCTTTGCGATATCACTCAACCGCATGCCACGAGCCCGCTTCTTCTTTTCACTCGCACTCGGAATCACTTTCTTGAGGCCCATGATGCATGGCGAAAAAATTGCAATGAGCACACTCGAAAAACTCACGAAACAACAGTAACTCTATCCTTTATGCGTGTTAGAGCTTGATGGCCAATGGGAGAGCAACTTGCAAATTGTTTGAATTTTTGAGATGGCGGGTCTCGTTAACGTGAATTTTTTTCGTATCCAGAGACGGAAATTTGAGTTAAATGCATTTCGAAAATTTTTTGTTTGTTGGGTCTTTCGTAAGGTGAGGTACCACTGTGTATATATACACAGAGCAGTTATCTACATGCCATTTAGTTCTGCTCGGACCATACAGAGCTCACCTGTCCTACCTCTGTTATGCTTAAAACCAGTAAAAGCTATCTGTAAAATCTTAAATAGACAGATTGCTGCCCTCCCCGCCCAAATAAAAAAAGGATTTGTGGGGTCTACCATAAAGAGAAATGGTCCAAAAAATCACAACCAGTAAACTGGCAAGAGTGTTATGGTTGCCCAACGTTCATAATATCTGATCCCGCAAAGAAGCTACTGCAGTACTATCTGCTGAAAGTGTTAATGCTGGCCGTGATAGAAAGGTGTCAGAACACACAGTGGATTGTTGCTTGCTGAGTAGTGTGCTGCCTAGCAACAGACCAGTCAGGTGGTGTTAATGTTATGACTGATTCGTGTACACGGGTATGACCACAAATATTTGGCCATATATTGTGGACGTTAGGCACATTGTTCTCAGCATGACAGCAAAGACTTACACAGTAGAGTACAATAATACAAACTATGTCTATAGTTAGTGGAACTCACAATGCAGAAAGCAGGTCTCTCACATTTTGACATTTTTCTGAACCAGCACAAGATCTTCAAACACTCCACTCTAACAAAGCATTCAAACTGTACCTTCGGTTCACGAGGAAACCAAATTATTCATATCCAACTACTAAATCTGGAGGTAATAACTGCGTTCTTTCCTCTGTGTAATGCAAGACACAAATATTTTAAGCTCATTACCTTTGCCATGGCAAAGCTCAGATGAAATATTAAAGCTGGAGAAAGATTAGTGAGCGGCAAAGCAAATAACTACAGAAGCTAAGAATAAACAGCCGCGCTAAAAAGTTTTGTCCAGAGATCCCAGTTATCCACGCTGCATGAAAAATAAGTTTGGTGCTCACGATTACTCTGCAGACTCTTCACGAACAGGTCAGTGTTCACCTGGAACTTTAATAAGATGGATTTCATTTATGTTAGATGTAAAAAATTTCATACAAACTGAAATCAGTGATGGAAGAGCTCACACACATTCCCCTGCAAACACCCACACAAACCCTTAACACAATTACAGCAGTTCCATTAGCTCTGTGTGTGTGTGTGTGTGTGTGTGTGTGTGTGTGTGTGAGCGCGCAGGGGAAGGCTTATGTGAACTCAGCAATGATTGATCCATCTTCACATTTCCATTTGCCCGAAGAAAAAGTGCAGCATGGGTAAAATGACCAAACGCCCACTTACTTTCCTTTCACTTTAATGTAAAAGTGCTGACTAACTGAGCCTGGGTCTGTCCATCTTGCAGCTCAGCAGGACCACAGCATGCCAACCCGTAGATTAGTGCCAACAAGCAGCACACACACATACACACACACATACACACACACACACACACACACACACACACACACACACACACACACACACACACACACACAGTCTCTTACCTTTATTATTGTAGACATCTAAGTAGTTAGGGGCCGAGAAGATAGTGATGAGTGAGGGGAAGCCTGTAGTCTGGCTCTTCCTGTACATGCGATACCTGACAAAGACAAAAGCTCTCGAGTCATTATCATTCTGCTTACAGAATCCATGATCCTGTACCTGGTGTATTACAGTCTCTTCTGTATTCTCAACAGGTCCTGCTGGATTCAGCTGGTGGGGTTTCTCTTACTTCTCAACACCCCGCTGCGATAATCTATTAAGCTGGGAGACTGGGGAGGGGGGGGTTGGGTGACTATTCTGACAATAACTCTGCAATAATCAATGCAAGTTCTGCCATGTAAAGAGCTCAAATTAAGTGAGTAAAGCACAAGCAGTGTAATTTCATCTGAACTGGAGTGAGTAAGCAAAATTTCAAACACTGGCTGAGCTCCTTTGAACAATTTAGTAGAAGTAAATTGTATGCGCTTCTTCAAGGGTTTCATTCACAAGTTTATCCAGCTGAAAATATATTGCAGGCATTTACCAAAACAGTCTGCTGGCGTCTTATATAAAATAGTGCTGCAGTCGTTCCTATACACAGCACAGTAGGAACATTCAGGACATAAACTGATCATTATTTCAGTTGTATTGATGTACGACGCATTAGTGAACACGGAGAAACCAGGGAAGGTCTGGAGTGCTTTAGAGGAGATATTACCCAGCATCCTGTGCTTCGTGGGCCCGGATGACAGATAATAAGTTGTTGTGTTGGAGGAAATCACACACAGCAGGATAACTATAAAAGAAAAAAATGAATAAGGAACATTAATAAATTCAATTTTAGCAATACAAACTATTGCTGCAGTTCAGCACAGCACATACTCAACATCACCAACGACGGAACGACGTTGCGGAATGACGACGGAAATTTTGCATTAAAACGGCATGTGTTTGTTTTTGTGAGCAACAGGAGGAAAACCTCAACAGTCCCAAGATCAATGCTGAGGACTGAATGCCAGAGCAAACTTGGTCATCCGTGCTGAAAGGCGAGATGAGAGTTTCTGAACTTTCCATACCACAGCCATCGTTTAACTAGAAAAGGGCAGCCTGGAACTTTCCCATGTTTACAACTGACTCTGGTGATGAATTTACCCTGTGGCACTCTGCAACCACTGAATGAGCTGACAGAACTAAAACAACATCTTACACTAACGCAAATGGAGCTCGTTGCCTGCACAAACACACTCCGAGAACTCGGTGTGGAGGGAATGAGGTGCTTGGCTGTACAAGGCAAAATACTAGACATCATGAAAATGGTTGAATACGACCCGAAGCCTGGTTTGGTCGAAACTAAACTCATTAAAGAGTGATGTCGGGAAAAGAGAAAAAAAAAAAAAAATCTGCCATATTAAACCGTGCTTCATTACTTTTGTAAATTAAAAGAAAAATTACTGATAGAAAAATGAAAAACATCAGGGACCCCAATGAGATTTAGAAAAAAATATAGGAAAAGAGTTTGGAAATAGAGGAAGTGAGATATTTCTGGTGGGGGTCAGGGGTTGCAGGGCCCCTTATGGGGTACAGGGGCAGAGCATGTCATGTAAAAAAAAAAAAAAAAAAAATCATGCAAACACGTTAATCATTGTTTTGTAACATGCATAAACACTAAACAAAACATCTTAAATAATTAAAAAAATACTAAAAGGTTATTTCAGTGTAGATAAACACACATACCGTATTCGATGTGCTAAGCGCCCAGGGATGATGTCCACATCCGGCTCATCGCTCTATTCATTCAAAGCATCCCATAGTTTTGCTGTAGCAGTTTCTAATGGTTAATCGGTTGTTGAACATTTACCAAGAGAATACAGCAAAATATTTTCCTGTTTTTTTAAAACATGGCGGAACAATCATATGTGTTGTTACTGATGAACATTATAGACATTCTGCCACTGGAGAATGTCTATAATGTTCATCAGTAACAACACATATGATAACAAACGCCTCATTTTATTGTTACAGAGACTGATCAAATAAAATTGGGAAGTTTGATCTATGATTTTGTTCCTAGTACACATGGGCGGTTATTAGACACAAGATATAAAACACTTGGAACAGGGCGCTTATTACATCGATTACGGTAATTCAAGTAGCATAGCCCTATGGCTCGTCATTTATGTTTAACATAATTATGAAATAATTGTGAACTAATTTGTAGAATGATCACATAACACATGACATATATTATTACAACAAACATTTGTGTAACACTGTAATTCAAAATGCCACAATATTTACTCTGCACTCGTAAACAGTCTTACACTGTGCTTATTGCATAAATTTATAGAAATAGCAGAATTCCACTAAATAGGCGAGTAAAAATAGCAGAATTCCGTTAAATAGCGGAGATCTGGGATCCAAGATATATGTAGGTAGGTCTCCCTTGTAGCTGTGGGGACAGTAGTGTAGTGGTAATGCTGGGCTTATGATCGAGAGTTGAGACCTGTGGGCAAGGTCTTAAAAAGTGTACCAACGAGGAAATGTTGAACTCATAGTTGCTTCACGATATGAAAACCGGGGATAAGCTCCAGCCTGATGACAAGCGACTAGGCTTGGCGAGAGGGAAGCCCAGCAGACTTAGCCTTCTTTAACCTTACTAGCTACAGGCAATCTAATTTGGGTTGATTTTGTTGTTGGATATTCATTCGGTAAAGACAAAACACTGTAGTACCATCGGTGAGGTAAAATGATGGATAATCACACCTGGTGAGGGAAGAGGGCGTAAACTATAAGTCGCTGGTGGGAAGAATGCATGGAAAAAGACTAAGAGGCCGACCTTGCACCAATTGGCTTAAAGACCGAAGACACTGCAGTATGACCCCCCTCTCATATGACTCGGCCAGAGACCGCAAGCTGTGAAGAAAACAAATCAGCAACCCAGGATAACAGGATGCCAGAAAAAAAAAAAAAAAAAAAAAAATGAATGAAGAGCAAAAAATGAGCTAAAGCTGACAGATAAAATCATCTACTGAACCTCTTTGCTGTCAACTCCAAACATGGAAATGCTCATTATACAGTGCTGTGCAAAAGTTTTTGGCCCTTACTGATTTTTCTTTTATTACTTTTTTGTACCTTTGTCACACTTCACTTTTTCATATCATCAAACAAATGTAAACATTACGCAAAGATAACCCGAGTATTCAAAAAATTCAGTTTTCCTGTTGTGATTTTACTTGTTAAGTGAAAAATCCTATCCAAACCTCTGTGAAAAAGTAATTGCCTCTTTGTTAAAAAGGTGAGGTAATTATGATTAATCCTATTATTAGGGAAAACTGAGTTCAATTTTATGGCCACACCCAGGAGATCCCCAAGATAAAACCTGTCTGAGAAGGTGAGGTAGGCCATACTAAACACACATCATCATGCCGCGATCCATTGAGCTTCTAGAGTAAACAAGAAAGAAGATTATAGAGATGTGTCAGTCTGGGAAAGGATACAAAGTCATTGGTAAATCTTTGGGACTCCAGCAGACCACTGTCAGAGCCATTATCCATAAATGGAGAAAGCATGGCACAGTGGTGACCCTTCCCAGGAGTGACCGACCTACCAAAATTACTCCATGAGCACGGCGAAGACGAACCGGAGAAGTCACAAAGGTTCCAAAAACCACTTCTAAACAACTACAAGCCTCACTTGCCTCCGTTAATGTCAATGTTCATGACTCCACCATCAGAAAGACACAAGGCAAAAATGGCATCCATGGAAGAGTTCCGAGACGAAAGCCACTGTTGACAAAAAAAGAATATCAAGGCCCAACTCATTTTTGCGACGAGTCATTTTGAGTTTACGTGCGTTTTATATTTGTATAACATTTAGGTTTGCTCGATCTGAAATAGATAACATTGACAAACTTGCAAAAAAAATGTCATAAATTGGTCAGGGGGGCAAAAACCCTTGCACAGCACTGTATCATGTGCAAAATATTTATAAAGGCAGCCCAGTGAATAGATATAACCATGAACAGGTTATATTCTACTTGCCCTGGGCCTCACTCTGTGGGATAATCAGGTGAATTTTGGGTACAATCTGCCACTCTGATAATTGCAGATAATCTACCCCAATAATCTTTTACATTGGAAGGAACAGTGAATGCTGAGCAGGAACCGACAAAAGCCATTAAGATTGAGCGGAGCAGGAAGTGTTGTTCTTATATAGGTCGGCAATATTGTGAGGTCAGATGTACAAAAATGACCCAATTTTATAGATATCGACAAAGGTTTTATCACATGTGTGCCTGATACTCACAACAACTTATAACTTGATTTTCATCAACTATGCCTTACATTAACCTTTATGACTGGTTGAGCAATGGAGACGGGCATAAACAGGTAGAGTCCTGATTAAGCATACTGTGCTACCATCACAATCAAACACAGCCAATGTAGATACCGCAAAAGAAAAACGCTCTCTATTTCTCCATGTTACAAGTCATACCATGTGCTGATGATAAATGACTAGTTGTGTTCTTTTGTACAAGTTTGTCATACTGGTGAAACAGAACAGTCCAAACTCCCACCTTACAACTGTTATACTGACCAGATCAACAGCCAACCCATCCTGTACTGCTAATTTAGGTGCAGATTTGAGTAGTGAGCAATTACACAGCTGTTTATGTGTATAAAAGTTATGAGGACATATGGTGGGATAAGACGGGATACTTGTTTCTGGGAGTATTGAGAAGAGGCAGAGCAGGACTTTATACAGTTTTGCAGCATGTTTTCAATCATGCACGACTGCCTGAGAAAAAGCCAATGTATTTATCAGAGAGAGAGAGAGAGAGAGAGAGAAAAAAAAGAGTGTGAGAGCGAGAAAGAGAGAGAGACAAATGCAGAAGGTGCTTAGAATTACCCATTTAAATACAGCATACTGATTTATTTCTGTAATGATGAATTTTTGGGAAGCGTTCTTTTATTATTATTATTATTTTTTTACAGATTTCATACATCTTTACAAGTTTGTCCTACAGTGCCACATACTACAAGTTACATACTTTATTACATGCTTCACGTGTCCTTGTGCCAGGGAATTTCCGATACCCAATTTAACAATTTCAGTCAAACTTGATTTTCCACTGAGCATGTATTTTATATTTTCTATTTAAAGCTGAAAAAGCAAACTTCACATGCGAGGTCATTGCTGCCAAGAATGACGTCTGCTGGTGGAAAAATCGAGCACGATTCATATATATTTCCTCCTTTTGTGAAAATGTTACCTTCTGAAGGAAGGGGCATTTTACCTTTCATGCACTGACTATCCAATGGAAAACAATTATGTTTTGTTGTTTCCGAGACAGAATGTCGGCAACAGCCACCAAGCCTGAAGAGAAGTGCTTTATTATATACCACACAGGAACAAATGCAAAAAATGAATAAATTAATTTGACGAAAAAAAAACCATACAAATCCAACATTTTCTGGTTCATTTTCTACAATTTTTCACTCATGATAGAAGCATGAACAGATGCACAAGAGCAATGCAATGGCATCTCTTTAACTCCCTAAGTTTTAGGAAATACTGCATAAAAACAAAGATTTTTTGTTTTGTTTTTATATACATTAACCATGTTGAATGTAGGTCAGGTGATACCTGCACACAACAAGCAGAAGTAAACTGTGTATAACTAGGGGCATCTGTTTAAGCTACTCATTCTGAGTATAATCCATACACAGAAATTACCTGACAGAAAACCTAATTAAACTACACTCTGTAAAGGTGCTTAAAATAAAATAAGATTTAAGGCTTTTATTTTGCTATACTGTATTAATCCCACAAAATAAAATTGTCTCTGCATTTAACATATCCAAAGTGAACACACGAACACACACACACACACACACACACACACACACACACACACACACACACACACACACACACAGAGACAGACAGCAGTGGGGCTGCCCAGAGAGCAGTTTGGGGTTAGGTGACTTGCTCTGGGGCACTTCAGCCATAAAGGTACACAATATTCCTGCTGGTTCGGTAAACAAACCAGTGACTGTTCTGTACCACAGCTGCTTCTCTAACCATTAGGATAAGACTACACCCATTTTACTATTTCAATTCATGATTATGACACCATATGCTCCAGTGGCCATGACAAACTGAGTGTCCATCATTTTGATTCAAGCATTATACAGTGGAGCCTTGGAATCCGCTAGAAAAAATGAGACAGAGGGAGGAAAAGTACGCAACTTCCGGAAGTTGTTGATACTATGTAAGGCCTGTTTGGGCTTTTACACCCAAGCCTAGTGGCTCATAAGGCCGGTGCTTTATGCATCACCCTAATAAAGCTGTCCTGGAGAAGTCCAGAAGTTGTTGATACAGTACTAAAGCTAACGCTAACACTAAAGCACTAAAGCTATCTAATCACTAATGCCATATACCACCTCCAGCGACAAATATGATTTAGAGTACCACCCAGAAAACCCACAGATCGACTTGTAGGTATAACCGACTAAACAAAGCTGAAGAGGATGTATGTATGTAAGCTAAGCTAAAGCGCTAGTAGCGCTGAGAACACCTTTAACAATGAGGTTATGAGCCACTTCCGTAAGGTTTTGAAAAGCCAGCATTTCAAAAAAGGTTAAAATTCTTATCTTTATTGTTATGCTTTAACTATTCTGTTGTTTTCATTTTACTGTAGTGTGTTATGGTCTCAGAAAAGAGTTACGCGTTGGAGAGGGGCGTGGCTCTAATACACTCATTTGTGAAAACGGGTTGTGCTTTATTTCTAGTGCACCTATCACAAGATGTTCCTCTTTAATTGCTGTTATAAACTCCCGGTGTTCTAATGATATCTCGTCATGATTTTAGAAGGAGAAGGGGGTGCATTGTTCTGGACAGAAAAATGATACTGCTGCTTTGGCTGTGTAATTGTACGATAGTAATTTATAGGTCAGGAGAAAGCGAAACGTGAAGGAGTGGTGTAATGGTGTTGTGGGTTTTATTTTTATGACTACCTGTAGAAGTAAGAGCAGCCTCGCACTGTATTGTGTGTGAAGTGTTCTTGGGTCTTCTCGTTGCCAAAGTCCTCCAGCGGGTCGGACCACAGCAGGTCACACATTGGTCCATAAGCCGGAGGCTCCTTGAATCTGTCTAACTGGAGATGGTGAACACATGTTTAGCTCATAGACAACCTGGATCTGGGTGTATCCTGACTGACATCTATAACAGAAAGAGGTTAGAAGTGTTCTAACTACATTCACACGGAGATAAACAGCACGTCTGACATTCTTATGTCTCAGTCCTTATTAAATTCCTCAGAAAAATACTATTTTTAAAATACATCCTCATACAGTAAATCATTCTGATGGTCACAAAAGTTGAAGCATTTCATCATTCGAAATTCTCTTAGATTTAATAACATGTAGGCACAAACTGCTACCTGCTCAAATACCAGCCAGAAGCCATTTATTAAGAATCTCACTGAGCATAGTTCTTATAAATTTGCATTCATTTAGATAGGAGGTGAGAACGGCACTTGTTTATACAGTAATAATCCTGCAGCTTCTTCAACTTTAGTACATCATTAAAGAATGGTGTCATGGATGATCGAAGAAAATAGCCTAAAAAACATTAAAGGTTCTTTCAAACAAACAACAACTTTCAGTTCAGTTCATTTTCTGTAACCGCCTCATCCTAATTAGGGTCACGGGGAGGCTGGCGCCCATCCCAGCCAACTTCGGGCGAGGGCAGAGTACACCCTGGACAGCTCGCCAGGCCATCGCAGGGGGGAAACGCGCCGACGGCTTTGCAGCCTACTCTTGTCGAAAGTCAGCAATGGTTCTTTTACATGCCTCACACCATAGACAGAGATATGGCCCGCCTTTGATAACCCAGTTAGCTGCACTGGGGAGGACAGTGACAACCTTGTGGAGAGTCGGAATCGAACCCCCAACCTTTGGATCAGCGATCCAGCGCCCTATACCACTAGACCACCACTGCCCACAACAACAACTTTTGCATAAATGTAAATCTGGTTTATGAAGGCTAAGAAAATAATTTGGCTCATACAACCAGTTTGTTAAGACTTCACGGTGGGATTTCATTCATTCATTCATTTTCTGAATTGCTTAATCCTAATTAGGGTCACGTGGAGGCGGGTGCCCATCCCAGCCGACTCCGGGCGAGGGCCAAGTACACCCCGGACGGCTCGCCAGGCAATCGCAGGGCGTAAATATGCTGACAGCTATGCAGCTACTCTTGTCGAAAGTCAGCAATGGTTCTTTTACATGAACCTCACACCACAGACAGTGAGAGATATGGCACATGAGGGGTGTGTGTGTGTGTGTGTGTGTGTGTGTGTGTGTGTGACAACCTGTTGAAAGTGGGGCTTGAACCCCCAACCTTGGGATCAGTGATCCAGAACCTTTCCACACAGTGGAAACTTGCCACAGTGGGATTTCAGAGTTTCAAAAAGCTCATGTTGCAATCCATTCCCATTCGGTAAATATTTGGTATTTCAACTTTAAACTCATTTCATTTAGATTTGCAAATTGAAAGGTTATTTATCAGAAAAAGACTAGTATTTTAGACCAGTGGTCTCCAACCTTTTTTGCACCAGGGACCAGTTTTATGTATGAAAATGTTTCCGCGGACCGGTTAGAGTCTACTCCGTAGTCTTTGTGTCGGTGGCTGCCACCGCAGAAAGCCCCGCCTCTCAAAGATGCGGTTGGAAACGGAAGAAGGGCTTTCAGTGCTTCTGTGGCAATGTCAAAAACAGTCGTTTTTCAAAAGATCCAGAAGCTGTAGAAAAAAAAGAAAAACAAAAAAAACTATAACTTATACCACGAAAGATTTTGTTTGCGGACCGGTATCAAATGATCCACGGACCAGTACCAGTCCATGGACTGGGACACCTGCTTTAGATAATTGAATTTGGGTTTAAAAAAAAAAATAAAATAAATAAATAAAAAAAAGACACCAAGGGGCAGTGGTGGCCTAGTGGTATAAGGCACTGGATCGCTGATCCTAAGGCTGGGTGTTCGAGTCCCACTCTCCACAAGGTTGTCAAAACTGCCCCCCCAGTGCAGCTAATTGGGTTATCAAAGGCCGGCCATGTCTCTCACTGTCTATGGTGTGAGGCATGTAAAAGAACCATTGCTGACTTTCGACAAGAGAAGGTCAGCAAAGCCGTCAGCATGTTTCTGCCCTGTGATGGCCTGGTGAGCTGTCCAGGGTGTACTCTGCCCTTGCCCGAAGTTGGCCAGGATGGGCGCCGGTCTCCCCGCGACCCTAATTAGGATTAAGTGGTTACAGAAAATGAACTGAAAAAAAAAAAGACACCACTCCTTTCATAAGGTACTTGTCCTGTGATATGATATTAAACTATGACGTTTGCAGATGACATCGTGATCTGCAGTGAGAGCAGAGAACAAGTGCAGGAAAATCTAGAGAGGTGGAGGTATGCCCTGGAAAAGAGGGGAATGAAGGTTAGCCTCAGTAAGACAGAATACATGTGTATGAATGAGAAGGACCCAACAGGAACGGTGAGGTTACAAGGAGCAGAGATAAGGAAGGTGGAGGATTTTAAGTACTTAGGCTCAACAATCCAGAGCAATGGAGAGTGTGGAAAAGAGGTGAAGAAGCGTGTACAGGCTGGTTGGAATGGTTGGAGAAAAGTGTCCGGTGTGATGTGTGATAGGAAGGTATCGGCAAGAATGAAAGGAAAAGTGTACAAGACGGTGTTGAGGACAGGAGACAGAGCTGGAGGTAGCAGAGATGAAAATGTTGAGGTTCTCTTTGGGAGTAACGAGGCTGGATAGGATCAGAAATGAGGACATCAGAGGGACAGCACATGTAAGACGTTTTGGAGACAAAGTCAGAGAGGCTAGATTGAGATGGTTTGGACATGTACAGAGGAGGGATAGTGAGTATATTGGTAGTAGGATGCCGAGGTTGGAACTACCAGGCAGAAGGCCTAGAGGAAGACCAAAGAGACGATTCATGGATGTGGTGAAGGCGGACATGAAGGCAGTTGGTGTAAGAGAAGAAGATGCAGAGGATATGGTGAGATAGAGGCAGATGATTCGCTGTGGCGACCCCTGAAGGGAAAAGCCGAAAGGACAAGAAGAAGAAGTCCTGTGTCTCATATTACAGATGTAAGAAAAAAAGAAAGTCCAATGTAAACTATAATAATATTATTTAATTAAAAAAAAAATCTTCAATTTATTCAATCATGAAAGACATAAAAATGAGTAAAGTATAATATGATTCTTCCAGTTTCTGTTCACTGTAACGGTCATCACATGGATATTTCCTGAGTTCTGCCCGATGAAAGCTGTACTTAAATTTTTTTTTCTATCTCCAACAATTACAACCTAGCTGATAAGTCCCATTTTTGGTTGGTATGTGTCGGTAGTAATTTCTGCAATTTGAGTACAAGTTACAAATAAACCATCAGTATATATATATATATATATATATATATATATATATATATATATATATACACACACACACACAAACGAATAATTCTGAAATAAGCACCCAGGGACCTCCTGGACCATTTTAAAGCAGCACTCCCCTAGTGTGGTGCACAGAGAAATGGCTCATACGATAATTCATCAGTTCCGACATATCCCTCGACCATCTGTCATGCACTGGGACCGTGTGTCAATCTCAGATTTTTAATTCACAACTATAGTGTAACCAGTCATCGAATACAGAGATCCCTCACTTCCCGCGGTTAATTGGGAACGAGATCCCCACGCGACCATCGAAATCCGCGAAGAAGGATCACCCCCCCCCCCGAATGATGTATACATACATACATGTATATAATATCAATAAATACATATTCAACATATAACTGAAAACTGAAATGGGAAGAAGGAGGGGCACGTTCAGGCTCGTTTGTAAACAATGGACGCAGCGTCATTACGTCAGCGTACTACGTAGGTATGTCTAAACTCAAAATTTGACTTTTTTTTTTTTTTTAAATGTAAAAGTGAAAAAAATGGATGAACATAAGTCGGGGAGCGTCTGTGTGTGTGTGTGTGTATATGTACATAAGTAAGTCCACATTTTTTCTCAAATCAATTCCTGAATTCTTTTCGCACACTTGCCACACACAGCTAAACTTAACTGCCCTCACAGAGCTAAAAATGCTGATGACAAGATCCTCCTATCAGTAGCACAGAATATTTTTGGCAAACAGAAGGAGCTTTCCAAAGCGTTTACTGATTTTTCCAGAGAACATGGCTTCTACTTTTAAAACATTGGCACAATAATTACCTTTGAATGGAAAAGGAACTGGAGCGCTCCAGTTATGCTGAACCTCTGTTTATACTCCTGTGTGCTGCGCTAGCAATGAACTCGTGTTGAGTTTTATTTTTGAAATACGAAGTATGCAATGTGTGGGAGAAATGTGGAGACCCTGGTGAGCGCACGGGTCTCAGTCCTCACAGAACCGAGGTGTGACTGTACCGCTGCATGCTCACGAACAATATGTGCAGGACTCATGGCACCAGGTGCTCGGTTTTATTTGGCATGCTCCCTTTGAAAACTTCACTTCATACGTTTTGTGCTGGAAACACTGGAGCTTCTCCTCTATATAGTTTTGTAGCGTAGCTTGCAGGCTGCTATGTGCAGCAATATACAACATATAGGTCAAGTAGTACCTTACTGGACTGGTGTCTAAGACCAGTGATGGTCATGGTGCATCCATATTTTTAATTAATTTAAAAATTTGATTAAATTAGATGAAATTCACAGCATGACTGCTTTTAAAATGGCAAAGATGTCTGTTGACAACAGAAAAGCTTGTCAATCAAAAATATTTGTTAGCTCGCATATTGCTCCCCATGCTGTCCAGTAAGAATAGAACAGAATGATATCCAAGGTTTATACGGTCATCCATTAGGCTGATTGAGGTAATGAGTGGGAAACGTTTTCAAATATGCGGGTTCAAGTTCATGGAAATGAAGTGATTCACTGATATTAAGTGATTAATGTGCATTTTCAGACATAGATTTAATCTCAGTATCTGAACTACCCAACACTCAAGCACATTTCACAACATATCCACTAAACACAGCAAACATAAACGATTGGTTTGTTGTCTATAAATATGCACAAGGTTTGTTTTTGTGGGTGCTGTTTACATTATACACTTTTTTTTTTGATCCCCTTCATCTTACCTTCGAACTGCTCGCATTAAATTTCTACACATACCACATTAAACACTATTACCAGATCAGAGCTATATTCTTTACAGCTGCTGGATGAGTCTGAAGGTGATGGCTTCAATGTGGCATACATACCTTTCTGATGTCGTCAAGGTTTGTTATTTCAGGGGACAGGCCTCCGTGCACACACAGGAACTGCTGATTCATGAGCGCCGCCAGAGGAAGGCAGTCAAAGGCATCCATACATGCGTCATACACTCGCTCGGAATACTTAATTTTACCTGTGAGGGATGGAAAAGAGGACCAAGAGGAGCTGGCGTGAAGGAAACACAAAGCTCACATCAACAAGTCTTACTCAAACGGATCAACTCCAAAAACTAAGGCGAAAGTTCTCTCCGTTTTATTTATTTATTTTTTTTGTAATGTATGTTTATTAGCCGTTTTATTTTAGTTTTTAAGTTGATGTTCAATCCAACAGCAATACATCTGAAGTTTGCGCATCAAGATGAGCAAGCAGAGAATATGACTTCATGGGCAGAACAGGAAACACTTTTATTCCGCACTGCAGACTTTAAAGAAATAAAAGCTACTGCAAGATGGCAATATTAGTGTCTGTTTTTATTTTTTTCTCACAGCACAACTGCTGGAACCTTTAAATGTTTAAAGGTTGAGTAGCAAGTATACTTACATTCCTGCTTAAAGGTGAAATACTCTGTTAAATGTCTACATTCGTGATTCCCACGCAGCAAAAACAGTGTTTTAGGGTAAAGAATTTTTAAGGCCCACAAGTACAGCACACACTGAAAAAAATGTAGAGAAAAAAACACACACACACACACACACACACACACACACACACACACACACACACACACACACACATTAGCGAAATGATGGTGTTAATTCAGAGAGCATAAAAGTATTTTTCGGGCCATAAGGCGCACTTAAAAGTTTTAATCTTTATTTGAAAACACTGATGGTGCGCCTTATAATATGGTTCGCCTTATATGTGGATGGAGCCGCGCGCCTCCATCTCTGATACCGTCAAAACCCAAGTACAGCAACTAATTCAGAGCTTACCATCATTCCGATGGATGAGCCAAAGAACTTAATTCTCTAGATATTGGTGTCAACAGATTGTAATTCAGAAGGATCTGGGCTTTATGTCCAAATACCAGGATAAAGCACCGTTACTGGTGTCCTCCTGAGACCTCAGATTAACCTTCTTGAATCTAAAGCTCTCTCTTAAAGGGGGCGTACTGAGAGAAGTTTAGGTCACGACCCAGGAAGACCTCTAATCTCCGCCTCTATTGATCTGACTCCTTGCGTGAGGGAATAAGAGATAATAAAATATAATAATAAAAAATAATCCAGGCTGTATGTCCAACTCACGCAACTGTTAAACTTGGACACTGAAGACGATGAATTTGATGTTGCACGTTGTTGTGAGAGTTGGATCAAGTTTGATTTATCCAACTTTTGTTTCACTTGATGCGTCTTATAGTCCGGTGCGCCTAATGTATGGCCGAGGGTCATTCACTTGCATTGCGCCTTATAACCTGGTGTGCTTTATGGCCCGCAAAATGCGGTGTCTTCAAAATTCTTACACTCATCGAAATTCACACAATAAAATTCTCCGTGACAGGCCCACCTGCCAGATCACACCCACTACATCTCTACCTCATCACACATATATCCACCTTTTCACACTGCTGCATTACAGTGTAAGCAGACACACATATGTGCACCACACATTACAGACAGTGATACACACCTACTTCTACCTACATGACCTCAAACACCTTTTGTTTTGATGTCACAGAAAAGGGCCACCATAATTTTGTTGTATGAACATATAATGACAGTGAAACTTTCGTACTCCAACTCTGATGATTGGCTAGTATCCTTATGACTGACCGGAGAAAGAAAGCATACCATCATTCAAACCTAGAGGCACATGGGCAACTTTGCTTTCTTGATTCCTGGCCACAGACCGTCAGGATTCAAACTAATAATTGACTGATAAGATGAATGATTTTCTTAGAAAGCACACAGGAAATTAAACATTAAAAGAAAGTCTATACTTTTGTAAAAATGCACACAAAAAACTCACCATTCTAAACCTAACCTAAATCTTATACTAGAGGATGTTCTCGGGTCATTATCTGTACGTGTGTGCAAATTAGATGTAAAACTAGTTAATTATTCACTACAGAAAAACAGCTTGTATCCATTAATATTTCACCAATCGGGGTATTCCATTTATTTATCATAATCACCAAAACATATCATGTGGAGCATGATTAGGCAGATGAAGCAAATTGTAATTTATTTAATTGGGAGGTACACAGTTCAGAATTTTTTCTTTTATTTTAACATTATAAAAGTTAATTTTGAGACAGACAGTAGGAAAGGTAAAACTGCAACATAAAACATACTTCAATACTGAAATATCCTCTGTCAACATAATCCCCGAGGAAAAGGTAGCGCGTATTGGCTGGTGATCCTCCCACCTCGAACAGCTTCATCAAGTCAAAGAACTGCCCATGGATGTCTCCGCATACTGAAAGAAAGAGAGAGAGAGAAACAATCAGAAACAACATATACCAAGTGGCCCTTCTGTACTGAAGATTATCAACCTTCATAACATTTCCTGACAGTGAAATGAAAGGCAAGCCTTCCAGAATCCTCTCTCACACATGAACAAGTACATATTTTCATCATCTGGTGATTTTTGCCTTGTTGCTAACTGCCAAAACCTGTTTAATAGTTTGCATTAGCCAGTTTGAACAGACTGCTGTTTTACTCTTGCAAGTGCTCAAAAGAGGACGTGAATTTCCCAGTTGACTTAACGAAAGAAAATGGCAAAAGTAACAGTATACACATATTAAACTAACAAATCGGATATAAACTCGAAAATTTCAAAATAAAATTAAACTACACACAAATACACAATTCATACACTCTTTCAATGACAGACATCAAACAAGAATCCGGATGTACATACAAAAGCAAAGAATACGGTGGTATGCATATACGTGGTATGTGCCCAGAGCACAAATCAAATTTCAATGTACGTTGACAATAAAAGTAATTATTATTATTATTCTATGCAAATTAGTTCTGAATTACAGAGGTCAATACAAGGTGATCAGGTGACTTTTCTTATTACAATATCACTCATCTGTGTGCAGTTATTGGTCATTGTTATATTTTCTTCATGAAACACGGTACATTTTAATACAAAAACAAACTAAGCAGACAAGTTTTTATTAAGCTTGGGTTTTATTTCCTTTTACATCTATACACATATACACAAACACAACATGTAGCCTTTTTGACACGTGCACAGTTTTCACTGGCCAACATATTTCCATGCAGAACTGACATCAGGGCTTTGAAGTAGCACAAAGACAGAACGTATTTCCTACATCTTATTAACAAACAATGCTGCCGAAGTGTCACCTGGCCTCTTGTTTAATGAATAAAACATGCATCAGTGCTGCCAGCTGAAATGCGCCTTTGTGTATTAAACAATGTGTACTAAGCAAAGACTTACTTTCATCCAGCCTCCTGCTGAGTGATGCCTATTGCTACACTCTTATACAGTGACCATGTAAATACACATTCAGATGATTTGTCCTGTAATGAACTGAGCAAATACACTGCCTGAACGGATCAAAACGGAGTTCAGCTCCTGCTTTACTTTCCATCATGACTGTGTGTTATGAAAGGTATGAATTGGTATGCAGTTACAACAGTGCACATGCATGAGGCACAAGAAAACTGTGCTAACATGGACTGCACACATTATTTAATGTCTGCATTTAAGAATAGAAGAAGGAATATAATGACATTTATCATAATGACACCATGTCAACTCGTATCATCTTTCTCAACACCCTTAAAAGAGGTAAAGATATCCAGGCTGGGCTGTTGGGTGACCTCTTCTGTCACCCAAGTTGTAGATTGTTCGTAAATAATGTTCGTAAATAATGTTAAAAAGCTGTCAAAATGTTTGGCATCTATCGGAAATAGACCAATCCGAGAATTAGACATTTTGGGGCAGACTGGTTCCATACCACCGAGGTCCTACTATGTTACCCGCATAACGGACAGGTTCTATGAATGTATACAACCGTATATGACAACATCAGTGCAAGTAAAATAAGCTCGACCATATCTGGGTGATTGTGATTCTGAAGACGATTTTTATTACTGATTTCGAGTTGATATTAGAACTTGTTGTTTTCACCCACTCATTCATTTTCTGAACTGCTTAGTCATAATTAGGTCCATGGGGAGGCTGGTGCCCATCTTAGCTGACTCTGGGTGAGGCGGGGTACACCCTGGATAGTTCAATACTCACACAACCATTCATACTCACACCTAGGGGTTTTTGGACTGTAGGAGGAAACCTGACCACCTAAAAGAAACCTACGCAAACACGGGGAGAACAAACAAACTCCACACAGAAACGCTCGAGCTGGGGATCGAACTCAGGACTTTCTTGCTGTGAGGTGGATGTGCTAACCCAGGGGTGTCAAACTCATTCCACAAAGGGCCATGTAGCTGCAGGTTTTTGTTTCAACCAAGCAGCAGTACACCTGACTTGGCTCATTTAATCAACTGATCTGAGTCTTCAGGCAGTTGATTAGTCAGTCTCTGTAAAGAACACACTGATTGACCAATCAACTGCCTGAAGACTCAGATCAGTTGATTAAATGAGCCAAGTCCGGTGTGCTGCTGCTTGGCTGAAACAAAAACCTGCAGCCACATGGCCCTTTGTGGTACAAGTTTGACATCCCTGTAACCACTAAGTCACCATGCAGCCTTGTTGTTTTCTAGTTAAATAATTAATTGTAAGCTACATGAACAATGAATAAAATTAAAAAAAAAAAAAAAAAAAACACTTAAATTATGTCAGTACATGCACAAATTCTTCTCGCTTTTAATTTTCATTTTTTTTTTTTTTTTTAAATCAACACTTTTGTATCCAGATGGCCCCAGATTTCATATTTCAACTGCGGCCAATGCCTCAGGCGTCCGAATGATCTGAACACAGTATTGGCCCAAGCGCAATTCTCCTTAATGGGAACACTGTTCCATCTCTCGGTCTGTCTCTCTACTGACATAAGAACATTTATTCATCTTTTATGAATAAATAATTCATGCTTTATCCTACATGATATCATGACTGCTTAAGAATAATCATTTCCACATTATACCTTCATCCCATTTTTGGCCAGTTTAGTGTTTCATCTTTTTTGTACTTGATAATTTGTGCAAGTAATTAACATGAAAACAAGATTTTTTAATCTGAATCCTGCTCTTGAAGCAGATCCGGGATAATGAAAAATCATCAGTGAAATCCTTACAAATTAAAAGCAAATAAATCCAAATGCTGAAACAAAACCAAAAGTAAATATGTCCTTGTCTTTGCATGTATATAACATGACAATGCTTTTATTCTGAAAATGAGCTGAGTACAAATCAGTATTATAATATGTACACCCACTGAATATGAGCAGCCGCTCACTCTGATTGGCTCCTCTACTACTGGGATATCAGCTCATATAATGTGACTACAGAAAACTTCAATGTCAGAGTGATTTGCAAAACCAACAGTAGATAAAATATGTATCTATTCCAGTGCTCACAGATAACATAATGAGTGGTAATCCCCTTATTGAACTTAATTGGGGGTTGGGTCATAGAAGCAGTAGCCAAAGCAGTGAGGCCCAGATGTCCCTCTCTCCAGACACTTTCTCCTGCCCGGAAGGCATTCTAATCAGATGCCCAGGTCACCTCAACTTGCTCCTCTCAACACAAAGAAGTAGCAATTCTACTCTGAGCTCTTCATAGATGGCTGAGCTTCTCACCCTGTCTCAAAGGGAAAGCCATGGCACCCTGCGAAGGAAGCTTATTTTAGCTGCCTATATTCGTGATCTTGTTCTTTCGGTCACTACCCAAAGCTCGTGACCATAGGTGAGGGTAGGAACGTAAGTAAATTGGCTGTTAACTCGAGAGCTTTACCTTCCAGCTCAGCTCCCTCTTCACCCCAACTGACTGGTACAAAATCCATTTACAGCAGAGGCTGCACCGATCTGCATGTCAATCCCCTCACTCATGAACAAGACAGTAAGATACTTGAACTCCTCCACTTTCGGCAGGACCTCATTCCAGATCCGGAGGGTGCAGAATTCCACCCTGTTCTGTTGAGAACCATGGCCTTAGAGTTGGAGGTGCTGATTCTCATCCCGTCGGCTTCACACTCGACTGCAAATGTCTTCAGTGGGAGCCAGGGGTCTCGACTTGAAGTCAAAAGGACAACGCCATGAAGCAGATTTTGGAGGACGTTTTACAACTCGAAAACTTCATTGAAAATTTTGATTTTAAATTTTCCATGACCAAGTTTATTTGTGAATCATTGAATCAAAATCTTTAGTGCATGTCTGGGAGGTAATGTCATATCAAAACATATGGATATGGTCAACACAGTTTAAAAAAAGGGAAAAAAAATACTTCCAAGTTTACAGTTTTTTCATTCTCAATTTTGTGACAAGACCTCATTATTTTCATGTCCTGTTGCACCTCTGCTAAGAATTCCACAGGTTCAATAACCACATGAATCGGAGCACAGGTGCCACACAATGAACCACGGAATTTACATGTGCATGGCAAAATTGGTAAATAAGCACCAAACTTAAAATGGGATCGATGATCTACGTGACTTTTCCCGTCCATGTTACACAGTGTATCTTGTGTTCCCACTGATGGATTGGCATTTATTGACTTTAGATAATAAAGAAATGGTGAACATGTCAAGCACTATCAATCAGCTCAGTGTAACTAATTACACATTTATTATCTAAAGCTATTATTAGGGAATAGAAGGCCATTCATTCTAGCCATTTTAAACTGACTTTTCGAGTCGTCCTACTGATAACTTGGTGATGCTGCTTCTCCAAGGAATATCCTGCATCAACCGGGTTTTACTGCATGTTGGCCAAACACCTTAAAATATGGAGAAAACTATTTTTCTAAATCTGCAGAGAATGTAAAAGGTCAGTGTCACATTTCAGTACCATACACACACACACACACACACACACACACACACACACACGAGAGAGAGACAGGGATCCCTCGCTACTTCGCGCTATAATTCATGCGGCTTCAGTGCAATGCGTTTTTGTTTTTTTTTAAATAAAAAAAATAAGGAAATTAAGGAAGAATAGGGGAAAAATTCAGGGAAATGCCACAAAAACAAGGCAAATTATGAAAAAAAAACCACACACACACACACACACACACACACACACACAAAACCTTAAACAAAAAAGAAAACAACCCAAAATCTCCCATCAAAACCACTGACATTGTAGTGGGGTGCGCATCGGCGTGCGTGTGCATCTGTATTTATATTTTATTTACATCTTATGCATTATTTTTCAATGTTTAATTGTTATTATAAGCATTTATAGCCTTGAATATGTATTTATTTATATTATATACACATATACATGTGGGCAGTGGTGGTATACGGCGCTGGATCGCTGATCCTAAGGTTGGGGGTTCGAGTCCCACTCTGCACAAGGTTGTCACTGCCCCCCCATCCCATCCCAGTGCAGCTAACTGGGTTATCAAAGGCGGGCCATGTCTCTCACTGTCTATGGTGAGAAGCATGTAAAAGAACCATTGCTGACTTTCGTGAAGAGTAGCTGCAAAGCAGTCAGCGTGTTTCTGTCCCTTGCTAAATGGTTGTGTCAGGCAGGGCATCCGACATAAAAACCTCTGCCAAATCAAACGTGCGAATCATTCTCTGTGGTGACCCCTGAAAAAGTCGAAAGGAAACATCATCATCATCATCATACATTTACGTATACGTCAGTCGGGGGGGAGTTGAGGTGATCCAACTTCGCGGATTTCGATGGTCACATGGGGATCTCGGTCCTTATTAAGCGTGGAAAGTGAGGGGATCCCTGTATATATAAACATACACATGCACATAGGATCCCGTATGTGAATCCTGCTTTTATTATACAGTAGCATAACTTCCTTGAAAAACACATTCTGATAAATCACTTACTTCCATCACCAGCATCTATAAATTTAACAGCAACATATTCTTGAAAAGTGAGCACATCCTACAATACCATGAGTGACAACGTTCTCACATAACACACATTCCCATGGTTACTAAGCCCCAGAAGCTCCGTTAGTGTCCATTTGAAATGCAAATGCTATTTAGTAAACAGTCTTTCCTCTCCCATAGCAGCCCATCAATAATTTTGCCTGTCAAAATGTGTGTGCAATAAATTATCCAGGCTCAATTTGGAGGTACAGGCGCGGTAATAACAGCCCCAGCTCTGCTGATTCCACTGGTGGGAATGTTTACACTGTTTGTGTGTTAGTCTGGTCATCATTACTTGTTTCATATTCATGTAGGCATAATGATTTCTATAAATAGAGCCTTGTTTGTTCAAATGTTATTTGCTTAAACTTATGAAGTCATGGTTCATTCAAAGTCTTTTAGCATCTTAAGGAGCATAAACAACAGGAGTGTACTTATTTCTATCACAACTCTCTTGACAACTTTAAGAAATATATTAGTAAGTCTGATTGGTCAGAAGTTACTGAATGACACCACAGCTCTAACAGCACGACGATAAAACAGTTTAATAATAATTTTGCATATATTACAAAGGAACAGTGCAATATGATTGGTCCACTACCTGGGATTTAAAAAAAATCTATATTTTATCCTGAGTGGATAATTCCTAAATCAAAACAACAGAAATTCCCAGTTTGTAACAGTCACATAGGGCAGGTGGCATCAGCATAGTCATGCTTTAAAATAGAAAAATAAAGAATACAATTTTGTTCTAGTGTATTTTTCTTGTATTTATGTGTAGAATATACAGTGGTACCTCACCTTACGATAGTCTCAGCAAACGAAAAATCCACGTTCCGAAAAACATTTACCAAAATTTTTTTCTCTATATACGAAACAAGTTTTCCTTACGAAACGCACCAAACGCGCCATTCAAACAATGCACGAGCTGCTCTCTCATTGACTATCTTCAAACATCCCGCCCCGCTTTCCTCCCATTGGCTAGAAGGGATGACGCAGCTCCTTCAAATTGGCTATTATGGAGCTGCATCTTCCTTTGAGAAATTAATACAGTACACTGGGACACAAAGTGAGACAGTGCAGGTCAGGTAAGTAAGTTGCTCAGTTCAAAGCCTCATTTGGCTGCTTCTGCCACCGCCCCCCTGTGCTCTGTGGACTAGCACATTGTTCCAAGCTAATCTTTCCTTGACAGTCAAATGAAGGCGAAGATTTGAGTTTTTGTGGACGATGATATAGAATTTTACAGTATATAATTTACACTCACATCCCAAAACGGGAGTCAGTCCCCTAGTTTTTTGTTGAGGCTGAGAACTTTTTGAAGTGCCCATGCAAACCCCTGACCAGCCTCATGCATACATGTCATCCCCAGATTCTGTTCCGATTTTCTGTTATAATGAACGCCACACTTCCTGAAAGACACTCCCCTCAATCTTTAAATGTGGTCATCATTCACAAGTCCATTAGTGAGCTCAGTGTCCTTGGGCGTAGTTAGAAAAATCATAATATTTCTTGCGATTCTTATTCTTCCCGTCACTGTTGTGATCTTTAAAGATGGGCGTATACTTTAAACTCCAATCTATCAGTTGGAGTTCTTCAGTTAATCCACCGGAATGACGGTAAACTCTGAATTAGTTTCACTTGGGTTTTGAAGGTGTCAGTGAGATGGAGTCGCGCTGCTTCATCCACATATAAGGTGCACCGTCAATTTTTTTTAAGGGTTAAAGGCTTTGAAGCCTTATGATCCGAAAAATACGGTACATATTATCTGTATAAATGTTGCACATCAGTGCAAAGTGGTCTACTCATTTTGTAGCTGAACTTTAATAATAATAATAATAATAATAATAAAAACCCTCAGCCACCTGACATTGTTTCAGGAAACACTGACATTTATGCCTCCAATGAAAGTGACTGAGACAGGTGTTTTATAGTCTCTGTCAAAACATCCCAGTCGAGTAAAGCAGGTTAGCATCTAATGGCTTATTTATGCTCTACATTTTATTTTATTTCACCCATATTTGTGCACATTGTATGAAAGCTTTTATACCCTAATGGACTGGAGCAGTACCAAAAGAAATCATGCAGAGAATGGAGACAATAGCTTAAGAGCGAAATGACACCTTTTCCTCAGAAATTTGTGCCATCAGCTTTCACGATCAGTTTCTGGAATAAGACCCTGTTAAAGTGACTTTTTTATATGTGGACTCTATGTAAACAGTTAAGTACTTGTTTTGTTTGTTACGTGGTTCACCATCTTGCTTGCAGTGCCGAGCTTTTCACACAAATGGTACAACTCGTCCATCTTTTCCTTTGTGAGAACACAATGTGCATCGTTGGATTGCGTCTCCGTCACTGCGCACCATGTCATGGGTGGGGATCTGCTGGGCTTCATCATGATAATACAAACTTTTTTTTTTTTTCACCTGAAGAATAAAGCCCCAGGTTACAACACTCATGTAACTTTGTATTAAGGGGGTAGCAGCTATCGAGCCTTCAGAATACTGCCAAGCTAAAACCATGTAATATAGTAGTTGGTCCAGCACCAATGACATGCGAGGTTAAGGAGGAGGTTCATTTCAGCATGTAGGTGCTAGTATAAAGAGTCTGGATGAAAGTCCCCCTTGTGTCTTGAGAAATACTGGAGTCATGTTGAGCTGCGCAAATGTTTTAAAAGAAAACATGGTGCAAAGTAGGGGTGGGTGTATTGTACCGCGTATTTGGCGACCTTGTGAAATATCATAAGGATGAACAAAGAGTATGGGGGTGAAACAGAAATGTATACATTAGTAAAACGGCAGCTTTAGTGTTTGTTCAGTGAAGATAACAATAAGAACCCGAGAAGAGAGTTGTATGATTATATTGTCCTTCAAACATAGTCTTCCTGCTTCTTCGACAAATCAGGCACGTGATTTGACCATCACCAAAATATCCGAAAATCAACCAGGGTCTGGGGGGGGGGGACCCCCCGCCCCCGAAGCTCCTCCACCCAAAGCACCTAGGTTTTAAGCATTTCAGAAGGGGAAAAAGGCTATTTCATGACACCGAAAGAGCTCTAGAAGGTTTAATTTCTAATCTCCGTATGCATACTGTACCTCAACTTGTGGGTTTATCATGTGGGATTCCAACACTAATCAAAGTGTCACAGTCACAAATCAAATAATCACTCTCATGGATATGTCCTGCCTCACAACACTATCATCAACAGTCATTGCCTTTAAACACAATCTGGAAACAAACTATACATATGACATGCTATACATGACATACATTTTTTGAATTGATGTTTCTTGGTCTTTAGTGCTTTAGCATGGCACTTTCATGCTTCCTTTTGTGCAGCCTGAAATGTCCTTCTGGAGGCTGCCTTAGAAAGTTTGTTGTCCTTCTGGATGCTGTGGCGTTTTGGTTGAGGTTGATTCATAGTTTTACATTTCCGATATTAATGAGCTACTTACACGAGCACACACTCCTGCTGCTGTAAATGCCTATTTACATGAGTTAATTACGAAAAACTGGTGAGTTATTGCGGCAATAATTTATTTATTCTAACAACAGAAAAATGGTTCAGTGACCATAGAGTCGGCTCATTTGATTCAGTTCACGGAATAAACATGTGAACGTCCTACGCCTAAAACATACATGCATTCACAATAATTTGAAAAATATAATCGGAAACTAGACAACAAAAATCTCAAACATACCTCAAAATTAACTATTCAATCTGCGACAGAAACTGGTTGTTTCACTGGGTCTTTTCTTTGCATGGAATTTTCTGGTCGAACGGCAAACAAAGGGTTAAGTCCGTCGGGTTATGGAATCTTCGCTTGAACACAAAATGTTCCTGCAATTGAATGCTACGGTTCCCTTTTCCATCCATTCCCACCTAATGTGTTTTTCACGGCTTTGTCCATTTCTTTGATTCGAGCAGAATCTTTTCTCTGAATCACCGACATGCTTTCGATAGCTGAACAGATCGGAAGTGGCGCGAATATCTACGTACATGTTTCAACATTAGCGATTGGCTATTAGAAAGCCACCAGCCAATCAGCAGTAACGTTTCAAGAGAGGTCATTTTATGCAAAACTCGGAATGGAATAAAAGTTGGAACGTTTATTTTGACATATTCGGCGTGAAAAAAATATCGATTTTTTTTTTTTTTTTTTTTAACTGGGCCAATGAAAAAAAAAAAAAAAATCAGAATTCCGTGAGTTCGCGGAAAAATCACATGCCTGACAAATACAAACACAACGGAATCAAAAATAATAATAATAAAAAAAAGCAACCGGGGGAGGGTTCAGAACAAATGCATGGGAGTCAGAAGTACATTGCAGCACATAAACTGCAATCAGTGTTTCGTCTCAAGCGACAATTCCAGAACAGGGCTGGCAATTATATTTTTCCAAGGGGCCACAAGGGAAACAGAAAATGTTCCGGAGGACTGGACCAATAGGCTGAACTAAATTATACTTAACATTAATTTAGATATTCACTCATTTTGAAGAGATAATCTCGTTATAAAGCCAGGAAATTGCATCCTATTCACAAGTAGTGATTGCTATGAGTCAATGTGGTGATTAAGAATGGAAAGTACGCTCAGCAAAAACAATTTATTCTATCGAAATTCCCCCAAACAATGCTACACAAAATGTGTAAGTTCGGAAATGTACCATTTCCCGCCCATGTTGCAGTTCAGTATTCAGTTCCTTATCAGTGCTCTCACACCAATACCAAATGTAAGATCCACCCACTCTCCGTTCTGATATGATACAACGTGAGAATGCCTATTTCATTCCCAGATTGATTTCAGTCACTTTATCTTACACCCGTTTTAAAAGTTGAAAGCCCCCCCCCCCCCCCCCCATTTTAGATTTGGGCGGCAATCTGTTGTCATACCAACCAGTCTGTTCCATTTCACTTCCAACTTGTCCAAGCATGCATGCACCTCTGTGAACAAATCCCTCCCTATCATCATCCCGCTCATTGACCACATTGACCCCAGCTCTTCAATGACCTTAAATTAATTTTTTACATGACGAATAAAGATGAGTAACTGGACTATGTCGAAAACATCACAGCTCTTGTCCAAAGCCAATGAGGAAAAAATAAAAATAAAAATAGATAAACAAACAAACAAAAACACCCCAAAATGTCTACTTTATTTTGCAGCTGAAACTTCAGATTTCCCAGTGTGTCATCAATCCTTCTCATCACTGTTCATCTGGTGAGGGGAACATTCTCGAGTGCTTCTTCCTTTATGGGGCATATTGGCATTACAGAGTCCATTAAACCCTTCTTCTTTTCCTTTCGGCTGTTCCCTTCAGGGGTCGCCATATTGAATCATCTGCCTCCATCTCACCTTATCCTCTGGATCTTCTACTCTTACTCCAACTACCTTCACGTCCGCCTTCACCACATCCATAAATCTTCTCTTTAGTCTTCCTCTAGGTCTTCTGCCTGGTAGTTCCAACCTCAGCATCCTACTACCAATATATTCACTATCCCTCCGCTGTACATCTCTGCTACCTCCAGCTCTGCCTCCTGTCTTTTCCCCAGGGCCACCGTTTCTAAACCATACAACATCGCTGGCCTCAACACTGTCTTGTACACTTTTCCTTTCATTCTTCCCGATACCGTCCTATCACACATCACACCGGACACTTTTCTCCAACCATTCCAACCTGCCTGCACACGCTTCACCTCTTAGAGTCCACTAAACCCTCTTTGAGTGAATTGCAACTCGGAAAATTAATTCTGTTCTTAGTGATTTTATAGGATATCACAAAGCTGGTCTTGGTCACGGCATCGCTGGATGTATGAAGCTCGGGTTTAAAAAAAAACAAACAAACAAAAAAAAAAAAAAAAAAAAAAAAAAAAAAAAAAAAAAACATTTTGCATTGTTGCTCTTGCAGCTTAGCTAGCAAAGCTTCAGATGTTCGTGTCCGTTCGACATCGATCATGTTTTTGGATTTCTCTGCGTGTTTAGTCTCGTAGTGGCGATTCAAATTGAAGACTTCTCTACACAGACTAAACATAGGGCTTTTCCCTCTGACTTCAGTAAATAAATAGCAAGAAGTGCATATTTGGTTAAAAACTCCGAATTCTACATCGGTATTTCTTCTTTTAGCATGACTGGACATTTTGAAGGATAACATGTGTAAACTTACAAAGCTAAAGGTGTGTGCATGCACAGATTTACTTTATATACGCACGTACATATGTATAAGTGAGTAACTTATGCATGCATATGTATATATGTATGCATTCCTAGCTTACACACACCTACATAGTTAGGCTACTAGATACGTAGATTACAAATTTATATATACTTCTTTTCCTTTCGGCTGTTCCCTTCAGGGGTCGCCACAGCAAACGATCTGCCTCCATCTCACCCTATCCTCTGCAGCTTCTACTCTTACTCCAACTACCTTCATGTCCTCCTTCACCACATCCATAAATCTTCTCTTTGGTCTTCCTCTGGGCCTTCTGCCTGGTAGTTCCAACCTCAGCATCCTACTACCAATACTACACTATCCCTCCTGTGTACATGTCCAAACCATCTCAATTTAGCCTCTCTGACTTTGTTTCAAAAACATCTAACATGTGCTGTCCCTCTGATGTGCTCATTCCTGATCCTATCCATCTTCGTTACTCCCAAAGAGAACCTCAACATTTTCATCTCCACAAATTTATATATACATGGGCATGTATATACAAATATAGCTTAAGTGGGCCGTCAGGGGTCAGTACATTGCTCAGGTCTGGTCTTAAAACTATCCACCTTTAAACTTGTAGTAGGGAAAGCAGAAATGGGTCAACCAAGACAATCCACAGATTAGAATCTATCCCACTTTACCACATCAAAGTCAACACAGTAGCTCATTATGAACTGATGAGGGCAATGAAACATTTTCCTTTCTAAGAACCTCCATCTAACTCTGGGTTGTCTCATTGAGGTTTTTCATTTTTGAATGTTGCAATGATGTGTATATTGCGGGACTGTGGGTGCGAAGGGAGCGAGGGCTGCTCAGAATAATTCATTCATTCATTCATTTCCTGTAACCACTTAATTTTAATTAATCCAGGGTTGCGGGGAGGCTGGTGCCCATCCCAACAGACTCCTGGCGAGGGCAGAGTATACCCTGGGCAGCTTGCCAGGCCATCACAGGTTGGAAACACACTGATGGCTATGCAACTACAGACGCTCCCTGATTTACGTTCATCCGTTTTTTCGATGTTTTTTTTTTTTTTTAAGTTAAATTTTGAGTGAGAGACGTACCTACATAGTACGCTGACGTAATGACGCATTGACGCTGCGTCCATTGTTTACAAACGACAGACTGAACGTTCCCTGCTGCTTCCCAGTTCACTGCATGTTACCCTTGTGTTAGGACTTTGTCTCTGTGATCTTTGTGTTTACACTGTTTTGCGGACTTTTGTAACCCTAAGCAGATATGGTTGGTCAGAAGCGTAAGCCTACTAGCATGGGTGCAAATTTTTCGGCATATGCCGGAATTTCCGGTTTTCCCAAGACTGAATTAACTATCTGCTCGGATTGGCGCAATCTACCATGCATACTCAGTTAAGCAAAGAGAGTTGTAAAATGAATGAAAACCCAAGTCCAGAAAAGAAAGAGAACTCTCCGCTCTGCTGATGATTCACATCAGTGCAGGCTGAGTACTAAACAAGTATTCAACGGCACCCTTGCTCACTTGAAAGACCGGAAGTCCGGATAACCCGCCCTTTGTCTCAAGCACAAGCAAGTGAACTACTTTCGGTAGAGCGCCTCACATATTGTAAGCGTTGATTGGCTGTTTTGAGCTTCATGTAAAGTGCCTCGGCTCAGCTTCATGTAAAGTGACCATCGGAACCATTTACAAGCAGAAAGATTGCATCATGAAGAATGTTAAAGGCTATATTTGATGAGTGAATTTGATTAAAATTTATCTATTTGAAATTATTTTGCTTGAATTCAATTAATTTGAAATTAATGTTGATATTATTTGATATATTTCACATTATTTTACAACGTTATGTTTATAATAATTGATTTAGGGGTGTTTTATGAGATACAGTAAATGGTATTTATGGATGTATAGTACAGTATGCACATCATATGTCACTGGAACATACAGTAACAACTTACGTTGTTGTTTTTTTTTTTTAAACTTACGTTCGGCTGTCTGGAGCCAAACAAAACCTAAGTTGGGGAGCGTCTGTACTCTTGTCGAAAGTCAGCAATGGTTCTTTTACATGAACCTCACACTATAGACAGTGAAAGACATGGCCGGCCTTTGATAACCCAGTTAGCTCTACTGGGGAGACAGTGACTACCTATGAAAAGTGGGGCCTGAACCCCCAAACCTTAGGATCAGTGATCCAACATCTTTACCACCAGGTCACCACTGCCACGCTCGGAATAATAACTACTCTTATTTGGACAGGAATTTGGACAGGAAAATGCTTTATAAACATGTAAATGTATTTCTCGGCACATGGCTGTGCGACACGCAAAACATCGAGTCGGAATGTCTTTAGGAACTGTCCAATTAAAATCTGTTACACGAGCTGCAGAGGGAAGCAATTAAGCTGAGCTCCAACGCTCTGGAAACACACATACAAACATCCACACAGCTGATTTTTGTGTAGGGGTACACTTCATAAAGTATTATTATAAGAACCTGAACATTTTTCCACACAGTTTAATTTCTGTGGGCAAACGACGTGTGTGTGCTTAAGTCCCGCACAATTTTTCAGTCTGTATGACTCTCCCCAATGTGCTTTTTCCAAAAACGCCTCTTTAATGGTGCTATCCACAAGTTTCTCTCTGACACACTGAAAGGCCTTTTCCCACAAAATGCTGAAGTGCTCAATATCACATATCTTTCACAACATCTATCCCACGAAGCTGACCATGGTTCTATCAAGAGGGTTCTGAGCTTGTTAGATCAGTGTTCAAGTGCAACACTTATGTGGTCACCTGCGTTTACACTAGTGGCTCCTGTCACTATGGAAACCTCACTTATTGGCATGGAAACCATGTAAGGTATGTGACGAGCTCCTGAATAGCTGCACTGCAAGTCCAGTCTCACACGAGTGGTTTTAGTTATTTTATTAAAGCATATATAATAAATATAGGATTAGCAACTATGAAATGATGGTGTACATTACATTGCCTACATGTGCATGTGTAATGTGAATAAGTGAAGCATGACTACATGAAATTTTTTTTTTTTTTCATCTCATCATTATTTATTGAACAAGTTTAAGACAGATTGAGGCCGTTGTGCTCGTTACGAACTGTAATGTTCTTGACAGTCAACATCACACTTCAGAGGAAGCAAACCCAACATGAAGTGAGTGCACGTGTGCTGAGCGGCTCCAGTGGAGAGCAATTTTTACACTGTGAAAAGGCCATTACTGTGTAGAGACAAAGCGGGAGTATGGAAGAGCTGCTCCACACAACAGGGATCCTCCAGCACTGACTCTCCGCTGCAGCTGATAAAGACAACCCCCCCCCCCCCCCCCCCGATCTCTGGGAGATCCCCCCCCAATACACAGCTGTCAAAATCCTAAATGTCCAAACTACCAGGCACTTGTGTCATTTGTCATTTGCATTCACTCTAATCACCATCCATACACCTGCCCCATATACATGGCAAAATTAAATGTACTTGTAAGCCACTTTAATAGAAACCGGCTGAGTAATCCTGCTCATTCATACACCAAATAGGGATCCCAGCAAGGTTCAGAAAAAATAGAGGAAACGGGTTTGGAAATAGAGGAAATTAAATATTTCAGCTGGGGGGCCACAGGGCCCCTTGTGGGGTACAGGGGCAGAGCATGTCATGCAAAAAATCTAATCCCAGCATCTAACCCCGATACTGTTCCACTAGCTCTCTTATGGAGAATGTCTCTCTTCCATGAAATCGAGAAATCTGGCAAGAAATCGACCGGAAATCCAGTAAGGAAGCCACCATATATGTTTTCTCATTATTTCACGTACATTCTCGTGGTACTTCCGAGTGTTATTGGATGTCAACAGAAACAACCGACATTGACCAAAACATATCTAAAGCAAGCTAACTCGATTGGCACACATTCCGCTAATCTATTAACCGTGTACGCAATTTCTTTTGCGAAATTATACAAGAATGAAAAGAATTATCGCTTTGGAAAGTAAAAATAGAGGAATTCCTCTTAGGCCGGCCATGTCTCACACTGTCTACGGTGAGAGGTTCATGTAAAAGAACCATTGCTGACATTCGTAAAGAGCAGCTGCATAGCCATCAGCGTGTTTCTGCCCCTTACTAAAGGGTTGTGTCAGGAAAGGCATCCGACATAAAAACCTATGCCAAATCAAATGTGCGAATCAGGTGATTTGCTGTGGCGACACCTGAAAAAGGGGAAAAGCCAAAAGGAAAAGAAGAAGAAGAGGACGCCTGGGATTCCTGATCAAAGAGTTAGTAGAACAGTCCTTTCAAAGAAGGGCTTTCAAAATGAAGTAGTGAAAAGGTAAATAAAAACAACTCACTGGATTCTGGGAAAAGTGGGTGCTTTTAACTTACTGCTAATAAGAGATTAGGGGGAAAATTACTTTAAATGAGGTTGAAGTAAGGCTACAGTGAAACTCCAACAAACCATACTATACAACCCTGTTCATCTGAAAAGCATCTCAGAAAACAAAGAACATCAAGCACTGATGTAGAAAGACTACAACTGCAGGTTTTTGTATGGTCTGCTAAGTATAGGGATCTGAGGTTACGGTCGGGACAGATTCACAGAAAACAAACATTTGAAGACTAGTGTCATATTTTTGGTTTTGGATCCTCAGATCATACGTATATGGCGAAGAGTAAATATCACAATACCAAATCAGAAGAAATTAATACAGTCATCCCTTTCCATTTCACGATTTGAGCATCGCGGTCTTGGTACATCGCAGTATTTTAATAAATAAAAAAAATAAATAAACCAATTTTAAAAAATCATAAATTCAAAATTCGTGCTGAAACTCACATGTAAGCAAGTGGAATGCAGGGACCCAAGGCAGGCTGCATGCATTGTTTCCAAACGACATATTGAAGTGCCCCTCCTCCCCAGTTCAGGCAGGGACCGCCCACTCAACTGTATCTCGCAAGCTGATTGGCTTAGACGCGTGACGCTCTTGCCTCCCGCCCACTCAACTCAATCTCGCAAGCTGATTGGCCCTGTTGCCTCGCACATTCCCGCGGGATTTTTTTGTGATTTTGTGATCTTACTGTATAGTGTTTGTGAACTTCCTGTACCGCGGCGAAGAGCTACTGTCAGAGATGAGTACAGTACTTAATATTTAAATAGAATTTATATATAAATACCTTAATATATTACAGTATTTACATATACATATAACTGTGTAACGTTTAATATACACTTCTTGATATTGTATAGACGCGAAAACGTATAAAAATGAGACAACATGGTAGAAATGGGGTGGGGCGTTCCTACTTTGCGGTTTTTCGAATATCGCGGCCAGGTCTGGTCTACATTATCCGTGATATTCAAGGGATGACTGTATTTCTTCAGCTTAAACCCCCCCATATAATATTCAGTGTTTGTAGAATGTGTGCTATCGGTGTGACATGGAGGCAGAAGGACAAAAACACAAGCTGATTATTACCAAGCACAAACAGCAACCAAACACACAGTTAAAAACAGGCAGGGACCAAACATCAGGCAAACAGAACAATGGCAGGAAATCAAAACTAGGATGACTAGAAATATATAAAAAAAAAAAAACCTGCCAAAATGAACTATACTATCCGTAATGCACAGTAGAACAGAAAAAGTCAGCAAAGATAGGTGGTGCAGGAACTGGTATCATCCACTGAAGGGCATCAGTAAGGAACTATGGTATGAAGAATATACTAAGGATTCATAATAGTTCTTGGATAGACATACATACACACATTTTAATAATCAGAGCTGAGTGTTGTAGGAAAGTCCGCCATCAAAGAGGAAGTGTGCAGCTAAGTCATGTTATGAGCCCTGTCCTCAAGATGTGCGTGTCATGCATTAGCGGAAAGCTGCTCAACATGGGGTTTTTTTTTCCTGGAAGCAGCAAAATAAAACCCCGTTATTTTGGCCTGACACCACCTCTTCTCTTTAGAGGAGCACGGAGTCTTTTGTGAATTTGCATTCTGAAAAACAAAATAATGAGACCCATACCGAAATACGTCAATGATACCACAAATGTAAATAGAAACACAAACAATATAAATAGAAAAAAACAACTTAGACTTCAATCTTCCATGAGAGCCACGTGTCGCATATCAAAGACAAAATTGGGGGTGTGTGTTAAAACTACTTATACTGTTCACCTTCTGTATATGTGCACTATTAATGTGAAACCAGCAAATGACAACAACATTTGAGACATCTCCCGTTCGGCATCGCTGTCATCCAAAGCGATTGGGATGTATCTGCCTGGGACATCCGCAGGAATCACAAGAAGAACATGAATCCCCATCATTTAGTGTGCTGTTGAGACCAAATTATCCAAATCATTTTAACCTTGCGCTATCTTAACATTTATTTAATTTTTTTTTAAAAAGCAGCAAGGTTGCATTTTAGGTAAAATTGGTTAGATTTACAGTAACCTCCTGTTATTCTCGGGGGTTGCATTTCGCCCCTTCCCATGGATCCTGAAAATCCACGAATTATTTATGTGGTTTTAAAACATTATACAGTGGTACACCTCACCTTACGAAATTAATCCGTTACAGAAGTGGTTTCATAACCTGGATTTTTTGTAAGTTGAACCGCATTTTACATGTAAAACACATGATTCGTTACAAGGCTCCCAACACTACCCTTTAAAAATTATAAAAGTATACCTAAGGCCTCCTCCTGCTTCAATATCGTACTGATGGCAGACGGGTTTGGCCATATTCATTTGCGAATTTGCACCGGGAATCACACACGCGCGTGTGTGTGTGCGCACACGAGCGTGTGCTGACCATGACTTCTTAGCAGAGTTATAATCTTACAAATGTTTAAGCAAGGTTAAAAGCCTGAGCCAAAAAATATAAAGTTGCAGTGAGTACAATCGAAAAACTCACACAACAAAAGTAACGCTGTCCTTTACATCATGGAACATCAAAAGTATCATGGATATTATGGAGATATCGCTCCATAATAGCCAATGGGAGGGAGCTGCGTCATCCCTCCTAGCAAATGGGAGGCCAGCGGGGCAGGATGTTGGGAGATAGTCAATGGGAGACCAACTTGTACATTGTTTAAATTTTTGAGATGGTGCTTTCGTAAATGTGAACTTGTTTCGTATCCAGAGACAAAAAATTTAGGAAAATGCGTTTCTTGACCTGGATTTTTCGTTTGTTGGGACTTTCGTAAGGTGAGGTACCACTATATATGATATTATATATGCTTAAATATGCTTTTTAAACAAATTCTACAGACAGTCTTCTTCAATACAATAATAATGCAGTAAAATGTAATAATGATTAAGTAAAAACTTTTTACTTTTGTACTGTGATAATATTTATGAATAAATAAAGCACTTAGGCTCCGTACCGTACAGGGCATTTGAGTGGCATCATAGGGCTTAAATAATCATTAAAAACACACTAAAAATCCCTTGAATTCGCAATTCAAACAATCATGATGTGTACGAAGGATGAGAAAAAAAAAAAAAAAAGTGTATACATCATCTGCAACCAATCAGCAGGAGGGAGAAACAAAAGCTCTCGGCCATTGGCTAAATTTGAATCACGTCCTAGTAACTTCCAGGTTTGTAGCTAATCCGCGAGTAAGCGGGGCCGCGATTGCTGAACCGCGAATGGGCAAGGGCTTACTGTGCATTTATGCATTATACATGATTACTAATGCTGATGAACTGGTTCTGTTAAGAGAGATTTTATATGGATGGGAGACACTTACTCACTTTTCTCAGTGAATATTCATTTCTAATGTGTCTCCGAGCAGACAGAGTGATGGGAATAGTGGGACGGGCTGCACCAGCAGGAGGAATAATTGACGAGTGACTCGTAGCCAAAAATGCTTAATGGAAGTGCGATACCATATGGCCATGTGCTTAGTTGTCTGGAGTATTTTATGTGCAGAGCCTGTGAATTCAGTTTTTAAACATTTCCTGCCTGCTAACATTGAAGTTTAACAGGAATTCCACACACAGACCGGTGCCTCCACTTTGACCCCTACCATCGACTGAAACACACTTGGAGTTATTAGGACCTTACACCACCAGACACAAGGTTTTCTCTCCAGGGCAGAGAGAAACGAAAAAGAACACATGAACACAAACAAAACAGTTCAAAAAGGGCAATCTTCAGGATCCTCTTGTTCGCATTCTGGACTGAAAAGACAGTTTGAGAGAGGCGTCACGAAGGCCATCTATACCCAACTGGAACAGCAGTCAATGAACAAAGATGGTGGTTTACAGCACCATCTGATAATGCAGCCTTGAGATACTTTTCCCGAGGAACATTAATCCCCAGTCACCCTAACAACTCACAGTGGTAGCAGAGTGGGCTAAAAACAACTCGACTCACATGACCCTATTAACCCTAAAATGCTGGTGGGGCATGTTATTGATTTTCAGGTCCACCTACAAGGTGTTAACCACACTAAAGGTTAAAAATCTAATTAAAATAGAACTGAAGAACCGTTTCAGAACCATCTTTAGAAAAAAAAAAAAACCCCAAAAGAAAAACCAGTGAGTTCCAGCTGCCCATATATATATATATATATATATATATATATATATATATATATATATATATATATATATATATATATATATATATATATATATATTATAATACGTTTTTGCTTCCAGGTGTCTTATTTTGAAAGATAACCACTTCCGCCGTCGCCTAACTTCCGCACTTGACTCTTTGGCGCGTATTTATCCTGCATCAGCAATGCAAGCTAGCCCTCGCAAAATGAGCCAGAAACAATTCACCGAAGCGTTTTTTTTTGGAAAGGGTAAACAAGACAACGATGAGACAGCAGAAGGGTCACAGACTATCTGCACAAAGAAAGCTGCATTTAAAAGAAAATACCAAAAGATTCCTACCTGAGTTACGGGTTCATTGCAACAGGTGATTGTTTATATTATAAACAACCTATCATGAACCCCCCCCAATAAAATTATCAAGTGTTGACTGGTCCACGGTGATAAAAAGGCTGGGCACCACTGGTCTAAGTAACTGATTTAGAATAGAAGATTGTTTGGAGAGGAAATTGTAATGATGTATTGGGTCGCCACAGCAAAAATGATTCGCACGTTTGATTTGGCATAGTTTTTTACGTCGAATGCCCTTCCCGACACAACCCTTTAGCAAGGGACAGAAAGACGCTGACGGCTTTGCAGCTACTCTTTACAAAAGTCAGCAATGGTTATTTTACACGAACCTCTCACCACAGACAGTGAGAGACATGGCCGGCCTTTGATAACCCATAACCCAGTTAGCTACACGGGGGTGTGTGTGTGTGTGTGTCAGTGACAACCTTGTGGAGAGTGAGACTCGAACCCCCAACCTTAGGATCAGCGATCCAGCACCCTCTACCACTAGACCACCACTGCCCCCTGGAGAGGAAATTGTAATAAACTGTAGAAATTTTTAGAAATAAAGAAACTAGTTATTCCTAATGTCATGATTGTGGGTCTGATGAGAGGTCATGGTTTTAAATTTTAATGGTTTCATAACTTGCTCTAAAATTACCAGGTCTTCTCTATATTAAATCAACCACTGAACCATTATGCACATGCATGCTATAAAAATACTTGATTATTATTACAAAACCTCTTTATAAAAATCTCCCTGCACATACTGTACAGTATATCCACTGGCAGTGTTGACCATGTTTCTGTATATAAGCTGAAAGACTGAAATATTTTTTCAAAAGGTCATTCACAGTAATAGTGAAGCATGCCACCGGTAATTTAAAGGATGCACAACAACATTTCAATGTTGAATGATTAGATGCCTTTACATGTGAATATAAAGCACTGTACTTTTCACGCATGTACGCTACAGCAATTATAAAGCCACAGCATTTCATTTTCTGCACAGATGCAGCTTTCAGTTTGAATATGTATTGAGAATGAGTTGAATAATTCTTTGATAATTTTGAATAACAATGATGCTCAACAGTCCCGGTCCACATACAAATCTTCAATAGACTAAATTCGCATCTCGGCTTGCGCACGGCATCATGGGATCTTGGCTACCAAACGTGGTGGAAGTAAACCTTGATGTGGATGAGAACTGCACTATATCAATACGTTTAATTTATGGAAAGTTCCCAACCCTCAAGCGTATTGTATACGTAGGGGTCTTCCCGGTTGTTCCCGCAAGCGTAAAGACGAACTTGTTGCACTTACATTTGCGGCGACGTTACAAAAGGAATTTAAACAAATCCAATGTGACTATACCAGCTTGTTGACATTTAACGTGGATGAGCAAAGCGTGACAATTCCCGACCCCTTGGGACTTGAAGACGACTGGGACACAGAAAATGATGCCTTATCGAAGTGGCCGCCGTGTATGTACACTGACATAGCGGATTTTTTGTTAATGAAGGACCAAGCACCCCTACTAGCGCGACTTCGTAATGACTACAAAGAAGGTAAATACAAGTTTGACAGATGTCACCGAGTGATCCGACAGCTCTTGTTTGTTTATTTTTCCAAATTAACATAACAGTAATTTTCAAGATCTAAGTCTATGATATTTAATGATTACGCCATCCCTGATTTTTATGGTAATTTAACAGGTAAATAAAAGGTAATATAATCTATAGGGGCTATGAATTCGAATAAAGAACACTTTAATTACAAACTAACTGCTTTAATCCAACGTTTGCATCCCTCCGGATCATTCAGCTTGGTAGGGAAGGTAAATAATGTGAATGGTGGCGGACATGTACACACGTTAGTCTCAAATTTGCAGGCGTGTGTACTGCAAATTTCCTTTTTCCAACGCTCGAGATGATAAATGCCGTTCGCACAGTTCACTACGGCACAATGCGCACCTTGTGCATCGATACTGTACATGTAATTTAAGGCTTAAGGCAGGCTTTAAGCGGCAGTTGTTCAGATGTGTTTACATACAAAAGCAAGTGGCTACAAGAAAGTTTGGTAGCAGTGACGCTTGGATCAGAGGTTGGGTCACGTTCCCCGCACATGCGCAGTCGTAATGCGAATTTAGTCTATTGCATAGAAAGAACGAAATTGGTGAAGAGTTCTCAGAGAGCGGAAATTCACAAAACAAAAATAGGATGCAATCAAACAGAAAAGCCACTTTCAAGGACAACATTCTCGTTCACACAAACACAGGCGTGTACACACACCCAAACACTAGAAGCACTAGGAGGGAGGGAGAAGCAGTCACGATCAGGTTCTCGATTAGCTGAGCGAGTAGGAGCACACAGTGTTGAGTGAGTGGTGGAGTGATCTCTGTGTCTGCACCTCCATAAGCAAGCCGCTGTGTAGGCGATGCATATTACACAACTCCACTCACTGGCCTACACAGTGCCAGTGTAGGAGCAAGGTATGTGTGTATGCTGGGAAAAACACACACACACACACACAAGGGACAGAACTGCCCATTTTGCTCTGAACACAGGGCAACCTGATGTGATTATATAAAAATGCATATAAATCAAGATACATTAAATTGCCAGATAAACACCTGCTGCTTATAACGCATTACAGCTTGTAATCTATTAAAAAACACTAGGCTTAATGTATTTTAATTAGAGGTCAGAGCAAACCTCAATCAAACATTAAAATACTCCTACATTATATTAGAGTGCAAACCTCTACCAAGGTTTAAAAAAAAAATTCAAAACCCTCCTAGCTCCAGAGCTGAATAACGCCTAAATGTAATCAGTCCCTCGATAGCCCAAGACACGCATTTAATCACAATTTCTTGGAAACCCATCTATTAGTTTTCATGTTCACACACACACACACACACACACACACACCAGTCTTTCACAGCCCTTTTCATACAAGTGTAACTGTTCTTATAGTCCTTACAGACAGGAGGTGCCTGCGAGTCTTCCTTATAGCCACCAAACTCCCCGTCAAGTCATTTCCACTGGAGGCACGTCATTAATCATCGTTGACATCATTTACAAGTGCCATTTAGTGTCCCTTTTATAGAAGGTCTGTCTGATGGGCTGCCTTTCTGTTTAATGACATTACAGAAACCTGGATTTTCCAGATAAAACAATTAAGGCAATTGAGTCGCGCTTGGAAAAACAGCCGCAGCCTCTGAGCTGAACTGTCTATTCAGCCAATTAGCAAAAGATCGAGGAGAAGCTTGGCACGGATTACTGCTGAGTCACTTAGTGGATGCTCGGCCTTCTGTTCTAACCACGGGACTGCTACACAGCCCTGGATATGAGCAGCAAAAAAAAAAAAAAAAAAACAACAAAAAAAAATGACTGTCTGGTGTGTGTTTTAGTACGTGTGTGCCAGTACATATTCTACACTTCTACACATGATTAGGAAATAATGAGTTAGCGTCTCTTTTTGAGGAGGCAAACAGTATCTGGTCGGTTCTGTGGCCATCTGCTACCACTGATGTACAATGTAGAAAGTGGAGTTAAGAACTGGAATACGAGTTACTGTACATTGAAAAAGTGAACTGTGACTTACAAAAAAAAAAAAAAAAAAAAAAAGACTGGTGGGTGGAGCTAAAAGGCTGGAGTCATAATTATCTATATTTTGTTAATAACCTTCTATTAGATAAAGGAGCAGATCTGGAGGTTCTCAGGCATTCAACAGTTAAACTGTAATGTTGGGATGCTGTCGCACTCTACATGCTCACCCAGGTCCGTTGACATTGGAGTGGCTGATTGCCAGATGTCACGGGATGCCCTCATGTCTGCTTTCTTTCTGGTTCTCTTTTAGTTATGCTGCCATAGTGAGTCATGTCGGAGTCCCTGCATGCACTCAGCAATAATAAATTCTTCCATTACCATTACACTATTACGAGTATACCTCATACCCCTGTGATTTTGCTGAGGTACACATGCTTCTTTTGGGATATTGGTGATCCTGATCCTTCTGCTTTCTGAGTCCTGTGGTCTGTCCTGATATGCTGATGTTGCCTGAAGTGTTTATCTTAGAATCCCCTTGCGAATGCAGATGCAGTCCGTATGGACTTAGATGTGCACCCGCAGACTGCGAAGATGACTTTTCACTGCCGGTGATATAAATTCTTATGCCACAATTATTTAGGACTTACAGTTGTGGTGTAACCAACCGGATTACACATTGGACTGTAATGAAGTTTCTTGTATATATGGTTTGTATCTTTATTGTTCCACCCAAATGAGGATGGGTTTCCCTTTTTGGCCTGGTTCTTCTCAGGGTTTCTTCCTCGTGTCAACTGAAGAAGTTTTTCCTTGCAGCCGTCACTGTAGGTTTGCACATTAGGGATGTGTAAGGGTTGTAGAAAATGATTAAACTCCTTTGTACTTTGTAAGTTCCTACTTTTACTGTGCAAAGCTGCTTTGCGAAAATGTTAATAGTAAAAAGCGTTATACAAATAAAAAATGAATGGAAATTATAATGGCCACAAAGTGTTGTTAGCTGTAATCAATATGTTTACATGATGTTGTTTCGTCAGTCTGGATGTATTTGCTCTGATTCCAGAGTCTCCATAAATGTGTAATACAATCCACATGGTCATGAAGGGGGTTTATTAACAACATCTCACTTAGCATTAGATATTTGCCAGACACTCCGCAACAAGAAGAGTACAAAACTAGCTTCACATCTTGTCGTTACTCAAGTTATAAAATACAAAAAAAAAAAAAAAAAAAAAAAAAGTATATAGATTGACGCTAGACATTTTGCTACCATGATTTTATTCTCAAGTAAGACGGGTCAATGCAAATCAGTCGCCACCTAACCGAACCCCTATGGGAGGTTTCTGTCTCAGCGTATTAGATTAATAGCCGTCACTGAACCATCACTTGAGGGGATATATCTTTTAGAGACATTTTTGCATATTGCAATTGCGCAGGATAAACACCTTACAAAGATACTGTACCTTATGACAGATTTTCTTTTCATTCGTCACCTTCTCTATAACTGTTAATCATTTCAGCCGATGCTGACATTCACATGCTCCTGTGAATCTGACGATCTAAACCTTGTACATCAGGAGTGAATAATTAGCGACTGGTATCAACAAAAGCTAGCAAGTTTCTTTGAAGATACTTATTCCTTTAAGAATATTCATTCACTTCCTAAATTAATTAATCCTAATTAGGGTCGGAGGAGGCTAGCCCTCATCATACTCGACTCGGGACGAAGACGAGGTAGACCCCGGATAGCTCGACAGACCATTGCAGGGCAAGTATACATACAACTATTTACACTCACATCCACACTCAGGGTGATTTGAAATGGCTAGTTAGCTGACTGTGCATGTTTTCAGACTGGGGAAGGAACCCAGATTAACCGGAGAAAGCCTAGGCAAAGTTTTTTTTAATGCTTCCTGTCCATGGTTGCTGCCAAATGTACACATGTACACTTCAATTAGTGTAGAGGTGTCATATTTTTCGACATTAAGCCCTAAGAAGTGGTTGCTTGGTGGTTAAGGTGCTTGCATACTGATAGAAAGGTCTGCGGATCAAACCTCACTATCACCGTGTTGTCACGACTGCCAGTGATGCTAACTGGGTTATCACAGACCAGCCATGTCTCTCACTGTCTGTGATGTAAAAGAACTGTAGGCTACTGGATTTCCATCAGCATGTTTCTGCCCTGTGATGGCCTAGCAAACTGTCCAGGGGGTACCCTGCCAGAACCAGCCGAGATGGGTGTCAGCCTTCTGGCAACTCTTGGTGGGAGGAGCCAAAGGGGCATGCTGGGAGTATGGGCATATGCGATTTGGTGGTGTTGACTGAATCTCTGTGGGATTTTGCAATCGATCCGTCGTGCGACACAGACAGACACCCAAGAAATCTTTGTGGCAACACAGAACATGAACCCATTAAAAGGATAATTAAACTAACAAGACAGACAAGTGATGCAAATGAACGTTTACATCAGAGAGCAAAAGACTTGTGATCAGAAGCATGACTCCGGGTACAAGGGCATATTGTGTGAATCAGTGCATCAAAAAGTCAGCGTGTCATCATGAGGTCCATGTGTCATGAAAAACAGCTATAAACAAGAACCTCAGAAATTTGTTCCGCACAAAATAAAAACTCAGTGCGTGTGTGCGTGCGTGTGTAAGAAAACAACTTTGACATGTTCATGGAGAGCAAGTGTACTTCCACAACAGTTTTCTGCACTGGATTGGATTAAATTTCAAAACTTGAAAAGGTGATAAAAAAGCCGAACGAGCCCCAGGTCACTAAAGGGTTAACTATGTAAAACATCACCCCAAATACTGATGTAGTATTATAGACGTGCAAGATTGAAGAAGACTGAAGAAAAAGTGCATGTCGAGTCTTACTGCCCTGGGCAGTGGTGGTCTTGTGGTAAAGGTGCTGGATCGCTGATCCCAAGGTTGGATGTTCAAGCCCCACTCTCAATGGGTTGTCACTGCACCCCCCCCCCACCCCCACCCCAAGTACAGCTAACTTGGTTATCAAAGACCGGCCATGTCTCTCACTGTCTACGGTGTGAGGTTCGTGTAAAAGAACCATTGCTGACTTTTGACAAGAGTAGCCTACAAAGCCGTCAGCGTGTTTCCACCCTGCGATGGCCTGGCGAGCCGTCCAGGGTGTACTTTGCTGGATGGGCGCCAGCCTCCCCGTGACCCTAATTAGGATTAAGAGGCTACAGAAAATGAATGAATGGATGGATGAATGAATGAGTCTTACTGCTTGATATAAAGGGTAAGCAAAGGAAACAAAGTGCAATTGTGTTCCAGATTCTACAAAGTGTGAAATTGTAGCCGTTTCTGTTGTAGAAGTGGAGGAAATTAGTATTAAATGAAAGGCCATGGGATGAGAAACGCTCCATGGCTCCTGTTAAGGTAAACTGATAACGTATTCCGTGTTGAGAAGCCATTACTTGAAACCAATTTGCCTGGTGTTATTTGTTCACGCCTGTAAATTTGATTTATTATTACTTGACAATTTGAAGTTAACAGCTTCTCAAGTTAAATGGCTAAAACGTCACGTCGAGCCCAAATTACTGGTTTCTTTTTTTCTTACATTTTACACACTACTTGTATCACTGAGCGTGTTTCACTTTACATAATAATTTGGGTTTTTCACATTACATAGGAATTTTATGAGTTCAAAATGACAGAAAAATTGAAGTAATATTTAGTGCAAAATCAACAAAACACACATTAACTGGCAATCGCTGTTTAACCACTTAATTAATTAATTTTTTTTTTTAATTTGACCGCTGGATCATTCTTCTGACCAACACATTAAATCCAGGAACAACTATGCCTATCATGCAGTCCTGTTACCAAACCACGCGTCAACTTTCCCACGTCTATGCCATACTGTGCCTGTGCTGTGCACATATAGTTAGAACAAGTCGTAACAGGCTAAAATTTAAAAAAAGTTATCAGACGGTACGACAAATTCTGTGGCCAACACAGATCAATGAAATCATACAAAATAATTTAGGGGTAAACGAGAATGACATAGTTTAAAATATATACCAGTAAATACATTAATCAATAAAAAAATAAATCAACTTATTTCCTAACTTGTAACTTAGTTTCTTTCTTACAGTGCATTTATTTACACACACACACACACACATACACACACAAAATACTGTTTGTGTGTGCATGCACATTCCAAACAATTCTATGGTATCAACCCACTTCCCACACACACTGGCACACTGAACCTTTTGGCAAGCATTATGTGAGGAGAAAAGTACATTTACACAAATGTGTACGACAGAGAGAGAGAGAGACAGACAGACAGACAGAGAGAGAGAGAGACACACACACACAGGCAGCCAGAGAGAGAGAGAGAGAGAGAAAGATAGAGAGAGAGAGAGACACACACACACACACACACACACACACACACACACAGAGAGAGAGAGACAGACAGACAGAGAGAGAGAGAGAGAGGGAGAGACACAGAGACAGACAGAGAGAGAGAGAGACAAACATACAGAGAGAGACAGACAGACAGACAGACACACACACACACACAGAGAGAGAGAGAGAGAGAGGCAGAGAGAGAGAGAGAGAGAGAGAGAGATGTCTTAAAAGGGAAGCATGTGTGTGTTTGTTTATGTGTGTGCCCCAACAGGATAGGGATTATCTGGGTGGGAATGATTGATGGCTCTGTTCCAGCCACACTGTGTACCTCTGCTTGTCCTGATGAAGGCGTGCATGTAGAGGAGTTATTCTTAAACCCCCTATGAGCAGTGTGGTGATTCCAAAATCACCAGCAGACCAGAGAATAACACACAAACACTGAGTACTCTGTGACCCCCCCCCCCCCCCACACACACACACACAGGAAATGTAAAACACCGTGAACAACTGTGACACCAGTCTACAAACACACAAATATATCAAAAATAGCCCACAGTCAATTTTTCATATTTACCCTGACCCCCAAGTTTACATACAACCATTAACTGCCAAAATTAAAAATAATAAAAAAAAGTGAGTTGTGGTGTCTGGCTTTTAATATCCTTACACAAATCATGACTGGACTGATCGACTGACTCAAACCAGCTATGACTGCACAACCACTTACGCAACCCCAGTACAGCCTGGCGATCATAGGGCCTGCAGGTTTGACACAACGTGATCACTGATGCACAAAAGTACATGTGTTGAGAGATGTGGAGGACCTTCGTGAAGTTGATGAAACCTATGCCGGGCGTGACGATGGAAGAGACAGCCACTTGCTTTTGTTTCATTTGAAACTGAAGTGATCAAAAACATTTATTTTAAACAACTCTTCAGAACTGTTGTTTTTCACAGGACAATCAGTGGACGCTGCACTGCTTTTACACTTGACTGAAAATGGCTGATGGTTAAGAGTTCAAGTACAAGTCAGGAACATGCTTGGTAATAAATAAATTTTTTAAATAAATAAATAAAACGCTGCAAATACGACGAAAATTTAGGTTTTAAATCATGCCAGAGCAAAAATACCCAAAGCATTTCCATCTTTACTCACCTGCTGGTGCAGATTTACAAAATCAGAACCGAAGCTTCGGGGTCATGCTGGCAGCAGCAATGGGGAAAAAACGACTGAGGCCTGTTCTGTTCTATACATTAAATAATTTTCAAATCAATATACTTGCTCTTATTTACACAAGTGTCAATAACATGGGAATAAAATGCTAACTTTGGCTTTACAAAACACCAACTATACTTGTTCCAAATGACCATGAATTCTGGCCCGATGTAGATTTCTTCAAGAGATCACTGAATGAAGAAGGAAATAGCAATGACTCGCTCCATTTTCCACACAGGTTGGGAAGTCAGAGTTAGTTTAAAGTCACACCAGAGCTGATCACTTTCTGGTTCAGAACACGAACACACACACACACACACGAACACACACACACGAACACACGAACACGAACACACGAACACACGCACACGCACACACGCACACACGTATTTCCTTCCCTGTGAAAATCTTCCATTACTTATTTATTAATGGAATTATTTAATTTTAAGTCAGGCCATTTTTTATTCCTTGTTTCCTGGATCTGCTGATGTTAATATTCACAATTTAAATAAAATAAATAAAATGTATATTTTTGGGGGGGGGGGGGGGGGTTTATTCCTGCCTATCTCAATTTCTTGATTATGCTACTGCAGCAGCTAATGTATCTACTGTATTTACTGGACTATACGCTCCGGCTACAAGTCGCACTGGCCAAAAATGCATAATAAAGAAGAAAAAAACAGATCGTAGTCGCATTGGACTATAAGTTGCAAACTCATCGGAACTGTCTACCTTGGCTTGGAAATCTGCTGGCAGTTTTTGTGACGTTGTGGTCCTCGCTCTGATAGACAGGTGGTTACGTTGCACGAAGCGGTAACACCAAGAAGGTCCTCACTCAAAGTCATTTCTATTCATCTCCTTGACAACTACCTGGGCGTGGAGATGCAACTGCACTGTTGGCAAGTGCATATAAAACACGTGTCATGTAAGGCTATTGGAAGTGACACAATCAAAATGTGTAACAGTACTGGCTAATACAGGCTTCTTTTTCTTTTTTGGCTTTGTTTTCATTTCACTTCAGATTTTATTCTACATGCAGACATTCTCAATACTGAAACTGATGGTAGCATCATCAAAAGCTGCCTGGGGATCCAGTCATTTTTAATCCCACCCTCAGAGGCGAGGTGAAAAAGGAATGAAAAGGTCGATGAGAAATATGTATTTTTAGAGCAATCTCCTCTTTGAATGTTATGAAAAACGTTATGATGGTGTGCGTCACTGGTGTATTTAAAGCAGCAGTTTTAACAGAAGATACATCATATGAAATATACTACATGTAGGTTTTTATTGGTTGCCTGTTATGGGTTTACGTGATAGAAACCTGCCAAGCAGGGAATAAAAATGAAAGGCCGAAAGTTACAGTTACAGTAAAAACAAAATTGATAACAGAAAGCGCTCCTGTCTTAAAGGGACAAATGACCCTCACTATAACACACACACACACACACACACACAAAAGATAAACGCATTGATCTGGGCCAACTGAATAAAAGAAAAAAGTACTGTTCTTATTTTGTGGACGATTTTGAACAGGGCTTCACTGGCACTCGGGTACAACCAGGAAGAACACCAGCACCACCATAGGCTGGAATTCAACAAACATTAAAGATTGCAGAGATAATCAATTTTAAACAGAAAACCAAACCTGACCATTAGGAGTTAAAATTCCTCTTAAAAGTATGAAGAAAGAATAAAGAGAATTAAAAAAAATAAATAAATAAACTCAAGTCATACAGCAGATTAAACCTCAAAGCCCGAGGCTGAGAGTAATGAGAAACAGACAAGGTGTTTATGTTAGAGGCGGCCAATCGAGCCCACGCCCAGATATAATAACAAGCAGAGCTATACGGGGCTCATCCTCCTGCTCCGTGTTAATGGAGTCATCAAAGAGTCGCAAACCAAAGTGTAATGAAGTCCGAGGCGGGTAGAGAGAGCAAGAAATGGAGAGAGACAGGGTGGTTTATCGAACCACAAAAGCAATAATTCAATATTCAAAAAAAAAAAAAAAAAAAAAAAAAACACCCTCAGATTTTTGATTTATACATATACAGTGATACCTCAGCTAATAAATTTAATCCGTTCTGAAGGCAAGCTTGTAAGACGAAACAATTATTCCCATAAGAAATAACAGAACACCAATTGATCCATTCCAACACCCTCCCCCACACCGACTGACGTATATGTACATGTATATGTGTATATAATATCAATAAATACATATTCAACGCTATAAATGCTTATAATAACAATTAAACATTCAAAAATAATACATAAGATGTAAATAAAATATAAAAAAATATAAAAATTCAATCCCAATCTGACACAAACACGTATACTTGACCTAACATATTAAAGACAAACATGTAAAAACAATAAATATTTCACAATAATGCATGTACATTAACATTAATAATAAATAAAAATAACATAAGAATAAACAATGCCAACTAACCCTTCCGATCATCAACTGCGACAAAAATGTCACATGGGTGGGCACGAGGTAATGCGTAACAGAGTAGGAGAATTTTGTGCATGTGCACAGTATGAATGCTAGTGAGGAAAGGCTTGTGGTGAGGTTCTAGAAGGCCAGTGCTTCTCAAATAGTGGGGCATGCGGTGTGATGCCAGGGCTTGTGTATGACCCTGGGGAACATGCTTTTTTGCCATACTGTACTAGAACGAAGTGTAATTGCACATCCACTACAGTAGTTGGCAGTGGCACTCTCATTGTCGTGCACTGAGCAAACAATATGAAGTGCAGTAAACACTATTTATAGTTGCGCACGGGAGCTTGTAAAGTGAATTTTTGCTTGCTGGATGGAGCAGATTTTTGGTGGGTTCGAAGCTCGTATCATGGAAAAATCGTTATAAAGGCCATTCATTAAATGAGATACCACTGTATTTAAAAACAAGCCAAACTCAAAGCGACTGAGCCAGCATGCAGTCGGATGCAGTAATGCGAGACCAGCCCACACTTGTTATTTCCCCTTAATTTGAATCTTGTGTCATTTCTAAGCAAAGTCTCTCATATCCACTAAAGCAGGGGTGACATGCAGGGCAGTATCAGATCATTTAGTTCTGCTGGGAGCTCAAAGGGGAAACTTACCTGTAACAGGGGCCTCAATATCCAGCAGGTTCTTCTCAGAGCGTAGGATGGCTGCTCCCTCGCCAATGAGACGCAGGGCCACGCCCTCATCCACACGTCCTTCTTTGGTCAGGTGAGCCTTCAAGACATCAACCTTTGGCTTGCCTTCGCAATCAAACACCTCTTTCACGCTCAGCCTGTGGCTGGGGGGGAATGGGACAGCTGTAAATGAAAAAACAGAGAGAGGATAAAAGAGAGAGAGATGTTAATCACTGCAGGCTTCACCTAGGGCTGAAACTTCAATCTTATCCACAAAAGGCCACTTCACTGCAATCAAGCAGCAGCCTCACCTCATCCCACTTCTTTAATCAATTGATCTAGGTTTTTAAATGGCTTACATGGCACCCACTTGGCTGGAATGAAAAGCTGCAAGCGTGTCAACTCTTTACAGGGAACATCAAAGAGTCTTCAGCAAACATGGAATAAAGGAAAGTAAATAAAGGATACTTAAATGTATCATCAGATTCTATTTGCTGTCTGACATTTCTGTTTCCAATGAAATCGTCCAAATCAGTGATTGCCTCCAGCTCATAAATCTCCCAGTGCGTCATAGTTAGTGTTCGACTTTGACACCAGGCTCAAATAATCAATGTCAGGTAATATCCAATAACAATAATAATAATAATAATAATAATAATACAGGTATACGTTGACTTACGTCATTAATTGGTTCCAGGAGAGACGATGCAAGTTGAAAACAACTTAACTTGAATTAGTTTGTCTCTCTTTTCGGCTTTTCCCTTATTCTGGGGAGTCGCCACAGCGAATCATCTGATTCGCACATTTGATTTGGCATAGGTTTTTATGTCAGATGCCCTTCCTGTCACAACCCTTTAGCTAGGGACAGAAACACGCTGACGGCTTTGCAGCCTACTCTTTACGAAAGTCAGCAATGGTTCTTTTACATGCCTCTCACCATAGAAAATGAGAGACATGGCCCGCCTTTGATAACCCAGTTAGCTGCACTGGAGGGACAGTGACAACCTTTGTGGGGACTCGAACCCCCAACCTTAGGATCAGCAATCCTGTGCTCTATCCACTAGACCACCACTGCCCTATTATATATATATATATATATATATATATATATATATATATATATATATATATATATATATATATATATATATATATATATATATATATATATACATACACACACACACACACACACACACACACACACATATACATGACATACATACATACACACACACACACAGTCGGCCCCCGACTTACGAAACCCCTTGGGTACGAAAATCCCGGGTTACGAAAAACATTTTCCGAAGTTTTCGTCCCCGGGATACGAAAACAACCCCCTTTTACAAAAAGAAATTAAAAATTCAAATCAAAATTTCACACGATGCACGAGTTGCTCTCTCATTGGCTGTCTCTCAACATCTCACCCCGCTGGCCTCCCATTGGCTAGGAGGGATAATGTAGAACCAGAAGGAGACCCTTAAAGCAGAAATACAGTGAGGACCTCTGATCTTTCAATCAAGTACTATAATTCCGCTTTAAATTAAACATCCCGTCCGTGTGAGTGTGTGATTGAGAGAGAAGGAAACTTAACACTTTAGTTTTTCAAGTTGTTTAATTCAGTAAATGTTTAATAAATGTGGCACATTTGAGCTCATCTGGAATTCCGATCCCTCAAGGAATCAAGTTAAAGTTGAGTCTGGACCTCCGATCTGTCAAGCAGGGAATGCACTTTGAATTCTACGTCTTGTGAGCGTGGCCCGCAGCGCTACAATAAACATTTAATGTGTATACATTAGAGAGACAGGGTGTGTGCGTATGTGTTAATAAAAAATGTTTAATAATGGTTTAAGTAATGAATATGTTAATAAAATGGTTTAATATGTTAAAATGGTTTCTTAAATAATTTTCTTTTAGTTTTAACACACATTTCATACAAAAGTGGTGTACTTTTTAAAGGGTTTATGGGGTCGTCTTTGGAGCCTTAGAACAAATCAGGCGTTTAACATGTAAAATGCAACCCCGACTGACGAAACTCCCGCGTTATGAAAAAGGCGCTGGAACGGATTAATTTCATATGTCGGGGGCCAACTGTATTTTATTATATATATATATATATATATATATATATATATATATATATATATATATATATATATATACACACACACACACACACACACACATACATACATACATACATATATACACATACACACACACACACAGTAGGCCCTCATTTTTCGCGGAGGTTTGGTTCCGGCCCCTCCCGCGAATGAAGATAATCCGTGAGTTCTGTATCTGGAAGTAAAACCCCATGTATCATATTACGTGCGCGAGTGATCAACTGGAAGTAAAATCCTATGTATCTATTACATGTGCTAAAATATGCTTCTTAAACACATTCTCTGGACAGTCTTACTCATTAATACAGTATTAATATAAACATTATACATCATATATATGTACAGTCGGCCCCCTACTTACGAAGACCCCTGGGTACGAAATCCCCAGGTTACGAAGATCATTTTCCTAAGTTCCCGTCCCCGGGGTACGAAAACAACCCCCCCTTACGAAAAGAAATTCAAAATTCAAACACGCCAATCAAAATTTCACACGATGCGCAAGTTGATCTCTCATTGGCTTTCTCTCAACATCCCGCCCCGCTGGCCTCTCAGATAGAGCTAGAAGGAACCTTAACTCTTTAGTCTTTAGTTTAGTTTTTTAAGTTGTTTAATTCAGTAAATGTTTAATACATGTGGGTGCATTTGAGCTCATCTGGAATTCCGATCCCTCAAGGAATCAAGTTAAAGTTGAGTTTGTCAAGCAGGGAATGCGCTTTGAATTCCACATCTTGTGGGTGTGGCCTGCAGCGTGTGGGCGAGAGAGATAGATCGAGAGAGAAAAAGAGAGAGAGAGAGTGAGGTGTGTGTGTTAATAAAAAATGTTTAATAATGGTTAAATTAATAAATATGTTCATAAAATGGTTTAATATGTTTAAATGGTTTAATAAATAAATTTCTTTTACTTTGAACACATGCTTCATACAAAATTGGTGTACTTTTATCATTTTTAAAGGGTTTATCCAGTCCAAAGACTGGAGCCTTGGAACGAATTAGGCTTTGGAACGGATTAATTTCGTAGGTATAGGGTGACTTTGGGCATTTGTGTGACATCATAGGGCTTAAACAAGAATTATAAAACAAAAAAAATTTGTGAATTCAGAATTCGTGCAATCACGTTGATGACATGTGCACGTAGGAGGAAAAAAAAGAAGAAGAAGAAAAAAAAAAGAGGTGTACACATCATCTGCAACCTATCAGGAGGGGAAAAAACAAAAGCTCTCAGCCATTGGCTAAATTTGAATCACGTGCCAGTAATGCACGACTATAAATAGTGTTCCCTGCACTTCATATCGTTTGCTCGGTGCTTTCTCCCTACACCATAGTGTGACAATGAGAGCGCCACTGCCATCTACTGTAGTGGAGGTGCAATTACACTTAATTCTAGTACAGTACGCCTAAAAAAGTATGTTCCCTCAGGTCATACGCGCAAACCCCCCCCCCCCCCCCCCGGCATCACACTGCGTGCCCCACTATTTGAGAAGCAGTGGCCTTCTAGAAGCTAACCACGAGCCTTTCCTTGCAGGCATTGGTACTGTGCACATGCACAAAATTCTCGTCCTCCTCCTCTGTTACGTACCATGTCTGGCCTGCCCACGTGACATCTTTGCTACAGTTGATGATCAGAAGGGTTAGTTGACTTATTGTTTATTCTTGTTTTATTATCAATGTTAATGTACATGTATTATTATTATGAAATATTTCTTGTTTTCACATGTTTATCTTTAATATATTAGGTCATATATACGTGTTTGTGGCAGTTTTATGTGAGTTTGGGAGGGGGTTGGAACAGATTAATTGGTTTTCTGTTATTTAATATGGGAATAACTGTTTCATCTAACAAACTTTTTGGCTTATGAACTTTCCCTCGGAATGGATTAAATTCGTAAGTCAAGGTACCACTGTACATGCATATATATGTTTAATCGCTTAGTTGTCCATATTTATGATTGTGTTATTCAGACACTGAGCAGTAGAATAGCAGACAATAAGTGTATGCATGTGACATCACAGCGTTCAGTCCATCAAGACATGGTTACACTGAGTGGCAGCCCATCTGCCACAAAAAAATGAAAAAACAAACAAACGAAAAAAATCCAATTCCCAATCTAAAAAGGTTATGAATGCACAAACAGATTCAGGGCTGACAACTGACTGCACTGATGATACAGTACACAAAACAATGTGCAGTGTTAGAAAGAATTATTTTTGAATTTGTTTTACTTTTTAAACAAAATGTATTTAGTAATAATAAAAGTCAGTACACATAGACTACACTCTGATTAAAACTATCACCCATACACAACCAAGAGTTTTTTGTCCCCCCCTGAAGGTGGTAAATACTTTTTAGTGAAGGCTAATTGAAGTGTTAAATCGGAGGAATTTACAAAGCTAAACATCAATCGTCTCTCGGCTCCTGTCTTCTCTTCGGGTTATCGAAAGCCTTCTCGGTTAGTGACTTTGCAGATGATTCAACTGCAATAAAAACCATGGAGGAGAAATATTTTAACACATCATTGCAAATCATTTACAACTGAATATTGGACACACGGTCTAAATTTGGGTTTAATTATCCAACACTGTCTTGTGATTGCTGTCTGTAAATGGTTGTTTGCTGAATTGAATACAGAGACTCACAATCCTGCATAACGAGATGCATCTAATTTCCACCATGCAGTTTTAATAACTAGTGAAACCAAAAGCAACTCAAACTGCACAGTCTGGACACTTCTTATTCATAACAATCAGCAAGAGTTTTATGGACGAGAACCCAACATCTCACAGTACACTGCATGTGCATCATACAAACAACTACTCCATGTACAAGACTAAACAGTACGCTATGTATTCAAAGATGAGGAATAAATGCAGGACACAAAGAAAGGCTGAACTCAGTCCAACACACAGAACCTGTAGAACTTCTCCAAGACCAGAAACAGTGGCATTACACCAAGTACATCTAATCTTTTTTGTTCTAAAGCATTAAGTACACTAAACACTTCTCTGCGCGTCCTCAACCAAAGCCTATTCCGTTCTATATTAGGAAAAGTGAGAACCGTTCACCAGATCACTCGCTGCAGACCTCAGACCCAAATATTTTAAAGCTGACCTCAGTGCTTCTGTCTGTTCTGTCCATTGAGTTCGACGTGCAACTGGAAGCGTGCAAGGCTTAAATAAATTGAAGCCACTGTACGGGCACTGCCTACTAGCAGCAGGCAAAGCATGAGGAGTTTCCGGTGCTGTCAGTACATGCTCCTCAAAACAGATGTTTCTGTTCATTTTCCGGGAATATTTAATTAAAATATTAATGAGATTTTCCACTTTTTGAGGATTTCGCCCCCTCATTTTCTCCCTAATTTATTTGTGTTCAATTCCCACTCATCAAGTATTGCCTTCCCTATCACACGACCACCACCAATCAGGGACAGGCAAAAGCATGTACACACCTCATCCGTGACCAGCAATGTAAGCCTACCCGCCTCTTTACAAACTGCTGTGCATGCGTATTTGGCTGCAGTCTAACATACTCAAAGGGAAAGTGCCACCCACCCCCTCATACGAATGAGCTCACAGACACCCATGATTCGCTGGTGATCGCCGTGAGTGACACGGAAGTGAGCGCATGTCATCTTGTGAGAGCTCGACTAATTATCTCCCATGGACTATTTTATATTATGCACTTATATAAAACGGATGCGTCAGTTCCAAACATCACAAATGAATATGATATTCATTCACTCGTCAAACTGCTTGATCCTGCTTGGGTCACAGGTAGGCTAGTGCTTCTCTCAGCCAACACTGGTAAAAGGTGTGGTATACCCTGAAAAGCTGGCCATTGTAAAGCCAACACACCCACAGCCTTAATTCACATTCACACCTACGTTCAATTTGGAACAGCCAATAAACCTAAATGTGCATGTCTTAGGACTATGGGAGAAAACTGGAGTACCAGAGGGAAACTACTCCAGCATGGACAGAACTCAACACAGAAACGCCTGCGCTTGGGAGCTGAATACAGGACCTTCTAACTACAAAATCTCCGCACTGCACTGTTTGGATAATGTTCTACTAAAAACTGAAAATTTTTAGTGTCCATTAAAGATGACAAAATGATTTATGAAGAGAATCACAGCATAAATGTGCTCAATGATTTACGGGAAATGTAGGCCATGAAATAATGGCGAAGTTAATGGAGAATTACCCCTGACCACACAAGAGACATGAAAATGATCAACCCAGCGAATTAGTGTAAAGTTACAGGAAGAGAGAAGTGATGGGAAAGATCAGAGTTCAGGCATTTCAATATATTTCACAAATGTTATAGAAAATAAGAGATACTGAAACTGTAACTGAATATCTAGATATCTAGTATCGACATGTACTACCGTATTTTCCGGACTATACGTCGCTCCGGCGTACAAGTCGCATTGGCCAAAAATGAATAATAAAGAAGAAGAAACATACATAAGTCGCACTGGACTAAGTTGCAAACTCATGGAAACTGCCTACCTTGGCTTGGCAATCTGCTGGCAGTTTTTGTGACGTTGTGGTCCTTGCACTGATAGAGAAGCGGTTGCGTTGCATGAAGCGGTAACAAAGAACGACCTCAAGCAAAGTAATTTCTATTCATCTCCTTGACAACTACCTGGACATGGCATAACGGCACTGTTAACAAGCCTCTCCCTGAGGCACATGATCCTTTGTAGCATGAGTTTGACACCCCTGGTGTAGCATACACAACTTGTATTCATCCAGGAAGTGCTCAAATAAATAAAATAATCACATGATATGAAATCTATGCTGTGCATTAGATAATTAAGATTTGAGACAAGAGGTTTATTTATTGAACGACGTGAACATTTCAACCCGGTGGATTACGCCATGTGGGCATTTTGCTCTGCAGGTTTCTGGTGTTGCACACCAGAGGGACTGATGATCATACGTGTGTTGTGTTCTAGTGATGTGTATTGAGGTGAGTACAGTGATAAGCACACAGAGCAGTAGCTCACAACAGTTACCTTCCCTGTGCTCTGGTTTTGCTCTTATGCAAACGAAAAGTAGTTCTGCACATGAGTAAATATTAACCCGTCCCAAATCCAGCTGCTGTTTCTCACTTGTCACACACCCACCCGAAGAAACTTTGTTCAAAAGGTTACTGCTTCTGCAAGAACACTGGGCATAACAAAAATATCAAAAGGACAAAGACAAATATTTTAATAAAATGAGGAGGGGAGGGGACCAATCATCATGCATTCCATTCCACTTACACTCCACTAAAACTTTATAGACCACAATGAATAAAATACAGTGGTACCTCACTTTACGAAAGTCTCACCAAACGAAAAATGTAGGTTACGAAACGCATTTTCCTAAAATTTTTGTCTCTAGATATGAAACAAGTTCACGTTACGAAAGCGCCATCTTAAAAATTCGAACGTGCCATTCAAACAATGCACGAGCTGCTCTCTCAATGACGTTCAAACATCCCGCCCCGCTGGCCTCATATTGGCTAGGAGGGATGACCCAGCTACCTCCCATTGTCTATCTCCCAACATCCCCCCCCCCCCCCCCCCCGCTGGCCTCCCATTGGCTAGGAGGTATGATGCAGCTGCATTAACCATAATGCTTTTCGTGTAAAGGACAGAGTTACTGTTGTTTCATGCTTTATTTCTTGACTCAGGCTTTTAACCTCCATAATCATTTGTAGTATTATAACTCTGCTAAGAAGAAATGGGTCAACACATGCGCGCGCGCACACACACGGGTGTGTGATTTCTGGTGCAAGTGAGAAGAAACGGGCTCGAGTGATATCACAAAGGAATATGGCCAAACCCGTCTACCATCGGTACGATATTGAAGCAAAAGGAGGTTTTAAAAAGGTATGCTTTTATAATTTCTAAAGGGTTTAGGGCAGGGGTGCTCAATCCTGCTCCTGGAGATCTACCTTCCAGATGACTTTATCTCCAACACTAATGTGGCCCATGTGACATGTAAGATCCAGTCAGGTCTTGATGAGATGATTGGATGGTTAGGTGGGCGTGATTAGGGTTGGAGCGAATGTCTTCTGGAAGGTAGATCTCCAGGAGCAGGATTGAGCACCCCTGGTTTAGGGGGTAGTATTGGGAGCCTTGGAACGAATCACACATTTTGCATGTAAAATGTGGTTCAATTTACGAAAAATCAAGGTTACGAAAAAGGCGCTGGAACGGATTAATTTCATAAAGTGAGGTACCACTGTACACCCGTATTAAAAATTGCAAGAATAATCAGGAATATTTTTTTCTGTAGTCTCACAGCTCAATACCTGGACTCAATGCTGTCTCTCTTGTGAGCTATTCTGGATAAAAGCCTTATTCAGATGACCGACTGTAAATGTGCAGTATGAAGTGTTTGTTACATTGACTTGAACTCCCCCGCTTCTCTGGCCCTGATACTTGCACACAATGCTGTCGCAGTTTTAGTTCTTCCTCTGTCCTAGACAGATCCCTGCTGAGGAAGCCACATCAAAGCGCCTACTTGTGTTTAAAAAAAAAAAAAGAAAAAAAAAAAAAGAAAATCGTTAAGAAGTTCACTGACCGTTCCGAGCTTTGGCGGTCCGAAAGCATTCAAGACCGCCCTTATAAACAAACACTGTAGCACCACCACATTTATCCCAGCTACTTAACCAAAGGAAATAAAGCCGACTAACATGTTTGGTGGGAACGCAGCAGGTGATGATACACTCGACGATTTGTCTTCGCCGATAGGATGCAAAGTGTTTTGACATTTGAAGAAGCATTTTTTTTGTTGTTGTTTTGTTTCCCCAGCGGCATATACAGAAAAATCAATGAGGCAGCTCGAGCAAGGCTGGAGCAGCATGAGTGCAGATGAAAAATCTGCATAATGAGAGACATTTAAAAGCGGAAGCACAGCCCCGCCTCCGTTCCATATCAGCCAATTACCATTCGTAATGTGAACTCCTCTTGTTTTGAGCTCACCACGACAATCAAAAGGCTCATGCATAATTCCGTGCACCCCAGGGACCCCATCTAATTTCTCCAGGCGGTAAGAAGTCAGATATTCTGCTCTGGTTATGCTGAACGGCATTGGGCATGGCTCAGGTCAGCGGTTTCAATTGAGCAGGAGAATAAATCAGTATCCACGAGTCCGCACGCTGGATTTCAAGTGATCAGGTTGCTGGATCCCATCTTCAGAGAGCATTTTAAATGCTGGAACTCTTCAGCTCATCTAATTCTGACAATTGTACAAGGACCTTGAAAAATTTGCTCTTTTCCTCAAATGACTAGTACATTTCTTGACCACACATCAAAAGGGATAACTTTTAACAGTTATGATCGTTAGGCTTGGATCGAGATCAGGATACACGTTAAACCAGACCAATCCAAATTCCTTCTTTGATTCGAGAACGAATAAGGGGTGTGTCAGGCTCACGATCAGAGGCACTCCACTTCAGAGTCCGTCCTGGAACTCAATTACTGCACAACTGTGCTTTAGTGTTTCTGAAAAAGGTGATGTTTCTCTTGAGACCCCTTTCTCATCTGAAAGCTCCATTAACTGTGCACTGTGCGTGCTTCATAAATGACCCTGATGGCCAAGTGTGCGCCTGGTGAAAGAGTCGCAGGCCTGCTAGAGCCGTTCCTTTAACATGGCTCACAGTGGAGTATAAACTGTGTTCAGTGCCCCAAGTCTTACTTTATACAGTATTTGTCGAAAGTGAGGTGCAGATGGAATATTGAGGGGATCATTTAGCCAATAGAGCTTGATGATTGTAATATTCTTTCACATGGTTGTACCATCTTTCAAGAGACAGTGAAGAGACCTCACTTTACGAAATTAATCCGTTCCAGCATCTTTTTCGTAACCTGCATTTTACGTAAATTGAAAAGCATTTCACATGTAAAACGCGCGAGTCGTTCCAAGGCTCCCAATACTACCCCATAAACCCTTTAGAAATTATAAAAGCATACCTTTTAAGACCCCCTTCTGCTTCAATATCGTACCGATGGTAGACAGGTTTGGCCATATTCCTTTGCGATATCACTCGAGCCCGTTTCTTCTTCTCACTCGCACAGGAAATTGCACGCACGTGTGCGCGTGTGTGTGTGTTGACCATGACTTCTTAGCAGAGTTTTAATCTTACAAATGTTTATGGAAGGTTAAAAGCCTGAGTCAAGAAATAAAGCATGAAACAACAATAACTCTGTCCTTTACATGAAAAGCATCATGGTAGATGCAGCTCCATAATAGCCAATGGAAGGGAGCTGCGTCATCCCTCCTAGCCCATGGGAGGCCAGTGGGGCGGGATATTTGAACGTCATTGATGGGAGAGCAGCTCGTGCATCGTTTGAATGGCACGTTTTAATGTTTGAATGGCGCGTTTGAATTTTTAAGATGGCGCTTTCGTAACGTGAACTTGTTTCGTGTCCAGAGATAAAAACTTTAGGAAAATGTCTTTCGTAACCTGAATTTTTCATTTGGTGAGACTTCCATAACGTGAGGTACCACTGTACTTATCACTTCATACCAGGACCACTTGACCAGGCCCTCTGTTCTGGAGGCAAACACACCCGGACGTCTAGCAATCACAACGTGGTCCACGTCAGACTTACTCAGATATTCACACGGACTTATTTTTGTTGCTTTGAACACATCAACTTCAAGACCTGACTGTTTACATTCGAACACATCCCACTGCTTAGAAGGTGCCACGGTAATGAGATAAGGCCCAAGTCTTTTAGATGTTATTGTCCGTCCTTCGAGGTCGAAGATGACCATGACTTCATATTAGATGGATGATCTGAGGTATTGGTGGAGTCATGACTTGTGCTTGTGCTTGACTTGATTTAAGTGAGGGAGAGTGGCGCAGATTCTCAGCCTCTCTCTCGTCCCGGTCTATGTGGGTGCAGTGGCACGACGTAGTCGAGATGGCTGGAGATAGGTCAGGATGCAGTTGGTAGCCAGCAGTGTCCTGTATGTCTCACTGTGCCCTGGTTGCGGTCCACGGTGCTCTTCTGAGTCCACTTTCTTGTCTGTTGAACCAATTTGGTAGTTTCTTCCACACAATCAGCCAGACCCATAGGACGCAAGTCCTACTTTTACTGACTGTCTTGTGGAATGCACACATGACAGTGGAGATTCGTGGTGGCTGGGACGCCTAACCATCACAGGTCCAAAAAAACCTTTCCACTGGTCTGCCACTGCGCAAGTTTTTTTTAGACACAGTGTTTAACAACAAAGACATCTGAGACACCTATGTACTTGCAAATTAATGGGGAAGTTCCACATATGGGGATGATTTCCAGGTGTCCACAAACTTTGGGTCATGGTCAGCTCACATGACTTGGGAAAATATTAACTTTGAGTGCGGCTTCTTTCTTTTCACACATTAATAAAAAATATCAACTGCTGTTTGTTATTGAGAGTGTTTGAGGGCCGTGCGAAGGGTTGGTGTTCAGAGTAAATACTACTGATGCAACAGCTCGGGTATTTGCGTGGAGATTGCACGTACTCTCAGTGTTTGCAAGGGTTTCTTCCAGGTGTTCTGTGCTCCTCCCACCATCCAAAAATGTGAGGCTAATTGGCTGTTTCAAATCAATCCTAGGTGAGGATTTGAGTGTAAATGGTCCCATCTTGCTCTGATGACGGTCTGGCGAGCACTTTACGTGGCACTCTTCCTTCTTCCGGTGTTCATTGAGAGAGGCTGCAGCCTTCCTCTGACCATAGTAGGATCAAGTGGTTTGGCAAATAATAAGTAAGTGGGGAGTGAGAAAGCGGAGGGAGGGAAAAACACAAAAAGAAATAGAGCATGATAAATGGATTGAAAGTTGGTGTCTGTCATTATTCATCATTTTCCTAATATCTGTGAATTTTGCCTTTTATGGCGTTTTAAGGGCATCACAAAATGTAAACCAGCTGTGCTATAAATATGCTGAGTATCTTACAAGAGATTTAATCCACATACACAAAACTGAAGAATATCACTAATACTGAAGCTTTTCTGTGTACCACAATACCTTTGTGTGGCAATATTTGTTTTTAAATTCAAGATGGATTCATTCATTCATTTTCTAAACCGCTTGATCCTAATTAAGGTCACGCGCGAGCTGGCACCCATTTCCGTCAACTCTGGGCGAGGGCAGTGTACACCCTTGACAGCTCACCAGGCCATGGCAGGAAAGAAACTTGCTACTGGCAACTCAATAGCCTAATCTTTACGATCGACAGCAAAGGTTCTTTTACATGAACCTCTCAGCACAGAAAGTGAAAGACATGGCTAGCCTTGGATAACCCAGTTAGCTGCACTGGGGGTGGAGGAAGCAGTGATAACCTCAGTAATAGTTAGTCTTGAACCCCCGAACTTTGGATCAGTAAGCAAGCATCCTACCACCGGGCCAACACTGCCTTAAATTCAAGATTATTTAAATTCAATTTTAATAATTTACATGTTTGAAATGTTGCTGCTGCTCTATAGTCCTAGAATGGGGTGGTATTTGACGCAATTTATACACTGGGGGGCAGCACAGCGTCCGGTGTGGTAGAAGCAAATTATTAGGTACCCTTTTACAGAAATAATAATTAAACCAGCAGTTAGCACATCCGCTTCACAGCAAGATGATCCTGGGTTCGATTCCCAGCTTGGGTGTTTCTGTGTGGAGTTTGCATGTTCTCCATGTGCTTGCGTGGGTTCCTCCGTGTATTCTGGTTTCCTCCCACAGTCAAAAAACATGCACCGTAAGTGAATTGGCTGTTCCAAATTGCCCGTAAGTGTGAGTGTGACTATGAATGATTGTGTAAGAGTTGGCCCAGCAAATGGCCTGGCGAGCTGTCTAGGGTTTACCCAGTCCACGCCCAGAGTCGGCTGAGATGGGCGCCAGCCTCCCCGTGCCCCTAATTAGGATTAAGTAGTCCAGAAAATGAATGAATGAATAATTAAACCTTGTTCAATGATGAAATGTTACCCCACGATATTAAACTGGGATATTTTCAGAATCACCAAACAAAATGAATCATGCACCTCGACATGATGATAAAATCGCATCAGGTGGTCCTTCGTGTTTCCGCATCACCGGTACAATCTTTTACGTTTACCCCACATTCACACATACACAAATACATTAAAAGATAAATAAGGAACCACACAACTGGTCAATAGGCAGAGGAATCATCAACTGAAAGAAAACTGAAAGAAGACTTTTCAGGCATGAACAGTAAACCTGTGGTGTCATTTCCAATAATCTCAGTATTTCAGCAAAGAGTTGTCAGTAATATTTTTTTTTTCACAGACGCACATAAACAGAGATGTAACCTTTGAGATTTTCCGATATAAAGCTGCCAATCATGAGTCCTCGGAAGCATTAGTATCCTCAGCATGTCGAGACCACAGTCTATCGTTCTTACTGATCCAGATGTGGTCGTTGATCAGCATGAGAACTGGCTGCTGCAGTACCGTAAGGACTAATTAGTGAGATTAGAATTAAATAAAGCATATGTAGTAACTCTGAATCTGATGTAAGGATGCCTGTGGTTTGTTCTGCGGGAATCTAGCTGCGCGCAGCATCTCTGTGGTGTCACTGAAAGTGCTGAAGTATTACAAAGTTCTGTGTCCCTGGGGGCTACTAAGAGTGAGACAGTATTGGTCTGGCACTGGCGAAGTCAGACAGCAGCACTTTTACCCAGACACCTACTCGATCTTAGCATCTCAATGTATGTGTTGGGGGGGGGGGGGGGGTAAATTGGTATGAAATGGATGGTACCACTCTAAAATCTCATACAATGCTTTCATCCATAGAGGCTGAGAGAAAACTATCTGTTGTGGTCCAGAACTACGCAGACAGACTGATCAATGTCCTGGCTAAGATGAAAGAGAGGGGTGGGGTGGGGGGGAATAAAGAGAGAGAGAGAGAAGCCAGCACTTATCTTCCGCTGCCCACAGACACTTAGCACAGCTGCAATTCCAGCCATGACATACTTAAGTGCTTTGCGCTGATGGAGGGAGGAGAAGAAGCCGAAAAAGGACACAAAGAAAGTCCTGCTTACTGTATAACCGCACATGAAAAGCATGTAAATTATGACGTTCCACAGACACAAAAAAAAATAATAATAATCCTTTAATATGTCCCATATGATCGCTAAGCTCTTTAATGATTCACCAAACCACAGTGGCAGCACAAGAATAAATACAAGAGATGGTCTGATATGATCCACAGTATCAGACTATTACTGGACTACAACTCGGGATCAGACCTCGGAGGAAAGAAAAATAAAGATCTGCACAGCATCCAACATAAATTAGTAGCTATGTAGTTACCGTAGCAGAACCATGACCCAGTTGGGGAGCTATAGGACAGTCGTGTCCGCAGTGTTTCACTACAGCATATCTACAGTTTCCTAGTTTTATTGTATTTGAGATTCCTACATTATAGTGAGGGTGGAGTTTATTCTGTACTTATCTATAAAGGATTGTATACATATTTTCAAATCATCATCATCATCATCTGCTTAATCTGGGGTCAGGTCACGGGGCAGCAGCCTAAGCAATGAGGTTGAGACGTCCCTCTCAGCAGCCAATTCTTCAAGCTCTTCTTGGGGGACACCAAAAGGGTCCCAGACCAGCCGAGAGACATAGTTCCTCCAGTGTGTTCTTGGTCGACCCTGGGGTCTCTTCTGGGTTTTACATGCCCAAAACACCACACTAGGGAGGCGTTCGGGAGGCATTCTAACCAGATCCCCAAGCCACATCAACTTTTGTCCATTAGACATATGTAAATTTACTAGACCACAGTTAGTGGAGAAACAAGGTTAAAACAAAATAGGCAGATCAATGAGACCATGTTTTGTGATCATGATTTTCTGTCACATGACTTGATAGAACACACCAGATTTCAAGATGATGTCTGTGGGAATTGTCTTTTACTCCCTGCCTGAATACGTTTACTTTTGGCAGAGGTAAAAAAGGGCACTGAAATCTGACTGGGCAGATTAGAAGCATCAAGCAAAGCACCTAGCGAGGCACCTGCATCCCCAGATCTAGATAATGGGTGGCTGGAGGAGGGGGGGGGGGGGGGGGGGGTTACGACACAGCGACACAGCAAAATAAAACAGTGGATATATCATCAACAAAAGTTTATCATCATGTCACCCAGCACCACTTTATTTGCATCAGACTTAATTTCACTATAACCAACACAAAAACCAGTGAAATGTTATGCAACAGTTCTGTCGCCGCTTAATCCTAATTAGGGTCGTGGGGAGGCTGGCACCCATCCCAGCTGAATCTGGGCAAGGACAGTTTACACCCTGGACAGCTTGCCAGGCATCACAGGGCAGAAACACACTGATGGCTATGCAGCTACTCTTTCCAAAAGTCAGCAAATGGTTCCTTTACATGAACCTCACACCATAGACAGTGAGAGACATGGCTGGCGTTTGATAACCCAGTTAGCTGCACTGGGGGGGGGGGGGGGGGTCAGTGACAACCTTGTGGAGAGTGGGACTCGAATCCCCAACCTTCGGATCAGCGGTCCAGCACCCTATACCACTAGGCCACCACTGCCCATGTTATGCAACAGTATCTGTCAAAGGTTTGGCCACACCTGCTTCAGTTAGAGTAAGTAGCCGTGTCCAGACTTCTGACTGGTACTGTATGTAGCGGCTGTACATACGGCTGTTCCAAATGATTGTTTCTTCGCCAGGCTCAGTGTTTGGGATCACATTGGGATCCCCATGTGATGCTCCCGCTTTGCTGTATATCTCAATTGTATCCGAAAACGACTCCTCCAAAGCTTCATCTTCAAAAACTGCAACAAATTATCCTCAGTTCACGTCGTGCACGGTTTAATCACATGACAGGCGATAAATGAAGTTTTCTTGGTTTTCTAATAATGTCCCTCTACTATCTATGACTAGAAACAAACTTCAGCAGTTGCCGAAAAACGTAAAGACGCCAATTCGTACATGTACATTTGCTCCCGGTTGTGGTTACGGTCACTTGGTAGGTGACCATATAAGGTTAAGGTGCAGTGTAGAATGTGCTGCTGATGATTTACAGTTGGAATCGTCTCATCCCCCTGCGAATATAGTCTAATTTCCCGTGATAAAGCTTTCCTGTGACAAAGCTTGTGTTTCTGGACACAGTGTCTTGGTTTCCATTGAATTTGATCATCATTCCAGACTGACAAATGATTAGGTTACAGCAGGAGGGAAACATGCAGTGTGGTGGCACAGGCAAATAGAATGCAAACCTATCAGGACTCGTTTCCATTCCATGTTGAGAGTTTGAAGGTGTGTGCAAACATGTATTAAGAAAAAAAAATCTAATTTCCCATACTGTACTTAAAGGCAGAAAGACAGCAAGAGCGAGAGAGAGAGAGCGAGCGCCCTCGAGTTGGAAGAGAACCGCAGTATATTGAAAGGGACACCCTCGGGCCATTAGAATTATGCTGTATGATAAACAAAGCCGCAGATCTTACATGACATTTCACAATAAGGTGACTGAAACAGGCAGAGTCCTGACATGACACTGCATCAAATTCATTCGCGAAGGTTGATTTAAAAAGCCAAACAAAATAAAGCTAAAAACCACAAATTTTTCCTTATGAAATTGTCCTCCATTTTTAATTCATTAAACCGGCTCTATTCCAAAATCATTAAAGAATTGAGTTTAAATTTGTCCAACTGACTTCCATAGAACCCTCGTGTCCTTCCTCCTGGGAATTCGGACTTAGCATATGCAATATTAATAATACACGGGGAGATTAAGCACGAATATGAGCGCACGAGTGCAGCTGCTGGTTTTCATTTAGTAATAATGAGCAAGGCTGGAGCAATTAGTCCACAGTAATTGAGTATGAAAATTTATCGACCTGGATATTAAAAGACAACAGAGGCTGCATACTTGACATCTTTCGGACTTCTTGATTTCATTTTCGGTTCAATTAATTACTCTAATCAGAATAAAGCAGGACCATGAGATTAATTTACCACCCCTAACCAATAAATAAATAAATAAATAAAGGAGCTCTACTGAAACAATATACACCAGTCACCCTTCATATTAAACCCCCTGAATGATGTGTGTTTAGACAGCTGCTTACACAGAAAGCGGCACAGCACTGTAGTGTTCCGACATCCTTCCATCATGGTGTGCCATCTGTGGTCCTTGGGCACCCAGGTCACTTTTGCTAGTCAACTGGTTGTGGTGTGCTTCCGTCAACCAGCTTTAGTAAGTACTTACCACTGCACAACAGGGGACACCTCACAATACCTGCTGTTTTGGAAAATAATACACCAAAGCGTTTAGCCATCATAACTGTGGTCTTTGTTTGCACACGTTTCCATCTTCCAACATGTCGACTTCAAGAAGTGACGGTTCTCTTTCTACCGAATTGTTTGCAGATGGCATTGTAATAACAATCAACATTATTCATTTCGCCATCAGGGGTTGCAGTGTTTGGGGTTTTTTTTGTAAATTTTTCATCTTATAGCAATCGTGGTTCTGACCCAAACTCCTCCCTAGTGTGGTGTTTCGGGCATGTCCAACCGGGAAGAGAGACCGGGGTCAACCTAGAACACTCTGGAGGGGCTATGTCTCTCGACTTGTCTTGGAACGTTCCCCCCGGAAGAGCAGGAGGAAGTGGCTGGGGAGAGGGATGTCCGGACCGCTTTGCTAAGGTTGCTGCCCCCGCGACCCGACCCCGTATTAAGAGGAGGATGATGATGACGATGATGATGCAGCCGTGGTTGTGATTTGGTCACAGGCACAAGGCTCAAAGCTATTTTAAAGGGTGCCTGTAGTGAATTTGTATTACTAGCTCTTTAAAATAATCATGTAGGATGTCAGCATTTCTATTAGACTTTACCTCTTGTCAAGTACGCATGAGTGTTGCCACCCAACTATTAGCAAATATGTTACATTCATTGGCTGTTCTAGCCCCGGTGGTGAGCTCATCGTTTTGTCCTATTGGCCGGTCTGTGTGCTACAGACACCAGTGTAAGATTACACAATATCGCCTCAATGCTGCACTGTGTCACCAGGAAAATGGCGGCGTGCAAAGCATACGGCTGCACAAACAACAAAGGCAGAAACTGTAGATAATATCGGCATGGGCTGTACTCTGAACACATTTCCTCTTTGGATGCAATCCAGTACTCTGTGAAGACCACTTCAAGCCAGTGTGTTATTAGTGTGAACTACTGGCAGAACTACTTGGCACGAAGCTTTTACCTCCAAAACTGAACGCTGCAGCACCTCACTTCCATTCGTAGTCACCCTTTGATGTTTGACGTGAACCCATCAAAGATATGAGCCTTTAGGGTGTTTTATCACCTAAAATGTCACTTGCTGAATAGATCTGTTTGTTTACTTGCACTGGACAACCCAGCCAAACAAGTTCAATTTACCGTTGGGGGAAGGGGATTCTTGCCAGCGAGGAAAAAAAAAAAAAAAAAAAAAAGAGCTAGTAATCCATAGGATGAAATTGCACAGTGCGGCGCCTTTTATGGTCATTTACATTAAAATAAGCGACATAGCACTTAAACATACAGCATTACTCGCAAATTATGCCGTAAGGATGACCGATAACGGGAATCTTTGCAGAGATGTACTGCATATTTTAACCACTCCTAACTTTTATGGAAACCATTCAAGGCCTTGGACATTCTTATTGCATGGAACTTCGATTCATAAAAGAAAATACACCATGTGGCCAAAAACAGTGAACATCTGACCACAGTCATGTGTTGTTCTCCCCGAAATGTAAAGCACATAAACCTATAGAATATTTTTACTATGTAGCATTAAGGATTCACTTCTCTTAAATTAAAAAGCCCAAAAATCATAATGGCAATGCCCCTGTGCACAAAGCAAGCTATATGAGGACATAGTTTGTTTGGGTTTGGGTCGAGTGCCCCACACAGAGTCCTGATCCAACATGTTTGAACAGAACCGGAAACAGGACCTGCATTCCAAACCTCGTCTGATCTCACTTGTGCTTTTGTTGCAGAATAACCCAAATCTCAATGAAACCTAATGCAATGCCTTCCAGAAGAGTTGAGGTTATTGTAACTGCAAAGAGGGACAGAATCTGAAATAAGATGTCAAATGGGTGCCGCGTCTCCAACTTGGAAACTTGAAAGTACTCTGAAAACTGCCCATGTGGGGCAGCAGTAGAAAAGGGTCTCGGCATTAACTCGGTCTTTTGTTTTGTACTGGTTGCCCACGGCATTCGTGGCAGACTAGTCCCTGATACCTCCTTTACATGTAATAGATGCCTTGGCAAAGCTCATTGGTGGAAGACCTTTGGAATCAGATGTGGAGCAGAATCCCCAACATGCAGATGTGGCCTCCTTAGAGACAGCATCTTGTTAGGTGGTGGCTGTGAGGCAGCCATCATCACGAGAGGAAGAGCAGCCTGGAGAACATTCAGAGATCCTTCCCCAGTACTCTGCTCCAGGTGCTGGTCTTCCCCCACACATTTTTGTGTGTGTGTGTGTGTGTGTGCGCATGATAATTGCATGAGGGGAGCCATACTGTTGCCTGAGAGTGCTGGCCGTTAAAGAGCAATCCGTCTCAGCTTGGCAGGAATAAACGGACCGTGCTTTGTTGGATGTACGGTGTGAAGCCCACGACCAACACAAGTGTGAAAGAACTATGTCAGAGGTTAAACCTTTCAGACTCGAAAACCGCAGTTCGATTTAGCCAACTAAGATGGTTTAGCCATGTTGAAAGAAGTAGCAGCTGGATTAACAAGATTTGCTTTTTGTGTGTAGATATAAGGTCAGGACAAGAAAGACATGGCAAGAATCCAAGAAAGGTATAGAAAAGATGTAAAATTTGCTGTCCTCTACCTTCAGGACACTTTGAATAGAGCAGAGCGAAAGGAGGCATTGACAGTCGTGCAATGCTATATCCGAAACGACAGTGGAAACTGACGTAAATCGGATAGCAAATGAAAAAAATTTACATATTTGTGGGATTCTCAGTTAACATGTGCATTTAAGTCATAAATACTTCCATATTGTGTAATTCCTTTCCAAAAAGGAAAAAAAAAGAAAAAAAAGAAAGCCATTCCCAACAAGGAAGCTGAAATCGGTAGATTTTTATAGTAATAAAAGATAAGTCTAAAAGGCACTGGCTGCGCTACGACCTCTGTTCTGGACTGGAAGTGTTTAACTTTAATCCACATATAGGCAGATAAAAAGAGAAATCACAGTGTGAATACTATCTCCAGTGTTCAGTGACACCGTGGCTGTGTGACACAATGCGTGGCAACATTAAAGCCAAACAGAGCCACTCTGTGCTACCCCACTGATACGCATTTCTCAATTTTGCTCTGCACGGAATACAATGTAATGGATGTGAAAGGACAGAATGGACATCTAGCTGTAAAACATGCAGTGGGGGGTGTCATTGGCTGCATGACTGGATCTGTTTTACATGTGATAGTGAGTAAAGAAAAGATGTAAACAGTCAACACAAGTCTTTGAGGCCTAGTGCTTTCAAAGCATTCAAGCTCTGATCATACTGCAAACACACACACCCAGAGAAGGGGGGGGGGGGCGCTCTACACAGGCAGGCAGGTTTGAAGAAAGGCCAATGAGACAGGAGCTGAGCTAGAGCCAGGTGACACCCACATACATCGCAGTTAGTGCCCCTGGCACACTCCGATTCGGAGGAAGTGGACGATTCAAACGGAAGGAAAGAGAAAGCAAGAGGATGGAAAAATTCCAGCTGGACTGCACTGTTCAAAAAACTAGGAACATTCACCATGATAAAAATCTGAAAATACAAGCTTAGCGATATAATACTATTTATTAAAGCCATATTAGCCCCAAAATAAATACTTTTTTTTTTTTTTTAAGGGAAAGCTTTTACCGACTTCTCAGAATTGTTTCTAAAGATCAGATACATATACTCACGGTTAAGATGTACTCTGCAATCATAAACTATGTTTGGTCATGTGGATGGTATTAATTTAACAGCGGCTTCGTTTTTAAACCCTGGCGCACATGCTTATTCAAACAGCTCATGGCCTTGGTAACAAGATCAAGCTTATCACATGCCCAGAAAAAACTGGGCGGGTGAACGGAAACCGGTCATTAATGAACTTGGGAGCTTTGCACACCCTTCCTGCCAAGTCACCTGGAGCACCAGTTCCATCCAAATTAATATTCATCTCTAAAGAAAGGCATCACACTGGAACCCTCGGTCTGTGCGTCATGGTAACATGAAGCCAGCTTGGAAAAGTGAGCATATACAAACAAAGAAATATGGCATGTTTCCCCAAACAGTGCATGTACACAGAGTACCCAGTTGCTCAAAAATACAGTGTTTACAGCTACAGAATCTTCAGCACTTTTGCTCGAATATAGCATAAAAAAGAACTTGTAGCTTTAAATGTGGATTTGATTCCTACAGAGACAAAAGCGATCTGCGATTAGCAAGTTTGGTGTATATAAAGATCATTATGGTGAATAAAATGCACTGAAACAGATTTCGTTATTAAGAGACATAGCAAATCGTCTATTAAAATGTTAACCCAGCATTTATCTCCTCAAAAATATTGTGCCAACGTTGATATTGCTACCATAGAACTCTTCAACACGAGTTATGTTAGTTACTGCACATGAAACAATTTTTGAAATATAATACACATATTTATCTGCATTACTGGAAATGGCACTTATATGTTAGTTTCTTCATTTTTAACCCATAATTTCCTTTAAAAACACACCGCAAAAGAATTCACAGCATTTATTTAAAAAAAAAAAAAAAAAAAAAAAAAGCATAAAAACGCATCTAAACAGGCTTCATGCTGCATTTTATGCTGTTTTATATTATTAACTGCAGCCTCAATAAGCATCGTGATTTTCCGGAGAAGACATTTTGTGACGGATATAATTATCAAATTCACATCTCACCCCTACACGTGGCATCAACTTTCCAAAGACGACATTTCTGATACACTTGACATTTTTGATGAACATGACAAGCTGTGTACATAAGAAATAGCTCTTACAGTGAAACTGTGGTGTGAAAGAGAACAATTCTGAATTTAACTGATTAAAACCCAACTACTTTTATTGCATAAAATGGAGTGAAATCTGTACTCCGTCAAATTTGAGCTATAATTTAATCTCAAATTATCAGAATTTTGAATTTGAATACAGACGCTCCCCAACTCACATTCATTCGTTTTACGTATTTTTCGATTTTACGTTTAAAAAAAAATTGGTCAAATTTTGAGTTTAGCGTGCTCTCTGTAGTACGAGACGTACCTATGTAGTATGCAGACGTATTGACGCAATGACGTAATGATGCTGCGTCCATTGTTTACAAACGACAGACTGAACGTGCCCCTCCTTCTTCCCAGTTCACTGCGTGTTACCCTTGTGTTAAGACATTGTCTCTGTGATCTTTGTGTTTACACTGTTTTGCGGACTTTTGTAACCCTAAGCAAATATGGTTAGTCAGAAGTGTAAGCCTACTAGTGATAGTGGTGATCAGAAAAAGCGGCAAGCCATCTCGTTAGAAACGAAGATGGATATTATCCAGAAAATTGATGCTGGTGAAAAACATGAGAATGTTGCGGGTTTCTTCCAAATGGCTCCGTCGACCATTGGAACCATTTACAAGCAGAAAGATCGCATCACAGAGCATGTTAAAGGTTATATTTGATACTGTATTTGATGAGTGAATTTGATTAAAATTGATCTATTTGAAATTATTTTGCTTGAATTTAACTTATTTGAAATTAATGTTGATATTATTTGATATATTTGGTGTTATTTTACAATGTTATGTTTATAATAATTAATTTCGGGGTGTTTTATGAGACACGATAATGGGATTTATGGATGTATAGTACAGTATGAACGTCATACGTCACTGGAACATACAGTAACAACTTTTTTTTTTTTTTTTTTAAACCTTACGTTCAGCTGTCCGGAACCGAACGAAAACGTAAGTTGGGGAGCGTCTGTATATAACTGATGTGGCTGGGACTAGTGTTAATGTGCGTAACAATAAATGAGGCAAAACAAAGAATACTTGCCAGGGTCTCTTGTATTATTTTAAAAACACAATCCTGACTGTGAAGCAGCTCAAAAATGAACCAGGCCAAGCCATGCAAAACCTGCAGCAGAAATCCTCGCAGCGATATGTGCGTGCGTGCGCGTGTGTGCGCACGAGTGCATGTGTGTAGGCAAATAATTACCGTTTTGTTACTCAGCCCACTTTCTTATGCAAAGCACAGAAATGCTTTCCTACATACTCTGAAAGCGGCCGTGTGTGTGTGTGTGTGTGTGTGTGTGTGTGTGTGCACATCTACTGCAATATTTCTCTACTATCCTTTTCTACTAGCCCCAGTCCCATCAATTAAGAAATCGTACAGCAGCTTAACAGATTTATTTAATCTCACTTAGGGAATAACAGAATTTAATACAAATCCATTCCAGAGGTCAACATTACACACAGCACTGGAAAATGGTTGCAAAGATTTGTCTTGTTACATCATGGACCACCCCCCATCCCACCCAAAAAAAGCCCCACATCGAAATCCATAAAATACAGGCAGTGTCACAGTGTACAGAGCAAGGGGAAGGGAGAGAATGAACCAGTTACATGGTTGCCAGGGAAACAAAAACAGCAATAAAAAAATGAAGTAAAAACAATAGTTATATAAATAATGCAATAAAATGACAATAGTATTTGGAATGTTATTGCAACAGATCAGTGTACAGACGCTCCCCGTCTTGCGTTCATCCGTTTATTTATTTATTTTTTTCAAAAAAAAACAAAAACAAGTCAAATTGAGTTTAGACATACCTACGTAGTACGCTGATGTAATGACGCAATGAAGTAGCGTCCATTGTTTACAAACGACAGACTGAACGTGCCCCTCCTTCTTCCCAGTTCAGTTTTATTATATATATATATATATATATAAGTTATATAGCGTGTTACTCTTGTGTTAAGACGTCGTCTCTGTGATCTTTGTGTTTACACCGTTTTGCAGACTTTTGTAACCCGATGCGAATATGGTTGGTCAGAAGCGTGAGCCTACTAGCATGGGTGCAAGTTTCATACACAGAGATGAATTAACTATCTGCTTGGATCGGCTCAATCTGCCATGTATACTCAGTTAAGCAAAGATAGTTGTAAAATGAATGAAAACCCGAATCCAGAAAAGAAAGAAAACTCCATACTCTGCTGGTGATTCACATCAGTGCAGGCTGAGTACTAAACGAGTTCAACAGCGCCCTTGCTCACTTGAAAGACCGGAAGTCCGTATAACCGCTTTGTTTCGAGCAAGTAAATTACTTTCAGCAAGTGCACTACTTTCGGTATTGAGCGCCTCACATATTGTACGCGATGATTGGCTGTTTTAAGCTTCATGTAAAGTAATTTGACTCAGGTTCATGTAATGTGATTCAGCTCAGCGTCATGTAAAGTGACCATCCGTAGACCATCGGAACCATTTACATACAGAAAGATGGCATCATAGAGAATGTTAAAGGATATATTTGATACTGTATTTGATAGTTGATGAATAAATTTGAAAAATATCAACATTAATTTCAAATAAATTAAATTCAACTAAAATAATTTCAAATAGATACATTTTAATCAATGTTATGTTTATAATAATTGATTTAGGGGTGTTTTATGAGATATGGTAATGGTATTTATGGATGTATAGTACAGTATGAGCGTCATACGTCACGTCACTGTAACAACTTACGTTCACGTTCAACTTACGTTCGGCCGTCCGGAACCAATTAAAAACGTAAGTCGGGGAGCGTTTGTACTGACAGAGTGAGTCTGTGTGTGTGTGCGTGTGGTATTAGACCTATAGATATTGGTGGACTGGAATCAGGAGGGACTCCGCAATCTCGTTGATTCCGATTTGTAAGTTTGCAGAAAGTGAATGCAGGTCAATTTTTTTTTCTGCACAGTCATGATCTCATTTAAATATCCATGCCATACAGTCTCTTATTTCATCATGTGAATCGGTCAGAACAATTCTCTTCAAACACCTGAAGCTTTCAGAAAAATTAGGTATGCACTTCCAATACTGGTACTCTAGAATAAATGGGAAAGTATCAGTGTTGCAGTAGAGGTAGCGGGCTCATGAGCACAATAGAAGTCCAATCAAAACCAAATTAAATGCCCTCCTTAGTCCTGCAAATCCAATAAAATAAGCTCACAGAGAAAAGACAGTTCAATGAAGTGAGCGTCTTTTTTTGTGCGCTGTATTTTACAGCCCAGGTACTGCAGGCGGACCCACGCAGCAGCGTTTCCATATCCCAGCATCTTACAGACTGTCCATCATCCACGAAAGCTAAATCTTACTTTTAGTGAGCAGTGGTGATCGATATATGCAGCACCAAAGGCTGCCGGGGTCAAGCCATAAATAAATATATGAACCAATTAGAGCACTGTGTTCAACCATGTGTATCAAATGAAACACCGTAAACCTTGGATTGGCATGTGGAAGTGTTCCCTCAGAGCTCCACGGCCTCTAGTTTGCACCGAGTTCAGATCAGGTGCTTGCAGTGAATGTTCTCCTGAGTAGATACTTCTTGTATCGATTTGGGCTTCATCTAGGTTCTCCAGCTTCCTCCTTCCCCAAGAGCAGAATGCTACAAAAGTGCCTTAAAGGATGAATGAGTGTGTGCATGAAGGTGGACCCGTTCCAAGTGTTACTGGGTTAGGCTCCATTACAGTGACCATGACATTCAATTGCTGATGGTGAATGAACGCAAACAGGAAGTGGATTTTTCTCTCTTGGTGATGCCATTATCAGCAGTGAACACACTGAGCCTAGATGTCCACAAGGCAACTGCCATTTAGGACACGAGGGCTTACATATGTAATCTACATGTCTCAAGCACAAAGTGGTTTTCCAACCTGTAAATAATAGCTGCTTGAATAAATGTGTAGACAAACAGCCGCATATCAGAGATTCTTGTTATGACATCAGAGTCAGACACATGTCTAAGGTTTAGAATGTCTGGTTGTGAACCTCGGAATATTTGACTTGAATAATATTTGCTGTTCAAACGCTCTATGAGTGGGCAGTGAGGCAGTAGTGGCCTGGTGGAAAAGGGTGCTGGATCGCTGATCCTAAGGTTGGGGGTTCGAGTCCCACTCTCCACAAGGTTGTCACTGTCCCCCACCCAGTAAAGCTAACTGGGTTATCAAAGGCCGGTCAAGTCTCTCACAGTCTATGGTGAGAGGTTCATGTAAAAGAACCATTGCTGACTTTTGTCAAGAGTAGCTGCATATCAGTCAGCATGTTTCTGTCCCTTGCTAAAAGGGTTGTGCCAGAAAGGGCATCCGACCTAATAACCTACGCCAAATCAAACATGCGAATCAGATGATACGTGTTGGCGACGCCTGAGAAAGGGAAACAGCCGAAAGGAGAAGGAGAAGAAGAAGTTCAAAGGCTCCATGAGGACTGTACTGTACTCATGTGGCCTGTCGTTGTGAGTATTTAAACCTTTGTGAGTGCGCACAGCTAAAATACTGCTTGCTGATGGGGGTTTATATGCTGCTGTACTGAGCTTCATCTTCTTCAGACAGGAGCGAGTGAAACAGAGTACCTCAAAGACAGAAGACTTCCAAACAGAGTGTAATTGTAGAATTTTGGTGCTGTTGGTAGCTCTTGGGTGGGACGATGATGTTGATAACGTCTGCCTCCTAGCTAGAGTGCCCTGGGTTCAATTCCTGAGCTCAAGAATTTCTGTATTGCGTACATTGCATGTTCTACCTTTTGTAAGTGTAAATAGTTTGTGTGTGTGTGTGTGTGTGTTCACATGTGCATAAGTATATGCTTTGCACTGCAGTGGTTTGGTGAGCTATTCAGGGTGTATCCCACCTTTACTCCATGTCAGCCGAGACGTGCACTGGCCTCCGCACAGCCCCAGTAAGATTAGTTAGTTCAGAAAATGAATGTTTAGTCTTTGCAAGGTAGCAAAGCAAAATCATACAAAAAAAAAAAAAAAAAGTACATATTTTCAAACGCTCCCAGTTAATCATTCCATGATTTGGTCCATATCAGTGTACCTAGTGTTCAGCTTGGTGGAGGAGTCGCAGATGCATTAGAGGAAACGCCCCAGCCAAGCGGACCGATTTCAATTGTTGCGGTTTGCATCACTGTGATGTGTAGTTACCCTTATGTGGTGGTGTGCATGAGGGTACATGGCGACTCTATACCTACCTCCTCCCTATGGCAACGATTCTATACAAAAGTATAAACCTGTGTTAAGCTGTACACACTCGAGTATGAGTAAGAGGCGTGTGAGACAGACAGCTCACCAAATCATCCAGACAATCCTGACAACACACTCTGCTCCAGCTCTCAGATGGTGCAGACTGCAGGTTCTAGTAGACAATAACAAGCACTGCCATGTCTCCTACTGCGTGCGAGTTTGAACACATGTGTGTGTGTGTGTGTGTGTGTATGTATGTATATATATATATATATACACACACACACACACACACACACACACACACACACACACATATATATATAAAAATGTGTGTGTGTGTGTGTGTGTGTGCGCGCAGAGTCTAGAAGTGAAACAAGTTCGCCTGACAAAGAGTGTCATACAGAGAAGAAACTGGAGCTCATGTGTCAGAAAATGTGTGTGAATAGGACACCCAGGCAGCACGTAGCAGTGTTTGTGAGTGATGTGTGTGATGCTTGTCTGTACATGTGTGGCATTTAATGATGCGCTCACAGACATTCCAAGCTTGCACTCACACACTGCTACGGTGAGACAGGATTACGCCATATTAAGAAACAGCATGAAAATCTGTTTTAAAGCAGAACAGCTTCAGCATCATTTCAACACGCGTACACAAAAACACTCACAAGGGGGCAGAGGGACAGGGGAGGAAAAGGAAAAGTAATCGAAGAAGAATGTAAAAACCGCACTAAAAGGAAGTGTAAGCTGGTGAAGCATTTAAATACCCCATGAAAGGGGAAGAAGAAGAAGAAAAAGAAAGAAAAAAAAGCCTACATTTAGTTGTATACTCGTCCATGTAACTACAGTCGCACTACAATTAAGCGTCCATCATGCAAAACTCAAACTCCCACGCTGCTAAAACATCAAATAAACCAAAATGCATTAACACACAGGGTTTGGTGAAGCAGGGGAGAAGAAAAAAAAAAAAAAAAAAAAAAAAAAGAAAGAAAGAAAAAAGAGGCCACAAAACCTGGGCTGTTTTTCCCTCTTAATCTCCATCTAGCACGTGTAGTGTGTACGTGTTTGCCAGAAACAAGGAGGACGGGCTTCCATCTACTAATAAAACAATGGAAAGACCATTTACTCACAACTCAGTCGAGCGTTTTTTGTTTGTTTTGTAGGGTTGTGAATCTGGAGAAACCATCTTATGGGTTTACAGGAGATCACTCAGGGGTCAGGTCACAAAAATAGGTTCCCCAAACAGAATGGACACTGAGAACCAAGAACTAACGTTTCAAACAATTTTACGTGATAGAATTATACGGTCAGGTAGTAATCGTACTCTAGTACTTTGATTTAAACACAGTTTATTAAACATGTCAAGTTGTCAAAACACCAAATATATCCTCACACTGGATAAAACCAGAACTAATAAAGTCGTCACTTTATTATATCAGAGAGATCATTCTAAATGGATTTGATTGACATTTTGGACATTCACATTCCATAAAATAACACGTATGACAGAGCTAAACATGCTTACAAAATTCTACAGATTTTTTATCCCAAATTTTTAATGTAGATCATATTCAGGTTCTAAATTGAACTCGGGGCACGATTCAAATCCAGGTTGAGGTCGCAATCATCCACAACTGGGAGTCCATGGATGCTAAATGGCTGAGCTCTCGCGGCAGTGAGGGATAGCGTACGCTCCCCTCCAAGTCGCGCACAGTGATCATCGCCAAATTATAAACATCTTTGAGTTCATTCGATCAAAGGGGCGGGAAACGTTTTTGCTGCAATTGTGTTAGGCGGTCCCTGAATACACATGCATAGTACAGTAGTCCCTCACCTTACGAAATTAATCCGTTCCAGAGGCAGTTTCATAACCTGGATTTTTCGTAAGTAGAACCGCATTTTACATGTAAAACGCGTGATTCGTTCCAAGGCCCACCCCAATACTACCCCGTAAACCCTTTAAAAATGATAAAAGCACACATTTTAAGGTACTTACTTCGTATTAACCACGTCTTCTTAGCAGAGTTATAATCTTACAAATGTTTATGCAAGGTTAAAAGCCTGAGCTAAGAAAATAAAGTTGCAATGAGCACACTCAAAAAACTCATAAAACAACAGTAACTCTGTCCTTTGCACGAAAAGCATTATGGATATTATGGAGATACAGCTCCATAATAGCCAATGGGAGGGAGCTGCATCATCCCTCCTCGCCAATGGGAGGCCAGTGGGACGGGATGTTGGGAGATAGCCAATAAGAGGGAGCTGTGTCATCCCTCCTAGCCAGTGGGAGGCCAGCGGGGCAGGATGTTTGAACGTCATTGATGGGAGAGTAGCTCGTGCATGGTTTGAATGGTGTGTTTGTTTGGCGCGTTTCGTAAGGAGAACTTGTTTCATATACAGAGACAAAAAATTTTGGAAAATGTTTTTCGTAAAAAGGGATTTTTCATTTGCTGAGATTATCGTAAGGTGAGACACAACTGTATGCAGTTCAGAGTAATTAGTAATACCAGTGTTTGCCATTTGAGTGAATTGAGAATTTAAAGGTATTCGAGCTCAATGTCACTTTTTCATTGCAACTCGTGCATTGTTTTAATTTTTGAGATGGTGCCTTCGTAACGTGAACTTGTTTCGTATCCAGAGACAAAAATTTTAGGAAAATATTTTTCGTAACCTGGACTTTCTGTTTGTTGGGACTATCGTAAGTTGAGGTACCACTGTAGTTTGTAAAACGTACAAATGGGCAACATTCCTTGTCATAGAGGGGGCATGTGCAGTCTTATGTCTCTAACTGGCTAGTGGCCGTCACAAATAATAGGGAAACAACAACTGACAGATTCGAATTGGATAGAACTATTTAACACCTCCCTCCCCCCTCCTCCCAGGAACATATCTGTGTGTATAAGGCCTCACAATTTATTTTGCATGTTAGACCAAAATCTAAGACATGAACTACTGTATAAGGAACTCTGTGTGTAAACCTTCACGATCAGATTGTGAGGCGATTCAGATCTTGGCGAGGATAAAACACCATTTCTAAAACTTTTCTAAAAATTGTGGGTATAATCAGTGTTAAATGGAGGCAGTTTAGCGCCACTCAGCCTGAGCTGAGCGGCTGGCCGCAAACAGTAACAGGGCGATGAGGGCTTTGGTCACGAAAGCCAATGCCACTCTTACAGGGCTTCAGAGGTCCTTCACAGAGATGGTAGGACCTGCCAGACAACCATTTTAGACATACTCCATGAAACAGGTTTTTATGGTTGAGTGGCTAGGTGGAATATACTAAAAAGAGTTATGACAGGCACTTAAAGGTCTCAGAGCACGAGGAAAAAGATTCCTTGAATAGGCAAGACACAGTAAGCACAGTGTGCTGTATTCCAAACACTGAAGGGAAACTAGGTACTGCTAGCATGGTGCTGGTACCATAATGCAATTGTGCATCTCTTTGATTAAATTAGATTCAACCATCATTACACATGTATAAATACGGGATAACGATATTCAGTGAAGTCTCGCAGGCCATAAATGGAAAAAGACAGTCGATTGAGACGATCTGAAGGGAAGAACTCTGAATAAAGTGTAGGAAATAAACAATCGGAACACTTAAATGAAAGGGTGCAGCTTTCGAGTTCATAAAGCATTTGCATTTTCATAAAAACTCTTTTTTTGAGATTATAGTTTATGGTGTTAAAAACAAAACTATCCATTTTAAATTAATTATTTAATACAAAGCAGGGATCTGTAGGGATTTGAGTACTTTCAGGAACTATGTTATTATATAATTGTACCATTCAGCTGCTTCATGAGTGCCATGGGTCTGAAGCGCAGTTTATTAAATGAAGTGATCCTTTTATTTACACTGTTGGTTTCCAACCAGACTCTGGGGGGGGGGTCGCTTTTCGCATACGGTCAAGTACACTTTTAATCAATATGATAAATAAATCACATGAGGCCCCGAGCTTGGTGTGGTTGAAGCAGTACATTGATTTATATACTGCCAATTTGCTGCACAATGATGTGTGTCTGTATATATATATACACACACACACACACACACACATACACACACACAGGGATCCCTCACTTTCCGTGGTTAATTGGGACCGAGATCCCCCCGCGACCACCGAATTCCGAGAAGTAGGATCAACTGCCCCCCACGTATACGTACATGTATATGTGTATATAATATCAATAAATACATATTCAATACTATAAATAGTTATAATAAAAATTAAACATTAAAAATCATGAATAAAATGTAAATAAAATACAAATACACACATACGGACGTGCACATGCACGCAGATCTGCGAGCAGGCACTCAGATGCACACCTCACAACAATGTAAATTTTGATGGGAGGTTTTGTGTTGGTTTAGGGTTTTTTTTTCATAATTGACCTTGTTTTTTGTGGTTTCTTCCTTAATGTTCTTGTTTTAGAATTTGATCAATATTTAAAAAAAACAAACAAACAAAAAAACCACGATGCACTGAAGCCGCACGAATTGAAGCGCGAAGTAGCAAGGGATTCCTGTATATGTATGTGTCTGTCTGTCTTCCTTTCGGCTTTTTCCCTTTTACTCAGGAGTCGCCACAGCGAATCATCTGATTCGCATGTTTGATTTGGCAGAGGTGTTTACGTCGGATGCCCTTCCTGTCACAACCCTTTTAGCAAGGGACAGAAACACACTGACGACTTTGCAGCTACTATTTACGAAAGTCAGCAATGGTTCTTTTACATGCCTCACACCATAGACAGTGAGAGACATGGCCCGCCTTTGATAACCTAGTTCGCCGCACTGGGGGGGGACAGTGACAACCTTGTAGAGAGTGGGACTCGAACCCCCAACCTTTGGATCAGCAATCCAGCGCCCTATACCACTAGACCACCACTGCCCCTCCCTGTATATGCATGTGTGTATATAAAAATATAAATATTTATACACACACACACACACACACACACACACACACACACACACACGGCACTATATCGTCACATTCTGTCCAAATATCTACTATATGTGTCTCCTATAATAGCTACATGTTCTGCATTACTGCATCTTAATATTGGCAGAATTTACAAACGTGAATTATTTACATCCATCAGTGTTCAGGAACTACAGCTTGGCCTACATTACATAAATATACATTACAACGGTATTTTTACTTGTGTCAATAAGAACAAAGTATACGCTTTAAAAATGGAACAGCAGATGAAACCTTCACAAACAAATAGCCATCTCATTGGAGGTCACAATCCTTCCATCCAGATAAACTTGCACTTTCTCTTACAGCAATAGAAGAAAAAAATGAAACTTCTACCAACATATTTTGCTCTCACAGCATGCACACCAAATAAAGGTGAATGAATATGATTGGACAAAGTTAGCCTTTTTCCTTGCTGCTGTTCACAGCTTGAGGCTGAGCAGAACCTCCTGAGGGGAGTCCGCAGGGAGAAAAGAGAAAAGAAAGCTGGTAGGGAGTGAAGACTTCTCTCTCTCTCTCCCGATCATTTCCTCTGCCTCCTGTGCCACGTGTGAAATGTAATGAGTCGGCACACGGTGTAAGGATGAGCATGCTCTATTTTAGCCCGGTGTGCTCTACACCCATCACAAAGCCCACTGACAGCCTGACCCACATCAAACAGAATCTCAAGCGCCATGCGGCTGTGCCGGCTAAAGTAATTACACCTCATTCTTCCCCAGCAGCTTCCCAGGAGCGTGAACACAGAGCAGAGTTGTTGAGCACTATGAAAGCATTTGTGACGGCCTCATCTGAGTGTGAGGCATGTGGAACAGTGTGGATGAGATCGCTCCCGTTTGTATGATGAGACATTTTTACCTGAATGAATGCATACCCTGGTGTGAAGTAATACTGTAAGACAGCATAATAGCAGGGAGACAGAACCCATTTTTTCCCCCTGACACATTAAAAAGAGAAATGACTAGAGCTATTACAGTCATGATAGAAAAACCTACTGCATCAGTGTGTATTATATTCAGCATGGGAGAGACATCCGACTCAACACTTTGGATCATCCACTTGGCTTAACCTGCATATATTACATTATTAAATGTGTGATACAAAATGTGATTAAAAGAAAACTGAATTTAATGTACCAAAATAACAAAAAAAAAAAAACATACAGTGGTACCTCGAATTATGAGTGTCTTTTATAACAAATTTTCCATGACACGAATTTCGATCCCACCGAAAATCTTCCCCATCCAATGAACAAAATTTTGATTTACGATCTCTGCTGGGAAAATGGCTTTTCCACACCGATTAGCCTTGTTTTCTTCTGCGTGTATTCCTCTGCGCTCCAAGAAAGCCTTGTGCAGTGCTTCTCAATTATTTTCTGGTTTATGCACCATTGAAAGGAAGCGCATGGGGGGAAACAAACAAACAAAAATAAAACCCCAAAAAACATTTCAAGCTGCCCCCCAGCTCACGACTATAAACAGTGTTTACTGCATTTCACATTATTTGCTCTGTACAACCCCCCCGGAACCATCATAGGGAACACAGTGATGGTGCCACTGCCACCTACTGTAGAGGATGCACAATTACACTTAATTGTAGTACGGTATGGCAAAAAAGCATGTTTCCCAGGATTATACATGCCCCCACTGGCATCTCACTGCACCCCCCCAAGTGGGGGCACACCCCACTATTTGAGAATCACTGGCCTTGTGGGAGCTCACCACAAGCCTTTCCTTGCTGGCATTCATAGTGTGCACATGCACAAAATTCTCTTCCTCCTCCGTTACGCACCACCTCATGCCTACCCATCTTTGCCACAGTGTATGATTGGAAGGGTTAGTTGAATTATTCTTTATTCTTGTTTTTTTTTTTATTATTATTATTATTAACGACAATGTACATGTATTATTATGAAATATTTATTGTGTTTACATGTTTAATATATTACGTCAAATATATGTGTTCGTGTCAGGTTGGAACAGATTAATTGGTTTTCTATTATTTCCTATGGGAATTTTTGTTTCATCTAACAAACATTTTTACTTACGAGCTCGCCATCTGAACGGATTAATTTTGTAAGTCAAGGAACCACTGTACACTGAATAAAAAGACATTTTAAAATATGCTTTCAAATTTAAAGTTCATAAAAGTTTACACACATCATATATCTTTACATTCGCTACAGCACACACACACACACACACACACACACACACACACACACGAGACAACCTGCTTTCACATGAGGACTACAGTGATACCTCAGCTCACGAACATAATTGGTTCCCAGAAAGTGTGTGTGAGGCGAAAAGTTCGTCTTCCGAACATTTATTTCCCATAAGAAACCATTAAAATGAGAATAATCCGTTCCCAGGTCCCCATAAAACAATTTTCTACTAAATAAGCCTTAAAACTACACAAAAATATACCTTATTTTATGTATAATAAATGTGCTATTGTATTGTAATTAAAGAAATAAACTGTACTGTATAATAAAGTGGTTTTATTTACCTTTGTGATGGTAGTTGATGGCTTGATGGAATGGAGTGGGAGGAGGAGGGAGGGAGGGACTTACTGTTTGGAAGGAGAGTTTGGAAACGCCTACTGTTTGGAAACACCCTTAGCCACACACGCACCCTTAATAGCTTCCTTGTTCCTTGTACTGGTACTGGGACGCTGAGTCACACAAACGCACACCTCGTTCGTGTTTTTCAATGATCTCCGCCTGTGGTGGGGTCTTTTTCGGTCCCATAATAGCAAAAGTACACTCAATTTGGTCCAAAACGTCTATCAAACACAAACCACTTCCGCACTCAAAGAAAGGGGTGTGACGAACTGTGACGCCGTGAGCGTGCGTCAACTTCTCGTGGCCGCCACGGTGGCGCTGTTCGACCGCGTGGTTTGATTCGTCCGCCAGCAGAGACTATATGCTCGCAAATTTAATGTTCTTGAGGCAAAAAGTTCGTGATCTTAAGCGTTCGTCAGCGGAGGTTTTACTGTACTAAGGATATATGGAGGCATTTCGATGGTGAGCAATAATGGACAGGACAACAATTGTGTGCAAATAATAATAAGAAAAGCAGATTCAGTGTGAGAGAGATTTCCTTTCGGCTTTTTCTCTTTATCAGGGGTCGCCACAGCGAATCACTCAGTGTGATGTGACTAAATAATATCAAATGATCAGTCATCTGTGACTCAAAGGGCAACAAGAGGGCTGTCTGGGGCATAAGGAATGACTTGTAAGCTAAAGCAGTGAGTCGGACACACCTCCTAAATGTGTAATTATGCACTTCTGCTTTTTACAACTTTTTCTACCACAACACTTTTTGACTGTGGATCCGAGAAAGGGGGAAAAAAAATTTTTTTTTAAAAAGAAAAGAATAAACAGCTGACGCAGCACTCTGATCAGACATTCCCTGGCTTCTCTGAGATGGTGCACTAGAAATACCTCGCCTGAGGCGGGGTGTCCTCTAATCGACGCCGTGTGTGTGTTGTCCAAATTCAGTCTTACACGTACACGAACTCATATGCAGGGGGATATCCAATCCTTCAACACAGAGGCCAGCGTCAAGCTGCATTTGGCTGTCCCGGCAGTCCGACACATTCCGATTGAAGCTCGAGTTACGGGCTATAGTGGGCTCGAACAGAAGCACCAGCTACACCCAGCAGCAGGGTTATAGGTAACTCTGAGCTGGAAGCAAGTTTCGGACTGTTTCTCAACACCGAAGTTGCCTCAAATACATGACAACAAGATAGCAATTTATGTATGCCGCAATAAAGAACCAATCCTGTCCTCAAAGTGTATGATGAAATCTGATAACAAAAAGCAGAAACACTGGTTAGAGATGAAACTAGCCAGTGGTTACTACACCTCGGAGATTTTCAGCAGCTGCAATGTCCATGTGTTCTACCCTGCCTCGCTACACAGCACAACAAGCTGCTATTAGAATCCTGCCAGCTCCATTGACTAACGCTTACGGCTCCGCAGCACGTGACAGCCATATTAATTACAGTGAACACAGCTAGTGTCCCCACTGAGATAACAGTAAGCAACAGCAGTAAGAACAAGACGAGTGTTCCTGAGAGGAAGGCGGAGATCAGAGAGACAGATGTTGTTATGAAGTCAGTGGCATATGTTAAACTGACGTGGACTGCTCATGCATGGACGCATGAATGTAGCAAATGTAAAATGAGAATGTAGAGCGAGAAATGGCACGAGGGCTACTTTGCACATACTCAAGACCAAGAGGGAGTCCTAAACTCTGAGCGAATATTTGACGCCCCCGTCTAAAGCATGTTTGAAGAGAAATTTCTCTCATCATCTGCCTCATTGTCGAATTCTAAATCTAAAAACAAATTCTGAAGAAAATAAACTGCCCCTTAAACCCTTTCAATTCAAAATGAAATCCCCCCCAATCCCAATCCCCAGAAGACTCAATATGGGTTCATCACACAGAAAACGCAATTTGCAGCGGCCACCTTTCATTCTCAAAATGTTCTCAAATTTGAATCACAACAAATTGCAGCATCTCATTTTGTCTCCTGGTTCATGAACATGTTTGAAATTTCTGCAAATGTTGCAAAATGGGACTCTGAAAATTACCTGTAACAGAGTCTTGCACACAGGTGACATACAGAGATACAGTCATCCCTTGAATATCGCAAATAATGTAGACTAGACCTGGCCGCGATATTCGAAAAACCGCGAAGTAGGATCACCCCTCTCATTTCTACCATGTTGTCTCATTTCTATATATTTTCACGTCTAGACAATATCAAGAAGTGTATATTAAATGTTACACAGTTATATGCAGACGTAAATACTGTAATGTATTAATATTTAAATAGAATTTATATATAAATACTGTAAGTACTGTACTCACCTCTGACAATAGCTCTTTTCCGCTTGATCTTAATCTTAGTCTTTTTTGATGTAACGCACGGTAGATTCATTTATGCCATAATGGCGTGCTACATGGGCATACGTACTGCTCGCCATCAGCATATATAGCAACTTCACTTTTTGGGTCACTGTCATCATATTTCGCTTTTTCTTGTGCTCATCGGATGCCTTAGATGGTGCAGGACGTTCACAAACACTATAAAATCACAAAATCACAAAAATTCCTGTGGGAATGTGCAAGGCTACAGCGTCACGCGTCTAAGCCAATCAGCTTGTGAGACTGAGTTGAGTGAGCGGTTCCTCCCTGAACTGGGAAGGAGGGGCACCAAGACGAAGAAGTTCAAATCACGAAGTGGCAAGGGATGAGGGTACCTCACTTTCCGCAATTCATTGGGACTGAGATCCTCCCGCGACTGCCAAATTCAGCGAAGTAGGATCGACCCCCCCTGACTAATGTATATGTACATGTATATATAATATCAATAAATACATATTCAACTCTATAAATGCTTATAATAACAATTAAACATTCAAAAATAATGCATAAAATGTAAATAAAATATAAATACACACACAGACGCGCACACACTCAGATGCGCACCTCACATAGTGAGGTAAGTGGTTTTGATGGGGGTTTTGGGTTGTTTTCTGTTGGTTCTTTTGCATAATTGGTCTTGTTTTTGTGGCATTTTCCTTAACTTTTTCCTCTATTCTTCCTTAATTTCCTTATGTTTTTAATTCGATGAATATTAAAAAAGGAAAAAACAAAAATGCGATGCACTGGAGCCGCGTGAATTGAAGCGCGAAGTAGCGAGGGATCCCTGTATTACTGGTCGCTTGTTGACCTTGTACGTGCGCCTCCAAAACAGACATAAGTGTTCCACACTTCAAAATTGCACCACCAGGCTCTTGAGAGAAGACCTGAAGGAGTTCTTTCCTGCAAGAGAAAACCGTTCACCTGATCTTACGGTGATCATGACCCATGGTCAGCCCCCCAAGTGAGTAAAATTGGCTGTGTTCTCAAGAAAGAGGGGTGGGGGTGGAATACTTGCTAACCCCTATCAATCACAGTGTCACCAGTCAATCACTAACGGTGATTGTGCTCTCTTCAGAACTTGTGCCACCTAGGACCTTGCATGAGCATCCATTCCCAAAGATGTGGTCAGCTGGTTTCACATACATTCCTGGCTGGCGGCCGTCATCTGACAGGCGAATGCTGACTGATGGGTGGCATTTAGTCCTATCTAAACCACGAAGGAAATCAAGAAATAAATGGCAAACTCTACACCAAAAGCTCAAACACAAATAGAAAAAAAACCCAGCTGGATGTTTAACTGTTATTCTAAAGGTCTTGTTCTATTTATTTAAAATTAACATATACTAGTCTTGGTATTTCAACTTGTTTCCCAGTGTAGCTCATGTGTTGGTGTAACCAAAGTAAATGCAATTATTTACTGATCCACACAATTTAAAAGCTGATCTCGCAATACAACTGGACTATATAAACATTTACCTCTTTACTTATCACGTATCATAAAACGGCAACACGTCCAGACATTAACTGTTTTGCTTCAACTTGAGCTTGACACATGCTGCCACAGCAAAGAAGAAGAATATATCTCAATTACCGAGAACCTGTAACGTCACCACCGTCAAATCACATCAGTTCTTGGTCTTTAATTTACTAGATTCTTTCAGGGCTACGAAAAAGAGTGGTTTGGGTTGGGTTCTATCTGCACCCTATCCCAGACACACAGGATGTGCGAAGCAACTCTAGATGGAATGCCAGGTCCTTTCATGGTGCTATCGTCACATAAATCTTTAGAGGCATGTTTACACCCAGAGGCAACAAGTAATCAATCACCATGCTGTAGGATAAGAGGAAACACGAGGAACACATGAAGACGCACAAACGGTAAATCCAATTCAGAATCAAAACAATCACCAAGATTCTGAGGGAGCAAAGCTACTCACTGTGCCACCTTTGTATTTATATAAAGACAATAAATATTGTTTAAATTGATTACATGACAGTAGCTTTGTCTGAGGTCTAAAATTTAGAATCCGTAACTGCAATGATAATTCCTCTAGGACACAATAATATTACAATATTTTGATAAAAAGCAAAATGGCAGAACCCTGAGGTGGTTCACAGCATACCCAAGTACAGGTAAGTTCTCGGGTGCCAAACTTGAGGCCCGTGAGCCAAATTCCAATTTCACTGCGTCAATTCACTTTATGTGGCCTGCAAGAGTTTTCAATGATATGATTACCATACACCCCTTTCATCGACCCTTACCTTTTCTTCTTTTCCTTTTGGCTGTTCCCTTCAAGGGTTGCCACAGCGAATCATCTGCCTCCATCTCACCCTATCCTTTGCATCTTCTTCTCTTACACGAACTACCTTCATGTCCTCCTTCACCACATCCATGAATCGTCTCTTTGGTCTTCCTCTAGGCCTTCTGCCTGGTAGTTCCAACCTCAGCATCCTACTACCAATATATTCACTATCCGTCGTCTGTAAATGTCCAAACCATCTCAATCTATTCTCTCGAACTTTGTCTCCAAAACCTCTTACATGTGTTGTCCCTCTGATGTACTCATTCCTGATCCTATCCATCCTCGTTACTCCCAAAGAGAACCTCAACATTTTCATCTCTGCTACCTCCAGCTATGCCTCCTGTCTTTTCCCCAGGGCCACTGTTTCTAAACCATACAACATCGCTGGCCTTAACACCGTCTTGCACACGTTTTCTTTCATTTGTGCCGATACCTTCCTGTCACACATCACACCAGACACTTTTCTCAAACCATTTCAACCTGCCTGCACACGTTTCGTCACCTCTTTTCTACACTCTCCATTGCTCTGGATTGTTTGAGCCCAAGTACTTAAAATTCTCCACATTATTTCTCTGCTCCCTGTAACCACACCGTTCGACTTGCGTCCTTGTCGTTCACACACATGTATTCTGTTTTACTTCATTCCTCTCCTTTCCAGGGCATACCGCCACCTCTCTAGATTTTCCTGCACTTGTTCTCTGCTCTCACTGCAGATCACAAAGTCGTCATAGTTCATGGAGATTCTTGTCTAACCTCGTCTGTCAGCCTGTCCATCACCATAGCAAACAAGAAGGGGCTCAGAGCTGACCCTTGATGCAGTCCTACCTCCACCTTGAACTCTTCCGTCACATCGACAGCACACCTCCCCACTGTCTTACATCGCTCATACATGTCCTGCACCACTCTAACATACTTCTCTGCCACTCCAGACTTCCTCATGCAATATCGTACTCTCTCGGCACCCTGTCATATGCTTTCTCCAGATCCACAAAGACACAATGCAACTCTTTCTGACCTTCTCTGTACTTCTCTACTAACATTCTCAAAGCAAACACTGCATCTGTGGTGTTCTTTCTTGGCATGAAATCAAACTGCTGTTCACAAATGCTGACCTCTGCCCTTAGTCTAGCTTCCACTATTCTTCCCATAACTTCATCATATGGCTCATCAACTTATCCCTCCGTAGTTGCCAGAACTCTGCACGTCTCCCTTGTTCTTAAAAATGGGCACCAGCACACTTCTCCTCCATTCCTCCGGCATCTGCTCACTCTCTAAGACCTTGTTGAATGTTCTTGTCACAAAATCTACTGCTACCTCTCCTAGACACTTCCATACCTCCACCGGTATGTCATCAGGACCAACTTCCTTTCCACTCTTCATCCTCTTCAATGCCCTCCTCACATCACCCTTACTAATCTTTGCTACTTCCTGGTCCTCAACGGTCACCTCTTCTACTCTTTTTTTCTCTCTCATTTTCCTCATTCATAAGCTCTTCAAAGTACTCTTTCCATCTTCCCAGCACACTTCTGTCATCAGTCAATAGCATTAACCCTTACCAAGAAACCTAATTCATCATCCTTCCACCAGGTGGCAGCAGCCTTCATTCTGTAACCACTTAATCCTAATTATGGTTGCAGGGAGGCTGGCACCAATCCCAGCCGAGGGCAGAGTACACCCTGGACAGCTCCCCAGGCCATCGCAGGGTGGAAACACGCTGACGGCTTTGCAGCTACTCTTGTCGAAAGTCAGTATTGGTTCTTTTACATGAACCTCACACCATAGACAGTGAGAGACATGGCCAGCCTTTAATAACCCAGTTAGATGAATTGGGGGGGGGGGGGGGTTCAAGTGGATCTTGAACCCCCAACCTTAGGATCAATGATCCAGCACCTATACCACTAGGCCACCCCTGCCCCTGGTGGCAGCCTATTTCAAGTTAACAGCCAGTCCTTCATAACTCAACAAAGATCGCATGCTAGCTAGTTGCTGCTAAACATGTAACAAAATGCAAGTGAATTACAGAAAAGAGGACGTAAACTAATCATCGTGCCATGCAGACTATGTTTGCCCTTTTAGAATAAATGGCCAAACAGCCCTAAATCATCTTTAAAACTTTGTGATCGGGCCCTCAGTGAATACGAGTTTGACACCCCTGGATGAGATTTTGTTCTCCAGCCCAAAGGTGGCGAGGTGGACCAGTTTGTAATTAGTCACTTTCTGGTACAAATATATCAAAGCAGATTCCTCCGTCAAGCTATTTCCATTTAAGCTGGGAAAGTGTTACTGTAATATGGGTGTAATATGGGGGGGGGGGGGTATTGTGCATAGATATGATGACACTGAATATGATTTAAAGAAAGATGTGTTTCAAATTCTATAGCTATGAGCAGATCTGTTTTCTGCAATTATTGCTGTTTGTAGAGCTTGTGGTTTTAGATGTCAGGGGTTAGGAAACTGTGTGGCAGGAGGAGGAGGGTGAAGAAGAAATAAGCAAACAAGACGAGAGGGAATAAGAATAACATAACAGAAACCAACATTTACAAAAACACAGAAAAAAGGATTAAATGGTGTTAGGCCTCGCACTGCTTGGAAACAGAGGAGCCATTTTATGCTTATGATTCAAACAACATACGTGAATTATACACTCTGGCCCTAAAATGGTTTTAACAGTACTACAGGTGATGTATTCCAGAATATTTACTGTGCAGTAGTAATACAGTCCAAATTAATAGTTTCATATGAATTAAAGGTATTTTTATTCGCATTGACAAGATACGTGACTATAAACCCAGAGATCACAAGCTTGAATCCAGGTTAAATCCACAGCCAGCCGTGACTGGGAGTCCATGGGAGCTAATTGAATGAGCTCTCAAGGGAGAGAGGGATGGCATATGCTCACTTCTTCCCGGTCACTCACGGCGATTGCCAGCCAATCATGGGCGTCTGTGAGCTCATTCATACAAGCGGGTGGATAGTGCTTTCCCCTCGTGTGTGTGTTAAACTGCCCCCAAACACGCATGCGCCGCAGCTCGAAAAGAGGCTGGTGGCTAGCATTTCATATCACAGAGGAGGAGTGTACATGCTTTCCTCCCTTTCATGGGTGGTGGTCGTGTGATATTGAAGGCAATCCCTGATTGTTGGAAATTGGATATGACTAAAATTATAGAGAAAATTGGGGAGAGGGGACATTTTTAGTATAAAGAAAATAACAGAAAAATGTTTGTTTGTAAAATATTGATAATGAGTCCCACCCAGGACACGTTAACAAGTCATGTCAGTTTTGATTTTGCATTGTTGTTTAGGATCGGTCATGCTGCTCAAAGCAAGCTTACATAAGCAAACAGGATCTACCCAAGTAAAGACAGCACCATCTAGTTCTGCATGTGTGAACTCCAGCAAACGGGAGCAGAATCTCAAACAGTGAAAAAAGGGTGTGGCTTCTTACCATGGTTTACCAACAACATGACTTGGTTGCGGTCAAGTGTCAAATGCACCAAACTATAAAAATACTGCACGTCTTTTAGCACCAGTACCAACGGGCCACAATGATTAAAGTTTTTCTAGATAAATGTGAAGGAGACGTTATGCATCACCTGAAGCAGACACAAAGATCGGAATGTAGACCACTGATATCGTCAGATCTGTCCTTAATGCATTCTAATCTCCAAACATACATCTGGAATGTTTGAATGATTCTGGATTTATTTGGCGAGGAGGTGCTGATAAAGAATAATTTTCATATGAAAAAGTTCAGAAATGAAAATCCTTAGTAAGAGATTTTTGGTTACAAAACAGAGGAATAATCTCAACCTATTTAAGATAAAGTTCATACTGTGCTCACTCACAAAGCCTGTGCTGCGTCACTGAACATTACCCACATTCAGTATATAGACACAGGAGTGGATCAGGTTACAAAATATATTCATTCTGATCTGGCAGCAGTTCAGAGCTTCAGGACACTAACACACCTGATACTGATACACAGTGTTTGCGATTGGGGAGTCCCTATACACGTTTATACACATTTCATTATCGCCTGCGTCATTCAATTATTATTATTTTTTTTTTATGTGCAAGTTGTATAAAAGTTGGTTTTACTAACTCGTGTGCAAATACGGTAGATTAAGTTTTGGTTCACTACACTGCCCAGCAAAATGATAGTGATATGCATTACACAAATGTTTCCATGAGATTTCCTTTCAGCTTTTTCCCTTTTTCAGGAGTCGCCACAAGTGAATGATTCGCACGTTTGATTTTGGCAGAGGTTTTTATGTCGGATGCCCTTCCTGACACAACCCTTCAGCAAGGTACAGAAACACGCTGACGGCTTTGCAGCTCCTCTTTACGAAAGTCAGCAATGGTTCACATGAACCTCTCACCATAGACAGTGAGAGACATGGCCCGCCTTTGATAACCCAGTTAGCTGCACTGGGGAGGGACCAGTGACAACCTTGTGGAGAGTGGGACTCAAACCCCCAACCTTAGGATCAGCGATCCATCGCCCTATACCACTAGACCACCACTGCCCATTACAGTACACATACGTTTCTATAAAGTCCGTAAATATGCACTGACTAATAAGATCGTCAAATTCTGGAATTTGGAAAATTTGCATGGGAATAAGAATAAATTAATACAGCCGGTGGTGTAGCGGTTAAGGTGCTGGGCTCATGATCAGGAGGTCGTGTTCTCAAATCCCAGTTAGACCCCCACTGTGCTAAGACCCCTGGGCAAGGTCTCAACCACAAGTGTGCCTCTGTCCTCCCAGCAATATAAATGGGTACCAGTAAAAATATACTGGGAAGGTAACCTGCGATGGACTAGCGTCCCATCCAGGAGGAGTTGAACTCCTGGTCACTTGACGCTATGGAAACCGGAAATAAGCACTGGCCTAATGAGCCACTAGGCTCGGGTGTAAAAAGCCCAACTTTTCAAACTGAAAATGTACAAAAAATGTCAGGTTAAATAAAAAAAAAAAAACAAAAAAACAAATGAATAAGTGAAATGGCAGTATAAGCTTGGTTACAAAAAAAAGTTGTCTAATTCTGCACAGGTGAATAGGGGAGGATTACATTTTGTCCCCTTTGGCTTTCAGTCCATCTAAAACGGCACATTTTGCGCATGACAGAGACAAATGGAACCTTGAGTACAGCAGCTGAGTGCATCACTCAGTATTCTTCCCATTACATAGAATCCTACAACAACCACATTCAATATAAATTCAGCTGAATTTCATTACGCAGAAAAACCCAATCAAGTAAAAAAAGTAATTTATTTAAATTGTTATTAGAATGCATGGCTGCTTATTAAAACACAAATATAAATATGATTAACTTTATGAAAACTACCTCAAATGTCGAGATGATTCCAATTAATTCATACCCCTCCCCCACGCACATTTCCAACTGGGACTATTGACCAAATTCTGTCTTTCATCCCCATGAAAGATTTTAAGTAATTTACTGGATTTTTTTTAAACAACATTTTTTATATACAGTAGGCCCTTGACTATTCACAGTTTTGCACTCGTGGTTTGAATATTCACGGACTGCCGAGCAACTGTCACGTAACTCAAATTCAGTCCTCCTTCCTGCTGATTGGTTGAGACGATGTATACGCCCCTATTTTCTCATACGCGCACAAGTTGTCAATGAGTCTTTTTTTTAGTGTGCTTTAATTACCAGTTAATCTCTATGATGCCACTCAAACGCCGGATAACCACCAGAAAAAGGTAATGACGTTGGATGTTTCTTCTGAAGAAATAAGACTTTCTCCTGAAGTGTCTGAAGAGGAATAATCATCTGAACTGTTGTAAAGCACTGTAGTATTAAAGTCTTTTTCAATTATTATTCCAGTACAGTACCTAAGTTAATGTTTAGAATGTTTATGTGAGATTTTATGTACTGTGGTGTGGCGTGTTTATAGTTTTGTTTTATCCAATTTATTATATTTTATGTCCTTTTTGTTATGGTCTGTGTTTTGGGGGAACCTTGATTTTGGCGGCTGTGCCTCTAACTGTTTTCTCTTCGCTTCAGCTGAGGGGTGTGGCTGAGCTGCTCGGTGGCACACACCTGAATTCACTCTTCTCATCTACTCCCAATGACCACAAGCACGCTCACCTCAGTTAAAGCGCGCTGCTTAAGTTCTTCCCCTTTGAATAATAAATCCACTCTGACATCTCACATTGCCTCCTGCATTCTGGGTCCGGTTGAAAGCTCATTACGTCACACTTTTATGTACAGGACAATAAATGTGAGGCACTCAACCGAATGTAGGCGCTTGTCGCAGATGACGTATGGTGCTTGTGAGACCAAGCGCGGCTTATTCGGACTTCCGATCTTTCAAGTGAGCAAGTGTGCATTGAATACTTGTTTAAAACTCAACCTTCACTTGCTCAGTTGAAAGATCGGACATCCAAATAAGCCGCGCTTTGTCTCAAACACCATGTGTCACTGGCGACAAGTGCCTACATTCGGTGGAGAGCCTAACAAATAATGCAATTCCTCCCTGTAGTGGGCATCTGATAAGCATTTTTAACATTAATGTGCTGTACAGACACTCCCCAACTTACGTTTTAGTTCGGTTCCAGACGGCCAAACGCAAGTTGAAAAGAAACCCAAGTTGTTACTGTATGCTCCAGTGACATATGACATTAATACTGTACTGTCTGTCTTCCTTTCGGCGTTTTCCCTTTTACTCTGGAGTCGCCACAGCGAATCATCTGATTCGCACATTTGATTTGGCAGAGGTTTTTACGTCGGATGCCCTTCCTGTCACAACCCTTTAGCAAGGGACAGAAACACGCTGACAACTTTGCAGCCTACTCTTTACGAAAGTCAGCAATGGTTCTTTTACATGCCTCTCACCATATACAGTGAGAGACATGGCCCGCCTTTGATAACCCAGTTAGCTGCACTGGGGGGACAGTGACAACCTTGTGGAGAGTGGGACTCGAACCCCCAACCTTTGGATCAGCGATCCAACGCCCTATGCCACTAGACCACCACTGCCCTCGACGTTAATACTGTACTATACGTCCATAAATACCATTACCGTAGCTCATGAAACACCCCTAAATCAATTATAAACATAACATTGTAAAATAATATCAAAATTAATTCCAAAAAAATTAAATTTAAGCAAAATAATTTCAAATAGATAAATTTTAATCAAATTCACTCATCAAATATCACATACAGTATCAAATATAACCTTTAACATTCTCTGTGATGCGGTGTTTCTGCTTGTAAATGGTCCCGATGGTCGACGGATGGCCACTTTACATGAAGCTGAGCCGAGTCACTTTACATGAAGCTTAAAACAGTCAATCAACGTTTACAATATGCGAGGTGCTCCACCGAAAGTAGTGCACTTGCTTGTGCTTGAGACAAAAGCGCAGGTTATCCAGACTTCCGGTCTTTCAGTGAGCAAGGGTGCCGTTGAATACTTGTTTAGTACTCAGCCTGATGTGAATCACCAGCAGAGCAGAGAGTACTCTCTTTTCTGGATTCAGGTTTTCATTCATTTTACAACCCTCTTTCCCTAACCGAGTATGCATGGTAGATTGCGCCGATCCGAGCAGATAGTTAATTCAGTCTTGGGAAAACCGGAAAAAACACATGCACCCATGCTAGTAGGCTTACGCTTCTGACCAACCATATTCGCTTAGGGTTACAAAAGTCCGAAAAGCAGTGTAAACACAAAAATCACAGAGACGACGTCTTAACACAATGGTAACATGCTATATAACTGACATATATACAAATTGCAGCTAACTGGGTTATCACAGGGTTATCACAACTGAAAAGGGAAGAAGGAGGGGCACGTTCAGTCTGTCGTTTGTAAACAATGGATGCAGAATCATTACATCAGCATACTACATAGGTACATCTAAACTTAAAATTTGTCAAAATTTTTTTTTTTTGGGGGGGGACCCCAAAAAAAACGTAAAATGAATGAACGCAAGTCGGGGAGCGTCTGTACCTGTAAGTTCGGATCCCTCACTTTCCACGGTTAATTGGGACCGAGATCCCCACGCGACCATTGAAATCCGCAAAGTAGGATCATCCCACACTGACGTATACGTACATGTATATATAATATCAATAAATACATATTCAATGCTATAAATGCTTATAATAACAATTAAACATAAAAAAAATAACATATGGCTGTAAATAAAATATAAATACAGATGCTCCCCAACTTGCCAACATTCGTTTTGCAAACATCCAGAGATACGAGCAGGTCTGTCCGAGGTTGAAAGTGAAATGAAATTGAAGAACAAGTAGAAATAGCAATGGAATAAAATCTACAGAAAGATACATCATAAATATAAGTATGAAATCCAGGTACCCGTCGCCACCAGTTGTTGCGTTGTTCTATACTTTTGATGCTGAGCACCAAGCAGGAAGCAACAGCTCCCAAATTTTAACGTCTCATGGTATGACATGGCTGGATTCAAACTTCGACCTTCCGGAGGATAAAGCGGACGCTCCAACTGAGCTAAATCCCCGGTGACACATGATTATGTGGAGAGAGAGAGAGAGGGATTGCATACAGTACAAACTTGTATAGGTTACTTATACAAGGTTTAAACATGCGTTCCCCTCTAAAGAATGCCCTGTAACGACTTACAAACAAATTCATCAAAAACGGCCGTCCTGAACATAACACACACACACACACACACACACACACACACACACACACACACACAGTATGAAGAAGACGACATATATACATGCGCGTGCATACACAGATGCAAAAATGTATCCACTTTTGATGTAAGATTTTGGGTTGTTTTTTTTGTTTTGGGGTTTTTTTTTTTTTTTGTTCGTTTGTTTTTTGCATAATTGGCATTGTTTTTGTGACATTTTCCATAACTTTTTCCCCTATTCTTCCACAATATCCTTATTTCTTTTAATTTGACGAATATTTATTTATTAAAAAAACACGATGCACTGAATCCGCATTAATTGAAGCATGAAAAATACATACACACACACACACGCTGTATAATGTTTATATATTTTATTAATAAATATCACAGTACAAAATTTAATTTTTTTTCTTAATCAGTACTACATTTTACTACATTAATACTGTATTAATGAGTAAGATTGTCTATAGAATGTGTTTAAGAAGCATATTTTAGCACATGTAATAGATACATAGGATTTTACTTCCGGTTGATCATTCACGCAGGGTTTTACATCCGGGTTATCTTGATTCGCGGGAGGGGCCGGAACCGAACCCAAGCAAATAACAAGGGCCTACTGTATACATTATTTCCTACTTAATTCAAGGTAAATGCATATTTTACCAATGGGTACGTCGATATCCCTGGTCATTTATATAATTAGCTGCCACTCACAGGGATCCCAGCGAGGTTGAGAAAAAAAAGAGGAAAATAGAGGTTCAGAAAGAGAGGAAATGAAATATTTCAGCTGGGGGTGAAGGGGGCCGCAGGGTCCCTGAAGCTGAAAAATAGTGGAATTCCGCTAAATAGCGGAGCTCTGGGATCCCTGCAATCAGCCAATCACACAGCTGCAGCATAACACACCAAATCATAGATACAGTGGTCATTAGGTTCGGTTAATATTCACACAGATCATCAGAATGAGGAAACAATGTGTCTTCAGCCGTGCTGATAATGGTATGGTTACTGGTGCAATGAGAGCTGGATTGCGTATTTCAGGAACGCAGGATTTTCTGAAGAGCGGTGTGAAAAACAAAAAACACAGTAAGCAACAGCCCTGTGGGTGGAAATGTCCGACAGAGGAGAATAACTGGTCTTGTTCGAGTTCAAAGGAGGACTACATGAACTAAAATAACTTCTGTACAACTATGGTGAGTATCTCCCAACACATCAAACCTTGAGGCAGATGAGCTACGACAGCAGAAGGCCACATTGAGATCCTTTCCTGTCAGCCGATAACAGGAATCTGAGGGTGCAGTGCGCACAGGTTCAAAATGTCACAAGGACTTCTTCCCCAATTAACTGACGTGATAATAGCACGAATGACAGGACTCGGCTATGAAAATGAGTAGTGAATGGACAACTTGACACCGGATCATTTTTTGGTCTCAGATTATTTTCATACAATTGAATTGTTCCTACATCCGTATGCTTGAGTATCAAATGTTTGTATTACGCAATACAAACATACATATACAAAAAGTATATATACACATATGTATACGCACATAGGATTCAAAGTAAACGTTACATCATAATCCATAACCATTCACAGCATATATTGACAATGTCAGTCTATTTTTATGACCCTGAGAGTCAGAAGTCTCGAGAGTCAGCGGACCTGTAGTCAGCACTGAAATAAGCTCGCAGTAATGAACCTATCCCAAGAGGGCAGCTAAAATGCCATGAGCAATATTGCACAAGCTGCCAGTTCGTAGCATTAGCCAGGCTGTACCCCAATGATATAGTTAGCACACAGTCGATGTACCACATTCATTCCACTCCCCTCTCTCTCCTTCTCCCACACACACACACACACACACACACCCTCGTTCAGCATTCCATAGACATGCTGTCACGCCTGTGTACCACAACATCCCCCACTTCAAATATATATCTTCACCCCTCCCTTCAGGGCTTTCCCTCTACACAGTAATCCGTTTACTTGCACAGCTGACTTTTCACTTCTCGCCTCAACATGGGTTGCTCTGTCACGGTGTCCTGCCAAGCAGGAGGACCAAGGCGTTGTCCGTACATGTCTTCTGCGTTCCGTTCACTCAGAACAGTGGGGGAAAAAAGCACTGGCATAATCACAGCACATTCAAATATCAACCAAAACTAAAAAATACAACCCAGAGGTGAAAAATGAGTACACATGATCGTAGTGATCACTCACTGTGCTGTCAGTGGTAACTGTCAAACAGCCAGTCATCATAAATCACCAGCAAAATACCAGAGGTTCCAGAGGTATGCCTGAGCATCACGCACCTCAGAGAGGGTTCATTGCAGGCGTGTGAGAGCATACACACCTCTCCTCAGGCACCATTTCCACCCCGACCTTCATCGTGGACCAAACTGCCTATTGGGAATACAGTCGGCACCCCCTCCTTACGAAATTAATCCGGTCCAGCGCCTTTTTCGGAACCTGGAGTTTTCGCAAATACAGCCGTATTTTACAAGTCAAACACATGATTCATTCAAAGGCTCCCAAGACTACCCCATATACCCTTTAAAAATTACAAAAGCATACATTTTAAGGTACTTACTTCGTGTTGACCATATCTTCTTAGCAGAGTTATGATCTTACAAATGTTCTCGAAGGTTAAAAGCCTGAGCCATAAAATGTAGTTGGAATGACACACAAACATGAACACAGTTCAAACAAACTTGAACAAAGTAAAAATGACAGCGTCATCCCTCCTAGCTAATGGGAGGCCAGCGGGGTGGGATGTTGAGAGATAGCCAATGGGAGGGAGCCGAGTCATCCCCTCCTAGCCAATGGGAGGCCAGCGAGGCGGAATGTTGGTAGACAACCAACGAGCGAGCAACTCATGCATTGTTTGAATGGCGCATGTTTGAATGGCACATTTAGCATTTTTTGTGAGAAGAAGTTGTTTCGTATACAGAGAACAAAAATTTAGGAAAATGTTTTTCATATACTGGATTTTTCATATTCAGGGGTTTTCGTAAGAAAGAGAGCCGACTGTATAAGCATTCGAGTAATCGTTAGAATGAAATCAGCGTGCATTAAGTCGACGGAGATAAATGAGAATGTGAGTAGCAATACAAGTAGCGGTGCTATTTTCTACCTTTTTCAGTCTGGCTTATGGATTTACCCCTCTAATACAGTTTACAGGAAGTCAGTCGCCTCAACGTTGCACACATTAAACCCTGTGCTAGTCAACCGCTGCATGCACTTAGCAGTGAAGTACCAAAGCAGACATCCACAGGTCCAGCAGAAATTGCACAGAGCACCGTGTGACACCAGACGTCAGTTCGCCCTCCAGGACTCTGGCACTCATTTAATTCATTAAAATCATTGATCATAAGGTGTAATAACGCTGCGGCAGTGTTTGTAAAAGAGTCAACAGTAGCACAGGAGTAAAGCCAACGACTTTCCAAAACTCAGAAGATACGTACTGATGTTCATCAGATTGAGATGGTTTGGACATGTACAAAGGAGGGATAGTGAATATATTGGTAGTAGGATGCTGAGGTTGGAACTACCAGGCAGAAGGCCAAGAGGAAGACCAAAGAGAAGATTTATGGATGTGGTGAAGGAGGACATGAAGGTAGTTGGTGTAAGAGAAGAAGATGCAGAGGACAGGGTGAGATGGAGGTAGATGATTCGCTGTGGTGACCCCTGAAGGGAACAGCCGAAAGGAAAAGAAGATCTATGCTTGAACGGTGATATGTTTTTGATTAAAACACTGATTTGCTAATATGGCTGACGAGATCAGAAAACATCTCTATGGTGCAGAAAGGTTTACAAAGAAACATCCAGACATTTCGATAATGCTGCATGCATTCATTTTCTGAACAGCTTAATCCTAATTAGCAATGAATACCAATTAATCCTCTCAGCCGACTCTGAGCGGGGCAGAGTACACCCTGGACAGCTTGCCAGGCCATCACTGGGCAGAAACACACCGAGGGCTATGCAGCCTACTGTTGACGAAAGTGCCTCTCAGAATAGATATTGACCGACACGGCCGGCCTTTGGTAACCCAGTTAGCTGCACTGGGGGAGAACAACAGTTGACAACCATTCACAGTGGGGTTTGAAACCCCAACCTTGGGATCAGTGATCCAGCACTTTACCACCAGGCCATCACTGCCCTATAATGGTGTATTTTTGGTCAAATTTTGCATTTAGATAAAAAAATTAATCCTGCAAGATACAAAACCTCCACACTTCATAATCATAAAAGAAAACACACAGATTTAGGCACAATTTTAAAGCAAAGCTTTAAGAGTGATGCTCTCTGGAAAAATTCAGAACACCTGCAAAAAAGTTCTTTAGAAAATCATTTCCACTTTCAAGGTCCTGCTGAAGAACAAACAGCCAATCAGCATCATGACACCCAACAGCCAATCAGCTTCGAGGTGCTCAACAGCTAAATCAGCCTCCTTATGCTTATGAATGGACGAACAAGATGACAAGTGATTAGCTTTCTTATGTCTAGAACTCTGCTAAAATAAATATTTAAAAACTGAGCTCCAAAATGTTCAATTATTTTCAGTAAATTATCAGGAGAACACATGATCTTTTACAGATTTCTCGAAATGTTTTACTGGGATTGTTTTGTGCACACATACCGTACATAATAATCATAAACCCTTCTGAAATCACAGTGTAAGCCTGGCTTCAGTTTCCAGGTATCATCATGCTCAGACCTTCACAACCTGTTTGAGACGATCACGCCGATTCACTACACACGTGGTGATATCCCTGAACCGCTTCCCTGACAACAGGCAGCAATATTTGTAGTAAACCAGCCAGTGATTAATCTCTGGTGCTGCTGCGGCTGTAGACTTCCAGCGGAGGATCTGATGACACGCTATATATGGTACTTTGTCGCGAACGCTACAGGACACCTGGGTTAACCAGTATAATGAGTGCAGTGTCGAGAGTCACTAATTAAACTCGTACTATAAGCCCTTGCTCATTCGCAGTTCAGCGGTCGAGACCCCGAATACTCACGGATTAGTGGCAAACTCGAACGTTACTGGCACGAGACTCAAATTTAGCCAATGACTGACAGCTTTTGTTTCTCCCTCCTGCTGATTGGTTGCAGATAATGTGTGCACCTCTTTTTTTCTCTCCTTCGCGCGCATGTCATCAACGTGATTGCTTGAATTGTGAATTCACGTTTTTTCGTGTTTTTAACGATTATTTAAGCCCTTCTGGTAAGGAGCCTAAGCACTTTATTCATTCATAAATATTCTTAAGGTACAAAATTTAAAAGTTTTTATTTAATCATTACTACATTTTACTGTATTATTACTGTATTAATGAAGACTGTCTATAGAATGTGTTTAAGAGGCATATTTTAACGCATGTAATATCATACAGTTTTAAAACCGCATCAATAATTTGCAGATTTTCATTATCCACAGGAAGGAGCAGAACGCAACCCCCGCGAATAACGGGGGCCTAGTGTACTTTTACACCACTGCAACACACTTGAATAATTTATCATTAACGTGACTCGTGCTTTTTGTCATTTTAAGTGAACAATGCAGATTTATATACCTCACCTACACTCATAGATCCTACGCTCTGTGAATGTGACACGATTCCATTCTTTAAATTACAAATCTGAAGCGTCACTGGTTTCAATACACAAGCATAGATTATTATAGTAAGAAATAAATTTGCTATTAAGAATTACAGCCCACATTTGTATCCGAACAGCTACCGATCAGAAATTAGCAGAATAAACAGGAGATATGGTTGTTTTTTTGTAAACAAACACATCAAACAGAACGTCTTTCCTTGTTGTTGGTAGCTGATGACATTCTGCAACCTGAGCTGAAGAGAGGAGAGGAAAATCAATGTAGGCTGTTTGAGTGTACAGGGGCTCCCTGTGCTCCACCTGATTAATAGCAACAATCTAAAAGGGCACAGGCCTAATAAACATTGAAAAATAACCAATAAATTGTTTATCATAAGCAACAACTGCTTAATTGGGGGTTGGGTCGCAGGGGCAGCAGCCTAGGCAGTGAGGTCTAGAGATTCTTCTCCTGTTAGCCAGACCAACCCTACAACAGCCAGCTTGACTTGTATTCGCCAGAAAGAAAAAGATTTTAAAGCACCTGGCGAGCAGTCCGTGGCGTATTCTGCCCTCACGCAGACTTGGCTGAGATGAGAGCCAGACTCCCTATTTAGGATGAAGCCGTTCAGAAAATGAATGAATAAAAATTTTAAAGCAAATTTCCTTCGATTATAAGAATGGTCATTTTGACAAGGTGGACACCTGACATCTAGCGAAAAATTCTCATCCTTGAATTAAAAAAAAAAAAAGAAAGAAAAGAAAATGTCAAATGGTTCTTCTCCTCGTTCCTGTGTAGGTTTCCAACAGGCTCTCCGGTTTCTTCCCACAATCCAAAAACATGCTCTGCATGTTAATCACCTGTTCCAAATCACCCCTTGGTGTATGTACCCTGCCTTTCACCCAGAGTCAGCCGAGATGGGCGCCAGCCTCCCCGTGACCCCAATTAAGATGAAATAGTATGGTTATGACTAATTTTAGATTTTGAAGCTTTGTGGTTTGAAATGATGAACCTTAGCCTAAAACTACAAAAAAAAAAAAAAATTATATTATTTATATATATATATATATATTTATATATATATATTTTTTTTTGTTTGTTTTTTGTTAATACAGTGGTACCGCACCTTATGAAAGTCCCAACAAACGAAAAATCAAGGTTACGAAACGCATTTTCCTGAAATTTTGTCTCTGGATACGAAACAAGTTCACGTTACAAAAGCGCCATCTAAAAAATTCAAACAATGCGCAAGTTGCTCTCCCATTGGCTATCTCCCAACATCCCGCCCCGCTGGCCTCCCATTGGCTATCTCCCAACAACCCGCCCCGCTGGCTTGCCATTGGCTTGGAGGGATGATGCAGCACCGTCCCATTGGCTATTATGGAGCTGTATCTCCATAATATCCATGATGCTTTTCGTGTTAAAGAACAGAGTTATTGTTGTTTTGTTTCAAGTGTGGTCATTGCAACTTTATTTTTTTGGCTCAGGCTTTTAACCTTGCATAAACATTTGTAAGATTATAACTCCGCTAAGACGACATGGTCAACACACGCACGCACACACACACGCACGTGATTCCCAGTGCGAGTGAAAAGAAGAAGTGGGCTCGGGCATGCGGCTGAGTGATATCGCAAAGGAATATGGCCAAACCTGTCTGCCATCGGTACAATATTGAAGCCAAAGGAGGCCTTAAAAGGTATACTTTTATAATTTTAAAGGGTTAGGGGGTAGTATTGGGGGCCTTGGAACGAATCATGCGTTTTACTTGTAAAATGCGGTTCAACTTACAAAGTTCTAGAAGTGGTTTCATAACCTGGATTTTTCGTAAGGTGAGGTACCACTGTACATTGAAAAACCTTTTTTCAGAGGTTCACAACCCCTGGGCCAGTACCAGTCCGTGGATCATTTGATACCAGTCCGAAAACAAAATCTTTCATGGTACAAATTATCAGGTTTTTTTTTTTTTTAGCTTTACCGTTTTAGTTCAGGGGTCATCAACGTGGTGTCTGTGGGCACCAGGTCGCCCACAAGGACATGAGTCAGCCGCGAGCCTGTTCAGGGGTCAGGAACCTATGACTCGCGAGCCAGATGTGGCTCTTTTGAGGAGTCCAAATAATCCTAAATATCTTGTCAAATATCTTTTCTTTTTGTATTTTTCATCCCCAAGCGCACTGCCATGTTATTTAAACTCAAAACAAAGCACTCACTCCGTGAACTCTCTTCTGTTTACCAGCCCGCTGGTTCACTTGAAGGACAACTAGTGAACAGCTTTTTCTGTTCTTTAATATCATCCTTCCAAGGTGTTTAGAAATACCATTTAAAGGAAGAATCAGTTTTAACAAAAGCATAAAACCTGGAATGAAATAGACGCCAAACAAAATGTCTGGAAATAGCATCAATGTTATTCTCCCCGCTGCTCAGCTTTCGGTGGTCCATCCAGTGTTCAGTTCATTTTCTGTAACCGCTTAATCCTGATTTGGGTCGCGGGGAGGCTGGCGTACATCCCAGCCAACTTCGGGCGAGGGCAGAGTACACCCTGGACAGCTCGCCAGGCCATCGCAGGGCGGAAACACGCCGACGGCTTTGCAGCCTACTCTTTACGAAAGTCAGCAATGGTTCTTTTACATGCCTCACACCATAGACAGTGGGAGAAATGGCCGGCCTTTGATAACCCAGTGAGCTGCACTGGGGGGGTGGGGACAGTGACAACCTTGTGGAGAGTGGGACTCAAACCCCCAACCTTTGGATCAGCGATCCAGCGCCCTATACCACTAGACCACAACTGCCGTCCATCCAGTGCTAATGTGAAAAAAAAAAAAAAAATTTTAAACTACTACAGAAAACACACCTCCAGCCCGACACTGGCAGACAGCCAAGTCCCGGACATACAGTATACCCAGTTTCAAATACAGACGCTCCTCGCTTTACGTTTATTCACCTTGTGTTTTTATCAATTTTTCGTTTTTTGTAAAAAAAAAAATTTTGTAAGTCATTTTGAGTTTAGCACGTAGTTTACGTAGTACGTAGTACACTACTTGCACATGACGCTGCGTCTATTGTTTACATGGCGCTGCGTCGTTCATTGTTTAAAAATGACAGACTGAACGTGCCCTGCTTCTTCCCTATTCACCACGTGTTACCCTTGTGTCAAGACGTCGTCTCTGTGATCTTTGTGTTTATACTGTTTTGCGTATTTGTAACCATAAGCAAATATGGTTGGTCAGAAGTGTAAGCCTACTAGTGGTAGTGGTAATCAGAATCAGTGGTAATAAGTGAATTTGATTAAAATTTATTTCTCTGAAATTATTTTGCTTGAATTTAATTTATTTGAAATTAATGTTGATACTATTTTACAATGTTATGTTTATAATAATTGATTTAGGGGTGTTTTATGAGATACGGTAATAGTATTTATGAATGTATAGTGCAGTGTGAACAGTCATACGTTACTGGAACGTACAGTAACAACTTACGGTTTTTTCACCTTACGTTCGGCACGCAACTAAAATGTAAGCTGAGGAGCGTCTGTATTCTGAAGTACACAGACTGAGCTGAACCACTTAAATTTAATTAGCATTAGAACCATGTAATGGCATGTATTCATTGGGGAAAGTTCACTATTAACTCACACAAGATACTCACGAATCACAAGACTGTATTTCCATGAAAATGCATTATACGTTGTGTTGTCATCTTATATTTCACCAACATGATATTCTTTGCCTATATCATCTGCCCACAGCACAGACTGCAACCAGAAACAAAAAACAACAGACTTCCAGAGACTCGGTTTTGCTTGACACTTTAAAACCCACATCACAATACAGGGAAAACATTTAAAATCAATTCCAAGAAGCAGGAGTCACTGTTAGCCACAAGGCACGTTTGCATTTCAAACAGGCAATGTGTGGTCTGGATGCGGACCGACAATACATGTAATCCACTAATTCTGTATGGTAAACATACTGAAACGGGCCAGCCCTCCTTTACATTTCCCTCTTACTGCAGATCTTGCAAAAGCAAAAGTGCAAGATGCAACTGCATTCTGCAGCAGCGGTAATGGCTTGGCAAATTTAAAAATGGCACCTGAACAAACAGTGCTAATGCAGTCGGCCATAGGTAGAACAATAATATGCAGGGGAGGGGGGGGGAGGCACCCGGGACAAACCCATAAACTGAACACTGACAAAATACCATTAAACAGCAGGCAAACCAAGTTGGTTTTCAGTGCAATTCAATTCATAAGCAGTCAATTCTGCCTCATTTACACTCAAACATTAAACTGAGCGCCACTATTCCTCCTTATTTGGTGTGACTAACAACCACAAACATTGCACTACATAAGCTCGGGATGCACCTGAAGCAATGCGACGCAGAACCTGTGAAAGAAAATGGACTGAGTGAATTTTAAAACTGTAGCCATCACCTGCTGTAGGGAACAGAAAGAAATTTGCTGTGAAAGAAACCCATGCAGTGAGAACACACAAAACTCCCCCTGAGGTCAGAATTGAACTGAGGACACTGGAGCTGAGGTGGCAATGAAGCACCATGCTGAGTGGATTGAATATTAACTTCCCAATTACTAAACAAATGAAATATATGAATGGGCCCTGGGTGCGTGCATGCACAAATTTATTGTGTGTGTGTGTGTGTGTCCTTGTACTTATACAATTTTCAAGACCAGAATGCAGTTGGTTTTAAACCAACAGAATGAGGACATTTTTGAAAAGTGAGGTCATTTTAGCTGGTCCACAATTTTTCAAAGTTCGGTTCGAGACCTGATTTTTAGGCTTTCGGTGGAACTGGGTAAAGGTAAGGGAATACATTATGTCAATAAATGTCCCCACATAGACAGAAGTACAAAATGAGTGTCATCCACAATTCACCAGTGACGTTACATAAACGTGACCCAGTCCAGCATTATTTTTAAAAAAGTCATAATCTTTGACATGACCAACTTCAAATATCCATGAACACAATCCATCCATGTTAAAATACTTGTTTCAGAAAAGGGGTCCATGTCCAGGTTGTTGTAAAACTATAAGAACTCGACGTATTTTGCTGATTTTCAAACTATTTTTGTGGTTCCTCAGGGTATTTTTCATTATTATTCATATTCACTCCCAGATTACTCTTTGTACTTACAGAATCCATAAAGGATTCCCTGAATCATACAGCAGTAAACCAATGAGAAGCCTCAAAACAGACATGGCTAGGTGGAAAAAACATCATCTGTTGCTAGGAAGACGCCAGGAAGGTCGCCCTGATTCGTCAAGAAGCGGATTCATTTAGGTTTATGGACATTCAGGAACTGGTTCTCTAACTGGAATTACGATTTTCTCAGAAGTAGCATTTTCTGATTAGCGACAAACAGAGTGATGCAACTCAGTCAGTTTATGCTATAATCATGTATTGTACCCCATTTTAAAAGTATATTCTTTTTTTCTTTCCAAATATATCTCAGAATTTCAAATTACCAACTTCATCCGTGCTGTGCTGGAATGGATCACGAATCTCAAGGTACTGCCAGACGGCGTCTCGAATCTTACCGGAACAGATAACATGGGCGATTCTACCAGGTTACAGTCTCTACACCAGGGGTCACCATCCGTTTTGAAACTGAGAGCTACTTCTTGGGTATCAATTAATGCAAAGGGCTACCAGGTCGATACATACTTCTGAAATAATTTTTCTCAATTATACCTTTAATTATATGTTATTATTAATAATCAATGATCATCTATGTGAAGATATTTTGATATTAAGCAAAAATTAAATAAATAAATAAATTAGATGTGGCTCAATGGAGAGTGGTGCTATGGAGCCGCGGGCCTGTTCTAAAAATAGCAGTGAACAGGCCTGCGGGCGACTCATGTTGTCCATGTGGGCGACCTGGTGCCCACGGGCACCATGTTGGTCATCCCTGCTCTACACTGACATACACATTCTGATCAAGACTGATTTTTACAAATAGCTCATGTGATCGTTTCTGATTAATTATTTAAATCAAAACTGATTAAAATTGCAACTAAACTCTTTTCTCTGGAATTTCCCCACTGCAGTGAATGAGTAATTCAGGATGCACATTAGTTGTTGTCCTGTAGGACCTACCCCACTTCGCTCCAATAGTGCAAGAATAAGCAGAAATATGGTTCCTTACAAACTTGCTTTGGAAAAATACACCTTCACAACAAAACAATTGCGCTCACAATTCTCAGCTGAAACATCATTCTCCTCATTGTATCAAGACGCAGGGAGTGTGCACTGATCCATGCTTCATTTGGATGAAGTTAAGCTTAACTGCACACCAGAACAAACTGTTCAAACTAAAGCGATTTTACAACAGTAAATCCCGCTTCCTCAGGAGTCATTTGCCTGGAATCCTGTTCCCACAAAATTAGCATCTAGCAGGCTAACGGGAAAGGCAGCTTTCATTACATTCCCTCAAGTTAAGCTTCTCTGATCCGGTTATGCAACACATACGCCGGGTGGGTTAGCGGCCTTTCTCTGGCACAAATCTGAAACGTATAAACACACTAATGCAGGAGTAATCTAATCAGAGCTCGCCGAAGCCATGCCTTTACACTCTGTAGTTTGTGTTGTCAGATAACAGCTTCATGTGATGTTTTCAACACAAAACTAATGTGTCATGTATCGGGTGAATGAGGAATACTTTGATGTCTTACTTCAGTGTTAATGTACCCTGAAACATATACATGTCGTCTTCCTTTCGGCTTTTTCCCTTTTACTCGGGAGTCGCCACAGCGAATCATCCGATTCGCACGCTTGATTTGGCAGAGGTTTTTACGTCGGATGCCCTTCCTGTCACAACCCTTTTTAGCAAGGGACAGAAACACGCTGACGGCTTTGCAGCTATGAAAGTCAGCAATGGTTCTTTTACATGCCTCTCACCATAGACAGTGAAAGACATGGCCGGCCTTTGATAACCCAGTTAGCTGCATTGGGGGGGACAGTGACAACCTTGTAGAGAGTGGGACTCAAAACCCCAATCTTTGGATCAGCGATCCAGCGCCCTATACCACTAGACCACCACTGCCCCTCCCTGAAACACACACACACACACACACACACATATATATATATATATATATATATATATCACATATATACAGTATATACACTTTATAAAGCTTGTCTGTTAGTTTCCTGACTGTATCACCACAAGTATGAAAATTAGAATAGTGCCATGACTCTGGATAGCTGTAAGAAAATTTACACAAAAAAAATAAAATAAAAAATAGACGAGGTGAACTGCACCCTTGTTTTTCAAGCTGTAAACATAATTGTATTGTCTGTAGTGTAATAAAAGCCTACAATGTTAGTGTTAATATTGATGAAATTTGTCAAAAAAAAAAAAATCTGCTACATGCTGACAAGAGTCAAGAATTTAGTACTTCAAGTCATGAAATTATATAAAGTCCCCCACTTATGATGGACTCGACATATGGTCCTTACCTTAAAATGTTGCAAGGCAATAAAAACTGTCCTTTGGAACTTTGACGTTTGTTTCATATACACGAACTAGTTGACACACGTAGTGGAAGAATACATCAGTTGTGCGGGCACCTGACCGAGCATTTCCTGTGGATTCTCCAATTATTATGTCTCTCCTCCCATTGCAACGCCCCTTCCAGTGCGCAAATTAACCACAGGAGTAAAAAGAAGGAATTGCTGTTTTGTTGTTTGTTTCATTTTTTTAAACATGTATTCGAATTGATAAGCACCCAGGGCGCTTAAAAACTTGGAGTGGGTGGGCACTTATTAAAATGTTACTAGCGGAGTGGAACAGTGCTTATTAGCGTCGAGCTGGAAAACATGAATAATAACAGAACAATAAAAGAGTTTTACTGGTGTTTGTCATTTTGTAGTATCAACCAAACTACTTACATGAATGCTGAAAATAAACCGAAAACAGCATAAATAAAATAACTTTTCCTTCCCTTACTTTTCCCTCCCGGTGCTTTTCCTTTAAATCTTTTCCCAAGTAAAATGAGCCAATCAACACCAATGTCAACTTCAGCACATGGCAAGTTGAACCATTATATAATTCTGTTGGGCTTTTTACACCCAACACACAACAGTGGTGCATATATATGTGCGCAAGTTGTGTGGCAATGGGAGTGGTAAGCTGCACCTTCCCTTCCTCCACATTCATGGCTAAAATGCCCATGGTTAGGACAGTTCGGACCCCAAACTGCTCTCCGAGCAACCCCCATGTATGTGGCGGCCCACTTTCAGCGTGTGCTCACTTTGGATGGGCTAAATGCATTGTTATTTTGTTTGTTTGTTTTTAATCCAGCCTAAGCCTTTTATAACCTCCAACACAAATCTGTTAATAAATGCTCTGACTGTATGAAAATTTCGTACATGTGACCTTGATGACATCATTTTGATTTTCAAATAACCGGCCATAAAATCATTAAGCCAGAAGTTGTCAGCCTAAGATTTTGTCCATGTAAATGGATTAATGCAGAGATTTGAATGAGATAGGCGTTCAATTCATGGATTTAAAATAAAACATGAAATCAATGAGTTTTATTAACATGGGCACAGGGAAGTACTCAGCAAGGCCAAAGTCATTAATCATGCACTTAAGCTAATTGCTTTAATACTGAAAGGCTAAACCTAATAACACCACTCAACAGTATTCCACATCTTACTGATGACACGCAGAACCTTTCCATTTCTTTCCGGCTCTGGTGTGATGCCGTTACCCCGGATCTGGTTGGGTGTAACCAAAAAAGCACTCATATTAATAATAGAATAAACAAATAAATAAATACTGCACACAAACAGCTCCTTCACTTTTACTTCTGAGCACATAAATAAAATACGTGTTAATAGCAGTATGTTCTCGGCTCGTACGTACAGTACATACTTGTATCACACTGAACCTTGCCCAGCGCCAGGCTGAACAGATGGACTCTCCAGCTCCTCTGCCTGAAACCCTCCTACGTTGGCCATGCAATGCCTCCAGGAAACTCCTGACTAATTCTGTCCAAGGTCAGAAGTGCTTTCTGCTTTTGCACCGAGGTGCTTGGGAGTGGGAGAAGACCACAAAAACCGTTGTGTGTTCTAAATGCTCTTTTCATCAAGATTTTGCAACACCAGTTCATTTGTCACGGTTTCCCCATCACTACTGCTTGCATCGGACAGATCACTGAGATTTTCTGTTTTAGTCATACACACGGTAGAGTGAGTGTATTCAGCGCGTCAGCTCAGGTGAGTGTTGTTGCATCCGACTGGTTTTAAAACAGAGTTGTAGCGCTGATGCCGAGCCTCTCCTTTTAGTCTTCGCATTTTCTTCTCAGCCACGACACTCGTCTGCATGTCTGACACGGAGACCGTGATTTTTCTCGTCGAAACAAGCGGCAGTGCTCTCAGAGACTCAGCTTTTGCCACGCTCTACATCCAGAAGATCTGTAGCGCAACGTAGGCTACCCTGACACACAGTGTCTGGTTACTGGCCCACTTCACCAATTGTCTTTCCACCTGAACACGGAGATAAAATATTCCTGTTCCCCGATTCATGCAAAATGTAAAAGGATAGCAAAGGCCACATTTAAAAAAAAAAAAAAAAAAAAAAAAAAAATTAATGGCTACCAAGGCGTTACCTTCAGAAACAAGAAGTGAGCACATCGACAAGGTGCATGACTATAAACCCGGAAATCACAAGTTCGAATCCGGTTTAATGCACACAGCCGTCCACACCCAGGACTCCATGGGAGCTAATTGGCTGAGCTCTCACTAGAGTGACGGCATACGCTCACATCCCTGTCACTCACAGCAATTGCCAGCCAATAACGGCCATCTGTGAGCTCATTCGTACGAGGGGGCGGATAGCGCTTTCCCTCGGAATATGTTAGGCCAGACCCAAATACAAATGGCGCCACAATTCGAAAAAAGGTGGGTGGCCAGCATTGCATATCACAGATGGGGCGTGCACATGATTCTCCTCTCCCTGGTTTATGGTGGTCGTGTGACATTGAAGGTAATACCGAGTCAGAATTGCATACGAATGAATTAGGGATAAAACCGCGATGGCCTAGCGAGCTGTCCAGGGTGTTCCCCACCCTTGCTCAGAGTCGGCTGAGATAGTTGCCAGCCTTCTCGCAACCCCAATTAGGATCAAGAAGCTTAGAAAATGAATATTCATTGATATTTGAAAGCATGTACTTGCATTATGTTTATCAATACACCAGTCATAAAAAAAAAAAAAAAAAAAAAAAAAAAAAAAAGTTATCAGGTCTGGGTGGTACGGTGGTGTAGTGGTTAGCACGTCCGCCTCACACCAAGAATGTCCTGGGCTCGAGTCCCAGCTTGGCTGTTTCTGTGTAGAGTTTGCATGTTCTCCCCGTGCTTGTATGGGTTTCCTCCGGGCACTCCGGTTTCCTCCCACAGTCCAAAAACATGCACAGTAGGTTAATTAGCTGTTCCAAATCACTCCTAGGTGTGAGCATGAATGGTTTTGTGAGTGTTGGCCCTGCAATGACCTGGAGAGCTGTCCAGGTTGTACCCTGCCCTCGCCCAGAGTCGGCTGAGATGGGCACCAGTCTCCCTGTGACCCTAATTAGGATTAAGCGGTTCAGAAAATGAATGAATAACCAGGTCTGTCAGAGGCTTTAACACTAACCAAAGCCCTGTAAATAATAAAGCTGGATTGACTACCAGGCTCCCAGTACATCAGGTTTAAACGCCAAGTGAGTAAACTGACAAGTTAACTTACCCAGAACAAAAAGAAAAGAAGAAGTAGTGTGGATGAGTGAGTGGGCACCGGTGTGACATTCAGTCAAACGGCTTGAAGCCTCTGTAAACAGTGGGTGGCGTGAAGCTTGGGGCTGAAGTATGCGGAGTTACTTAAAAGTTTCTAAAAATGACTCGTCAGGGAAGAGGCAGTCTCGAGGCCGCCAGCCCCTCTCGCTTCGCCCAGTTCCCATCTTCACAAGTCAAATGTTACATGCGATACAGTCTCGTCTTGCGCTACGAAATCCACTGAAAATGCCTCTCTCAGCAGACCTCGGTCAGAAACCACTCGACTTGCTGAGTCACTCCAGATGAGCTACAAAGGAACTGGGAGTGAAATCAGATGGGATTATTCGGGTTGGGATAATAATAGTGGAAAATTAACTCGCTCATACTCACAGCTTGGCAGATGAGAAGTAATTAAGGCGTCTTCGATCAAGTAATTAAATTAATTAATTTCAGCTCTCTCTCTAATTTGATCATAAAGAATTCACAGGCGTCCCAGCCTTATTACATTTGCATTACAAGCCAACATGGGGTTGTGAAAACTCCCAGCAGTTCTGTCCAACATCTTGATTCACTAGTCCATGCAGAACATTTCAATCTCTTTTACACACTTGTGGATTATGGTCGAGACCGCATGTTTTCACTCGTCTCCAAATACAGAGATTTTGAACAACTGTTCTGCTGAGGTCAAACTACAGTATATTAAGCGCTTCATTAACTTATTACAAGCTCTACCGACAGTAGGGCCAATGGTTTTCCACGGAAAACGGACAGAAATCAACATTCATTCATTTTCTGTAACCGCTTAATCCTAATTAGGGCTCCGGGGAGGCTGGCGCCCGTCCCAGTCAACTCCGGGCGAGGGCAGAGTACACCCTGGACAGCTCACCAGGCCATCGCAGGGCAGAAACACACTGATGGTTATGCAGCTACGCTTGTTGAAAGTCAGCAATGGTTCTTTTACATGAACCTCACACCATAGGCAGTGAGAGACATGGCCGGCCTTTGATAACCCAGTTAGCGGCACTGGGGGGTGGGGTGGGGGTGGGGGTGGGGCAGTGACAACCCATTTAGAGTGGGGCTTAAATCCCCAACCTTAGGATCCGTGATCCAGCACTTTTACAACCGGGTCACCACTGCCCCCAAAATCAACAGTATAAGCAATTTAAAATGAAAACATCACTCCGACACGGAATTCCATATATGAACATTAAAATATGCGTTAAAATCTTTAAATTTGCATTTTTCTCTTGGCAAATCGCATATATGCATGATTAGCAGACAGTGAACATGCTTTTCCGGTAGTTTTACATCTTGTATTGTGATTGGTTGATGTGACGCACAGCCGACCAATGAACTGTTAGCGAACATACAAAGTTTAGTTGAGGAGTCAGTAGATGCATGAACATGGGGAAATGGCGACGTCATTGTGACTGGGGCCTTTAAAATCAAAGTAATCGCCATCTCCAAGTAGAGTCACTGCCAATGAAGGGGCGAAGCAGTTCCTGGAACAATTCTATGATGATCACGGCGTCATGTTTTGTAAATTTTGTCAACACAGTGTGGACGATATCGGTGTTGATACCTGCAAAGATCACATTGCTTCAAAAAGAAAAGCACATGGCCATTAAAAAAAAAAGCAGCCGACGATGAGAATAATGGTCGAGTACAGATAACATTAGAGGATCTAAACGTAAACAGGTTAGATAAGATAACACTTTATTATCCGGGAGGAAATTTTGGTTACGTCGTATTTTTACAACGTGCATCGCTGATGAGCGGCGCCACCAGGTTGTTCAAGGAGTCAAGTTACAAACAGAAAAGAAGGTTCAAATCAACAACACACAAACTGCTATAAAATAAATACATACAAATTCAAGGACCTTACACAGACCCAGTAAACAATATAATAATAAAAATAATAATAATTTCTTTCTTCCTTTTGGCTTTTCCCCGGGAGTCGCCACAGCGAATCCTCTTGATTCGCACATTTGATTTGGCACAGGTTTTTACGTCGGATGCCCTTCCTGTCACAACCCTTTTAGCAAGGGACAGAAACATGCTGACGGCTTTGCAGCTACTCTTTATGAAAGTCAGCAATGGTTTTTACATGCCTCTCACCATAGACAGTGAGAGACGTGGCCCGCCTTTGATAACCCAGTTAACCGCACTGGGGGGCCAGTGACAACCCTGTGGGGACTTGAACCCAAAACCTTAGGATCAGCGATCCTGCACCCTATCCACTAGACCACCACTGCCACAATAATAATAAATCTTGTAAGCTTAACTTTTTTCATGATCTGTGATCTGCATAATATTTTGTTGTATTTCATTTGTATCGACTTTTATCGTGGTGCCTTCACCTGAGTTTGAGATCAAGTAGCAAATAAAATTTGTTCCTGGTCAAAAAACTTATTCTTTTAAATGGTTCACCGAAAAACGTCTTTAAAGTCCCAACAGCACATTAACTACAATAAATAAATGTACAGTGCATTTCGATGTCAGTTTTTGCAGGAAACTGATGCATAACACGTGTAAACTTACGAAACGGAAATGAAACGGAATCATGTGTTGTCTGAAACAGGGGGGGAAAAGCAAATTTTGAAACAGAAAAATCACTGGCCCCAAGATAGCCAGTCCTGAACATGCTGGTAGAGTTAATCAGCACACAGGTACTGAGCAGAATTCATGATAATGTCTACAGCAGTTTCTGAACCATCAGCTACAAAAGCGCGTTAATTTATCCACTGGCGGCTTTTCCATTGACTACAAGCCTGTTCACCAAGCATGCTGACGGTGTACATGAAGTTAGACACTTCGGACTCATCGGACCACAACACTCAAAGCCAACTGCAGTTCTTATCCATTTCACCATAAGAGCTTCTTCTTTCTTGCAACACTTTCTTGTTGGATGTTATGAAAGTGACCTTTAACAGAAAATTTTTAACTTCAAAACCACAAAGATCCAGTGCAAGATACTGGTAAAGGTTCTGATCTTCGGACCTTTTTCGCCCTCCTCTACTATATTTCTCACTGCACAGAAAAAAAAGTGACATTGAGCTCAAATACCTTTAAATTCTCAATTCACTCAAATGTCAAACACTGGTATTACTAATTACTCTGAACTGAATACAGTGGTACCTCACCTTACGATAATCTCAGCAAACGAAAAACAAACATTTTCCAAAATTTTTTGTCTCTGTATATGAAACAAGTTCTCCTTACGAAACACGCCAAACAAACACACCATTCAAACATTCAAACCATGCATGAGCTACCCTCCCATCAATGACGTTCATACATTCTGCCCCGCTGGCCTCCCACTGGCTAGGAGGGATGACACAGCTCCCTCTTATTGGCTATCTCTCAACATCCCGCCCCATTGGCCTCCCATTGGCTAGGAGGGATGACGCAGCTCCCTCCCATTGGCTATTATGTAGCTGTATCTCCCATAATGTTTTTCGTGTAAAGAACAGAGTTACTGTTGTTTCATGCTTTATTTCTTGACTCAGGCTTTTAACCTTCCATAAACATTTGTAAGATTATAATTCTGCTAGGAAGACATGGTCAAGCCACACATATGCACACACGCACATGTGATTTCCGCGGTGAGTGAGAAGAAGAAACGGGCTTGAGTGATATCACAAAGGAATATGGCCAAACCCGTCTACCATCGGTACGATATTGAATCAGAAGGAGGTCTTAAAGGAATGCTTTTATAATTTTTAAAAGCGTTTAGGGGGTAGTATTGGGGGCCTTGGAAAGAATCACACGTTTTACATGTAAAATGCGGTACAATTTACGAAAAATACAGATTAAGAAACAGGCTCTGGAACAGATTAATTTCGTAAGGTGAGGTACCACTGTATTTAATTTTCAATCTATGATTCAAATTGTGGATGTCAAGAACCACCGGTCTTATTTCTGATAGAACCTCTTCATGTTCCTTTGGTACCAGGTTGAAAACAAGGTTTTCACTTATGCATAACCTGATATTTACACGACAGCGATACAGGACATGGTAAAAGACAAGAGCTCAATACCTCAGGATAGACAAAATGAATAAATAAACAAACTTTCACTTCTCACTCTTTAGTTAATGCTTATGAGTCATCACTCGCATGCAGTAATTATGAGAACTCAATACAAGCAAATATTTTGTTTCAGATGGAAGATTATATCCTTGCATTGTGCTGTGTTGTACATGTGTATTCTAACAAAGTCCAACAAACTTAAATCTCTATTCACACCAACATTATCCAATTCCATTTGCTTTATATGAGCCCCATCAGCATGCGCACGCTAGTTCACACTGTTAATAAGTAAGCTGCAGAAATACTGGAACATTATCTTTTTCTTTTTTATTGTTCTACTTTAATGCTCATGTTCAGTTTGCTCTCAGACAATGAGTTATAAATTAATGAAGGTCACTTTAGGGAAAAATAAATCATACTTAAAGTGCAAACACACAACAACCATCACCGAATTTGGCCCTATTTTAACCACATTACTCAGAAAGCTACTGATATCATAACAATAGTCATGCTGTATAATATTTTGTATATACACTTCCCAGCCAAAAAAAAAAAAAAAAAAAGTCACTCATTGTAATACAGGGATTCCTCATTTTCCGCTGTTAATTGGGACTATCGAATTTCGCAAAGTAGGATCACCGCCCAAACCCCCCTGACTGATATGTACGTACATGTATGTGAAAATAATATCACTAAATACATATTCAATGCTATACATGCTTATAATAACAATTAAACATTAAAAATAATGCACAAGATGTAAATAAAATATAAATACACACACATACAGACACACACTCATGCAGATGCCCGTGCATGCACTCAGATACACACCTCACAAAAATGTAACCAGTTTTGATGAGAGGTTTTGGGTAGTTTTTTGTTCGTTTAGTTTTTTTTTTGCATAATTTGGCATTGTTTTTGCGGCATTTTCCTCAACTTTTCCCCTTATTCATCCTTAATTTCCTTATTTTTTAATTTGATGAATACTTAATTTTTTTTTTTTTTAAATGCGATGCACTGAAGCTGCATGAATTGAAGCACGAAGTAGTGAGGTATTTTTTTTGGTTGTCTTTAGCCTTAATTACAGGACATAATCTGACGAACTTGCCCAGCATCATAATTTCTATTTCTAATCAGAGTGGAGTTTTTTATAATTTGAATTGATGAGAAAATCAAATCACCCCATCAAGTCTTCTCCAGCACATCCCACGGACTTTCAGTGAAGGTATGCTTAGGACTCTGTTATACCTGTACCATCATGGAAGAAAAAAGATTGATGTAATAATTGAGGTTCAGTCCATTGAGATCATCAGCTGATTAATTTCATTGACGCAGAATGTCGCTGAGCCTCAATCTCACCAACTGAACCAACAATGCCATGGATGATCATGCACTGACATCAAAGCTAAAAGTGATGCAAAAAAAATTAAAGTGAAGAACTTTGGGGGGGGGAGGGGTTTCCTCAGCATTATTAACCATTTTTAAAAATGTTATATCTGATTCCATGGAATTCTGCTGTTACACAGATACAGTGGTACCTCACTTTACAAAATTAATCCATTCCAGCACCTTTTTCATACCTGCATTTTTTGTAAGTTGAACCGCATTTTACATGTAAAACACGCGATTCGTTCCAAGGCTCCCAATACTACCATATAAACGCTTTAAAAATTATAAAATTACACCAAATTTGCATGAAATATGTGTTAAAAAGTAAGAAAATTATTTACTTTTTTTTTTTTTTTAATCTCTCGAACCACCCATGCGATGCTTTAAAGTCCGGGGGTTGCTGGTCTGAAGAACACCCACCCTCCTTCACGAGGTCCTTAAATATGGCGGTTGCTTTTTCCAAAATAAATTGCCTCCGTTACTGTATCTCCGCTTTTAAGGCCTCCTTCTGCTTCAAGATTATCCCGCTTGTAGAGGGGTTTCGGCCATACTGCTTTGCGATTTCACTCAACCGAATCCCACTTTCAAATTTTTTATCATCTCCTGTTTTACTTTAATTGATAACGGAGCCTGCTTCTTCTTTTCAGTCCCACCGGGAATCACTTTCTTGGGGCTCATGATTAATATAGAAAAATAACACTTCAATAAGCACACTCAAAAAAACCTCACGAACCAACAGTACAACTCTCCTTCACGCACGTGTTGAACAATGGGTCGAAGGCACACACAAAGCATTATGGGTACAGGACTGTATTATGGAGATTCAGCTCCCTCCTAGCCAATGGAAGGCCAGTGGGGAAAGCAATTCACGCATTGTTTGAATGGCGCGTATGCATTTTTAAGATGGCGCTTTCGTAACGTGAACTTGTTTCGTACCCAGAGACAAAAAGTTTAGGAAAATGCATTTCGTAGCCTGAATTTTTCGTTTCGTTTGGTGAAACTTTCATAAGAGGTACCACTGTATATGCATTACATATTAGTCAAAATAACTAAACAAATAATTAATACTATTCATTCGGGAGATTTGTTTTTTGATTTTTTTTAATTGATATTTCTGATTAGTAGAAAGCCATCAAATAATTTTGCCATGGGATAATCAAATTATTGCATCACAGCAATCCAATAAGTTAAAAGATTATTGCATGCCTGGCATGTACAACACAGCAATGCTGCTGTCTACTTTAAAAATATTTGGAAATGCCGTTGTCCTCTGCAGATAAGAGCCTTTACACAGTCTAGAGCACTCATCTGTGAATACACACACAATAGTATGGAGTGCCTTCAAAAAAAACAAACAAAAAAAAAAAACGAACAAGTAGTATCAACATGTCTTCAAAATTACACACCAAAATTAAATTTTGGACAATTTTTAGTTATCCGTTTGAAATCTTAGAATTCCAACTGAAATAATTTTCAAACGAGGATGCTGGTCATAAAAAAACATTTGCATTTAAAATTAGATAAGCATATGTCGTTTAACTAAATCATGCATTGGTGGCAATATCCAAGAGTTGTTCTGCACAGGGTGGATCTGAATACATGCAAGGGCGTGTCCGTCCAAAATGTCCACTCCAACTTCTCTCTCTTTCCAATCAGATGCACTTTTTATGAAGTACCTCTCGGTATGTAACTTTAGAGCAAAACATATCTGAACCAGAGTCTGAAATTTTGATTACACAAACATGTGAATATATCCATCCAATAATGTCCACGCCAAAATCCAGGTTTATGCCAATAGTAAATTAGCACAAAATATTTCTAACAATGAGATTTCAGGAAAAAAAAAAATCCATTTGCCACATATTTTACATACTTTACGTTTAGAATTGAACTGGTTTAAACTCTGAAATCTTAATATCTACAACGATACTTTGGCAAATTATAGTTTTTAAAGAAATTTTATTGTTTGACATGCAAGGCCATAACTCTTCTTCTTTTCCCTTCAGGTGTCGCCACAGCGAATCATCTGCCTCCATCTCACCCTATCCTTTGCATCTTCTTCTCTTATGCAAGGCCATAACATCCAAGAAAATAACATTAAGACAAAATTTTAAAAATTATAAACTTTGATAATTTAATAAAATTCCTACTTCAAAAAAAAAAACCCTATTCATTCATTTTCTGAATGGCTTAATCCTAATTAAAATCGCAGGGAGGCTGGTGCCCATCTCGTTCAACTCTGGGCGAGTGCAGAGTACACCCTGGGCAGCTTGCCAGGCCATCGCAGGGCAGGAACACACTGATGACAATGCAGCTACTCTTGTCGAAAGTCAGCAATGGTTCTATTACATGAACCTCATACCATAGACAGTGAGAGACATGGCCGGACTTTAATCACCCAGTTAGGTGCACTGGTGGGGCATCAGTGACAACCGTTGACAGTGGGGCTTCAACCCCCAACCTCAGGGTTGCCAATCCAGCACCATACCACCAAGTCACCACTGCCCACTTCAAAAAACCTAGAAAATTAAAAATGTTTCTTTTTGATCTTTTTGGGACAGTTTGCTCCAAGAGACTGTAAAGATGCCCATAAAGTCCTCGATCACAGAATTCTCTCTACCATACTTCGCCTCATTTTATAATCTCTTATTATTTTGTTTATATAAATACAATATGGTTAGGAAAGTATGAACTCATACACATGCTGAAGGTCAGTACAATATTCACCACAACACTATACGAATAATATCTTACGCTTCACCTTACATTACTACAGTTGGATCTTGTGGACTTGAACAGAATTAAACTATAAAATCCAGATCAGTTAAACTTCAGGGGAGCTGGCGACCAAACAGACAATTATAAATTAGCAATATAGTGCAGTACAGTGTGTAGAAGTCATTCTTTCTCGTCCTGTGTAGTGCAAATATTTCGGGAGCTGTAAGGCGTTCAGTAAGCCTACTGTTGGCTCTGCGGTTACTATAGAAACAGCTGTAAATCAAGAGATGCACCTCATGTACAGCAGTCAGAGCGAACAAAAACAAATCTTTTACTGGAACCAAAGACTTTGTCTCCTCAAGCTGCATAAAAAAAATAAATAAATAAAGTTTTAAAAAAAAAATTTAATCCACCCCATTTATAAAGATAATGGGAAATATCAATCCTGGAAAGTCGCTATGAATTCGACTGAACAGAGCTCAAGACTAGCAATTCGATTTCATTCCACTAGCCCAGTGGTTCTCAAATAGTGGGGCTCAGGGGGGCACGCTTTTTTTTTTCGTATTAGGATAAAATGTAATTCTACATCCACTACAGCAGGTGGCAGTGACTTCCTCACTGTCAGAGTGTGCCCAGAGGTAAAATAAGAAGTGAAGTTAATAAACCCACCATGGAAATTTTTAACAGGGACGGAAAGAAAGGCGGAAAGAGACAGAGACAGTGAGAGAAACGAAAGTCTCCAGAAATCCAAGTGGAGGATGTATGATGAAGCGGATGTATAGCACTTGGCTTTACTGTTCTGCGGTGAGAAACTAGGAGAGACCGCTGTGTTTACTGTGCCTGAAAACATTGGCAGGGACAGCATAATCTATATTTCTTCATTTTTTTTGTATTCCATAATGATAATAAGGATTTATTATGTTAATAAGGATACAGTACAGTGTTATGCAGAGAATTACTTATAACAATTTTTAGACAAATAACCCTATTTACATGGAGGGGGGGGGGACGAAATGTTTTCCCTCTTCCTAGGGGGGGGCGCAACAGAAAATAATTGAAAAGCACAGCACTAGCCCCTTATTTAGTAAACATTCTCTCGCAAGGGCTGCTCCAAGCTTCAAAAACAATAGTGGCCTGGTTTTATAGCTATGCAGGACTAATCAGCCAAACCCCGCCCACCTTATGCCATCAGCTAGTTAATGCTGTTAATACGTCACTACTGTGTTTCCAACATGTTCTGCCCCGTCTCGTTTTCAGCTCAAGTCCCTGAACCACATTAAATTCCTATAAGCAAGTTCCCATGACTCTCAAGCAGTGGCATCTGGGACAAACAGAGACACACACACACACACAAGAATTTAAAGCAAATGGCTTTTAATACCACTTTGCTTAAAATGTGCACAAACTGGCCATGCGGCAGTGCACAATCTATACAAAATCCCACAATTACAAATTGCATAACTATTGTGCTGATTCACTAATGAAGCTAATTGTACAGGAAACTTAAAATTACCCCAATTATGCAGTCATTATCAATTCTGCAGAACAATAGCATACTTCAAATGCTGGATTCAAGGAAACGCAAGACATAAAAACATCCCGCCTACACACAGCCGGGTCTGAACGGAAACAAAAATCGTAATTTGCTCATTCAACAACACATTGAATCCATGGTGCCCTTTGAGAGGAGGCAGGCCTGCAATAATATCCAGTCCTCCAACAGAGCAAACACACTGGAGCTGTATGAATAGCAGGTGCAATGAATGTGTCTGTCTATCGATCTGTCCATCTGCTTTTCTTTTGCTTTCATTCTCGACGATTTTCTTTCTGAACACATTTAAAGGCCCATCGTGATAAGAAGCGAGAATTTCATACGGAGTGGAAAAAACTCCTCAAAGAACAGGAAGGAATTACATGAACAGAATCATTAAAAACTCAGGATACACTGCTGAATATTCCAGCTCTGTCCTGCACATCGAGAACAACAAAATCACTTCAGAATGCTAAAGAGATCTGCACACCGATTCTGAATTCTGAGCTTCTCCAAAGATGGAACTCTTTCAACAGCCTCGGCAGCCTAAAGAGGCAAGCCGAACGTAAATAATAATAATATGTAGGCGAACGGCCTGGTTCATTTTGCCTGTGTGTAGCAGAAACTGATTTATAAACATTGGGCTATGGTAAAGTCAGCTAGTGGGCAGTACTGGAGACAGGCCATGCATGTTATAAATACAGAGAGCACGACAGGTAAACAAATGAGAAGCTCGTCAGGCAGCTGAATAAATAATTACCTCTGCCAAGGAGGGTATGTTTTACTCTGGCTTTGTGTTTGTTAGGAGGATAATGCAAAAAATAAAAATGTACTGTGCAGACCACGAAGTTGGGGGATTGCTGGGTTTTGCAAAAACTTGCAATCTTCAAGTTCTCTTGTATTAAACGGATGTCCTGCACAAGAAAAATATTTACCGGACTACAGTAATCCTCCTTATTTTGCGGTTAATGGGGACCAGCCCCAGCCGCCTCCCGCGAAATACCGCGAAATGATTTCTGCCACTTCTTAAGGACACCCACCCATCTATACATTATATTAAATTTATATAGAAATTAATTTTAAAGTGTTCTATGCATGTTAATGTCATACAGGCAACGTGTGTTAATATATAAATCAATTATACACCTTATGACAACAAATATATATATATATATAAATACTGTATAGCAAGCCTTATAAATAACAAAGCCATGGCCACCTCCAGAGCCTTTGCTTTAGTACGTATCATGTTAGTGTCCAAGCTCACAAGTGTTTAACTCTCTCTCTCTCTCTCTCTCTCTCTCTCCATACACTGCATGCGCTGGTGATGGGTGTGGCTGTTAGCCGCAGGCGAAATCCAGAGAGCGCACCTGAATTCACTCAGCCATCAGCTATAAAGAGCTCCGTGCTCAACCAGTTTCTGTGTTGATACTCTCCCAGTGATTTTGGTTTTTCTTTTTCCCTCACCACTATGGTGAGCATGATTTTTCCCACACCCCAGTGCTTCCCCTGAGCTCAATAACAGTCATTGTTTCATGAGGGAGGAAAGGTGTGTTGGATGCTAGGAAATATAATCTTGACCAATCAGCTTGCTGGATTCGCAGCCAATCAGAGAACACTCAAATCAAGCAGGAGAACAGAGCATGTTGGGTAGCGTAGTTGAATGTACATGTAGTGCTCGTGAATTTTGAATAATCTTTAATTTTTTAATTTCCAGATGGGAAATCCAGCGATATTGCAGGGACGCGAAGTAAGAAACGCGAAGTGGCAGGGAATTACGGTATATGTCACTCTGGAGTACAAGTCGCATTGGCTAAAAATGCATAATAAAGAAGGAAAAAAAAACAAAAAAACAAACCCCACACAAGTCGTACTGGACTATAAGTCGCTAAGTCATGGAAACTGTCTACTTTTGCTTGGAAATCTGCTGGCAGTTTATGTGACGTTGTGATCCTCGCTCTGATAGAGAAGGCGGTTGCGTTGCATGAAGTGGTAACACCAAGAAAGTCCTCACATAAAGTCATTTCTATTCATCTCCTTGACAACTACCTGGACGTGCTGACGCAACTACACTACTGACAAGCCTCTCCCTGCGGCACATTGCTCAACACTGATGTTGAGTAATAATAATATCCGCTTTTCTGCCCTCTTGTAGTTGTGAGTGTAAAAATAAACATTTGAAATCATATTCATTATTATTATTCTTCTTCTTCTTTTCCTTTCGGCTTTTCCCTTCAGGGGTCGCCACAGCGAATCATCTGCCTCCATCTCACCCTATCCTTTGCATCTTCTTCTCTTACACCAACGACCTTCATGTCCTCCTTCACCACATCCATGAATCGTCTCTTTGGTATGTTCATTATTATTATGACAAACAGAATTATATGTAATAATTTTACTACCTGTACATGGAGATACAACTGCACTGTTGACAAGCCTCTCCCTGCAGCACGTTGCTCAAGCACCCATGTGCGAACTCGTTCCTCTAGCTGTGGCCATCTCGCGATTAGCTTTTTTTTGCTTTCTTCATTGCAGTAATAATAATCTCACGTCCCTCACAAGTGTCTCGTTCACTCCAAACTTTCTTTTTGCTGCATATTTCACTACTCGTGCAGCTTGTAAGCCGCAGAATAGGATTTTCTTTTTGGGGACATTTCTTCAGTGGTGGATGAGCAGGTACTGGTACCCAAGCCTAGAGTGCCCTCTTGTGGTTGTGAGTGTAAAAATAAACAAGTGAAATTATGTCTTGTGTTTATGACGAACAGAATTATATGTAATAATTTCACATACAAGTCGTTCTGGAGTATAAGTCACACCTTCAGCCAAAGTATGAAAAAAGTGCGACTTATAGTCCAGAAAATACAGCATTTGCAAAATTTTACATGGTACAGTCAACATGTGGTTCTTACCACTATGACTGTTGGGAAAAAAAAAATTAATCCTGGAAGTGAAATAGGGCCGTCTTCTTAAATATTAGACCAACTATTCAAGCAAAAACCACTTCATGGTTTTAGTTGATAAAATTATCATTAAAATGCAGACCATACTTATCCCGCCATCCGCCCTTTGCCATCTTGCCTATCCAGAACTTAAAATAGATCAGGGGTGTCAAGCTCATGCCATAAAGGGCCATGTGGCTGCAGGTTTTTGTTTTGACAAAGCAGCAGCATACCTGACTTGGTTCATTTAATCAACTGATCTGAATGTTCAAGCAGCTGACTGGTCAGTGTCTGTACAGAGCACACAGCTTGACCAATCAATTGCCTGAAGACTTAAATTGTTTGTTTAAATGAGCAAAGTCAGGTGTGCTGCAGCTTGGTTGCAACAAAAACCTGCAGCCACATGGCCCTTTATGGCACGAGTTTGACACCCCTGGCGTACACAAATGCCGCCATTGTTCAGGTATTTTCATGAAGGAAAGTCAACGGAGGATTTGGAAACTCGCTCAGCATGTTTGAGAACATTTTTATACAGATAGTCGTCGACTTACAACCTATGCGAGTTACGTCTGATCGACTTTACAACCGCAACCATCGTGAAGCATGATTCATGGCGGTGCAGTGCAGTGCGAGTGTTGCGTATGACAGTTGTTCGTGCTGCCGGCAGCGCCAGCATCTTAAAAGGCCAAGCAGGAGATGATGCAGCTTCACGTTCTAACTGCTCAGAGAAAATCTATTCATCTACTTTCAATGCCACGTCACTGTGGTGCAAAGCAGAGAGCCAATCTTTTCGGTGTGCGGGCAGGTCCGATACCTTGAAACTCTAATTTTATTGGACTCACACGCTGCAGTGTTTCTGTGACAGGAAACACATCCCAAGTTTTGTCAATCAGCTGGTCTGCGGGTTGAAGTTTTTCCAGGTCTGTCCATTTGTGTTTGCTTACCAGCTGTGCTTGGCTTCGTGGAAATGAGCTGATCAAAACAAGGGAAATTTATCTCAATGGCCTTTGATACCCCACTTAGTTGCATTAGGGTAATTAATTATAGTCCGTATACAGTATAAAATTATCTGCACTTTGCTTTCCAACGCCACGATACTCTGTCTGTATGTGTTGGTTTATATTTCTTTACAGATGTGATTAATGGAAGATGTGCAGCACTAAATTATAGAAGACACAATCCCCCTAACAGTAATAACTCTATTGGGGAAGAAAGAAAAATAATAATAAACGCAGAATGTCTTCATCCTATAGATCACGACAGGACTTCTTACATTAAACCTCCAACTGATGAGGTGAGAAAGGAAAGAGTATTTGCAGGGCTGCCAACTTGTACAAATTTATCCGTATTCATACAAAAAAAAAATAAAATAAAATACGGCAATACGATTCATTCAGACATTAACACGACATTTAAACTTTCAGGAAAATCTGCTCCTTTCGATCTTATTTAACAATATTTTATCAATAATTCTGATGAATTGCATCAAATTCAATCTGTGTTTACATGTTTACCTTCCTGGCAAAGCCAGGTCTCCCGATAATCTCATTGGAAGTTACTGTTGTATTTTACCACGTGAATCGTTAATCGGCAGCAAGGTAGGTCGATTTCCATGAATCAGCGGCTATCTTACATACACTCCGTGGTAACCAGAGCCAATCATTGAACAGTTGCGGGAAACCCAAAATGCTGACAAAAGAAAGCGAGAATTTTTATTGGAATATTCAACAAACTTATTCATTTATTAAGAAGCATCACAGATACATGGCCTTTTGCACCATGTGCAATGCAAAATTTAGCATTGTGCATTTTTGATATTAAAACGCATATAAAGGGAGGCGGACGTATCCAGCTAGCGACCGGTTTGCTTACTTTAGAACTTTTTTCTTGTCCTGAATTCTCTTATTTGTTATTTGTACATGCTGATATCAGATATCATTCAGGGTCATGCATAATATAAAAATTATGACATTATATTCTATATTATAACACCAGTAGAATTACATCAAATAAACCTGGTTTTCTTAAATATGCTGTTTCATTATTAATCCAAAATGCAGTAAAATTTGACAAAGATAACCTGTACTGTATGTCCATATAAGTAATTTTGTGGAATGCTAATTTGAATATTAATTTTGTCTACTACGAATACTAATTTTCAGCTCAAAATACTCATTTTTGGTTTATCGACTACAAAAATGGTCCTTTCCTGGGTTGGGAGCCCTGCATGTGTCCTCCCACTCTTCCATCCGACTCCTTTAAACCCCATTCCCCCCCCTGGGCAAAGGCTTTTGCACCACTACACACATAACTCTGATACCGTGACATGATCTGGTGAAATATTTATAATGCGGGTTTCTTTCAAAGGCACTCTGAGCCTTTTTCACTCACGTCCTTCAGCCAACCAGCGGAAATTGCTCTTCTCAGTGCCGTCCTAACTAGACGCAGCTGAATGGATGGGAGCAAAAGGCTCAACTCTCTGAGGGCTTTCTTATCAGAGCAATCAATTCATATCAGAAGGGTGCACTTATACAACAGTGCCTATCCAAAGAACGGATCACAGCAGTATGTGAAGTGCTCGCCTGCATAGAAGGCAGTTTATTAGCATTGAAGCGGGTGGAATAAAAGGGTAAATATCTTGGGGAAGCGGGTACTGTCAGGTATTAAGTCTTCATTCATCCTGAGGTGTCCTGGGTATAAGAATGGGTCCCAGAAAGAAATGTTGTTTCAAGGAGCTTGGATGAAGGTGATGTTCATCAATTCAGATAGGAAATGAGATCAAATCAGATTTCTAGTTTTGGGTCATTCTTGAATGCGTCAATGGCTTATATCAGGAGTGTCATCATGCCACAAAAGGGCCATGTGGCTGCAGGTTTGTTTCAAGCAAGCAGCAGCACACCTGAACTTGCTCATGTAAACAACTGATCTGGGTCTTCAGGCAGCTGATTGGTCAAGCTGTGTGCTCTGTACAGAGACTGACCAATCAACTGTCTGAACAGTCAGATCAGTTGTTTAAATGAACAAAGTCAGGTGTGCTGCTGCTTGCTTGAAACAAAAACAAAAACCTGCAGCCACATGGCCCTTTTGTGGCATGAGTTGGCACCCCTGACTTAGATATTTTAAAAATAAACTCTTTTTGTTTTGTATATTATTTCAGTGTTGTTACTTGTGCTTAATCAAAATGTTTCCATGGAAACTTGAAACAACCACACACACACACACACACACACACAGTTTATTGTGTATATAACAGGTATACTGTATATATACACACACACACACTGTATATAACAGGGGGGACTGGCCTGTTGAAACCTGCATGCTGTCATGTGTTCCCGAGGAAGTGATCAATTCCCAGGATAAACGGAAATAAATCATCTGAATGACTCTCAGCCACAGGTGGTACAATAGACAGTATTAATGCAAAAAACGCAGACACGTTTGGATCGGCCTTGCTGATTTATTTTACAATCAGGCAAAAAAAGATAGATAGATTTCTTCTTTCGGTACAAAGCAAACTAGCATGAAAATAAATTAGGAACGAGTTTAAAAAGTAGAACCATATTTGAAAAAAAATTATGATCAGTATTATGGGTGAAAATATGTCAAATTTTGTCTGATTTAAGGGGAGTAATAGCAATTGATTCATTTGGGTGAAGAAAGAATCGGTTCTTATTGGCGAGTTACACGCGGTGGGCGGGAGAATAAGTGCAATACCACAGAGTAGCCTAAACAATTCAGAATAGGAAGTCTGCAACTGTGTAATCACAGAATGAGAGAGAGAGAGAGAGAGAGAGAGAGAGATGGGGGGGGATTGAGGGAGAGAGAAACATAGACAGACAGAGACGGAGAGGGGGGTGAGAGAGAGACAGAGAGGGAAACCCAGACAGACAGAGAGACCGAGGGGGTGAGAGAGAGACAGAGAGACCGAGAAGGGGGGTGAGAGAGACACAGAGAGACGGGGGATTGAGGGAGAGAGAAACAGACAGAAAGAGACAGTGAGACCAAGAGGGGTGGTGAGAGAGAGACCAAGAAGGGGGAGAGACACAGGAGAGAGAGAGACACACACAGACAGAGAGAGACAGACGGACAAAGAGAAAGCGAGAGAGACACATGGGGAGAGAGAGAGAAAAGACAGCCACAGGGGGAGAGAGAGAAAGAGAGAGACAGACTGACAGAGAGAGACAGACAGAGAGGGGGGGGGTGACAGACAGACAAGACAGACAGACAGACACACACAAAGACAGAGATAGAGAAGGGCTGTCACACTGCAGCACCACCGAACTGGATTAGAGACATTCATTTAAAATTAAAAAAAAAAAAAAAAAAAAAGGAAATAAACACCACAGAAGGAAATGAGTTGTGTGTTGGTGTTGTGAGATGCAGCGCGCAACCCAAGAGTGACATTCAGAAATCAGCCCCGATCTGACCGTGTGATGGTTCTCGGGGTTGAGCAACACCTGGTTGTAACCGAGTTCACACTCGAGAGCGCGCGCGCTTCACTAAACAACGCCGAGTGTCACAAAAAGTCAACAGGAGGGAGGGAGGGAGGGAGCGAGAGAGGGAGCGAGGGAGTCTCCGGCAACACGACAAAGAAGACACAGCACATCCACACGCCGGGCTACAGCGAACTGCTAACGCGCTAATAACCACCTTTACTTCCTACTTTCACCGCTCCAGCCGGCTCACACCCTTCTCTCTCTCCCTCTCTCTCTCTCTCTCTCTTTCGCTCTTAAAATAGACAACTGGTCCCTTCAGCCCTCCATTACCCGAATAAAACACTTCCCCTGAACACTGCAGCGCGAGCGCGCTCATTCAGCACGGACTCAGATCTACAGAAGGCGGTTTATTTTGTGCAAACTCACACACACACTCTCTCTCTCTCTCTCTCTCTCACACACACACACACACACACAGACAGCACCCAGCACCACCAACCACCACCACCCCCTGTACCATTTCAGCATGGCGCTCTTCATACTCACATTTAACAACTCTATCCGTCGTAGACAACTTCGGGTCATCATTCGGTTTGTTTTCAGACATTTCCAGTCAGATATGTGTCTTGTGTGTGTGTGTTCCCTCTCTTTTCTCTCTCTTTTTCTTCCCCTGTTCCGTCGTTATAGTCCCAGCTGAACAACTCTTCGTCAAACCTGGAGACTGCACTGATATCACTCTCCAGAAATACTTGCAACAGGGTAACAAATTTCAGAGTCGTTACTGAAGCTCTGTGTAATTTACAGCTCTACTGTAGCCTCTCTCTCTCTCTCTCTCTCTCTCACTCACACACACAAAACACCCCCTTACAACTGGTGCAACCGAACTGCCTTCGTTGGACACGCCTACTTATATCATACAACAGTTTATTGGTCGAAATTAGTCTCGCTCTACATTGTTGATCATTGATTGGCTCGACATCATGTCAATCTTAAGCCGAGCTCCATATTTGGGAGCGGTGTGTGATTATAGTCGAGAGCTGCATGATTGCAGTGTCTCAATCATATTGTGTGTGAAATTGTAAAGGTGGAGCGTTATTGATTACGGGTTAGGACTCTTTTTCATTTCCATGCACAAGAATGGGTGTGCATAAATTAATTAATTTATACATAATATGTAATATTAATATATATAGTGAATAAAAAAACAGCAGCAGCATCATTTTCATTTGTTTACATGAAGCTCTGGCACCAAAAACATAACTTGGCATAGAATTCAGACTGTTTCTGTCTGGTTTTGTATTTTGTATTGTAAATAATTGTTATTATAAGCATTTATAGTGTTGAATATGTATTTACAGGGATCCTCACTTTCCATGGTTAATTGGGACCGAGACCCCCATGACCACCATACATGTATCAGTAAATATATATTCAATGCTATAAATGCTTATAATAACAATTACACTATAATACACAATATGTAAATAAAATATAAATACACACACATATGCGTGCTCTCAGATGCCTGATTCAGGATTTAGCACATATACCTGCTTTCTACAGGTTCATTTTCTGTAACCGCTTCATCCTAATTAGGGTCACAGGGAGGCTGGTGCCCATCCCAGCCAACTCAGGGTGAGGGCAGAGTACACCCTGGACAGCTCGCCAGGCCATCGCAGGGCGGAAACACGCTGACAGCTTTGCAGCCTACTCTTGTCGAAAGTCAGCAATGGTTCTTTTACATGCCTCACACCATAGACAGTGAGAGACATGGCCGGCCTTTGATAACCCAGTTAGCTGCACTGGGGGGGACAGTGACAACCTTGTGGAGAGTGGGACTCGAACCCCCAACCTTATACCATTAGACCACCACTGCTCCACTGCTTTCTACAGGTCATTTAGTATATACTACACAGAAACACTAGAAAACCAAACTAATTAGAATTTGTCTGGTTTATTTTTACATTTTAAAGTGTGATGATGATGATGCCACCCGGTCCTAGTGACTCTGACAAAAATAATCTTTAGCCCTGTTTACTCTAAATAATAATTTTCAATCCCAAGAGAATGAACCAATCAAATTGTGCTGCTCCTATGCAGCATATATTTCTGGACATGACCCAATTCACAAACTTGAAAAAAATGCTAAAATTGAAAAAAAAAAACCTCATGGTTTGCCACAGTTATATATAGAAAAAACAAAATGCATTTGCACAGAGGGAATGCTGCTGAAACAAACCCCCGTACAGTACATAAAGAAACTAGGTTAGATTTCCCAGCGTTCCTGTATTTTTAAATGTTTTATAGTCTGCAGACTGTTAATCCTCGATTTTAATGAGGTTGTGAAGCTGTCATAATCATGTGTGAGATATAAATGGCACTGTTCCCAACAAAGACCTGCAGAGTTCGATCTGTCCCTCGGCCGATTGACTTGATATAAATGAGTGGGTGCAAACACATTAAGAGGGCTGACCTTTAACCTCTTGTTTCTCACTATGAGTGTAATATGAATAGAAAGTTAGGGGGGTATATCCATGAATTATTCATAAGAATTGCATGTTTAATCGATTTTGAGATTAGAATGCAGTTTTTGTGTGGGATCATGAGATCACGTACAGGGTCATTCTATTTCATTTAGCCACACATATAACTTTAGGGGCAGAGTAAGAACAATTTTACTGTTCTTCATTTTTTATTATCCATCTACTGCCAGTCAAATTTAATTGTCTAATTTCCTGGTTTTAATATTATGATGAACACTAATGATGCAAACTCATCTTTTTTACTTTATATATATATATATTTTATATATATATATATATGTATATGTATATATATATATATATATATATATATATATATATATATAAAGTAAAAAATATATATACATATATACATAAATATATATATATATATATATATATATATATATATATATATATGTGTGTGTGTGTGTGTGTGTGTGTGTGTGTGTGTGTGTGTATACAGTGATCTCTCGCTACTTCGTGCTTCAGTTTCTGCGACTTCAGGTTTTTCAAAAATATTCATTGAAAAATAAAAAAAGAAGGAAATTAAGGAAAAATAGGGAAAAGTTAAGGAAAATGCCTCAAAACAATGCCAATGATTGGGAAAAAACCCAAACAAACACAAAAACAACCCAACAAAACTTACTTACATTTTTATGTGAGGTGCGCAGCTGTGTGCGCACCGCGTCTATGTGTGCGTATTTATATTTTATTTACATATTATGCATTATTTTTGAATATTGAATTTTGAATATTACATACATGTACGCATACATTAGTCAGGGGGTCGATCCTACTTCGCGGAATTCAGCGGTCGGGGGGGGGGGCTCGGTCCCAATTAACTGTGGAAAGTGAGGGATCCCTGTGTATATACATATATATATATATATATATATGTATGTGTGTGTGTGTGTATATATATATATATATATATATATATATATATATATATATATATATATATATATATATATATTCTGTTTCTTTGCTAAAGGATTGTGTCAGGAAGGGCATCCGACGTAAAAACCAATGCCAAATCAAACACGTGTGATTCATTCATTGTGGCGACCCCTGATAAAGGGAAAAAGCCGAAAGGATATATATATATATATATATATATATATATATATATATATATATATATATATATATATATATATATATATAGATAGATAGATAGATAGATAGATTGTACATTACAAATACATATTCCCTCTCACTAACTCATTTGCTATACTGATTAATCCTGTTAGGGTCACAGAGATTCTGGAGCCTATCTCATCTGACACTGATTGAAAGCACCCTGATTCTCCTTCATATTCACACCTTGGGGGAATCTGGAACAGCCAGTTAGCCTAATGTGCATGCCCTTGGACTGTGGGAGGACTCACTAGACCATGCCGCCCACATATTTGCCTATTTAATCAAAACATTTGTTGATCCTAAATGAATCCAAATGTTTACTGACAGTAAAATAAGTGAGAATTTTTAGTTAAGTATCTGACATGAACAATAAATACTCATATTTCTTTCTGCAGATGTTAATCTTGTGACATGAAACCTTCATCGTTCATTTTCTGTAACCGCTTCATCCTAATTAGGGTCACAGGGAGGCTGGTGCCCATCCCAGCCAACTCCGGGTGAGGGAAGAGTACACCCTGGACAGCTTGCCAGGCCATTGCAGGGCAGAGACATGCTGATAGCTTTTCTGCTACTTTTGTCAAAAGTCAGAAATGGTTCTTTTACAGACACTCACCATAGGCAGTGAGAGACATGGCCGGCCTTTGATAACCCAGTTTACTGCACTGGGGGGGGGGACAGTGACATCATGCTGAGAGTGAGGCTCAAACCCCAACCTTAGGATCAGTGATCCAGGCCACCATTGCCCTGACATGAAGCCTTTTACATCTATAAGTACAGTCATACCTCACCTTACAAAAGACCCAACTAACGAAAAATCCACATTACGAAACGCCTTTACGTAAATTTTTTGTCTCTGAATACGAAAGAAAATTCAAGTTACGAAACATGAAATCTCAAAAATTCAAACAATGCGCGCTCAGCTTCGAAGCCGCTCGAATCCCCTGAAACGTAAATACACTTGTAGCATCCTGTATTTTGTTTTGAAATTGGCGCGATAGAGTTGTTCTCCCATTGGCTATCTCACAACTCCCGCTGGTCTCCCATTGGCTAGGAGGGAGCTGCATCTCCATGATACCCATGATACTTTTCATGTGCCTTCAACCCTTGTTCGTCACGGAGTTCTAACACGTGTAAAGGACAGAGTTACTGTTGTTTCGTGAGTTTTTCGAGTGTGCTCATTGAAACTTTATTGTTCGTTATTCATCATGGGCCCCAAGAAAGTGATTCCCGGTGCGAGTGAAAAGAAGAAGCGGGCTCTGTTTTCAATAGAAGTAAAACAGGAAATTATTTAAAAATATGAAAGTGGCATGCAGTTGAGTGATATCGCAAAGGAATATGGCCGAAACCCGTCTACCATCGGTACGATATTGAAGCAGAAGGAGCCCAACATCAATGGTAAATGATTTGCATGTCTTATTCATTTTAATGGTTTAATAAATAATTTTCTTTTACTTTTAATATATATTTCATAGAAAATTGGTAGACTTTTATAATTTTCAAAGGGTTTCGGGAGTAGTATTAGGGGCTTTGAAACGAATCAGACCTTTTACATGTAAAATGCGACTCTACTTACGAAAAAACTCACGTAACGAAACCACTTCTGGAACGAATTGATTTCGTAAGGTGAGGTATGACTGTACTGGCAACAGGGGACATCTCTCCTCACCATGTTCTAGCTGGCCTTTTTATGCATAAGACAGAGATAAAGGATGTTTCATTAGGCTTGTGAAAATCCGCGAACCCCATAAGGACAAATATGATAGGTCCTGTCTTATTGCTGCCTTTCAGTTGAGCCCTGCACAAACAGTATTCTAAAGGCAGTGCGGACCAAATTACTCACCTGACATTTTAACAGGGATAAATATTTGCAAGTGAGCAGCAGGACTGCATTATCACACACTGCTTCTGGCTCAGCACGAGGCCTATTCACTCTCAGATGTGCAGACAGATACTTCACACACAGCGGCTGGAGGCCTGCATGTTAGCCCATCAGGCTTGTTGAAGTACAGCTACCCTGCAGATACAGAGGAACTTTGAAAAACTGATAACGAAATCTTTATCGCTATGCTAGAATTTGTTGCCGTTATAGGCGCTAATGCAATCCAGAGCAGTCTCGTATAACATAGGTTTGATTGTTGTAAAATTGACCAGCAGCAAGATCCAGATGTCGAATGAGTGTATGAGTGAGACAGTGTTTTGGTTGGTGACATTTGAGAGTTGGGGTTAGGATTCAGGGAACAACGGGCAGAGGTGGCTTGGTGGTAAAAGGTGCTGGATCACTGATCCTAAGGTTGGGGGTTCGAGTCCCACTCTCCACGTGTTGTCACTGTTCCCCCAGTGCAGCTAACTGGGTTATCAAAGGGCGTTCATGTCTCTCATTGTCTATGGTGTGAGGGTTGTAAAAGAACCATTGCTGACTTTCGACAAGCGGAACTGCATATCCGTCAGCGTGTTTCCACCCTGCGATGGCCTGGCAAGCTGTCCAGGGTGTACTTTGCCCTCGCCCCGAGCTGTGATGGGCCCCACCCCAATTAGGATTAAGCGGTTACAGAGCACGATGAGCAATGCGGGAACAGTTGAGATTGTTATTATTACAGTTCATGTTATAACTATTATTATTCTGGATTTGGTATACTGTATAAATTTTCAGAATCTACTTCTGTTGTAAAGGTTCAAGGCAGCCCTTACAAATTCAGTAGCCTGACATCTCAGCACCAATAACTTTTCCCATCAGCCTACCAAAATGCAACACTGCCCTGCCCGACAGGCTACCTGAAGTTGGGACTGGTGGAGCAAACATAAATGTTCACTGTTCCTTCGCCTGGTATGGGTACTCAGACACATGCTCTGTCGAAATTGAAGATGAAATTGAACGTCTAATGATCTAATCAGATCCCAGTGTTAGAACTATTCAAAGTTCCTGTCTATGTAAGTGCAATGACTGTCATAATTGAGAGCACACTGGCGTCCGAGTACCCATAATGCATGAAAGGTCAGTGAATGTGTGTCCACCATTCATTCATTCATGTGCCAAACCACAAAATATTACTAGGATCGCATGGAGGCTGAGGTGTAACTTTGGGTGTAGAATGGATAGACCCTGAAAACCTCAACAGTCTATTAAAGGGCCACTCTCATAAATGCTATTTGAATATAAAACGATGACAGAACAAATAGCTTCTTAATCGTGATGTGCTTACAGGAAATGTAATGTCATTGGGTTGTCTCAGAGCCATAGAGAGAAATTTGAGAGTCTGCTTCTCTCCTATAGATTTTCTTTACCATTCTGGGTTGTGTATTGGGAGTAGACTTCTCTCTTATTCCTTTTGGTTTGGTAAATGTAGTTCGCCCAGTGCTACCACCTACTGCAATGGAGTGTGGTTTTCAATTCATTTATTTATTGTTGCTAAGTAATGCAGATTTGCATTTGCAGTAAAACTAATCGCTGACAGGTGTGTGCATGTGCACATTGAGATTATGATGGTGTGTGTGTGTGTGTGTGTGTGTGTGTGTGTGTGTGTGTGTGTGTGTGTGTGTGTGTGTGTGTGTGTGTGTGTGTGTAACCCATTTATTTGTCTTACCACTTTTTGTTATGTTGTTATGAGACTGGAGCCTATATCTGTTGACACTTGATGAATGTGAAGTACACCCTGAGCAGTTTGCTAACCCATTGCAGGACCAAAACATACACAACCATTCACACCTATGGGCAATTTATATCCACCAATGAGCCTAATAGGCATGTCTTTGGACTGTTGGAGAAAAACAGAGTACCTAAAGGAAACCCATACAAGCACGAGGAAAACGTGAACTCCACACAGAAAAGCCCGTGCCCAGGATTCAAACTCAGGACCTTCTTGTTGTGAGGCCAATGTGTGAACCACTATATCATGCTGCCATATATTTGAGTATAAAATTCAGGTTCATTAAAGTTTTTTGTTTGTTTGTTTGTTGGGGGGGGGGCTCTACAAAAACCGAAGCGTACATGTCCAAAAGGCCACTGTATGTAAAAATTTTTGCAACATCTGACCATTACACCCAAATGTACTTCTAGAACGTTTCCATTCCAGTCTAAACTCTCTTTGCTGTTGTAGTAACCTCTACTCTTCTGGGAAGATACTGGAGCGTAACTATGAGGCTTTGTAAATTCAGTCTTGATCGTGTTAATGAGATCAGGTAGTAATGTCGGGTGGGGAGGCCTGGTGCACACTTACTTTCCCTGTTCATCCTAGTGGTTTTCAATGTGGCTGAGGTCGGGACTTTGGGCAGCCAGATTGAGATCTACCAACTCTGTCCAACCATATCTACAATCATATAGTCAGTGTGCATTAACGTTGGTTAAGGTACCTACCACCTGATCCCTGTGGTATACTCTATGAGGGATGAGTACTAACGACACAATTCAACAACAAATATGATAGTAATGTTCACAGATGATGTATACTCATGAATATAATCATAATAATAATAATAATAATAATAATAATAATAATAATAATAACGAATAAAACCAAATTCATTTCTGGTGAGGGTTGGAGTCCACCAAGGCTGTCCTTTGTCACCGATTCTGTTCATAATTTCTAGGCGCAGTCGAGGCGTTCAGGGGTTCTGGTTTGGTGGCCATTAGATCTTGGCTCTGCTTTTTGCGAATAATGATGTCCTTTTGGCTTCATCAGGCAAGGACCTCCAGCTTTCATTGGAGCGATTCGCAGTCGAGTGCGAGGCGGCCCAGATGAAAATCAGCACCCCCAAGTCCATGGTTCTCAGTCGGACAAGGATGGAATGCACCTTCCGGGTCATGAATGAGGTCCTGCCCCAAGTGGAGGAGTTTAAGTATCTTGGGGACTTGTTCACGAGTGAGGGAAGGATGGAGTGGGAGATTGACCGACAGATCGCTGCAGCCTCTGCTGTTAAACGGAGCCTGTACCGGTCCATCGTGGTGAAAAAGGAGCTGAGTCGCAAGGCAAAGCTCTCAATTTACCAGTCGATCTACGTTCCAACCCTCACCTATGGTCACGAGCTTTGGCTAGTGACCAAAAGAACAAGGTCGCAGATACAAGCGACTGAAATGAGCTTCCTTCGCCGAGTGGCGGGGCTCTCCCTTAGAGATAAGGTGAGAAGCTCTACCATATGGGGAGAGCTTGGAGTAGATCCGCTGCTTCTCCACGTTGAGAGGGGCCAGTTGAGGTGGCTCGGGCATCTGGTTAGAATGCCTCCCGAACGCTTCCCTGGTGTGGTGTTTCGCATGTCTAACTGGGCCGAGACCCCAGGGTCTCCCTAGAACACGCTGAAGGGACTATGTCTCTGGGCTTGTCTGGGAACGCCTCGGTGTCCCCCCGGAAGAGCTGGAGGAAGTGGCTGAGGAGAGGGATGTCTGGGCCTCTTTGCTTAGGTTGCTGCCCCTGTGACCCGACCCTGGAAGAAGTGAAAGACACTGAATGAATGAATGAATTATCTGAAATGGAAGAAATGTTTAAATTGTTCCTTTGTACATCACTATAGACACTAATTGGATGCAGCATTAATTAGTTTCCCTTCATTACATAAGTTTTGTTTTTCTATTTTCTTCAAGGGAATCCTTCTCCCTGAGCTATTTGGGCACTTCTGCTGAATTATAGGATAATGACTGTATTGTGGAATGTTTGCATATCATAGAATTAGTAGATGGTGGCCTAGTGGTTGGGTGCTGGCTGATGATTTGAAGGTTGTGCTCAAGCCCACCTATCACCAAGTTGTTACTGTGGTCCCCCAGTGCATATAACTGGGTTATCAAAGGCCATCAGTGTGTTTCTGCCCTGCAATGGCTTGGCGAGCTGTCCAGGGTATATCCTGCCATCGCGTAGAGTTAGCTGAGATGGGCACCAGCCTCCCTGCTACCCGAATTAGAATTAAGTAGTTTAGAAAATGAATGAATGAAGAATTAATGGATCATGTTGATGATCTATGAATACTGTTCAACTGCTAGTAAATGCTTACTGAGTAATTGGACACCCTACATACTTTTTTTTTTATTATTATTATTATTATTGTTATTATTATTAGTGCTAAGGTGTATAGGCTGTATAACATTATGCATTTGTGGATTTATTTTCTTTTGTTCAGAATTATACACCCTCTTGAAACTACAAAATTTCCATGGTAACCATGATTTTGTTTCATTCTCAGGATTATGTAATTCAAAAGAGACAAGCATCCCTTGGAGATATTTTCTATTAGGAACGGTGGGGCCTATACACGCATATATACACGTATATCTTACTGACAGAACTGCAGAATATGATGTAATGAAAACAAGAGTTCAGAATACAGGTCTTTCTTTTCAGGTCTGATAAATACTGCAGTGATAACATAGTTTCCCATGTTATGCTGGTTGGCTACAGGCTACCATGGACTCAGTGGAAAATGTAATGTTGATGGCGCTGTTCTTCGAATTCGAAGAGAGTGAAGAGTTATTTCTCCTCGCCTGCGCTGAGTATTTTTTGTATAGCAAGAGACAGTTTGCGCTGGCTGATCCCTGCTCTCTAGGCCTGGGTCCCTTCCACAGTGGCTCAGCTGGCTGAGACAGCTGTGGTGGTTCCTAGACTGACAGAAACACGCTGATGGCTTTGCAGCCTACTCTTTTTACGAAAGTCAGCAATGGTTCTTTTACATGCCTCTCACCATAGACAGTGAGACATAGCCCGCCTTTGATAACCCAGTTAGCTGCAGTGGGGGGACAGTGACAACCCTGTGGGGACTCGAACCCCCAACCTTAGGATCAGCAATCCTATGCCCTATTCACTCGACCTCCACTGCCCGGAAAATGTAATAATGTACTGTATATATATATATATATATATATATATATATATATATATATATATATATATATATACACACACACAAAAATAAAAGGACAGGACAAAGACTTTCTATTGAAACTCCATTTATCACTACAGATCTGTTTCGAGGGGTGGTGAAACCATCCTCTCTCTTCAGGTGATTCAGAGATCTCTCTTCAGTTCTTCTATAATCACCTGAAGAGAGAGGATGGTTTCACCACCCCTCGAAACAGATCTGTAGTGATAAATGGAGTTTCAATAGAAAGTCTTTGTCCTGTCCTTTTATTTTTGTTATTTGCTCTACCAAAAAGTATTGAGCACTCTCCTACGGAAGGATCTACTCAGAAAATCATATATATATATATATATATGGTAACAGTAATATCTGCAAAGATTTGATTAATTTACTTGCAATAAGAAGTTTGTAATTTCTTAAAAAATATATATGTATACTGTATATATGTATGTTGGCACAGCCTAAAGGTGGGGCCGCTGATAAGGGTCTGAGCATGGGTCTGCTTTTTACTGCATTTTCGATTTCTGTTTTTATTTGTTACACCTGTCTTGTTATCCTCGGCTTATTCTGGGCCACGATATCTGAAATTGATGAATTGAACTAAAGATCTTTATGATTTATGAGCTTGCGAAGCACGAAGTACTGTGCATCCAAGAGATGAAACTTTAAGGAATCAAATCAATATACATCTTAATGATCACTTTCCTTCGTTCATTCATTCATTTTCTGTACTGCTTAATCCTAATTAGGGTCGCGGGGAGGCTGGCGCCCATCTCTGCTGACTCTGGACGAGGGCGGGGTTCCCCTGGACAGCTTATAATCACTTTTGATACTCAAAAATTTTGATACAATCATGAAATCCACCAAATTCCCTTAAAATCATTACAAATTCAAGCAAATTCCTCTAAAATCATCATGATTCAATCTCACGACCCTCAAAACTCCTCATGATTCCCTCAAAGCGAAGTAATTGCGGACATTGTTGGTATCCCAGTGGATACCCAGGGTCACTTTAACTATTGCTTAATAAGCTCAGGTTCTGTTAAGCCTCTGATTTCAGTGTTTTCTCCATGAAGATTTATTTCGTAGTCTGCCTACCTGAGTTAGATTGTATCTTTTGTTAAGCTTTTATTTGTCATCTCAGCAGTGATGTATGAGCTTTTTCTGCAAACATCATAGACCATGGAGATTCTTGTCTAACCTCATCAGTCAGCCTGTCCCTCACCATAGCAAACAAGAAGGGGCTCAGAGCTGACCCTTGATGCAGTCCCACCTCCACCTTGAACTCTTCTGTCACACCGACAGCACACCTCACCACTGCCTTACATCTCTCATACATGTCCTGCACCACTCTAACATACTTCTCTGCCACTCGGACTTCCTCATGCAATACCACAGTTCCTGTCTCGGCACCCTGTCATGTGCTTTCTCCAGATCCACAAAGGCACAATGCAGCACCTTCTGACTATCTCTGTACTTCTCTATTAACATCCTCAATGCAAACACTGCATCTGTGGTGCTCTTTCATGGCATGAAACCAAACTGTTGTTCACAAATGCTGACCTCTGCCCTTAGTCTAGCTTCCACTATTCTTTCCCATAACATCATCGTATGGCTCATCAACTTTATCCCTCTGTAGTTGCCACAACTCTGCACGTCTCCTTTGTTCTTAAAAATGTGCACCAGCACACTTCTCCTCCATTCCTCGGCATCCTCTCACTCTCTAAGACCTCGTTGAATGTTCTTGTCAGAAAATCTACTGCTACCTCCCCTAAACACTTCCATACCTCCACAGGTATATCATCAGGACCAACTGCCTTTCCATTCTTCAACCCCTTCAATGCCCTCCTCACTTCACCCTTACTAATCTTTGCTACTTCCTGGTCCTCAACGGTCACCCCTTCTACTCTTTTTTTCTCTCTCATTTTCCTCATTCATCAGCTCTTCAAAGTACTCTTTCCATCTTCCCCACACACTTCTGTCATCAGTCAAAACATTTTGTTTTTGAGATAAATCATTTTTTAATTAATTTTTAAAAATGAATTAATTTTTTGCCCGTTATCAGGCAAGTCGGTGATACATAACAGCCAATCAACATCAACTCCATGACTAAGCCTGAGATCTCCTGCGGTGGGCACTCATGGACAGTGCTGTAGTGGTAAAAAAATAAGTAGGTATACTAAGAGGCTGCTTCGAGAATCTGCACTGCCCAATCGTGGCATGGTTCTTATTATACCGGGCTCTCTACACTGAATGATCATAGATAGAGTATAGAAACACAATTGTGACATGATTACAAGCCGAGATAAATGACAAAGCAATATTTTTTTAAAATAAGTGTGTACACGCTACATGCTTGCTAAAATAAGTGAGTATATGGCGTATACTTGCGTGTACGTCCGACTACAGCCCTGCTCATGGACACTGGACAGGAAACGACACAATTCTCCAAGCCATGCTCCATGACTATGGTCCTCTGGGGAGCTCCGATAATAGCTAAATGACAATATATCATGCCTTAGATCAGTAGATATGTTAGATCTGTAATGAAAATGTTCTACAAATGAGTAGAGTGATCCTAAGACATAATAAGTATACTGTATCGTTTACTGTTACCATTCTATCACAACTGACTTGTATACATAAAAATGTAGTAAGTCGAACCAATTTATTCATAACAACATTATAACATCAACGGTTCAATTACTGCAAACCCCCTATCCCCCCAAAAAAAAAAAAAAAAAAGCCCTTCTTCTCCTTTCGGCTGTTCCCTTCAGGAGTCGCCACAGCGAATCATCTGCCTCCATCTTCATGGAAGTCATATTAATGATTCGCATGTTTGATTTGGCATAGGTTTTTACGTCGGATGCCCTTCCTGACACAACCCTTTAGCAAGGGGCAGAAACACACTGATGGCTATGCAGCTACTCTTGACGAAAGTTAGCAATGGTTCTTTTACATCAACCTCTCACCAGACAGTGGAGACATGGCCGGTCTTGTCTAACCCAGTTAGCTGCACTGGGGCAGACAGTGACAACCTTGTGGAGAGTGGGACTTGAACCCCCAACCTTAGGATCAATGATTCAGCACCTTTTACCAACAGGCCACCACTGCCTCCCCCCAAAAAGCTATTATATCATGTAAATCCAAGTCCATTCCATTTTCAAGCATAAATTGAATTATATAAATTTATTTTTCACTGTGCGCTCCACTCTATCTCAACCAATCACAGTGGTATAAATGTCTGCCTCATGATAGCATGATCTCCTGTCAACAACAGCCAATATTTCAGCTGAACGTACTGAACTAGGAAGAAGCTTCACCTGGTAATGCAGAGCCTGTTGAGATCTTGAGAGCCAGTAAATGAGAAATAGTGTAAAGCTCACACTCAAAGAATTGAAAGCAGCTGTGTGCAATGGCTCGGTGCTTGGCCTTTTGCTTTTTCGCTTTTTTTTTCTCCATAGTTTATTCTTTATAGGAATTCCACATCAATATCAACCTTAACATGTAAATATCAACTTTCTGCGAGTGCAGGAAATCCATATTTCGCTGTGTTGAAGTTCTCTGGTGGATTATACAGATTTTTCTACAACAGGAATATTGATAGTGATGCATCAAATCTGCAACACAAAAGTATCACATTCATAATGCCATTATTTTCTGAATGAGGTATTTCCAAAATAACAAATATTTTGAAATTCATAGTTTTTGTCTTTAGCCAATTCTATTTTCTAATTCTGTACATACAGTGTTTTCTGAGATACTCTTTAAATTTAGGATAGTTTGTAGAATAAGTGTAATCTCCCATCTGATGTCACAGTCAGAATACAGATGACTTGCATTTGAAATATTTGTCTGCATTGTCCTCAGGGGGGTTTATATAAATAGACTCATTAATTTTAAACTGACGTTTGATGCAAAATTTTACTATTCAATTTGACCGCAGATGTCACATCCATAACACTGGATTTAACATTATATAGTTAGCAGTGGTGGCTCAGTGTTAAGGTGCTGGATTACTGATCCAAAGGTCAGGGGTTCCAGCCCCACTATCAATGGGTTCTCACTACTGTCCACCCCAGTGCAGCTAACTGGGTTATCAAAGGCCAGCCATGTCTCTCACTGTCTGTGGTGGAAGGCATGAAAAAGAACCATTGCTGACTTTTATCAATAGTAGGCTGCATTGATGTTAATGTGTTTCTGCTCTGTGATGGCAGCTCTCCATGCTGTACTCTGTCATCGCCAGACTTGGTTGAGATGGGCACCAGCCTCACTGTGACCCTAATTAGGATTAAACAGTTCAGAAAATATCAAGTATAGCTATACTGCTAATTATTATTGAATTATTGAATTATTGAAACACATTTCAACCGGTCCCATATCACAAAAAAAAATAACAGTAACAGTAAAAAAAAAGATAAACAGAGTGGGATGGTTCTTCTTGGAGCCTTTCTGCAGGTAAGCAATACATTGTTTGGCTCATTGCAACCCTGCAATTGAGCTCAGTTGTGAGTAATAAGTTTATTGCTCCTCTCTTCTCCTTTTTAGTTTGGAAAACACAGTTCTCATAGTGCTGCCACCTGCTGCAATGGAGTGTAGTTTTAACTTTATTTAGTTTTTTTTTTGGATAGAGCTTCTCAGCTTTTGCACATGTATGCGTCAAATGTTATTACCGTATTCAGGGCGCATAAATAAAAGAGTTTTACTGGTATTTGTGTTATTCATTTTGTGGTACCAACCAAACTACTTACATGAAAGCTGAAAATAAGCAGAAAACAGCATAAAAAAAGACTCCTTACTTTTCCCTCCAGGTGCTGTTTCTTTAAACATTTTCCAGGAAGTAAAATCGAGCCAATCAACACGAATGTCAACTTTAGCACATGGGACGTTGAACCAATCAACACCAACATAAACAAAAGCATATGGCCAGGAACCTCTTTAAATTAATGAAGTTAGTGAGCAGGAGAATCGGGTGAAAAATCCTTGTCATCACTTTCTGATAGGTCCATATCTGGCTCATCGCTCCATTAATTCAGAGAATCCCATAGTTTTGCTGTAGCAGTTTCCAATGGTTCATCGGTTGCTGGACATTCACCAAGAGAACAGCAAAATATTTTCCTGTTTTTTTAAAGCACAGCAGAACAATCAAACATGTTGTTATTGATGAACATTATAGACATTCCCCAGTGGCAGGCGGTCTTGAAATACCGTGTAAACTCACTTTTACAGGCAGTGAGCACCTCATTTTACTGTTACAGAGACTGATCAAATAAAATTGGTAAGTTTGATCTACCATTTTGCTCCCAGCACACATGGGCGGTTATTAGACTAAGATCTATCTATTTAGTGCCTGAGTCGTAGGACGACCATTGGCAACCCGCCATGAAGAATAACACCCTGGTTATCATCTTCATGGAGGTTTTCTTGGCAGGATTAGTGCAGTGGTTTGCCATTGCCTTCTGCAAGATGTGAACCTACGGGCAATTTCGAACGGCCAATTAACCTACTGTGCATGTCTTTGGATTGTGGGAGGAAACCGGAGCGCCCGGAGGAAACCCACGCAAGCAACCACTACGCCACCGTGCCGCCAGACTAAGATAAAAAAAAACAACAACCAAAAACACGGCGGAAATGGGCTCTTATTGGAGCAGGGTGCTTATTACGTCGAATACGGTATTTACATTAGCTGGCTATTATTAAATAGCTTGCAACCTCCTTTGATAATGTTCAACAATAAATATGAATGGAGTAGTGGTATAGTGACACAGTGCTTAAAACTGTTACCTGACAGCAAGAAGGTTATGGGTCCAAACCTCATGGCTAACTGGTCTCTTTCTCTGTGTAGTTTTGCATTCCTTGTGTCTGTGTGGATTTTCTGAGGGTGCTTTTGTTCCTGTAAGCCCAAAGGCATACAGATTAGATGCACCAACTATTCGAAATTGCTCATATGTGTGAATGCTAATGTGAAAGTTTGTTCATGTCAGAATTAGTCCTATGATAGACGATGGTCTATGGCTCTATGTAAATCCAATTTCATAGAGCTTGACTTACTTTTTTTTTTCCCCTTGACACTTATCCATGCATACAGACCATCAAAAATCCACGTACAAAGAGACAAGGTGAACTCCCGGGAAGCAAATGAAAAGGCCAAGAATTGGATATAAGGGCGGTATAACCTCATGTGGTTTGTACAACAAATAAAAGAAGGAAACAAAGATTAAAAATAAACAACAGACCAACATGATCAATACTATGAATATGTTCGATACAGAAGATGAGGAAGTGGAAAGAAATAAAATGGTAATAAAGGAAAGAACTGAGGCATAGAATTGGAAAAATAAATACATCACATGTGCAAGCTTAAAAAGTACAAGGGAGTAAATTGCATTTCAAGGTTGAAGCCATGAAAGAAAATACATGTGCTTCAGTTGCAAACTATTACAATTTTACTCTCCCACAAAAATAGATTTTTTGGGCAAATTGTGAATAAGAGAAATATTAAATGTGATGCAAGATAAATTGCTCTGCTGCTGGCTCGCTGATGCTCAACTAGATTAAAGATGTTTTTTTTACACACACACACACACACACACACACACACACACACACATATAGATATAGATATAGCTGCCAAGTTTATCTTGAACTACTCAAAATTACTCCCTGTGAAGGTCTGGTGAGCTGTTCAGGGTAAGCTCACCTTCGCACAGTGTCGGCTGAAACCCTACAATAGGATTCAGAGTTTCGGCAAATGAGTGAGTATACAAAAAAATTCTGCATCGTCTTGGATAAGTACTCCCAATGAGAGGAGGAGACTTATTTTGAGAACAATGTGCCTTTATTACTCAGCAGATTTGCAGTAAATGGTGGACATCTTGCGTGCAGGGGTTTAAACCATGCGCTGTTCTTCTCCCTATAGAGTACAACTTGGCAAGCGTAGAGATAGCAAAGTGGAGAAAATTGCAGTGTGCAGTTGAAAAGGACGACTCTAACAACTGATGAAAATGCAAATTGCTGGCATGCTGAAGAGGCAAAATAAAATGAAATAAAGATTTGCTTGTGCGTGCGGGGCAGTATCCTTTAAGGCAATTATGAAACTGGGTTATAACATTCAAGGGAATTTAAATGCAAAATAATTGTGGTAACCAAAACTATTTTAAAACTGCTTTCTGGTTGTATGAGATATCAAAACCCATAATTATTCCTTCATTCTTCTCTATGCACAAAAAAGCCATTACATAAATACATATTTTACCCGAGAGTTGTTGAATTCCCATTTCTTATTGGACATGTAGTGCTTATTTATTTTTCTAGCATAGCAACGGTAATAGTAATAGTGTGGGAACGACTGCTTAGAGAGATTTCTTTTTTTATAAATTTAAGAGGAGGGAAAGACTTTCTCGGAAAGTAATCAACTTTGATTCTTTTCAAATAGAAGCTCCTCCCCCCCGTTATGTCCCATGTTTTATTCGTTCAGCGACCACAGTTAATCATACATTCATTCATTTTTCTCAGCTGCTTCATCAAAAATATGGTTGCGAGGAGGCTAGCGCCCATGTCAGCCAACTCTGGTCGAGGGCAGGGCGCATGAGGAGAACATGTAAACTCCAAACAGAAACTCCCGAGCCAGGCCACACCTTCTTGCTGTGAGGCAGATGTATTGCACCACCTGTGAAAATAATTTAACATAGATAATTGACTTCATGCTTAGACATAAAATATACAGTGCTGCCTTCATTCATTTTCTGAAATGCTTAATTTTAATTTGGGTCACGGGGAGGCTGGCGCCCATCTCAGCCCACTCAGGTGAGGGCAAAGTACAGCCTGGACAACTCGCCTGGCCAATGCAGGGCAGAAACACACTTACAGCTTTGCAGCCTACTCTTGACGAAAGTCAGCAATGGTTCTTTTACATGAACCTTACACCATAGACAGTGAGAGACATGACAGGCCTTTGATAACCCAGTTAGCTGCACGGGGGTGGGGGGTGTCAGTGACAACCTGTTCAGTGTGCGGCTTGAACCCCCAACCTTGGGATCAGTGATGCAGCGCCCTATACCACCAGGCCACCACTGCCCCGGTTTGTATCTTTCCAGGGCATTATTCTATTGTATTATCCTATTATTATTATTATTATTATTATTATTATTATTATTATTTCTTAACATTCTCGAGATGTTCTGAAGTATGTAAAGATGATATGAAAATCAAATCCAGGGCACTGTAATATCTTTTAAGGTGCCAAAGAACACACACATGCTCGCTAACACACACACACACACACACACACACACACACACACACACACACACACACACACACACACACTTTTCTATATTAGGTGTAGCAAGCATGAGAGCAATAGAACAGTGCGTCAACCAAGGAGATACAGTGATACTTTCAGTGACCACAAGAGAATGGCTTGATGCCAGACTGTGACAATAGACACGGTGTGCTTTATTTTTATCCTAACACTTCTGCAAGTGTCAGGAAGCACTTTGATAAGGTCCCTCAGCTGCTGTGCTTTTTATGATGAGTTTGTTGATCAGTTTTGCACGTCAAGGAAACACAATGATAAGAAAACAACAACAGTAAGAAAAGCAGGAGCTTCTGTACAGAGATGGTTTTTACTTTGAGGCCATTGCATAATATTCCACATATCGGTACGTCATTCAGAAGTCTCTGATCAGGTCAGAAAGAGGTTTTTTTTTGTACCTTGTCAATGATCTGGAACACCTCCTCTTACATAATGTATAGAACAGGGCTACTCAATTACGGTGAAATAGGGAACAGGTCATGAAAACAGTTCCAAATGGGAGGGACCAAAGAAATATGGATTTAAAAATGAGTAATCATTTTAAAAGCACAACAGAAAAATACAATATACAGTGGTACCTCGGTACTGGAACGCTTTAGAGGTCAAACAAATTGGAATTCGACCAAAATATCCAGGTTTTTTTGACCTGGAAGTTGACCAAAATCCGGAAGTCAAACGCTAAAAAAGCACGAGAAAAAGCGAGACCGAGAGGGACGGGAAATACACGCTTTCTGGAAGTCCGAAAGTTGTTGATACTATGTATTGCTGTGAACACCTTTAACGATGAGGACATGAGCCACTTCTGTAAGGTTTTGAAAAGAAGGCAGAAACAAGCCACGTTAGAAATGTTCTTCAAGAAAAGAAAGGGACATCCTGAAGAAGAGTCATCCACGCCAAAGTGAGTAGCAAGAGGAAAAAAAACACCTTTGGCTGATTCACCTGAAGCTGTTATGGAAGGGGATCCGCTTCCTCTCACCCTCTCTGTAATGGACGGGGATCCGATTCCTCTCTCCCTCTCCAACAATTACGTATGCCAACTGCTCACCACCATAAAGGTAAAAATTCTTATCTTTATTGCTGTTATGCTTTAACTGTACTGTGGTTTTTATTTTAGTGTGTCTGTGTTGTGAGAGACTCTGGTTTTGGCAGCTCTAACTCTGTCTCTTTCTGCGTGCAGCGCTGAAGAGGGGCGTGGCTGTCACACACAGGTGGAGTGCTAAGCACACACACCTGATTCCACTTAACAATCACCAGGCTTCTCTTACAGTGACTACGATTTCCCAGTGCTCTAGTGCCTTCCCTGTGAAAAATAAAGCACCTCCATCACACTCTGTCTCCTGCATTTTTGGGTATGGCTGAATGTTCCTGGCATCACAGAATCTTCTAGCCCTTCTGTGGCACCAAGAACATTCAGCCGGATCCAAAAATGCAGGAGACACGGTGTGAAGGAAACGGAGGAGCTTTATTGTTGACAGGGAAGCACTAGAGCATGGGGAAATCGTAGTCACTGTTACCCGGTGATTGCTATGTGAAATCAGGTGTGTGTGTGTGTGCTTAGCACTCCACCTGCTTGTGACAGCCACACCCCTCTCCTGCATACATAGAAAGTGAGAGAGTTAGAGCCACCAAAACCAGAGTCTCTCACAACACAGATCATAACATAGTGTACTGTATTCAATAATTTTTTTCACTTAATTTGAGGACCTATAGCATGAGTTATGGTACCGTTAACTTCTGTTCAAAAGACGATGGAATGGATTAAGACCATTTACATTATTAAGTAATGGGAAAAGAGGATTCGGAATTCGACCAAATTGGAATTCGACCAGCTGTCTGGAACGAATTATGGTCGAGTATCGAGGTACCACTGTATGCACTTCAATGTTGTTGTGCTTTTAACATTCATTCATTTTCTGAAATTGCTTAATCCTAATTAAGGTGACAAGGATGCTGACACCCATCTCAGCCAGCTCTGGGTGAGGGCAGATACACCCTGGACAGCTTGCCAGGCCATCGCAGGGCAGAAAAATACACTGATGGCTATGCAGCTACTCTTAACAAAAGTCAGCAATAGTTCTTTTATATGCCTCGCCGCATAGACAGTGAGAGACATTGCCAGCCTTTGGTAACCCAGTTAGCTGCACTAGGGGGGACAGTGACAACCTTTTGAGAGCGGTGCTTGAACCCTCAACCTTAGGAGCCGCAATCCAGCACCTTTTACCACCAGACCACCACTGCCAGCTTTTAACATGATTGTGGGTTTTTCAGGCCATATTTTGCCACCAGATTGCTACATTCAAATGGCAATATATATCACAGCGAGTAATCAATCCACCTGAGCCGTATCACACACATTTAGAATTTATAACTAACAGACAGCATCCACTTCACCCAACAAAAACAGCAGGAGTGTAATATGGTAGAACTATAAAAATATACGACTGAAGAGCAATGGGCTATCAGGGCCTGCAAAGCCTTCTCTTCAATATCAGAATCACAGACCAACACTTACAACCTAAAATGTTTCATTAAATTGTATTAATTTAATCTCAGCAGTCTTGTGTGTCTTGGCTACACTGCATCCAGTGTGGGTATGTTAGATTTTTTTTTTTTTGTCCAATCAGATTTCAGCTTCTATGTGTTGCCATGTCAGTCTAATCTGCCCAAGGCCTTCAGAATCAGCAGTACCGGCCAATGCCACTTAAACTACCTATTAGCAATATGGCTGTTTCTTTAACCAATCAGATTGCAGATTTGCCCCACAGTATCAATAACGACCGAAGTAAGACAATAACATCAGCATTTTCCATCTTCTGATTGGTGGGTCAGAGCAAACCTTGTTGAATAGTCTGTAGTGACCTGCACATGATACATTTAAGTTTGAAGTTTTTATGCAGATAATGGCTGACAAAGGAGGAGAAATTAACTTTGTGTTGGACGTTCTTAAAAATCCATTTTCAAGGCGCACTGTTCCATTAAAAGAAGAGGTCGCGGAAGTAAGTACCGGTATGTATATTATTGATGGTCTGTATAATTGTGATGTGATAGTGCTGCCATTAAGAGGTCGATTAAGTCTGCTAAGTCTCACTGAAGTCCCAGGATATTCACATTATCAACACACAGGCATAATACTTTATCTGGAAGACAGAACTTCTTCCTAAATTCTTTACTCGCCAACATTTCACATCTAATGAGAGAAATGACATGTTTCGTAAGAGAAGTGAAGTCAGTAGTATACACCATGCACACAGTGGTGCACATATGCAGAGTGAGAGATGGGCAATTGAGTTGTAATGGCATTCAAGTTTGAGAATGACGGGCACCAAAATCTTCTGGTGGAGAGCACCAGAACCCAGTGGGACAGTTGTGTTAGAGTTAGCATGGGGTGTCCTAAAATTCCTTCTGAATTTATATTCTTTACTTACCGATATACAGTCTGCACTCTCGCTTTGCAGCAGATGCACAGGCTTCGAGTTAACAGATAAAAACACTTCTCTGTCCATTCACTGTTCAACTGCCTGTTCATCACCTGAATCAACCTTTTGTTTGTTTGTTTTCATTTTTTTAAAGTAGAAAGAGACATTTTGTCCAAGGTACTGGGATATTATGTGAGAAGCTATAAGAAGATTATCAGCAGGAAGAGCATGTGGAGGCGGATGCCTCAAAAGGTGATTGGTTCATAGTAACAGGTTGCGACACAGTGAGGCAGGACAAACGTGGTGAGAAACAATTGTGACACAAAGTCATACAAAAAATTGACTTCAGTTTGCTGTAATTAATTATTTATTGAACAATGTACTTTTACATTTTTAAAGAACATAGTAGCCACCTCAAAGTATCACTAGAAAGTGTCTCCAACTGGAAAGCCATATTTACCAGCCAACACCTTATTTTCCATTGACCTTATTTTTCTTCAGCTAATCAATAAATGATTGAGATGAGAAAAATTCCCTACAGTTGTGTTTTTCCTTTTAAAAAGGCTTTGTTTACAATGTGACATTAATAGTAAAAATTGAAAAAATACTTAATTTCTACCAACAGTGGCAAAATTGTCCATAGCTGCTTTTACATTGGCAGTGGAACGCAGAACTACACAAGGAAAAGGTTGCTCTTGATTGTGAAAGCCCATGAAACAACCTAATGTCCCTAATGGATGGTACTGTGCACACATAAACCCTCCTTCAGTTGTACAGGTGGGTGGCAAGTTATGTCTGGAACAAGGTGTTCTGCAGCAATTGTACCAACTCGAAACCTGGAGCAAGTTGCGCCAACACGGCGTCCAGTTGTTCATTTCATTTTCTGTAACCGCTTAATCCTATTTAGGGTAGTGGGGAGGCTGGCGCCCATCCCAGTCGACTCCGGGCGAGGGCAGAGTACACCCTGGAAAGCTAAACAGGCCATTGCAGGGCAGAAACACACTGATGGCTTTGCAGCTACTCTTGTCGAAAGTCAGCAATGGTTCTTTTACATGAACCTCACACCATAGACAGTGAGAGACATGGCCGGCCTTTGATAACCCAGTTATAAGATACAGCTTTATTAATATTTCAATGGAGAAATTTACTGTTACAGGCTCTTGAAGTACCGTCAGTGGGGGGTGCAAAATAGCTCAGAAAGGTGTAACATCATGAGTCATAATTAGAACAGAACAATAAAATATAAAAATAACAAAAAAAAAACCCAAAACAGACAAAATATATATATCAATAAATAATATAAAAATAATATGCAATAAAAAACTTTGTAGACTGGCCAATATACAAATACAGTATACATGTATCCTGAGGGCGGAGTAGATGGATTGATATGGTTCACAGTCACAAGGGGGTAGATGTGGTTGATTAAAGTGCACGGGTTTTTTATTGCACAGAACCGGTTACTTCACAGACAGTTACAAAGTGGCGTTGTACAGTCTGACAGCGTTGGGGATGAAAGACCTGCAGTAGCGCTCCTTCCTGCACTGAGGATGTCTCAGTCGTCCACTGAAGGAGCTGCTCAGCTTCTCTACAGTCTGGTGCAGTGGGTCAGAGCTGTTGTCCATGATGGGTGTGAGCTTGGCTACCATCCTCCTCTCACCCACCTCCTCCACAGAGTCCAGTGGGCAGCCCAGGACAGCGCTGGCCCTCCTGATCAGCTTGTTCAGTTTCTTTCTGTCCTGCTCTGTACTGTCCGGGGCCCAGCAGACAGCAGCGTAGAGGATTGCAGAGGCTACCACACAGTCATAAAATGTCCTGAGCAGAGGTCTGTATATTCCGAAGGACTTAAGTCTCCTCAAAAGATGGAGGCGACTCTGGCCCTTCTTGTACAGGGTGTTAGTGTTGTGGGACCAGTCCAGTTTATTGTTGAGGTGACCGGTACTCCAGCTCGTTCCCCTCTGACACACGGCCCACGATGGCGGAGTTGTCAGAAAACTTCTGGAGGTGGCAGCTGTCTATGTTATAGATGAAGTCTGAGGTGTAGATGGTGAAGAGGAAAGGTGAAAGGACGGTGCCCTAGGGTGCCCCTGTGTTGCAGACTACCACCTTTGATTCACAGCCGTGCAGCCGCACATACTGTGGAAGGTCTGTGAGGTAGTTGATGATCCAGGCAGCAAGATGTCCGTCCACTCCCACGTCCTCCTTCTTCCCCAGTAGAAGCGCCGGCCTGATGATGTTGAAGGTGCTGGAGAAGTCAAAGAACATGACCCTCACAGTGCTGCCGGCGATCTCCAGGTGGGTGAGCGTCCGCTGCAGAAGGTAGATGACGGCATCTTCTACCCCGATGTTGGGCCTGTAGGCGAACTGCAGTGGGTCTAAGGTGGGGCTCACCACAGAGTGGAGGTGGTCGAGTAGGAGCCTCTCCGTGGTCTTCACGAAGTGGGAGGTCAGGGTCACAGGTCTGTAGTGGGCCAGTTCCTTGGCTTGAGCTGTTTTAGGAACTGGGACCACACAGGAAGTCTTCCACAGGACAGGAACCTTCTCCAGGCTGAGGCTCAGGTTGTAGAGTTGGCATAAGACCTCACAGAGCTGGTCCGCACAGGTCCTCAGCAGCCTGGGACTGATGCCATCTAGTCCTGCAGATTTCCTCTGATTCAGTCGCCTCAACTGTCTCCTCACCTGGTCCGACATGAGGGAGAGGGGGGACTGGGGTGGGCTGCAGAGGGAGGGGGATGTGTCTGTGGGGCTGCTGCAGTCAGGTGAAGTTGGCCTGGGGAGGGGGAGGAGTCCGCTGGTCTGGAGACGTGTGAAGAGGGGGGGAACAGGGAGGGGGGCAGAGGGGGTGGCGGAGAATCAAACCTGTTGAAGTCATCATCATCATCATCATCATCATCATCTTCCGCTTCGTCCAGGGTCAGGTCGTGGGGGCAGCAACCTAAGGAAAGAGGTCCAGATGTTCCTCTCCCGAGCCACTTCCTCCAACTCTCCCGGGGGGACACCGAGGCGGTCCCAGACAAGCCGAGAGACATAGTCCCTCCAGCGTGTTCTAGGTCGACCCCAGGGTCTCTTCCCGGTTGGACATGCCCGAAACACCACACCAGGGAGGCGTCCGGGGGTCATTCTGACCAGATGCCCGAGCCACCTCAACTGGCCCCTCTCAATGCGGAGGAGCAGCGGATCTACTCCGAGCTCTCCCCGGATGGCGGAGCTTCTCACCTTATCTCTAAGGGAGAACCCCGCCACCCGGCGAAGGAAGCTCATTTCAGCCGCTTGTATCCGTGATCTTGTTCTTTCGGTCATTACCCAAAGCTCGTGACCATAGGTGAGGGTTGAAACGTAGATCGACTGGTAAATTGAGAGCTTTGCCTTGCGGCTCAGCTCCTTCTTCACCACGACGGACCGGTAGAGGCACCGCTTAACAGCAGAGGCTGCAGCGATCCATCTGTCGATCTCTCGCTCCATCCTTCCCTCACTCATAAACAAGACTTCAAGATACTTAACTTCTCCACTTGGGGCAGGACCTCATTCCCGACCCGGAGGGTGCATTCCACCATTGTCCGACTGAGAACCATGGCCTAGGACTTGGAGGTACTGATCTTCATCCCGGCTGCTTCGCACTCAGCTGTGAATCGCTCCAATGAGAGCTGGAGGGCCCGACTTGATGAAGCCAAAAGGACAACATCATCCGCAAAAAGCAGAGACAATATCCGATGGCCACCAAACCAGAACCTCTCATCGCCTCGACTGCGCCTAGAAATTCTGTCCATAAAAATTATGAACAGAATCGGTGACAAAGGACAGCCTTGGCGGACTCCAACTCCCACTGGAAACGAATCCGACCTGCTGTTACCAATACGGACCAAACTCTGGCTCCGGTGATACAGCGACCAAATAGCTCGTAGCAATGGATCCGGAACGCCGTACTCTCGGAGCACGCCCCACAAGATCGTTCGAGGGACATGGTCGAAAGCCTTCTCCAAATCCACAAAGCACATGTGGATAGATTGGGCAAACTCCCATGCCCCCTCCAGAATCCTGTGGAGCGTATAGAGTTGGTCAAGAGTGCTGCGGCCAGGACGAAAACCACATTGTTCCTCCTGAATCCGAGGTTCGACTATCGGTCGGATCCTCCTCTCTAGTACCCCTGCATAGACTTTCCCAGGTAGGCTGAGGAGTGTAATTCCCCGATAATTGGAACACACCCTCCGGTCCCCCTTCTTAAAAATTGGGACCACCACCCCAGTTTGCCAATCCAGAGGTACAGCCCCTGATGACCACGCGATGTTGCAGAGAGTAATCCCCGAACCCGGTGGTGGACAGCTGCGGTTCTTCACAAACACTGTTTACAGTGGAGGTGGGGAGCTGCTTACCTTGACTGGGGATGTTGTCGAGAGGTGGAGGGAATACTTTGAGGACCTCCTCAATCCCACCAACACGCCCTCCGTGGTGGAGGAAGACCCTGGGGGTTCGGGTGAGGGTCCGCCCATCACTGGAGTGGAGGTCACTGAGGTTGTCAAAAAGCTCCTCGGTGGTCGAGCTCCGGGGTTGGACGAGATCCGCCCGGAATATCTCAGGGCTCTGGATGTTGTAGGACTGTCTTGGTTGACACGTCTCTGCAACCTGTTGAAGTAACAGTTTAATTCATCCGCCCAGCGCTGGTCAACATCAGCTGTCCCTCTGACACTCTGCCCAAATCCTGGCATAGTCTTTAGTCCTCTCCAGACATCCCGTACATTGTTCTGAGCCAGCTTCTCCTCCATCTTCTTCCCATAGTCCTTCTTGGCCTCCCTGATCCTACACTGGAGCTCACACTGGACCTTCTTCTGCTCCTTTCTATCCCCCGAGATGAAAGCCCTCTTTTTCTGGTTCAGGAGAACTTTAAGCTCAGGGGTGGTTGTTGGAGAAGCACCGTATGCTCCGTGTTGGCACAGTGCTGTCCACGCAGAAGTTCATGCAATCAGTGATACAGTGTGTGAGGCCGTCGATGTCATCACCAAAGGAGTCACAGAGCATGCTCCAGTCTGTGGTCTGGAAACAGTCCCTAAGCCTCTCATTGGTCTCCTCGGTCCACACTCTCACAGACCTCTTCTGTGCAGGTTCCTTTCGCACCCTGAGTGTGTATTGGGGAAGCAGGTAGACAGGGTTGTGATCTGAGCGTCCCAGTTTGGGGTGGAGTTGTACACGTCCTTCACATTTGCATAGAGCAAGTCCAGCATTTTATTGTCTCTCGTGGTACACTGCACGTACTGCGTGAACATCGGGAGAGAGGCGGAGAGAGAGAGAGAGAGGCGTGGTTAAAGTCCCTGCTGATCAGAATTATGGCGCGGGCATGACGAGTCTGCGTCTGACTGATAGTGCTGTGGAGGCAGTGCACTGGGGGGGCAGTGACAACCTGTGGAGAGTGGGGATTGAACCCCCAACCTTAGGATGAGTGATCCAGAACCTTCACCATTAGGCCACCTAGCTTGCGACCGTCCCTAACTTGCCCATGACTTGCAACTTGTCTTTGGCACAATTTATTTTAGTGGAAGCCATTGTGTAAAAAAGCAGTTTATGTAATCCAGGATGCGAACACCCCCTCCACCCCCACACATGCAATTTCCACCTAATTTTGTCTCCCTCCCTATCTTTAAAATACCAATTAACATTTTCCTATAGTGGTGGCCTGATGGTAAGGTGCTGGATCACTGCTTCTAAGGGTGGGGGTTCAAGCAAAACTCTCAACAGGATGTCACTGCTGAGCTGATATCAAAGGCCAGCCATGTCTCCCACTGTGTATGGTGAGAGGTTCAGGTAAAAGAACAATTTCTGACTTTTGACTAGAGTAGCTGCATAGCTATCAGTGTGTTTCTGCACTGTGATGGTCTGGTGAGCTGTCCAGGGTGTACTCCGCCCTTGATCAGAGTTGGCTTGGATGGGCACCAGCCTCCCTGTGACTCTAGTTGTGATTAAGCAGTTCAGAAAATGAATGAATGTAGCATCTGGCACCATCATGGGCTGGCATGACACATTTCGTGCTGTCTAGCCTCTTCCACATACATGAGCTTATCATTGTTTAGTGTCATTTTGATTGAAAGAGAGAGAGCGATAGAGAGAGAGAGAGTGTGTGTCTAGGGCCATGGTCAGTTTTGCTTCCTTGGACATGGTCTTCCCATCTGACCATCTTGTCATGTGTTTTGACAGATGGTATCTGTTTTAATTAGGATGGATTGTACTGCTGGGTCTGTAAACACAAGTTCCCCAAAAAACCTGTAAAAATCTCTACGCAACTTCTATCTGCTGAAATAAATTGTCACTGTAGTTTAATGCGAATTAAAGAGGATTTGAGAGTGTATATATCATTATTTAAACACTGGGGAAAATGCATTTTTTGCAATAAGGTGATACATTCAGACAGTTCTATGCCTGCACTAATAATACGAGTGATGAAGTAGTGGCTCACTATTCTCTTTTGAAAAAAAAAAAAAAAAAACGTCCTGTCATCTGAATTTTACTTTAATTAGAGGATTCATTGATTCTACAGTTCATCACATTGCACAGCCCATGCTCTTGTGTTCCTGCATATTAAAGTCATTATATGTAACAGACTATAAGTGGAGCTCAGCACTGAAGTCCATTAGCCCATTAGTATCCACAGAAAGAACAGCCATTTCCATGACAACACCATGAAGTTACGATACAGCTGCAGTACAGCTGATTTAAAATGTCTTGACACAGCCATCTCATTCTTTTTCCTTTTTAAATTTTTTTTTTTTTTTTATAATTCACCCACATTAAAATGTGTATCCAAGCGGTTACACTTCAGAGCTTTCACTGCTGAACCACCAAAATTTCACTGACACTTCATTCTGGAATATCTCACAGAAACCCATTGTTTTGTTGTTCTTGGGGTCCAGGCAGCCAAAGCCACAAAAAAGTCACTCTATTCTATGTATAGGACTGCAATTCAGTCCAATTTATCTTATTTTAATATCCTCAAATATATTTGCCATCTTAGTGGACCAAACTGATTTCTTTATACTGCAGAATTATCTTACCAAACTACATTATCTTTAAATTGTGTTCTGCTCGATCTATAAAAGGCGATGGAGCCCAAATGCATTTCATCTGAACTGAATGTAACTCATTCTGTTCTGTTTCATTTCTTCTTGTTCTTTCATGGTGGTACGGTGGTGTAGTGGTTAGCACGTCCGCCTGACAGCAAGAAGGTCCTGTGTTTGATTCCCAGCTTAGACTTTTCTATGTGGAGTTTGCATGTTCTCCCCTGTTGTGAGGGTTTCCCCCGGGTACTCTTACTCTGGTTTCCTCCCACAGTCCCAAAACACGAACAGTAGGTTAATTGTCTGTTCAAAATCTCCCTGATTTGTGAGTGTGGGTATGAATGGTTATGTGTGTTGCTTTGGCAAGCTGTCCAGAATGTACCCCGCCTTCGTCCGGAGTCAGCTGAGATGGGCGCCAGCCTCCCCGTTACTCTTAAAAGACACTCATTAATTTTCTGAAGTGGTTAAGCCTAATTAGGGTCACAGGGAGGCCATGGTGACCATGTCAGCACACATCCGCCGACTCTGGGTAAGGGCAGAGTACACCTTGCAGGTCAGAAACGCTAATCTAATGGCCTACTCTTTACAAATGACAACAATGGTTCTTGTACATGCCCCTCTCACTCACTACAGACAGTGAGAGACACATTCTTTAATAATCCAGTCAGCTGCACTGGGGGGACAGGACTAACAACCCGTTGATGGTGGGACTTGAATCCTTGAACTTCGGATCAGTAAGCCAGCACCCTATCAGTGAGACACTACTGAATTCTCAATTGGTCTATTCACTGACTCACTCATTTTTTTGAACCACTTAATAATACCAGGGTCATGATGTCACAAAGCTAAAGCCATACCATCACAAGTCCCATTACAACCATTCACACTCACTCCCAAATCTAGGGATAATTTGGAATAGACAATTATTGCATTTGTAGTATGACTGTGTGAAGAAACCGGAGTAGCCAGAAGAAACTGACACGAGCACAGGAAGAACACACAAACTCCACACAGAAGCACCTGAGCTCTGGACTCAAACCTTCTTGCTGTGTGGCTGACATGTTCACCACTATAACACTGTGCCGCCCAAGAGATTCATCCATTCATTCATTTTCTGAACCGCTTAAACCTAATTAGGGTGACGGGGAGGCTTTTGCCCATCTCAGCCGACTCTAGGAAAGGACAGAGAACACCCTGGACAGCCGGACAGGCCATTGCAGGGCAGAAAAACACTGATGGTTGTGCAGCTACTCTTGTCGAAAGTCCGCAATGGTTCTTTTACATGAACCTCACACCATAGACAGTGGGAGACATGGCCGGCCTTTAATAACCCAGCTCACTGCACGGGGGGGGGGGGCGCTACCTCCAGCTCTGCCTCCTGTCTTTTCCCCAGGGCCACTGTTTCTAAACCATACAACATCGCTGGCCTCAACACCGTCTTGTACACTTTTCCTTTCATTTTTGCCGATACCTTCCTATCACACATCACACCGGACACTTTTCTCCAACCATTCCAACCAGCCTGCACACGTTTCTTCACCTCTTTTCCACACTCTCCATTGCTCTGGATTGTTGAGCCTAAGTACTTAAAATCCTCCACCTTCCTTATCGCTGCTCCTTGTAACCTCACCGTTCCTGTTGGGTCCTTGGCATTCATACACATATATTCTGTCTTACTGAGGCTAACCTTCATTCCCCTCCTTTCCAGGGCATACCTCCACCTCTCTAGGTTTTCCTGCACTTGTTCTCTGCTCTCACTGCAGATCACAATGTCATCTGCAAACATCATAGTCCATGGAGATTCTTGCCTAACCTCGTCTGTCAGCCTGTCCATCACCATAGCAAACAAGAAGGGGCTCAGAGCTGACCCTTGATGCAGTCCCACCTCGACTTTGAACTCTTCTGTCATGCCGACAGCACATCTCACCACTGTCTTACATCTCTCATACATGTCCTGCACCACTCTAACATACTTCTCTGCCACTCCAGACTTCCTCATGCAGTACCACAGTTGCTCTCTCGGCACCCTGTCATATGCTTTCTCCAGATCCACAAAGGCACAATGCAGCTCCTTCTGACCTTCTCTGTACTTCTCTATTAACATCCTCAAACAAACACTGCATCTGTGGTGCTCTTTCATGGCATGAAACCAAACTGTTGTTCACAAATGCTGATCTCTGCCCTTAGTCTAGCTTCCACTATTCTTTCCCATAACTTCATCGTATGGCTCATCAACTTTATCCCTCTGTAGTTGCCACAACTCTGCACATCTCCCTTGTTCTTAAAAATGGGCACCAGCACACTTCTCCTCCATTCCTCTGGCATCCTCTCACTCTCTAAGACCTTGTTGAATATTCTTGTCAGGAAACTGCTTCCTCTCCTAGACACTTCCATACCTCCATTTCCATATGTCATCAGGGCCAACTGCCTTTCCATTCTTCATCCTCTTCAATGCCCTCCTCACTTCACCCTTACGAATCACGGTACTTCCTGGTACTCAACAGTCACCTCTTCTATTCTTTTTTCTCTCTTATTTTCCTCATTCATCAGCTCTTCAAAGTACTCTTTCCATCTTCCCAGCACACTTCTGTCATCAGTCAATACATTTCCCTCTCTGTCCTTAATCACTCTAACTTGCTGCACATCCTTCCCATCTCTATTTCTCCGCTGTGCCAACCTGTATAAATCATTTTCTCGCTCTTTACTTTCCAACTGAGCATACAAGTCATCATACACCCTCTGTTTGGCCTTTGACACCGCTACCTTTGCCTTACACTGTGTCTCCCTGTACTCCTGTTTACTCTCTTTGGTCCTCTCTATGTCCCACTTCTTCTTAGCTAACCTCTTCTTTTGTACACATTCCTGCACTTCCTCATTCCACCACCAAGTCTCCTTATCTCCTCTCCTTCCAGATGACACACCAAGTATTCTCCTACCTGTCTCCCTGATCACATTAGCTGTAGTTGTCCAGTCATCTGGAAGCACTTCCTGACCACCCAAAGCCTGTTTCAACTCCTCCTTGAAGACAACACAACACTCCTCCTTTTTCAGCTTCCACCACTTTGTCTTCTGCTCTGCCTTTGCCTTCTTCACCTTCCTCACCATCAGTGTCATCCTGCCCACCACCATCCTATGCTGTTTGGCAACACTTTCACCCGCTACTACTTTGCAGTCACTGACTTCCTTCAAATTACATTGCCTGCACAAGATATAGTCTACCTGTGTGCTCCTACCTCCACTTTTATAAGTCACTCTATGCTCCTCTCTCTTCTAGAAGAAAGTATTCACCACAGCCATTTCCATCCTTTTTGCGAAATCTACCAACATCTGTCCTTCTGCATTCCTGTCCTGGATACCAAACCTGCCCATCACTTCCTCGTCCCCTCTGTTTCCTGCACCAAGATTGTAAGAACTCTCTTCGTGAAAGAAGCTAATTGTAAGAACTCTCTCCGTGGAGGAAGCTCTTAGATAAACCTGCACAACCTGGATTCCTGCATCTCAACGTCTAGGAGTAGTCCGGGAGCAACAGACAACGAACCACACGAGTGTAATCAGTCTGGTTTATTCATCGGAAGCTCTTCGAACACATGCAGTGTCTGCTTATTTATACAGAGGGATGTGCGTGCAAAGCAGTAATTGCGTGTTCACAAAGCATTAACATACAGTATATGTTTGTGCCCTGTGGCGCTTAACACTTGGGGATATGCATGTAAAGCAATAATTGCGTGTTCACAAAGCATTTCCATATATATGTTTGTGCCCTGCGGCGCTTAACACTTGGCTAATTCCACTTCAAAGCAATTCCTCATTGTTACATTGTTACTTTCCGAATCCCACACCCAAACCGAAACACGACACAGGAACACCCACCCAACAGTTTCATGTGCCTGGCGCACATGTCACAATTACAAGTAGAACAGGAAGCTTTAGATACACAGAAGTTACAATACACACATAGTTGCATCTCATTTATCCTATCAATTTATTCCTTCAAACATGTCCATTGAAGTCTGCCCCAATGACTACTCTTTCATCTTTGGGGGTATTCTGCATCACTTCATCTAACTCACTCCAGAATCTCTCCTTCTCTTCTAGCTCACATCCTGCCTGTGGGGCATAAGCACTAACAACATTGAACATCATGCCTTCAATTTCTAACTTGAGACTCATCACTCTGTCTGACACTCTTTTCACTTCTCGAACATTCCTGACAAACTCCTCCTTCAAGATGACTCCTACTCCATTTCTCTTCCCATCCACACCATGAAAAAACAGCTTAAACCCTGCTCCTATGCTTCTAGCCTTGCTCCCTTTCCACCTGGTCTCCTGAACACACAGTATGTCCACCTTCCTCCTCTGCATCATGTCAGCCAGCTCTCTATTTTTTCCTGTCATAGTTCCAACATTCAAAGTCCCTACTTTCAGTTCTAGACTCCTGCCTTTCCTCTTCTCTCTCTGCCTACGGACACGCCTCCCGCCTCTCCTTCTTCGACGTCTTTGACCAACAGTAGTCCAATTTCCACCAGTACCCTGTTGGCTAACAGCACTGATGGTGGTCGTTGTTAACCCGGGCCTCGACCGATCCGGTATGAATTTTCTTGATATGACTCGCATGTTTTATTTGGCATTTGTTTTACGCCGGATGCCCTTCCTGATGCAACCCTCTGCATTTATCTGGGCTTGGGACCGGCGTGAGTGCGAGACACTGGCTTGTGCCCCTCCCTCACGGCTGCATTTGCTACAATAAACCTCAGTATATGAATTTGTATAGAATGTTTTATCTTTGGAGATCTCTGAACTGCCTGCAGGGTTTTAAAAATAAAACTAATCAGATAATTAGTGACAGTATGAATCACTGATTGATTAATGGCCTCTACTTAGACTTCCCTTGCACTGTAACTGCACAGCTAGGATGTAACTAATGTAAATTTATAAACAAATACTACAACACATGCTAAATTAAATCCCTTTAATACTGCTGATTACTGTTTATAAAATACAGGGATCCATCACTTTTCGTGGTTAACTGCGACCGAGATCCCCCGTGACCACCGAATTCCGGGGAGTTGATCCTGGGGGTTGGTTCGTGAGTTTTTTTGAGTGTGCTCATTGCAGAGTTATTTTTCGCTATTAATCATGAGCCCCAAGAAAGTGATTCCCGGTGAGACTGAAAAGAAGAAGCGGGCTCCGTTATCAATAAAAGTAAAACAGGAGATGATAAAAAAATATGAAAGTGGGATTCGGTTGAGTGAAATCACAAAGGAGTATGGCCTACAATTTACATCCTATTATCTACAATCAGGACAATATTGAAGCAGAAGGAGGCCTTAAAAGCGGAGATACAGTGACGGAGGTGATTATTTTGGAAAAAGCAACCGCCATATTTAAGGACCTCATGAAGGAGGGTGGGGTTGAGGGTTCTTCAGACCAGCAACCCCCGGACTTTAAAGCGTCGCATGGGTGGTTCGAGAGATTTAAAAAAAGGTAAATAATTTTTTTTTACTTTTAAAACATATTTCATACAAAATTGGTGTACTTTTATAATTTTTAAAGGGTTTATGGGGTAGCATTGGGAGCCTTGGAACGAATCACGTGTTTTACATGTCTTTACGTGTTTTACCTCCTCAAAGGAAGACATCGATCAACATCTCTCACAGATGTTCAGCGATCCCAGAAGAGAAATGGAGCTGAGAGATTGCAATATCCTCATTGATCTCCCTGAACCTGAGGTGCAGTTTGATATGTCGGAGCTGAAGCTAAGGGAAATCAAAGAGGCTGTTCATAAAGCCAGAGCATGCTCTGCTTCAGGACCAAGTGGCACTTCGTACAAAGTCTACAAGAACTGTCCCAAACTACTATTGTGTCTGTGGAAAATCCTGAGAGTCTTCTGGAGAAAGGGGAAGATCCCGGAGCAATGGCGTGTGTCTGAAGGGGTGTGGATTTCGAAGGAGGAAGGCTCCACTCGGCTTGACCAGTTCCGCATCATCTCCCTCCTATGCGTCGAATCAAAGATCTTATTCAGTGCCATCTCCAAGAGACTGTGCTTATACATAGCAAGAAACGCTTACATCGACACATCAGTCCAGAAAGGTGGCATTGCAGGGATACCAGGCTGTTTGGAGCACACAGGTGTGGTGACGCAGCTCATTCGAGAGGCCAGAGAAAAGAGGGGCAATCTGGCAGTGTTATGACTTGACCTAGCCAATGCGTATGGCTCCATCCCCCATAAGTTAGTCCAGCTTACCCTGGTAAAACATCATGTCCCTGGCAGGTGTAGAGACCTCATCGCTGACTACTACAACTTCAGGACATGGTTCTCTTCAGGAGTAACTCCATCTAGTTACACAGGGTAGAGATGGGCATCATCACAGGATGTACCATCTCAGAGTCACTATTCTCCTTGACCATGAATATGCTCACCAAGTCTGTTGAACCAGAATGCAGAGGACCCCTGAAGAGCTCAGGTCAACGGCAGCCACCTATTAGGGCATTCATGGATGACCTTACAGTCACCACAGAGTCAGTCCCAGGATGTCGGTGAATCCTTAAGGGGCTGGAGAAGATGATGGTGTGGGCCTGAATGAGCTTTAAACCTGAAAAATCTAGGTCGATGGTGCTGAGGAAAGGAAAGGTAGAGGACAAGTTCGTTTCAACATCGCAGGCATAACCATCCAAACAATCTCAGAGGGGCCAGTCAAGAGTCTGAGCAAGGTTTTTGACAGCTCTCTCAAAGATGCAGCATCCATCCAGATGGCGTGTGGTGAGTTGGAGGGCTGGCTAAAGTCCGTGGACAAGTCCGGTCTACCTGGAAAATTCAAGGCATGGGTTTATCAGCACGGTATCCTCCCCAGGATCCTGTGGCTGCTCCTCATCTATGCTGTCCCACTATCCACAGTAGAGATCTTGGAGAGGAAAATCAGTAACCACCTTCGGAGATGGCGGGGGTTACCAAAGAGCCTAAGTAGCATTGCACTCTATGGGTGCAATAACAAATTGCAGCTGCCCTTTAAATCCTTGGAGGAGGAGTTCAAGGTTACCAGACCTAGAGAAGTGGTGCTGTACAGGGACTCCAGCGATCCAAAGGTGGCTAATGCTGGAATCCAAGTGAGGACGGGCAGGAAGTGGAAGGCGGAAGAGGCTGTTCAAATGGCGGAAGCTAGGCTGTGCCACAAGGCTCTGGTGGGAGTGGTCTCGAGGGGCCGAGTTGGCTTAGGTTCTTTCTCAACTCCACAAATGAACATCCTGGGGAAGGAGAGACGGCACCTGGTCCAAGAGGTGAGAGCTGCTGTGGAGGAAACAAGATCCTGCAAGGCGGTGGGCATGAGACAACAGGGAGCCTGGACAAGATGGGAAAATGCGCTTGAGAGGAAAGTAACTTTGACTGAGATCTGGAAAGCTGAGCCTCACCGCATCAGATTTCTCATACAGGCAGTGTACGATGTGCTGCCTAGTCCATCGAACCTGCACACTTGGGGCTTAGCGGAGTCACCAGCTTGCCCATTGTGTTCCAAGAGAGGCACCTTAGAACATGTCCTCAGCTGTTGCACTACAGCATTGGGAGAAGGGCGCTACAGGTGGAGGCATGACCAAGTTCTGAAGACCATCGCCGAGGCCATCAGCACGGGATTGGCTTGGGCAAAACGATTCCGCCTCCCTAAGAACATCATTGCCTTTGTGAGGGCTGGGGAGCAGGCTGCCCCAGCTAACAGACCACCAGCGCTTAGGGAGGCATTCTGACCTCTGCAAGAGACTGGCAGCTGTTAGTGGATCTTGAACATCAGTTGAAGTTCCCTAGCTATATTGCGGTCACCACCCACCCTCCTGACATTGTCCTTGTGTCAGAGGCCACCAAGCGAGTGACGCTGCTAGACTTGACTGTCCCGTGGGAAGACCGCCTGGAAGAAGTCTTTGAGAGGAAGCTTTCCATGTACACGGGACTGGTGAAAGACTGTCAGCAATCAGGATGGAGGATGAAGTGCCTTTTAGTAGTGGTTGGCTGCAGAGGCTTTGTGGCCCAGTCCTTCGCCAAAGCTTTGGGTTGTCTAGGAATTGTTGGGCAACAGAGGAGAAGAGCCATCTGCAATACCACCGAAGCGGCAGAGAGGGCCTCAAGATGGCTGTAGCTCAAGAGAGGAGAACCATGGAGTTGTGGTACCTAGTGTGCTAACTGGACACAAGCTGGGGTCTGATCAGCCCCAGCTGGGTCACCTAAAGGAGGGTGTATGATGTTGAAAGACCCAAAGCACCCAATGATTCTAGAAACATCACTGATGATGTGTCCAGTCGCATGAGTAGATGTATTTACATAGTAGTCAACTTACGAAAAATGCAAGTTACGAAAAAGGCGCTGGAATGAATGAATTTCGTAAAGTGAGGTACCACTGTATATAATATCAATAAATACATATTCAACACTATAGATGCTTATAATAACAATTAAACATTCAAAAATAATGCATACGATGTAAATAAAATATGCACGCACGCAGATTCGCATGCGCGCATGCAGATGCTCGTGCAAGCATGCAGATGCACACCCCACATAAAAATGTTAGTAGTTTTGATGGGAGGTTTTGGGTTGTTTTTTTATTTTGTGTTTGTTTAGGGGGGTTTTTTTGGTTGTTTTTTTTTTTGCACAATTGGCCTTGTTTTTGCGACATTTTTCTTAATTTTTCCCCTTATTCTTCCTTAATTTACTTATTTTTTAATTCGATGAATATTTAAAAAAAAAACCCCCACGATGCACTGAAGCCGTATGAATTGAATCACGAATGGATCCCTGTATTCTTCTCTGATGATCAATTACATTGAACTGCTTCTTTGAAATATGGTGGTGTAGTGGTTAGTACTACTGATTCACAGCAGGATGCCCCTGGGTTCAAATCCTGTGGTCAACAAGGGCATTTTTGTGAGGCGTTTGCAGGTTTCGTCCCATGCTTGTGAGGTTTCCTCTGAGTATGCCAGTTTTCTCCTACAGTTCAATAAACATGCACATTGTGCTAATTGGTTGCTCCAAAGTATGCAAGCTTTTAATAAGTTTGAGTTCAATTTCCCTTTAAAATTAGAATACATTATGAAATAAGAATTTTGATATTTTACATGATTTGTACATTTTTTCTATTTTACATACAAGGTATTGTTGCACATTTATATGGATTGCACACTGATGGAACACTTAAAGAAGAGGTGGCTATAAGCTACTTGTACATTTAATAATAAACATACCCTATTGATGTTATAATCATCATTAGTAATTCTCACCTCCCCCATTACATCAGGCCTTGCTTGACATTTTTGTTGTAATTATATTCATTGGCACATCCATGTGACAAAAACATTTATTAAGATTCTCAGAACAGGTTATGTATTAACACCGAGAACTGATTGGAGAAAAGTATATACGTGAGCTTAAGCATGTGACATTCATCAGTGGCAGGCCATTGAGTGACAGCTTGAAATACTCAGCTTGCCCTCCAGTTGCCCTCTGACTCATTTTTAAGTCATCACTGTCAGTTCAGTCTTGTTCCTTCTGCAATCTCATTTCTTCCTCTAGCGTGCCCTGACTTTCTCGCTCCTCCACCATTTGCCCTTTGACCAGTAGGACACTTATAAATGCCTGTCGTCTAATGTTGGGTAACGGATGAAAATAACAGTGCTTTTTTAAAAGAAATAAAAACAATTTTAACATCTCAAAATCTGTACACGGTAATGAAAAGTTGTTTCAGCTACTGTGTGTTCAGTATGTTCTCAGAATGCTTTTATCAGCGTAGCAAACAGTGGAAGTCTACAAGAGAGCTCACAGCTAATTAGTTCCACTTGGCTAATAGGCGCATATTTAAATAGTGAGACCGACATATACAAACCTTTACAGTCATATTCACACCCAGGGACAACTGAGAATAACCACTTCACCCAGTGTTCATGTCTTTGGACGATGGGAGGAAACTGGAACACCCAGAGTAAACCCAAGCGTCAGTACAGCATGTGAACTCCACACAAAATTGTCCTTGCCTGGCACAAGGCCTGAACCTTAGACCTTCTTGCTCTGAGGTGGACTTGGCAATCACTACAGCTCCATGCCATCATAACCAATATTCTGATCATTCATCCATTCATTCTCTAAACATTGACATACTAATTAGGGTTGCGGGGAGGCTGGTGCCCATCTCAGCTGACTCTGGAGAAGGACAGGGTACACTCTGGACAGCTCTTCAGGCCATCTCAGGGCCACACTCACGCTTAGGGACGATTTGGAGAAGACTGTTAGCCTACTCCGGCAGTGGTGATCTGGTGGTAAAGGTGCTGGATCACTGATTCTAAGGTTGGGGGTTCGAATCCAACTCTCAACAGGTTGTCACTGCCCCCCCCCCCCCCCCCCACTGCAGCTAACTGGGTTATCAAAGGTCGGCCATGTCACTCACTGTCTATGGTGTGAGGTTCATGTAAAAGAACCATTGCTGACTTTTGTCAAGAGTAGTCTGCAACGCCATCAGAGTATTCCTGCCCTGTGATGGTCTGGCAAGCTGTCCAGGGTGTACTCTGCCCTTGCCCAGAGTCGGCTGAGATGGGCACCAGCCTCTCCGTGACTCTTATTAGGATTAAGAAGTTCAGAAAATGAATGACTGAATGAATCTAGTGAGCGGTACAGTGGGTAGTGGTTAACATGTCAGCCTCACAGCAAGAAGGTCCGAGTCAAGGGCTCAGGTGCTTCTGTATGGAGTTTGTGTGTTCTCTCCGTGCTCGTGTAGGTTTGCACCTAGGCTTTCTTGCTGTGGGGGGGTGGGGGGGGTTGCTAACTACAACACCACCGTGTTTCCCAGAACATTTGATAACGAATTCAATTCCTTGAATTTTTCTTGAGCTCTTTTGTTTGTAGTGTATTTCTTTGAAGAATCAAACACATGTGAAGAAGCTGAACTTCCTGAGTTGTTTCGTTTGCAGCCATGGGCATTGCCTGGATCTGCAATTGAACTGTCTGGAGCCATTTCACTCACTGTCAGGTCTTCAGTGCAATAAAAGAGATAGCACAGTGTAACTTTCACTACACTGGAACGCACTGATTGATGTGTAGTAAGACTGCAAATACCAAGAGATTAGACTGCTTCTCTCTGGCCATACTAAACGACTTTGCTGAAATCCAGACCTTCTCAAACGAGCTTGCCAGACAAGTTCACAATGAAATCATTCTTGCCTAATTTGCTGTCTGGTAGTGTTCAATTAATACAAAACATTCTCAGTTTTTATTTCTCACCAATTTCACCTGAGGAAATGAGAAAAAGTGATGACATGAAAAACTGAGGAACATTCGCAATTAGACTGGTGGGTGGTCCTCTCTCCAAAGATTTGTCTAATGAGCAGAATGGATGGAGTCTGAGCAGGTGTGTCTCTCTGAGATGTGAGAGATGTAGAAGTATAGATATGAGGATTTGTGCTTGGTTCACTAATTACAGTCCATTTGAAGCTGTACACGTTTCTCTCTCTCCTTCCTGCTTCTTTTCCTGGAATGATTAGAGCTTTACCCTCCTAGCTGAGCACATCATTTTATTCTATTCATGCATGACAGTTGCCGGGGAAAATTTCTGTATGGGCTTAAATGTTAATATTTTGCCGAATGTAAAAACTTCAGTGTTTGCAGTTTATGAGTTTCCTTTACTCCTTCATTCATTTTCTGAACCAATGAATCCTTATTAGGGTTGTCGGGAGGCTGGTGCCCATCTTAGACAACTTTGGGTGAGGGCAGAGTAAACCCTGGACATGCTCGCCAGGCCACCGCAGGGCAAAAACACACTGATGGCTATGCTGCCTACTCTTGATGAAAGTCATCAATGGTTCCTTTATATACCTCTCACCACAGACAGTGAGATACATGGCCGGCCTTTCATAACCCAGTTAGCTGCACTGGGGTGGGGGGTGGGGTGGGGGTTAGTGACAACCTTTTGAGAGTGGGGCTTGAACTCCCAACCTTAGGATCAACAATCCAACATCTTTTACCACCAGGCCACCACTGCCAGCTTTTAACATAATTGTGGGTTTTTACATGGCCGGCCTTTGATAACCCCGTTAGCTGCACTGAGTAGTGGTGGTGTGGGGCAACAGTGACATCACTGAGCTCAAGATCAGTAATTCAGTACCCCTCCACCGGGGGCCACCACTGCCCCGGTTTCCTTCATTTATTTCTTTATTACAGAAACAACCTACAGATGCTCCCCGACTTATGTTCATTCGTTTAATGTATTTTTCGATTTTACATTTTTTTTATTTAAAACAAAAAAAAGTCAAATTTTGAGTTTACACGAGCACGGAGAGAATAGACAAACTCCATACAGAAGCACCTGAGCCCTTGACTCGGACCTTCTTGCTGTGAGGCTGACATGTTAACCACTACCCACTGTACCGCTCACTAGATTCATTCAGTCATTCATTTTCTGAACTTCTTAATCCTAATAAGGGTCACGGAGAGGCTGGTGCCCATCTCAGCCGACTCTGGGCAAGGGCACAGTACACCCTGGACGGCTTGCCAGACCATCACAAGGCAGGAATACGCTGATGGCGTTGCAGCCTACTCTTGACGAAAGTCAGCAATGATTCTTTTACATGAACCTCACACCATAGACAGTGAGAGACATGGCCGGACTTTGATAACCCCGTTAGCTGCACTGAGTAGTGGTGGTGTGGGGCAACAGTGACAGCACTGAGCTTAAGATCAGTAATTCAGTACCCCTCCACCGGGGGCCACCACTGCCCCGGTTTCCTTCATTTATTTCTTTATTACAGAAACAACCTACAGATGCTCCCCGACTTACGTTCATTCGTTTTATGTATTTTTCGATTTTACATTTTTTTTATTTAAAAAAAAAAAAAGTCAAATTTTGAGTTTAGCGTGCTCTCTGTAGTACGAGACGTACCTATGTAGTACGCTGACGTAATGACACAATGGCGTAATGACGCTGCATCCATTGTTTACAAACGACAGACTGAACGTGCCTCTCCTTCTTCCCAGTTCACTGCGTGTTACTCTTCTGTTAAGACGTCGTCTCTGTGATCTTTGTGTTTACACTGTTTTGCGGACTTTTGTAACCGTTAGCAAATATGGTTGGTTAGAAGTGTAAGCCTACTAGTGATAGTGGTAATCAGAAAAAGCGGCAAGCCATCTCGTTAGAAACGAAGATGGATATTATCAAGAAAATGGATGCTGGTGAAAAACATGTGAATGTTGCACATTTTTTCCAAATGGCTCCGTCGACCATCGGAACCATTTACAAGCAGAACGATCGCATCATAGAGAATGTTAAAGGTTATATTTGATACTGTATTTGATATTTGATGAGTGAATTTGATTAAAATTTATCTATTTGAAATTATTTTGCTTTAATTTAATTTATTTGAATTTAATATTATTTGATATATTTGATGTTATTTTACAATGTTATGTTTATACTAATTGATTTAGGGTTTTTATGAGATATGCTAATGGTATTTATGGATGTATAGTACAGTATGAGCGTCATACGTCACTGGAATATATCGTATATACGTATACGAATATATACATCACTGTAACAACTTACGTTTTTTTTCCCCTTCGGTCGGCCATCCGGAACCGAACTAAAACATAAGTTGGGGAGCGTCTGTAATTCGCAAACTGAATGTATGTTCAACAACAATATGAAACGTTATATGCCATATCGGTAAAATTCTACTACAACTTACTTGTGTAATGAATAGCATTGATCGTCTTGTTACATTGGCACCTGCTGAGGAGTGGGATGTGTTAGGTAGAAAGTGAATGGTGAGTTCTTCAAGTTATTGTGTTGGGATCAGGACAAATGAGCTAGAGTGACTTTGACAATGCCGCAGTGTGATGGCTAACTGGGTCTGTCCATTTCCAACAAGCTGCTCTTGTGCTGTGTTCCTGGCATGCAATGGTAAGTACCTACCTAAGGTGTTCTAAAGAAACCAGTGAACTGGAACAGTGTCATGGATTCCCAAGGCTCACTGATGCACATGGGGAGTAAAGATCTGGTCTGATATCACAGAAGACATACTACAACACCACCTGTTCAATCTGTTAATGCTGGCTTTAATAGAAATATGTCAGGACACACCTACAGCTTGCTATGTGTGGTGCTGCCTAGCTGGAGTCCAGTCAGGTGATGTTACTGTCGTGGCTAATCGGTGTATCTCTTAGAATGATCTTTCATAATAAAAATTACAGTATATTTGAAAATACAGGGCCACAGTAACATGACTAATAATAGATATATTGCAGTGACTTACTTCTATCAAGTACTCAATTCAATTCATTTCGGTTTTATGTGTATAGCACTTTTAACAACTGACATTGTTCGAAAGCATTACAATTTAAACATGTAAACATTTCTTCTACAAACCCTACATATCGCTAATGAGCAGGCCTGTGGGGACAGTGGCAATGAAAAATTCCCCATGAGGAAAAAACCTTGAGAAGACCTCTGACTCAAAGGGAAAACCTTTCCTTATTTGAGTGAAAACAAATAGAATTACAAACCATATAACAGAAACTTCTATATAGTTCATCCTGAAGTCTGAATGGTTATACTACAACTCATTCATTCATTTTCTGAACCGCTTAATTCTATTCATTGTGAGGCAGGCACCCATCTCAGCCGACTCTGGGTGAGGACAAAGTACACCCTGCACAGCTTGCAAGGCCATTTCAGGGATATACCACAAGTGTAAATCCTAAATCATTGAGGAAAAGAGTTTATATCACCAGCAGTGAAAATTCATCTTCATAGTCTTTGAGTGCACATCTAGGTCCATATGGATCTTCATGAGCAGAAGGGAGGGTCTTCCAAGATGAGAACTCTAGCCAGCATCAGCACACCAGGGAAGACCACAGGACTCAGAAAGCAGAAGGATCAGGAGAATCAGGAACATGCCGAGAGCAGCATGTGTCCATCAGCAAAAACACGGAGCGAGAGAGCGAGAGAGAAAGAGAGAGAGAGAGAGAGAGAGCAGATTATTAGTGATGAGTGCATGCAGGGACTCCGATATGACTGCCTATGGGAGCATAACTGAATAGGGAGAACCATAAGGAAGGCAGACATGCGTGCCCCTGTGACATTAGGCAATCAGCCACGCCACTGTCACTGGGCCTGAGTGAGTATGTGAGAGTGAGGGATTGACAGCGTCTCAGCATTACAGTTTACCAGAACTCTCTCTGTTTGAGAACCCCCAGAGCCACTTCTTTACCTAATAGAAGGCTATTAGCAGAATGCCTGACTAAACAAGTACGTTTTAAGTTTACACTGTGTCTGAGTCCTGAATATAAACTAGAAGACTATTCCATAACTGTCAGGCATTGTAAGAGAAAGTTCCGCCCCTGCAGTGTCATTTATTATTTCCCTGCTGTAGTCCTTATTATTCAACCGCTAACCTTTTCAAATTTAAGAGGAATAAATTAAAGAATGAATGTTTGTTCACGTCTCTTATTTGTGATAAATGTGCAAACCCATTTATTCATTCACTTTCTGAATCGTTTAATCCCAATTAGGGTAACGAGGAGGCTGGTGCCTATCTCAGCTGACTCTGGTCAAGAGCAGCGTACACCCTAGACCGCTTGCCAGACTATCGCAGGGCAGAAACACGCTGATGGCCATGCAGCTCGTCTTGACAAAAGCCAGCAATGGTTCTTTTATATGCCTCTCACCATAAACAGTGAGAGACATGGCCGTCCTTTGATAGCCCAGTTACCTAGACTGGGGTGACAGTGATAACCGATTGAGAGTGGGGCTTGAACAACCAACCTTAGGATCAGTGATCCAGCACCTTTACCACCGGGCCACCACTGCCCAATATATGCAAACCCAACAAATAAAAATAAAGTCGTGAGTGATATACATTATTAAATAATCTTAGAAAAGGAGCAGGGCTCATCCTTAGAGATAAGGTGAGAAGCTCTACCATCCGAGGAAAGCTCGGAGTAGATCCGCTGCTCCTCCGCATTGAGAGGGGCCAGTTGAGGTGGCTCGGGGATCTGGTCAGGATCTCTCCCAAACGCCTCCCTTGGTGTGGTGTTTCAGGCATGTCCAACCGGGAAGAGAACCCAGGGTCAACCTAGAACACGCTGGAGGGACTTGTCTGGGAACGCCTCGGTGTCCCCCTGGAAGAGCTGGAGGAAGTGGCTGGGATAGTGGGAGGAAGTGTCAGTGACCTGACCCCGGATAAGCAGAAGAAGATGAGATGAGAAAAGGAGCGCTATAACCATTTTGTTCTGTTTCTAGCTAAGTTTTGTACAAAAATCTTCAAAGAAATTCACAAAAACAGTAATAACCAGTGAAGACTCATCCATAGCAGCCGCCATGTGTACATATCAAGCAGTACATTAGAAATTTCATTCTAGTACTTGGTAGGGTTTTGCTTTTCTCTCAGTACAGCCTCTGTTATTGATCCATTTGTCATGGATGCTATAACATGTTGGAAGCATCCAGCTGATCGTTTCAGGTACACTTACATCCTGAAAACTGCCCATTCTCCAAAATCCCAAAGGTGGTTTCCTGGATTTAGCTCTGGTGAGACCACCGAAGAACTCATCTTTATACATTTGCAACTGGTTGCAGATGATTATTTTTTTATTACCTTTGCTTTGCAAGATGGTACATTTACATGCTAGTAGTAATCATTAGAAAATGACACCATGCACATGGTCACCACCAATATTCAAATAGGTTCTAGTATTCAAGCAACGATTGGTTGACATTTACCTGCCCAGAGTATGCCGAGCTAACAATGCCAGCACTATTAGACCACCTGTTCATTTACCTGAATCATTCTATTGAGATTGAATTTTGAACCTACCATCTGAGTGCCTCACCAGACACTGAGCGTCATCATGCTCACCAGGCTACATTTCTTCAGTCTTCTGGCATGATCTTCTCCAGCCATAGCTCATCCGCCTAAAGGCTGTACATTGCATCCTGTGATATATTTTTTACTCACCATAATTGTTCTGCCTCAACAGGGTGTTCCTTTCAACAGAACTGCTGCTTACAGGATATTTCTTCTTTATTGCACCATCCTTGAGAAAACTCTAAAAACTGTTCTGAGTGAAAATCCCAGGAGACTTAGACCTACAGAAATAGTCTGATAAATCATTTGGCACCAACAATCATGCCGTTGATTTGATTCTCCATTTGGATGACTGATGTGAACATTCAATGAAGTGACTGGGCTGTGTCTGCATGACTATATGCATTGCAATACTGCTGCATGATTGGCTGGTTGGACAATGGTATGGATCTACACCTGGTATAGGTGTTTCTATGTGTGCCATAAGTGTATATAATCCATTCAACAATGGTTCAAAATCTAGAATCATTCTTCACGACTTTATACACGCAGTAGATATTAGGATAAGTTTAAATATAGATATCTGTGAAGATGCCTTTTCACTCATTTACTCACTCTCTCGTTTCTCAAACCGTTTAATCCAAGAAGAGTCACGGGAGGGGAAGCTGGAGCCTATCTCAGCTGTCACTGGCCCAAGGTCAGGGTATATCCTGAACAGTTCGCCAGACCACTGCACGACCAATTCTGTGGGAGGAAATTCACATGACCATGGGGAGAACATGCTAACTTCGGAGACGTGACCCAAGAACGTGCTAATCACTACACCCTCACGCCACCCTAAGGGTGACTTTTACAATGCGAATTGTGAAAAACACTACATTACCGATATACATTATAAATAACATGTCAGTGAATTAAAATTTTAGTTGCAATACTAAAGACCTTTATTGGATGATGAAAATTATGTGGTCATGAAAACTGTAAGTGAAGGTTTTATTCATTTTCTTCCCCTTCTAGATATAATACAATCACACAGGCATAGTGCTTTTTGGCACCTTTAGTTATTATTGCACTTAATGGTCATAAAATATATTATATCCCTTTTAAAGGGAATGGCACAAGTGCTAATAAAGGCCCAATGTGACAGGCATTGTGCTGCCTCTGCCACTCTATGAACATTTCTAATGGAGGAGAAGCAGCAGGCAGGAGTGTTCACGACATGATTGCAGTTCTACACCTAATGAAACTTTTAAAACTTTTGCTGCTGAGATTTTCTTTTAATAATGTGAAGGAATTCTAATACATTTCAGCAAACAAAGGCAAACTGTAAGTACGAACGTCAATATACACCGAGTTAATGCTTTGCACAGAGATATTGCACAGACTGGGATATGCAAAGGTGGTGGGTGTATACACACAGTAAATTCCCTCGTGATAACAACAGTCAACAGTCAGATTGTTCATTTGAATCCAATTGGACAGATACTGCCCTCCATAATTATTGACCCCCTGGTTAAAATGTGTTAAAAGCCTTAAAATAAATACAATTTATATTACAGAAGCATACTCTGACACTGAAAACTGTAGAAAAAGTTCCAATTATTGGCATCCCTAACAATTCCTAGGAAATAAATGTAATTGAGCAATTTCTGTCCTTTATACAGTAGCTTCCAAAGTTGATCTAGGAACATTTAATTAGTACAGTGGTACCTCACTTTACGAAAGCCTCACCAAACGAAAAATGTAGGGTACGAAACGAATTTCCCTAAAATTTTTGTGTCTGGATACGAAACAAGTTCACATTACGAAAGCGGCATCTTAAAAATTCAAACGCGCCATTCAAACATTCAAACAATGCACGAGCTGCTCTCCCATCAATGACGTTCAAACATCCCGCCTCACTAGCCTCCCATTGGCTCGGAGGGATGACGCAGCTACTTCCCATTGCCTATCTCCCAACATCCCACCCCACTGGCCTCCTATTGGCTAGGAGGGATGACGTAGCTCCTTCCCATTGGCTATTATAGAGCTGCAGCTACCATAATGCTTTTCGTGTAAAGGACAGAGTTACTGTTGTTTCATACTTTATTTCTTGACTCAGGCTTTTAACCTTCCATAAACATTGCAAGATTATAACTCTGCTAAAAAGACACGGTCAACACACGAGCGCGCACACACACACACACACACACACACACACACACACACACACACACGTGCGTGTGATTTCTGGGGCGAGTGAGAAGAAGAAATGGGCTCGAGTGATATTGCAAAGGAATATGGCCAAACTTGTCTGCCATCGGTACGATATTGAAGCAGAAGGAGGTCTTAAAAGGTATGCTTTTATAATTTTTAAAGGATTTAGGGGGTAGTATTGGGAGCCTTGGAACGAATCACACGTTTTACATGTAAAATGCAGTTCAATTTACAAAAAATGCAGGTTACGAAAAAGGCTCTGGAACAGATTAATTTCGTAAAGTGAGGTACCACTGTAATTCACCACTTCCTGTTTCTGCTAGGGTATAAATATGATGTGACACAGAGGCCATTTCTCCTATCCACTCTTCAGCATGGGAAACAAACGAAAACAACATTCAAGTAAGGCAGATGTGTGTTAACCTTCACAAGTCAGGCAATGGCTACAAGAAAATAGTCCCTCATCTGCCCATATCTACTGCAGAGGAATCATTCATTCATTCACCGCTTTATCTTAATTCGAGTAGTAGGGAGGCTGGTGCCCATCTGCTGGCTCCGGGTGATGGTGGGGTACACTCACACAACCATTCATACTCACACTCACACCTAAGGGAGATATGAACAGCCAATTATCCTACTCTGCATGTTTTTGGACTGTGGGAGGAAACCAGAGTACCCGGGAGAAACCCACACAAGCACGCGGAGAACATGCAAACTCCACAAAGAAATACCCGAGCTGAGAATCGAACCTTGGCCTTTTTGATGTGAGGCAGATGTGCTAACCACTATGCCACCATGCCGCCTTTTCAGAGGGATCATTAAAAAGTTTAAAACAACTGGAACAGTGGTAAACGCCAGGCACAGTGAGAAGGATGGTGAGAGAAATAAAAAGTTCTCCAAAGCTCACTATTAAAGAATTGCAACAAATGGTAGCATGTTGGTGTCACAAAATCTCCAAAGCATCCCCCAGGCTCTATCTTTTCTCACTAACAGCCATAAACACAAACATCTAGAGCGGTACTGGGACTTCAACTGGGACTGTGTACTTTGGTCAGATGAGACCAAAGAAAAGATCCATCCAGAAAAGAACCTCATGCCCACCGTGAAATATGGGGGACAATTGGTGATCTTGTGGTCCTGTTTCTCTTCTACAGGACCTGGGAATCTTGTTTGGGTGTATGTCATCATGAACACTTTGAAATACCAGGACATTTTAAATCAAAATCTGGTGGCATCTGAACGAAAGCTGAAGATAGGTCATCACTGGGTCTTTCAGAAAGATAATGACCCTAAACACGCGGCCAAATCTACACAGAAATGTTTCACCAGACACAGAATCAAGCTCTTCCCATGGCCATCTCAGTCCCCAGACCTCAGCTCCACTGAAAACTTGTGAAGTGAGCAGAAGAGGAGAGTGCAGAGGAGAGGACCCCGGTCGCTGGATGGTTTAGAGAGATTGTGCAGAGGAATGGTCAGGGAGCCCCCTTTCTTTATTCTCCCGTCTTGTGAAACATTATAGGAGAAGATTAGGTGCTGTTTTATTGGTAAAAGCGAGTTGTACGAAGTATTAACATCTGGGGGCTAATAATTGTGACATACATCAAATCCATTTATCCTTTATCCATTGAGTTCCTACATTATTTATAAGAAAAAAAAACCCTGAATCTATTAGAAGCTAAAGAACATATCTTAACCAGGGTTGCCAATAATTATGTAGGGCAGTGTATGTTGATTATAAGGTGTTACCTAATTAATTCATCACTCTAGGTGTTAATTCAACACTGTTAATTTTGATGTATAGAAAGGATAATATCCATATTTCAGAAATGGTGGGGTAGGCCAAGAAAAAAGAGGAAGCTGAATTCTGCCTGGATGTTTATTTGAGACCAAGTGTGATGGCCTCTTGATAAAATATTATTAAGACTATATTGTTATTATTGTGATCCTACACTCCTCAAAGTCTATTGTCACTGATAATGATCAATTGTATTTATTCACTCATTTGCCAAACCACTTAATCCTAATAGGGTTGTGGGAGGGCTGCTGCCTATCTCAGTCGACACTAGGTGAAGGGGAGTCCACCCTGAACAGCATGCTAGATCATCACAGAGCTACACATACACATACACACACTCACATATATATATATATACACACACACACACACACACACACACACACACACAAATACACACACACACTCACACACGTACACTTAGAGGCTATTTGCAACAGCAAATGAGCCTAATGTGCATGTCTTTGGTTTGTGGTAGGAAACCAGAATACCTGGAAAGAACCCACACAAGCACATGCTTATTATTATTATTATTATTATTATTATTATTATTATTATTATTATTATTATTATTATTATAAGTAGTACAGTCGTAGTAGTAGTAGTAGTACAGGGATCGCTCACTTTACATGGTTAATTGGGACCGAGATCCCCATGCGACCATCGAAATCCCCGAAGGAGGTTCCCCCCCGCCCGACTGATGTATACATACATGCATATGTGTATATAATATCAATCAATACATATTCAATGATATAAATGCTTATAATAACAATTAAACATTAAAAAATAATGCATAAGTAAAATATAAATACACACACATCGATGCGTGTGCACATACACAGATGCGCGCCTCACAACAACGTAAGTTTTGATGGGAGATTTTGGGTTGTTTTTTGTTTTGTATTGATTGAGGTTTTTTTTTTTTTTTGCATAATTGGCCTTGTTTTTGTGGTATTTTCCTTAACTTTTCCCCCTATTCTTCCTCAATTTCCTTTTTTTTTTAATATTGATCAATTTTTTTTTTAATAATCATCGCTGCATGAATTGAAGTGTGAAGTAGCGAGGGATCTCTGTATTATGTTTTTGCCTAAAAAAAACTGTCAGTAATGTAACAGAAAAGCACCGCAGCATAAAGTTCATTATTTAATGGTAGACTGAACATCACAGTAAGAAATGCATTTAAAGGAGAAACAAATTTATCTGATCCATTCGTGTTTTTAGAAATAAAATGTGTACTTTCTTAAAGGTTAAGTGGTGCTTGTTGTATGTTGCAGGAGCCTAGACAGTCGGTTCGCTTGTGTAACTCAAAATTCACAGACAGCGCAGATCTTTAACAAAAGCCTCTTACAATTATTCTGGTTTTCAGCTCTGAGTGTATCATGTGGAAACAATGGTCAATGACATACTGTTATGTCTGAATTTTACATACCGGAACAAGCACAACACATCCAATGTGAAAGGCCAGATTGCGTCTGATGGAGCTTTTTGGAATGTAGAGTGGAGTGTATATGAATTATATTCTGAAGCTAAAATTCAAATACAATATACAAGGTAAGGTCAAAAGGTAAATGTGAAGTTTATAACAGAGTCATCATCAACTTATTCTGCTTAATTCGGGTTCGGGTCTCAGGGGCAGCGGCCCAAGCAATGAGGTCCAGACGTCCCTCTCCCCAGCCACTTCGTCCAGCTCTTCCAGGGGGACACAGAGGAGTTGCCAGACCAGCCAAGAGACATAAACTATCCAGCGTTTTCTAGGTCAACCCCGAGGTCTCTTCCCAGTTGGATATGCGCGAAACACCACATTGGGGGCATTTGGGAGGCATTCTAACCAGATGCCTGCGCCACCTTAACTGGCCCCTCTCAATGCAGAGGAGCAGTGGTTCTACTCAGAGCTCCCCCCAGATGGCTGAACTTCTCACCTTATCTTTAAGGGAGAGCCCCACCACCTGGCAAAGGAAGCTCATTTCTGCCACTTCTATCCACGATCTTGTTATTTTAGTCACTACCCAAAGCTCGTGACCATAGGTGACGGTTGGAACATAGATCAACTGGTAAACTGAGAGCTTTACCTTGCAGCTCAGCTCCCTCTTCACCAGTACAGGCTCCACTTTACAGCAGAGGCTGCAGTGATCCACGTGTTGATCTCCCACTCCATCCTTCCCTCACTTGTGAACAAGACCCTGAGATACTTCAACTCCTCCACTTGGGGCAGAACCTTATTCCCGACCTAGAGGGTGCAAGGCACCCGTTTCCTATTGAGAACCATGGCCTCGGACTTGGAGGCACTGATTCTCATCCCAGCTGCTTCAGACTTGACTGCGAATTGCTCCAGTGAGAGCTGGAGGTCTCGGCACGCTGAAGCCAAAACGTCAAGATCATCCGCAAAAAGCAGAGACGAGATCCGATGGCCACCAAACCAGAACTCCTCAACGCCTCAGCTGCGGCTAGATATTCTGTCCATAAAAATTATTAACAGAATCGGTGAGTAAGGACAGCTGTGGCGGAATCCAACTTTCACTGGAAACGAATTCCACCTGTTGTTCCCAATGCAGAACAAATTCAGGCTCTGGTGATACAGCGACCAAATGGCCCGTAGCAAAGATTCTGGAATGCAGTACTCCTGGAGCACGCCCCACAAGATAACCCGAGGGACACGGTCGAAAGCCTTCTCTGAATTGTCCCTGAGTGTGAATCTGAGTACACTGTATGTGAGTGTGTGTGTGTGTGTGTGTGTGTGTGTATGTTGTCCCTGTGATGGTCTGGCGAGCTGTTTAGGGTGTACCCAGCCTTCATATAGTGTTGGTGAGATATCCTCCAGGCTTGCCATGACTCAAATAAGATTAAGCATTCATTAAACGAGTGAGTGAGAGTAATTTCATGCAGTAGCTGTTTATTATCAGTTCATTTTCTGAACCGTGTAATCCTAATTAGGGTTGCAGGGAGGCTGGCACCCATTCCAGCCGACTCTGGGCGATGGCAGAGTACACCCTGGACAGCTCGCCAGGTCCTTGCAGGTCAGAAACATGCTGACGGCTTTGCAGCCTACTCTTGTTGAAAGTCAGCAATGGTTCTTTTACATGAACCTCACACCATAGACAGTGACAGACATGGCTGGCCTTTGATAACCCAGTCAGCTGCTCTGGGGGGACAATGACAAAATTGTGGAGAGTAGGACTCGAACCCCCAACCTTTGGATCAGCGATCCAGCGCCCTATACCACTAGACCACCACTGCCCACGCTGTTTATTATTATTATTATTATTATTATTATTATTATTATTATTATTATTATTATTATTATTATTATTATTATTATTATTATTATTATTATTATTATTATTATTATTATTATTATTATATGAACCCTGCAATGGCCTGGCAAGCTGTCCAGGGTGTACTCTGCCGTCAGCTAGGATGGGCACTAGTCTCCCTCAACAGTTATAATGGTTGAGCATTTCAGAAAATGAATGAATGAATGAATAACTGTGTAGTGTACAATAAAATATTTGGTACCAGCAGATTTACACTGAGAACATTACATATGCATTATACCAATTTAAATTCCTCTAGAAATATAATATTTTCATTTTAATGGCTGTAAATTACTATACACATATATACATATGGGGGCAGTGGTGGCCTGGTGTTATAGGGTGCTGGATTGCTGATCCGAAGGTTGGGGGTTCAAGCCCCACTCTCATTGGGTTGTCACTGTCCCCTCAGTGCAGCTAACTGGGTTATCAAAGGCCGGCCATGTCTGTCATGGTCTATGGTGTAAGGTTCATGTAAAATTAATGTAAAAGAACCATTGCTGACTTTCAACAAGAGTAGCTGCATAGCTGTCAGCATGTTTCTGACCTGCAAGGGCCTGGTGAGCTGTCCAGGATGTACTCTGCCATCGGCCAGAGTCGGCTGGAATGGATGCCAGCCTCCCTGCAACCCTAATTAGGATTACACGGTTCAGAAAATGAATGAAGGAATATATACATACAGTATATGAAATGATGTACAATATCTACATTCTATTATGTAAGTAGCCAGATTAATTAACTTTTGATTATTTCAACCATTCCTGTGTGTGTTCAAAGCACCTTGTGTGTGTGTGTGTGTGTGTGTGTGTGTGTGTGTGTGTGGTATAACTTTAAACAGGAAAGCTGGTCATAACCCGCCCTCACAGATAACACATCCATCCCTGTGATACACCAACTTCCAGTCCGTTACCAGATAGCAACACAAAGGAACCTGTGTCTGTTCAAACACTTCTTCCTGTCCGTAGGTGACAGTTCCACTTGTATTTGCCCAGGCAGAAATATGAGCAACACAGGTGAGCAACTACACACACACACACACACACACACACACACACACACAAAATGATTATGGATGTACAAATTGCAATACGGTGTTATGCGCCTATACATGTCCGCTTTTACATTGTGGCCCTCACCTTATGCATTCTATCCACCCTTTGCTTCAGGTAAGGAATTGCTGATCATCTTTGAGCAAGAGGCAGAGCAGTGGGCCTCTTACATGTATTCCATCCTTGCCGGATCCGTTCCAGAGAATGGAATCTGTTGCTTCAACATCGCTATGGTATCCAGTCGGCAAGTCAACTTCCTGGAGCTGAGCAGCTACAAGTGTAAACTGCTCATACTGTCGCGGGGTATGCTGGAAAACATGTGCCAGCTGCACCGCTTCTTCTTAGCGCGTGTGCTGAAGCCTGAGGTGTATGTGGTGGTGCTGCTGTGTGGTGTTGAAAGCCTAGAACCCCTGCTAGAACTCATTCCTTTCAAAGGCGAAGAATGTCTTCAGATCTCGTGTGAACAAAATGCACAGGAGTACCGCTCGGCCGTGCTCGACGTCATTCACAAAGGTAGGTCTCATAATGAAGACGTCGGAGGAAGGAGAAATTGATGACCGTGGATTGTGAGAACTGTGAGGTCAATAATGGGAACTGAAAAAATAAAAATGGTAAAGATGTTCAGGAAGAAGGGATTGGGATTCTTTACTATGTGAGGATGAAACATTTTGAAGGACAAATCTGTTGATGTGTCTTCGTGGTTTATCAAAAGTAGGAGTGGAAGTCACATTTAATAAACACCCCAAGTGAATTGCTTTAAAAAATCCCCAGTAAATTATATTCTTTCTCAGATGAAGGACGCAACAGCCACTAATGCAGGAGTCTGGCTGTGCTAAATAACTTGCCACAGCGGGTTTAGCAGTGCTAGAGGAACTTAATCAGGTTACATTCTGCCAGCATGATCGCTGATCCTGAGGACTGTAATTACAGAGGGGGGGGAGGGAGATTGAGAGAGAGGGAGGGAGGGAGAGAGAGAGAGAGATGTTTTCCACATGTTTGAATCTTCATTATCCACACTGAGCTTTGACAAGTCTATTAGCATCCGTCAACAATATATCATCCATCTGAAAAATAAGAGATATTAGTGGTTAGCAATACCTGATTCAAGACTAAACATCCTTCAAACGTTTTACTTTCGTATAAACTCGAAATAAATATACTCCTCTATTATATTATTCAAATATACTGTTGTATTTTAGAGATCACCCTCATATTTAATTATAGTCAGGACGTTAAAACAGCATTATTCATAAACAATAGCAACTGAACCTGTACTGTGGGTAATGTTTGCTCCAATAACATTGGTCTGACTGTGTAAATGCAATAAATGTAGTATGTAGACACTGTTGCACCTCTTTAATGAGTATATACTGCATCACTCAAATACATAATTTCTCTTGAAGCTCGGTAAATTTCCATTAAAGCTTTACTATCTATCTAGCTACTAGTACCTGAGTCGTAGGATGACCATTGGCAACCCGCCATGAAGGATAATGCTGTGGTTATCATCTTCATGGAGGTTTTCTTGGCAGGATTAGTGCAGTGGTTTGCCATTGCCTTCTGCACGATGCAAGCCTACGGGCAATTTAGAACGGCCAATTAACCTACTGTGCATGTATTTGGATTGTGGGAGGAAACCCACACAAGCAGGGTGAGAACATGCAAACTCCACACAGAAACGCCCAGGCCGGGAATCGTCTGTGAGGCAGACGTGCTAACCACTACGCCACCGTGCCGCCCACAACGCTGTACTATAAGGTCCACAAATAAGTTTTTATAACAAGCAATTGGACATAGGAAATAAGCAAACATACATTTTGTTTAAACAATTTAGGCACCACATTTCTCAATGGAGCAGCTTTGCTGGATGATTTGCTGTGGCGACCCCTGAAGGGAACAGCCAAAAGAAAAAGAAGGAGAAGATTTCTCAATGGAGCAGCATGGTGGCTTTGTGTTTAGCATGCCTGCATCACAGGAAGGAGGCCTGGGTTCGATTCCCAGCTCGGGTGGTTTTGTGTGGAGTTTGGATGCTCCCTGTGCTCGCCAGAGTTTCCTTCAGGTACTCTGGTTTATTCTCACAGTGAAAAAACACGCACAGTATGTGATGCCAGGAACATTCAGTCTGACCTAAAGATGCAGGAGACAGAGCATGATAATACAGAAGAGGTTTATTGCACACAGGGAAGGCACTAGGGTACGGGAAAATCGTGGTCACCGTCGAGATGAGGGGAAACACGAAAACCAAAAACTACTAAGGGAAACTTCAGAGTGGGAACTGGTCGAGCACGGAGCTGAGAACCAGGAGCCAGAGAGATCACGGGAAACGGGATCGAGAAGAGGGACAATCCTCTCGCACTGGGAGGTGATGGCTGAGTAGAATCAGGTGTGTGTTCCGGACTCCACCCGCGTGTGACAGCCATGCCCCTTGCCAGCAACTGCAGTATATAAAGAGAGTTAAAAGCTGCTAAATTCAGAGCCTCTCCCAACACAGTAAGCTAATTGACTGTTTTAAATCACCCCAAGGTGATTTAATGCAAACTCCACACAGAAACGCCCAGGCCAGGAATTGAACCCAGGCCTTCTTGCTGTGAGGCGGACGTGCTAACCACTACGCCACGCAAGTGTGAATGGTTGTGTTAGTGTTGGCCTGTGATGGCCCACAGTGCTGTCCACTGTGTACCATGCCCTCAACCAAAGTTGGCTGAGATGGGCGCCAGCCTACCCACGACCTTAATAATGATTAAGCGACTTACAAAATGATTCTATGCAATTGATTCTGGTTGAGGGGAGGCCGATGCCCATCTCAGCCAACTCTGGGAAAGGCAGAGTACACCCTGGACAGCTCGCCAGGGCTGACGGCTATGCAGCCTACTCTTGATGAAACTCAGCAATGGTTCTTTTACTGCCTCACACCACAGACAATGAGAGACATGGCCGGCCTTTTATAATGCTGCACTGGGGCAAAATCATATTCCCTCAAAAAAAATTGTAAATGGCGGTAAAAATGTAAGTAATTTGTTCCAAGTTATGTAAATAAGCCTAAAACTTCAATCCACTGGCATGCTGTCCAAAAAGATTTATAATACAGCAGTACCTCACCTTACGAAATTAATCCGTTCCAGAGGCAGATTCGTAACCTGGATTTTTTGTAAGTAGAACCACATTTTACATGTAAAACTCGTGATTCATTCCAAGGCCCCCAATACTACCCCCTAAACACTTTAAAAATTATAAAAGCATACCTTTTAAGGTACTTACTTCGTGTTGACCATGTCTTCTTAGCAGAGTTATAATCTGACAAATACTTATGCAAGGTTAAAAGCCAGAGCCAAAAAATAAAGTTGCAATGAGTCCACTTGAAAAACTCATGAAACAACAGTAACTCTGTGCTTTACACGAAAAGCATCATGGGTATTATGGAGATACAGCTCCATAATAGCCAATGTAAAGGGGCTGCGTCATTCCTTCCTAGCCAATGGGAGTCCAGTGGGGCAAGATGTTGGGAGATAGCCAATGGGAGGGAGCTTCGTCATCCCTCCTGACCAATGGGAGGCCAGCAGGGCGGGATGTTGGGAGATAGCCAATGGGAGACCAGCGGGGCAGGATGCCAGGAGATAACCAATGGGAGGTCAGTGGGGCGGGATGTTGGGAGATAGTTAATGGGAGAGCAACTCGTGTATTGTTTGAATTTCTGAGATGGTGCTTTTGTAACGTGAACTTGCTTCGTATCCAGAGAAAAACATTTTTGGAAAATGTTTTTCGTAACCTGGATTTTTCTTTTGTTGGGACTATCGTAAGTTGAGGTACCACTGTACAGTATTAAGTGATTATTAGGTGACTCAAAGAATGATTTAAAAACTTATTTCAGATTGAAAGTTTTTAATTTGCTCTGAATAATTCTCCACATCATAAAAAAAATTCATGTTCTACAATTGTTTTATTATTCTTTCAAAATACAGTGATTCCTCGCTACTTCGCGAGTCAATTCATGCGGATTCAGTGCATCACGGTTTAAAAAAAAACAATTAATCAAATTAAAAAATAAGGAATTTAAGAAAGAATAGGAAAGTTACGGAAAATGCCACAAAAACAAGGCCAATTATGCAAAAAAAAAAACCCCTAAACAAACATAAAATGAAAAAACGACCCTACTTACTACTTACATTTTTATGAGAGGTGCGCAGCTGAGTGCATGGACGCACATCTGCATGCATGTGCGCGTCTGTATGTGTCTGTATTCATACTTTATTTACATCTTATGCATTATTTTTGAATGTTTAATTGTTATTATAAGCATTTATAGTGTTGAATATGTATTTATTGATATTATATACACATATACATGTACGTATATGTCAGTCAGGGGTGCGCATTTCGGTGGTTGTGGGGGGATCTCGGTCCCAATTAACCGTAGAAAGTGAGGGATCCCTGTATTTTCAATACCAGACCGAATTGCATTGTAGCAGGTGCTTCCAGCTATCTCACAGTATTCTATAATAATTCCATGAAAATCCTGAACAAAATATGAAATGAAAGTATTTGATATTAATGATGTGTTTTTTTAAAAAAAAATCATTCCTTTTTTAAGAATTAGACTCGTAGTCCACCAAACATGACTTTGTCGCCTTGTAATGACGAGGAGGTTCTTATCTTGAGAGACGGCTGCAATTTTCTAACTAGGTTTCTCTGAGAGGAAGAGGACAAGAGGAACATAGATAGCAAATAAGAAAGATAGACTACAATCCAGAGCTGTGAAATACTGCATTGCCATCTTAATCATTAATACTCACTCTAAGATGTGGCTTATAACAGAATAAAGAGAGGGAAACGTAAAATAAAACAAAGAAAAAAATAAAATAAAATAATGTTTTGACAACTCGGTTGCAGTGCTTCACTGTAAATTCTAACTTTTTATCCAAAATGATGGATAGAGCTACCTGCCATGGAGATTATATCACAAACCAGCTTTACAAACAAGTAGCACCAACACAAAATCAGTTCTGGCATTAAAACGTACTGTGGGTATTTACTAAGAAGTTGCAGTTACAAGATTCCACGTGGAAGGCGTGGATTCCGAGATTTTGGCGACATGTTCATTTCCACAAGTTCATTTTTCAAGGCGCAAAATATGGGTGGAGAATATGTAAATATTCAAGTGTACGAAGTTTTTGCGAATATAATTTTATATTTACTACTGATAAAATGGAGAGTGTGGAAAAGAGGTGAAGAAGCGTGTGCAGGCAGGTTGGAATGGTTGGAAAAAAGTGTCCGGTGTGATATGTGGTAGGAAGCTTTCGGCAAGAATGAAAGGAAAAGTGTACAAGACGGTGTTGAGGCCAGCGATGTTGTATGGTTTAGAAACAGTGGCGTTGAGGAAAAGACAGGAGGCAGAGCTGGAGGTAGCAGAGATGAAAATATTGAGGTTCTCTTTGGGAGTAACGAGGATGGATAGGATCAGGAATCAGCACATCAGAGGGCCAGCACATGTAAGAGGTTTTGGAGACAAAGTCAGAGAGGCTAGATTGAGATGGTTTGGACATGTACGGAGGAGGAATAATGAATATATTGGTAGTAGGTTGCTGAGATTGGAACTACCAGGCAGAAGGCCTAGAGGAAGTCCAAAGAGGACATTTTTGGATGTGGTGAAGGAGGACATGAAGGTCGTTGGTGTAAGAGAAGACGATGCAGAGGATAAGGTGAGATGGAGGCAGATGATTCGCTCTGGTGATCCCTGAAGGGAAGAGCTGAAAGGAAAAGAAGAAGAAGAAGAAGAAGAAGAAGATTTACTACTGATAAAAAGCCTGTTGTATACTTTGCACCTTATTTATGGCATCTCATTTGTGGTGCATTGAGAAGACCCTCTATTTTGCTTCACCATGGTGTTTCATTAGAAAATGACATAATCTAATATAGATCTCTATATAACTTTTGATTACAACCAAAAAGCAGCATATTTGTATGTTATTTGTATGTGAGGAAACCCCTTCGTGAATTACTCACACCTGAGTGTCATCTGTTTGTTTGCGACCCTGCGGTAACTGTACAGAAGCTGTTTTGGACTCTTTAGTAAACCTGGCTCAAAATGTGTTCTTTACAGTTATTGTATTGAGTGAAACTCTATAAATACTGTAGCCGCTTAATTGAGCCCAGGTGATGGTCAAATCACGTACTACTCACTACATAGTGCAAGAGATAGTCACTAATCAAGCAATATATGCCAGAATGCCCAGTGTAGCTATCTGGGTTATCAAAGGCTGGCCATGTCTCTGACAGTCTATGGTGAGAGGTTCATGTAAAAGAACCATTGCTGACTTTCATCAAGAGTAGCCGCAAAGCCGTAAAGCCGTCAACGTGTTTCTGTCCCTTGCTAAAAAGGGTTGTGTCAGGAAAGGCATCCGACGTGAAAACCTATGCCAAATTGAATATGCGAATCAGATGGCAACCCCAGAAAAAGCCGAAAGGAAAAGATTTAATTCCCAATATATTGATTATGAGGTTGTGAATGAGGAGTGATTTCAAACACTAGGATCGATTCCTTTCCTGCAATGACAAAGGCATCTTTCTCACCTGGTATTACATGCGTATTACATCAGTTCACTCCTGGCAATTGTTTTCTTCACACACATCTCGACCCATAACTTATGATCATATCTCACTTCCCTGTTCTATATGCAAATAAACACATACATCATTCATTTTGCAAATTGAGAGGAAACTATGTAGGTCCCATGACTTTTGAAACATCCTGAATAATTGCACAGTGGATGAAAATATAATCAAATATCAAACTATCTCCCAAATTGTCCAATGGGAAATGCGCGGCAAATAAATAAATTATTAGCATATTAAATAGAACAATGTTTTCACATTCTGTTTAGCCGTGGTGCTCAGTGGTGGTGGAAAGGATGAGTTGACCAATGTCTTCCCAGGTGCGTTATGCGAAATTGGCAATTAAATATGCTGCCAAGACAATTTACAAAATTATATTCTGATTGATGACAGGGGAAGATTCTCACTTGAAATTCTGGTCATGTGACATAGAATTTAGATTTAAAGCAAATAATGCATTACACATTTATGTATATTAGCATGAGTCAGCAAAATTAAAGCAGCAAATCGAGGCCAAAAATATTAAAGAAAACATCAAACTCCTAAACAGATAAAAAAAAATAACATCTAAAAACAGCCATAGATTTAAATGAGGCAAATATATTTTAATTAATTGATGATCAAAGAGTTTATTTTATTTTATTTTTTAAGCCTATATATGAAGGGCTTTCTTCAGAAGGGCAGCGTGTCTTCTGTCTTGCGATGGCCTGGCGAGCTGTCCAGGGTGCACTCTGTCCTCGCCTAGAGTCGGCTGAGATGGGCGCCAGTTTCTCTGCAACTCTAATTTGGATTAAATGGTTCAGAAAATGAATGAATGAAGATGATGATGACAATGATGAGGTGTAAGCACTAAGATTTATGCATACACAAGTCTTAATGAGTATGCAAATGAGAACCAGGTGCAGCTGGTAATAAGGGAGATGAGAGGAATCAGTTTCTTTCAATTATATCCTTATTGTAAATTCAAAACATCTTTTAAATACAGTATGTTTCTTTTTTCATTCACACTTTCATCGGTTTGTGAGCCATTTAATCCAAATAGGGTTACAAGGAAATTTGAGCCTACGTCATCCATCGCCGGTTGAAGGTGGGAACACCTTGAGCAACTTAAAAATCCATTGACGTTCCAACACATACAACTGAAGACACCCACATTATCACCGAGTAGCAATGTGAAACAGCCAGTTTATGTGCATGTCTTTGGACTGTGGGAGGCACCCATAAAACCCCTCTTAATCACCGGGGGTGGAAGGGGGTGGGGGGAGACCTTTCTCAAGCCAGGACTTGAACCCAGGACGTTTTTGATGTGCAGCATTATGTGCTAACCATTACGCCACAGTACCGTCCATTTCCCCCTCAAGTGAATGCACACACTTGACTTATGATTACATTTAAAGAACCGCGATCCATTTTCACTTTGATCTGGCTTTATTCAAATCAGCCGTTGTGAAGATTATTTTAAGCATTCATTTATTGTTCTAGCGAAACAGTGAAAATGATTCAGCTAAATGTTATCAATTTTAATCAGACCTTGCTTTTGCTACCATGTTAAAGTTCATTCAATTGTTGTAAGAAAGAAGAAATTAAAGTCTGTATAAGTAATTTGCATGATACAGCCTCCCACATCCTTTTTAGGAGGAACACAAGTTTTAGACCACGGGTGTTCAATCTCAACTGCCAACTCATTCTATGTGGCCAACAAGAGCCTTCAAAGAATATGCTTATCATACATTCTTTGCATCGACCATTTGTTAAACCTGGGGTGTGTGCGTAGGACCCAGAGATGCAGGAGACCAAAAGAAAGTTCAAACGATTTATTAAACACTAGGGATAGTAAATTACGGGAATACTAAGTCAAGGGAACTGGTCGAGCACGAAGCAAGAACCAGGAGTCAAAGAGAAAGCCGAGGAGCAGATTCACAGGGAAAACAATCTTCTGACATCGGAGGGAAGCGCGCCGCTCCCATTTATAGCTGGCTGCTTGCTGCTTGCAGACAGGGATGAGGTGTGCTCTGCTTGGAACTCGCCTACCGGCAACCTTTCTACCACGGGCTTAATTAGGGAAACATTAAATACTGGGTGTCGGTCAGACGGGGGTAAACCTGTGATGAAATCCACCGCAATGTGCGACCAGGGGTGATGGGGAACAGGTAAGGGTTGGAGAAAACCCATGGGTGCACTATGGGAGGACTTGCTCCGGGCACAGGTTGCGCAAGCTCCCACAAACTCCCTGGTGTCAGCTGCCATCGTTGGCCACCAGAAGCGTTGTCGGAGCAGGAACAAAGTTCGGTGGGCTCCAGGGAGGCAGGCTAACATTGAGGAATGAGCCCACTGGAGTGTTGGGGTTCTGGCCAGCGGGGGAACATATAGACAACCTTGGGGCACCCGATGGGTGCCGGTTCCCCCCTGATTGGCGTCCCGAACTAGTTGTTCTACCGCCCATTGGGCTGCTCCGAGTATACAAGAGGAGGGCATGATGGTCTCCATGGTAGTGTCTTCACCCAAGGAGAACTGCCTGGAGAGAACATCTGGCTTTGTATTCCGGGAGCCAGGTCGGTCTGTCAGTGTAAACTTGAACCTCCCCAAGTAGAGTGACCATCATGCCTGACGGGAGTTCAACCTCTTGGCTGTACAGAGGTAGGATAAGTGTTTATGGTCAGTTCAGACCACGAAGAGGTGGGCTGCCCCTTCCAGCCAGTGCTTCCACTCCAGGAGCCCCAAGAGCACTGCCAGCAGCTCGTGTTTCCCAACATCGTGATTCTGTTCCGCTGGGGACAAGTGATGGGAGAAGAAGGTGCATGGGTGGAGCTTCTGCTCTTTGGGAGACCATTGGGAGAGGACCGCCCACACCCCTGAGTCCGAAGCGTTGACTTCCACCACAAACTGCAGTGAGGGGTCCGGGTGGATCAATACGGGCACGTGGACGTATTTCGCCTTCAGCCTGTCAAACGCCACCTGCGCACTTGGGGACCACTGGAACGGGTTCTTGAGTGATGTCAACTGTGTGAGGGGGGCTGCTAGGCAGCTGTAGTCCCGCACGAACCGGCAATAGAAGTTTGCGAACCCCAGGAACCTCTGCAGCTGTTTCTGCATCCCTGGAGTCGGCCACTCCGCCACTGCCTTCACCTTTGCCGGATTGGGTCCTATCTGCCCCTTCTCCACGATGAACCCCAGGAAACGAGACTGAGGGGACATGAAACTCGCATTTTTCTGCCTTAACGAACAATCTGTTCTCCAGGAGCCTCTTCAGTACCATTCTCACATGGCGGAGATGTTCGTCTTGGTCTCTAGAGAAGATCAGAATGTCGTCCAGGTATACGAATACAAAGTGGTTCAGCATTTCCCTAAGCACATTGTTGACCAGAGCTTGGAAAACTGCCGGGGCATTGGTTAGTCCGAATGGCATGACCAGGTATTCGAAGTGCCCCAGGGGCGTGTTGCAAGCCGTCTTCCACTCGTCCCCCTCCCGAATTCGGACTAAGTGGTAGGCATTTCTTAGGTCTAGCTTGGAAAAAACAGTAGCATCGTGGAGATGGGTGAAGGTTGGATCGATTAGGGGGGGGAGGGTACTTGCTTTTAATGGTGATCTGGTTCAGGCTCGTGTAATCGATGCAAGCTCTCAGGGTCTTGTCCTTTTCGACGAAGAAGAATCCCGCACCTACCGGGGAAGACGAGGGCCGAATGAGACCTGCAGCCAGCAACTCGTTAATGTATGCCGCCGTAGCAGCTTTCTCCGGGTTCGAGAGGTTGTATACTCGCTGGGAAAGGAGCGTGGAACCTGGGAGTAGGTCAGTGGCGCAGTTGTATGGTCGATGAGGAGGTAAGTAGCCAATAAATACGTCTACAGGATGAGAGTGTTGCGCGGAGTGTAGCATACCTTGAATTTGCAGGCGATTTCTGGGTGTCATGGAGAATCCTCTCGTCGCTGTCGGGCTCTGCCTTGCGGGGCACTGGGCGAGGTAATGGCCCTTCTCAGCACAGTAGATGCAGAGACGGTTGGCCAGCCGTCGGTGCCTCTCTTCAGCCGTCAGTCTGGTGTGGTTCACCTGCATGGGTTCTTGGCTGTCATCTTCTCTCAGAGGGGGAAATGGCGAGTGAGTACGAGGTGGGGCCCCCTTCCGGGATCTATCGCTCTCTCTCAGCTGGTTGTCCAGTCTGGTAGACAAGGGGATTAATTCCTCCAGAGTAGTTGTCTCATCTCGGGCCGCAAGCTTGTCTTTCAGCCGTTCGTTGAGCCCCTGCAGGAAAGCCCCCCAAAGCGCGGGGTCGTTCCAGCCGTTTTTGATGGCAAGAATCCGGAATTGGATGGTGTACTCCGCCACTGACTATGAGCCTTGCCGAATACGTCGGAGCTGGGAGCTCGCCTCATCCCCTTTCGCTGGACGATCGAAAACCATCTTCATTTCTTGCATGAACTGATCTACCTGGGAGCATACTTCCGGGATATGGGTAGTGACTGTTAGCGCCCAGGATGAGGCTTGCTCTGTGAGTAGGCTCATAATGAAGGCGGTTTTAGCTAGATCAGTGGTGTATGTAAGCGGCTGCCTTGCTGAAGACGAGCGAGCACTGGTGAAGGAATTGTGCACAGGAGCCGATCTCACCCGAATACTTTCTGGCGTGGGGATGAGAGGTTCTCGGTGCGCTTGGTGTATCACTGGCGCTGGCGCTGCTGCCCAAGCGGAAAGTGAAGGATGAGGGAGCGGGGTCGCGGCAGCGAGGTGAGTGGCGATGGCGTCCATCCTTCCGCCGAGCTGTGCCAAGCTGGTGGTTATGTACTGGAGATTGTCCATCATCTGATGCAAGGTGGCGTCATGTCATCCCAGCAGGGTGCCCTGATTGAATAGTGTCTGCCGAAGCTGTGCAGTCTCCGCTGGGTCCATGTTTCAGGTCAGAAGATTCTGTTAAGCCTGGGGTGTGTGCGTAGGACCCAGAGATGCAGGAGACCAAAAGAAAGTTCAAACGATTTATTAAACACTAGGGATAGTAAATTACGGGAATACTAAGTTAAGGGGACTGGTCGAGCACGAAGCAAGAACCAAAGAAAGCCGAGGAGCAGAGTCACGGGGAAAACAATCTTCTGACATCGGAGGGAAGCGCGCTGCTCCCATTTATAGCTGGCTGCTTGTTGATTGCAGATAGGGATCAAGTGCGCTCTGCTTGGAACTCGCCTATCGGCAACCGCCACGCCACGCCCCTCGCCAGCGCCTGCAATGATTAAAGAAGAGTTACTTCCGCCAGCCAGCACAGACCATAACACCATCACCTTTAAACCTGATTCATCATCCTTCCACTAGGTGGCAGCAGCCTATTTTAAGTAACTAGCTAGTCACTGACAGAAAACGCAACCATCTTTGCTGCTACCAGCACCATAATTGTTGGCTATAATTCAGTTTAGGTGCCACAGATTCTTCATTGGCTTCCACATAGTATTCAGAAATCTTCTTGGAAATGTCAGAAAGGGATATGTTTGTGTTGGATATTGATATCATTGACATCTGGCAGTCTGTTAAATGAGGGAAGCACTATATCATAAAATACAGTATGCTAATTATTGCATCATGTTATTTATATGTTCATTCTCATGCATGCTTTGTGAAATTTAACGAAATCCATAAAACCGAGTTTTGACTAAACGCCCTGATAGGGTTTCATTAAAAGGACATTCTCTTTAACTTAATGTACGGTCAGCCAGCTCATCTTCTCATACTGGAAAGGTTTGGAAAAAAAAAAAAAAAAAGTTATATTTCCTGACTTTTGAACAAAATCAATTTTGGTGTTGATCTGCCCTGCTGTTTACTTCAGAGTCTCTGGCATTGTCTACCATCATGAACAGTTCTTAGCGAACTAACGACAAACATTATCAAGCAATAACAACAAGCAAACTCAAGAGTACTAAATTTATGTTTTTATTTACAGGAAAGTATGTACAAACTAAAATAGTAAACTATTTAAAAACAGACCACATGCAGCTAAAAGTTGTGTCTAAATGTGAAAAACTTCAATGCAACTATCAATCAAAAAGTAGTTCCAGATACGTTCTCAGCCAGTTTCTCCGATCATCATGCAGTAACCCAGCGTCCTCACCCACCCACTCACCACTGGCGTCCAGGTTGTTAAAGCATTTTGTTCAGTGAACATCTCAATTTACTAACGCAGAGAAAAGTATCTCCCAAATGCCATTAGAAATCAGAGAGCTGTGGGTTTTAAAATGGGTTTTAATAGATTGCGCTACTACGGAAGTGTATGAGGGAGGAAAACATGTTCACCATGTTACATGATCTGTAAGAAATTATTTCTTATTTTGAACAATCTAACCATGAATATAAATACACTGGTGGACCCTTATAGTGGTAGCAACATCAATACCGTAATGGTACATATTTGACAAAATCACATTTTAGTAAAAGAAGGGGTTCCTTTGTCTGAGAGCAGCCACCACTGCTTAGTATCTATGGCTGTGTGCATTTAGCTCAGTGTGAAGGGAGGCATTCATCTTCATATATCATTGGTCACAGAGTTTGTGAGTCACTATAAGAGATAGTTTCTCCAAACTGTGGTGTATTGGTTAGCATGTCTACCTGAAATGCACCCTTTAATGCCAGCAGGACCGTATGGTCCTCTTTCAAAAATGCTAATAACTATTAGATCCATTGTACTCAGTGCAAATGTTTTATACTTGTGGCGTTACCTGAGGTAACACAGCTTGGTCCCACCTGCCTCAGTCAGCTGTGAGACGACCTTGAATGTGCAGGATTGTGTTGTTCATGAATTTGTGAGAGTGCTTTTATTTGTTATTATTATGTTATTATTATGTTATTATTATTATTATTATTATTTGTGTTATTATAATTTTGTTGAAAGAAATGTGTTCCGGGTAGTTTCCTTAGGCCTTTTTGATTAAGAAAAACTAGTGGTAATTTTTTTAACTGCAAAAAATAATTCGGCCATTAAAGGGTTAAGAAAGACCATGGTTCAAGTCACTGTTCTGTACATGCTTCCAAGGGTTGACTCTGGATAAGCCGGTCCCTCCCAGAATCTAAAAATATGCACAGTTGGCAAATTGGCTGCTCTGAATTGCCTCTAGGTCAGTGCTTCTCAATTATTTTCTGTGGCGCCCCCTCAAGGAAGAAAAAAACATTTCACGCTCACCGTCCCGGGAGCGACTATAAATAGTATAATTTGTCTATAAAAGTGTTATTAGTACACAGCTGCATAACACTGTATCTTTATTAACATTAAAAACAGAAAAAGAAAGAAATATAGTTCAACTTACAACAAAGAAAAACTTCATTAACATTGTTTTTTAATCTGTAACAGAAAAGAATTAAAAAAAAATACATCCTTATTTAAACCCATTTACTTATGTCTTAATATCTCCGCCTCTCTCCACCTTGCTCTTCGTTCCTGATGGAAATTTTTCCATGTTGTTTCTTCAGGGGTTGTTTACTTCGCTTCATATTGTTTGCTTGTGTGAAAAACTGCTACACCAGATCGTGGCAATGAGAATGCCACTGCCAACTAGTGGAGTGGAGGTGCAACTACACTTAATACATTATTCCAGAAAAACATAGGTTTCCCAGGGTCATACACGTCACCCCCCAGCATCATCCCACACCCCCCAAGGGGGGGGGTGCACCTCACTATTTGAGAAGCACTGCCCTAGGTGTATGTGTAATTGTGAATGGTTTTGTGTGTGTTGAGGTTGTGGTGGCCTGATAAACTGTTCAGGGTGTACGCCACTTTTGCCTAGTGCTTGCTGCGATAGGCTTCATCCTCCCTGTGATCTTAGTAGGAGTAAGTGGTTTAAAAAATTAGCAATATGATGATGAGGCAGGGTTGCAAAATAAGCTAATAAAAATATACAGACAGCAAATGTATAGCTTTTGTGTATAGGGGCTGAATGCATTATGATAAAGGTCCGCTTCTCAGTTATACTTAGGACACTATTATTGTTTTTGTAGTGTTTTAATGCTGTCATACTATTATTTGGCTGCAAACACTCATTACTCTACCCACATCTCTCTCACTTTCTTTCTCTCCCACACATACTGCACCCTCATCCTGTATATGCTCGGGTAATACACACAATACTGGGTCAGGAAAGTCAAGTGCAAATATTATTGCAAGGATAGAAGAGTGTATGCAACATGGATTTGGACATTATTCTTTTTCCTTCATAACACTCAGCTGGCACTGAGCACCAGAATAAATTCTAATACAATGTAGTGGGGTCGAGTAAATTTGACTTAACGAGGACAGACACAGACAAAACAATGAACCACAGTGCAAAGAAACACATGAGTTATCACCTGAATATATTCTAAATATCATGAAGCAGGAAAAAAAAAATACATAGAGCACATGTACAAAAAAAATTCATATAAAACAACGGACAAAAAGCAGAACGATGACATCATTCAGATCACAAATATTCCATTATTTCATTTTTGTGCCTATGCTTTTGCAGAAGGGTGGTATGGTGATGATGTGGCCAGAATGGTCATCTCACACCAAGAAGGTCCTGAGTTTGAGTCTTGGGCTTTGGTGTTTTTGTGTGTTTCTTTGCATGTTTACATTCACCCGTGCTTGTGTGCATTTTCTCTGGGTACTTTGGTTTCCTCCCACAGACCAAAGCTAAGCACAGCTAATTGTGAAGCTAATTGGCTGTGGATGTGAGTGGGAATGGTTTTGTGTGTGTGTGTGTGTGTGTGTGTGTGTGTGTGTGTGTGTGTGTGTGTTGCCCTGCAATAGTCCGATGA
>CM045745.1:10692781-10720281 GCA_024760905.1 Plotosus lineatus | reverse complement strand
CGCTAGTCCATCGCAGGTTACCTTCCCAGTATATTTTTACTGGTACCCATTTATACTGCTGGGTGAACAGAGGCACACTTGTGGTTAAGACCTTGCCCAGGGGTCATAGCACAGTGGGGGTCTAACTGAGATTTGAACTCACAACCTCCCGATCGTGATCCCAGCACTCTAACCACTACACCATTGGCCCCACTAATATGTGCATATAAGATTTAAAAAAATAAATATTCAATGATATAAATGCTTATAATAACAATTAACCTTTGAAAAAAAACACAAGATATAAATAAAATATAAATACACATGCTCCCCAACTCACCAACATTCTTGTCGGAAAGTGAAAGTGAAATGAAATTTAAGAGCAAGTAGAAATAGAAATGGAATAAAATCTACAGTAGGATATATCATAAATATAAGTATGAAATATGATTAAACATTATCCTGAGGTACACTTAATACTAGGCTCCAGCAGAGGGGCGTGGCTTGCTTTACACCAGAGGTCCGGGAAGAGAATCAGAACCCATACATTTCTGAACTCCTGCCAAAAGTTTCAAAGAAGAAACAAATTGATTCCAGTATTATAATGAAGTGGATAAGAGTGAAACTCTGTAAATCTGATCAGATCCGCTGTGCTGTGCTTGAGAGGAACCAGGAGTTTAAACACGGACATAATGTACAGATGTGGAGAGAGAGAGAGAGATTGTCTGTCTTCCTTTCGGCTTTTTCCCTTATACTCGGGAGTCGTCACAGCGAATCATTTGATTCGCACATTTGATTTGGCAGAGGTTTTTACGTTGGATGCCCTTCCTCTCACAACCCTTTTAGCAAGGGACAGAAACACACTGATGGCTTTGCAGCTACTCTTTATGAAAGTCAGAAATGGTTCTTTTACATGCCTCTCACCATAGACAGTGAGAGACATGGCTCGCCTTTGATAACCCAGTTAGCCGCACAGTGACAACCTTGTGGAGAGTTGGACTTGAACCCCCAACCTTTGGATCAGCGATCCAGCGCCCTATACCACTACACCACCAAGAGAGAGAGAGAGAGAGAGATTGTATACAGTACAAACTCGTATAGGTTACTTATACAAGGTTTAAACATACGTTCCCATCTAAAGAATGCCCTGTAACCACTTACAAACAAATTAATCTAAGAACGGACGTCTTGAACCTAACTCGTTAGTAAGTTGGGGAGCATCTGTACACACACATACAGATGGTATGAAGAAGACAACATACAGTGGTACCTCACCTTACGAAATTAATCCGTTCCAGAGCCTTTTTCGTAAACTGGATTTTTTGTAAATTGAACCACATTTTACATGTAAAACGTGTGATCTGTTCCAAGGCCCCCAAAACTACCCCCTAAACCATTTAAAAATTATAAAAGCATACCTTTTAAGACATCCTTCTGCTTCAATATCGTACCGATGGTAGACGGGTTTGGCCGTATTCCTTTGCGATATCACTCGAGCCCATTTCTTCTCACTGTGTGTGTGTGTGTGTGTGTGTGTGTGTGTGTGTGTGTGTGTGTGTGTGTGTGTGCGCGCACGGTTGTTGACCATGTCTTCTTAACAGAGTTATAATCTTACAAACGTTTATGGAAGGTTAAAATCCTGAGTCAAGAAATAAAGCATAAAACATCAGTAACTCTGTCCGTTACACGAAAAGCATCATGGTGGATTCAGCTCTATAAAAGGCAATGGGAGGTAGATGGATCATTCCTCCAAGGCAATGATGTCCAAGATGGCGTCAGGTCAAGATGGCGTCCCTATCCAAGATGGTGTCAGGTGGATTTGTCCAACATGGCGCTTGAGTGAAGGCAACATGAATGACAGCTCGGTTGTTAGCCAATGGGAGGCCAACGGGGCTGGATGTTTGAACGTCATTAATGGGAGAGCAGCTTGTGCATTGTTTGAATGTTTGAATGGAGCGTTTTAATGGTGCTTTCACTCATGCGCTATCTTGGACCAGGTCCACCTGACGCCATCTTGCACAGGGCGCGTTTGAATTTTTAAGGCTGACTTTGGGTGGGGGCAGAGTACACACTGTGAAAAGCTCACCAGGCCATCACAGGACCAGTAACAATATGATACCTGAAAATAATAATAATAATAATAATCATAACAGAAACTGGGTTACTAAGGCATTGTGTCTCAGCTCTCTCAGCTTGTAATGTAATAATTGTTGCAAAGGTTTTCAACATTGTGTTTATCATGCCTCAATTTTCATCTTCACAGAATCCTGGAGAGATTTTCGTTCTCCTGCAGGAGGCCTTGTCTAGTAAAGACTTGGAGGTGGAGTTCATTGGAAGCAAGCAGAAAGTGAGAGTAATTCCAGTAACCTGGAGTGAGTGCACTCTCAGTGTGACTGCTGCAGGTGAAGCTTTATAACAAACTTTTTGCCTGTGAATGTAGCCTTGTTTGGGTTGTGGGGATGTGGCTACAAGAATGACACACAATAAGTACATATAATAATTCATCATCGTCATCACCACCACCATCAGCATCATCACCATCATTATTTTCCTCAGCTTAATCTGGGTTGGTTAGCGGGGGCAGCAGCCTAAGCAGTAAGGTAAAGAGTGAGGGAAAAAAGTGAGGTAAAGTCTCTCGCCCTAGCCACTTCCTCCAGCTCTTCTGGGGGGACACCGAGGTGTTCCCAAACCAACTGAAAGACATAATCCCTCCAGTGTATTCTAGATTGACCCTGGGGTCTCATGTCAGTTGGACATGCCCGAAACATCACACCAAGTGTTCAGGAGGCATTCTACCCAGGTGCCCAAGCCACCACTCAATGTGGAGGAGCAGCAGTTCTACTCTGATATCCTTCCGAATGGCCGAGCTTCTCACCCTCTGTCTATGAGAAAGAGCGTTACCTGCGAATGAAGCTCATTTCAGCCGTTTGTAGCCACGATCTTGTTTTTTCGGTCACTACCCAAAACTTGTGACCAAGGATGAGGGTAGGAACATAGATCAACTACTAAATTGAGAACATTGCTTTGCGGCTCAGCTCCCTCTTCACCATAATGGACTGGTAGAGGACCAGCTTTACAGTAGAGGCTGCAGCAGTCTACCTGTCAATCTCCTGCTCCATACTTTCCTCAATCATGAACAAGACCCCGAGATACTTGAACTCCTCCACTTGGGGCAGGACCTCATTCCAGATCTGGAGGATGTATTCCACCCTTTTCCGGTTGAGAACCATGTCCTCGGACTTGGAGGTGCTGACTGTCATCCTGGCTGCTTTGCCTTAGGCTGCGAATGGCTCCAATGAGAACTGAAGGTCCTGTATTGATGAAGCCAGAAGGACAATATCATCTGCAAAATGCAGAGACAACCTCTGATAACCACCAACCAGACCTCCTCAATGCTGCAGCTGCGTCTAGAAATCCTGTCCATAAAAATTATGAACAGAATTGGTGAAAAAGGACAGCCTTGGCAGACTCTAGCCCTCACTGGAAATAAATTTGCCCTGTTGTTACCAATGCGGACCAAGCTCTGACTCCGGTAGTACAGAGAACGGCTGGCCCATAACAATGGGTCTGGTACACAATACTCCTGGAGCACAATCCACAAGAAAGCTCGAAAGCCCTACTCTCGAGTCACAAAACACATGTGTACAGATTGGGCAAACTACCATGGTCCCCCCCCCCCCCCCCCAAAAAAAAAAAAAAAAAAAAATCCTGTACAGCGTAATGAGTTAGTCAAGAGTGCCATGGCCAGGATGAAAATTACATTGTTCTCTTGAATCTGAACTTAGGCTGAGGACTGTGATTTCACGGCCCCCTATGACCACACAATATTGCAGAGACGTGTCAACCAAGACGGTCCTACAACATCCAGAGCGCTAAGATATTCGGGGCTGATCACATTCATCCCTGGAGCCCGACCACCGAGGAGCTTTTTGACTACCTCAGTGACCTCAGCTCTAGTGATGGGTGGACACTGACCCAAACCTCCAGGGTCTTCCTCCTCCATGGAAGGCGTGTTGATGGGATTGAGGAGGTCCTCGAAGTATTCCTTCCAATCCAATAATTTTAATTCTGTTAATTCTGTGGGTAGAACAGTGGTGTTGTGTTTAGCATGTCAGAGTCGAAGCAAGAAGGACCTGGGTTTGAGATCAGAGAGTTGTATGTCCTCTCCATGCCTTTGTGGGTTTTTCCCTGGGTCTTCCAATGTCTTCACACAGTCCAAAGACATACACATTGACTAACTGGCTGTTCCACATTGCTTCTAGGTTTGAGTATGAATAGCTGTATATGCCCCACACTGTGATGGACTGGCGAGCTGTTCAGGGACCATATAGCATTTTGTTCCATCTTGCCAATATCAGTATTTATTTGAAAATCATATTCATTGTTCATTTTTGGAACCGCTTAATCCTAATTAGGGTCATAAGGAGGCTGGCGCTCATTTCAGCCAACTCTTTTTAAACCTCTATGCCACTTCATCCTTCAACTAATTTGAAAGATACCTGAGGTGAATTAATGTTACAAGCTATGTCAAACGATCACATATAACATCGAAGGATCCTTCCGGCAACATCAGTCCTTGCTCATTTTCAGCCTGGTAGTGGCACAAACTCGTTGGATTGGCTGGGCTACATCACTGACCCTTAACATCAATACACATTATCAGTGCTGAGTTACACAAACATCAAGTGCAGAAATCACAAAAAACATTTCTTTTTGTTGCTAAACCAACTAACTTCAGGAAAGCCAAATTGGAAAAACATCAGCTGTACAAGTCATTTTGGATCTACCATCACACACATCTCCGGCAGCATTCTCGTTCGGAGAGTCACTAGAATGTAATGTCTCACTGGCTTCACAAGAAACACCAACCCCTCCCAACGCATTGATGTCATCAACTAACCCTTGCTGATCCCCTGCTAGTCATAAAAATAAGAAGTCATTTTGAGTTAAGCTGTTCTCGATTATACATGGGTTTTCAAAAAATATATGGAAAAATAAAAAATAAAAATAAAGTTTACATCATTATAATCACATTTTATATATATATATATATATATATATATATATATATATATATATATATATATATATATATATATATATATATATTACACAAGTAAATTTGGCGTAGCCTAGCCTAGGCTATGCTACAGACAAGCTAATCTGATTGAAGTCGTTTTTCAACTTAAATCATCTCTTCTCGAATCAATTAACGACGTAAGCTGAGGTATACCTGTGCACAGAATAAAATAACAATTTTTTTGCTTTTTATGGTTTCTTATGTTAAAATAAAAATTTTTACTGCCTAAAGGGATTACATATGCCAAACTATGCAGTAAGGATGACCAGATCCGGTACTTTTATATCGATACAACCATAACACTAAAACAGAAATTTTCATTTATCCATGATTCATTTTCTGAACCGCATAATCCTAATTAGGTTCACTGGGAGGCTGGCACCCGTCTCAGCTGACTCTGGGCAAAGGCAGAGTACAGCCTGGACAGCTTGCCAGGCCATCGTAGGGCAGAAACACGTTGGTTGCTATGCAGGGTTATCTTGATGAACGTTAGCAATTGTTCTTTTATAGCCTCTCACCCCAGACAGTGAGATACATGGTTGACCTTTTGACAACCCAGTTAGCTGCACTGGGGGAACAGTGGTGACAACTACGTATTCACAAATTTTCAGTTCAATTAAATGGTCAATTCAACTTTATTTGTATATTTTATACTGTTTACAATTAATATTGTTGCAAAACAGTTTTATTGAGTATTTAAAATTTAATTTCGGTGTTTCACTAAAATTTAATTTTTACAAGCATGTCTAGTCACAAGATGGTTTTTATTTACAACAATTATCTGCAAAGATGTTGATACTAAGACATTCTTTAGCGTTATACCTCACATCTAAATCGTTCAATCGTTCATTTTCTGTAACCGCTTAATCCTAATTAGGGTCGCGGGGAAGCTGGCATCCATCCCAGCCGACTCCGGGCGAGGGAAGAGTACACCCTGGACAGCTCGCCAGGCCGTCGCAGTGTGGAAACATGCTAACGTCTATGCAGCTACTCTTGTTGAAAGTCACCAATGGTTCTTTTACATGAATCTGTCACCATAGAAAGTAACAGACATGGCCGGCCTTTGATAACCCAGTTAGCTGCACTGGGGGGAGACAGGGACAACCTGTGGAGAGTGGGGATCAGTGATCCAGCACCTTTTACCACCAGGCCACCACACCCAGCTTTTAACATGATTGTGGGTTTTTCAGGACATATTTTGCCTCAGATATCCAAATTTATATGTTTTCTTGTATTTTTCTGTAAACCAGTGTATTACTCTAATTATCAAATTTTCATCGTACAATTTTCTAAAAATAATAAAAGACTATTTTGCTGTAAAATAAATGCTAGAAATGTACAACCTTATGTACAGTGATACATGCACTCCAATGCTAACTCTGCCACTATCCTCTAAAGTAATTAAAAGCAACATCAGATTCAGTTTATTTTTCATAGAATTTTTCTTCTCATCTTCAGCTTAATGAAAGGTTTGTTATGTTAAGGATTATGGTAATTTCATATTACAGAACTTCCTGCTGGGAACGTGACTGTAACGCTCTACTGCGGAGGAGTGAAAAAGGGCAGTACACACCTCAACTACTACAGCTCTATGGGAGAAATTTCCCGTCTGCTCAGAAAGACTGCAGACCCGATGAACTTCATGCGCCAGGTACACAAACTGCTAAAAACATATTAAAAGGTCCAATTGGGAAGATACCATGCTGATACTCTATCCAGGTGACAGCACATTTAATATTAGGCTTTTATAATTTTACACTGAACATCAAACATTTCTCAAATTATATATTATAATTATATTTTATATATATTTGATAATTATTATAACTATATTTCTCAAATATAAATTTCAAGTCATTGCTTTAATTCCTATGAAAAATTACTTCTTTGTCTTTTCCTTTCGGCTGTTCCCTTCAGGGGTCGCCACAGCAAATGATCTGCCTCCATCTCTCCCTATCCTCTGCATCTTCTACTCTTACTCCAACGACCTTCATGTCCGCCTTCACCGCATCCATAAATCTTCTCTTTGGTCTTCCTCTGGGCCTTTTGCCTTTTAGTTCCAACCTCAGCATCTTACGACCAATATACTCACTATCCCTCCTCTGTACATGTCCAAACCATCTCAATCTAGCCTCTCTGACTTTGTCTCCAAAACATCTAACATGTGCTGTCCCTCTGATGTACTCATTTCTGATCCTATCCATCCTCGTTACTCTCAAAGAGAACCTCAACATTTTCATCTCTGCTACCTCCAACTCTGACTCCTGTCTTTTTCCCAGGGCCACTGTTTCTAAACCATACAACATCGCTGGCCTCATCACCGTCTTGTACACGTTTCCCTTCATTCTTGCCGATACTCTCCTATCACACATCACACCGGACACTTTTCTCCATCCATTCCAACCTGCCTGCACGCGCTTCTTCACCTCTTTTCCACACTCTCCATTGCTCTGGATTGTTGAGCCTAAGTACTTAAAATCCTCCACCTTCTTTATCTCTGCCCCCTGTAACCTCAAAGTTCCTCTTGGGCCCTTGTCGTTCACACACATGTATTCTGTCTTACTAAGACTAACCTTCAATCCCCTCCTTTCCAGGGCATACCTCCACCTCTCTAGATTTTCCTGCACTTGTTCTCTGCTCTCACTACAGATCACTATGTCATCTGCAAACATCATAGTCCATGGAGATTCTTGTCTAACCTTGTCTGTTAGCCTGTCCATCACCATAGAAAACAAGAAGGGGCTGAGAGCTGACCCTTGATGCAGTCCCACCTCCACCTTGAACTCTTCTGTCACACCGACAGCACACCTCACCACTGTCTTACATCTATCATACATGTCCTGCACCACTCTAACATACTTCTCTGTCACTCCAGACTTCCTCATACAATACCACAGTTCTTCTCCCGGCACCCTGTCATATGCTTTCTCCAGATCCACAAAGGCACAATGCAGCTCCTTCTGACCTTCTCTGTACTTCTCTATTAACATCCTCAAAGCAAACACTGCATCTGTGGTGCTCTTTCTTGGCATGAAACCAAACTGTTGTTCACAGATGCTGACCTCTGCCCTTAGTCTTGCTTCCACTATTCTTTCCCATAGCTTCATTGTATGGCTCATCAACTTTATCCCTCTGTAGTTGCCACAACTCTGTACATCTCCTTTGTTCTTAAAAATGGGCACAAGCACACTTCTCCTCCATTCCTCTGGCATCTGCTCACTTTCTAAGACCTTGTTGAATATTCTTGTCAGAAAATCTACTGCTACCTCCCCTAGACACTTCCATACCTCAACTGGTATGTCATCAGGGCCAACTGCCTTTCCACTCTTCATCCCCTTCAATGCCCTCCTCACTTCTCCCTTTGCTACTTCCTGCTCCTCAACGGTCACCCCTTCTACTCTTTTTTCTCTCTCATTTTCCTCATTCATCAGCTCTTCAAAGTACTCTTTCCATCTTCCCAGCACACTTCTGTCATCAGTCAATACATTTCCCTCTCTGTCCTTTATCACTCTAACTTGCTGCACGTCTTTCCCATCTCTATTTCTCTGCTGTGCTAACCTGTATAGATCATTTTCTCCCTCCTTACTGTTCAACCTATCATACAAGTCATCATACGCCCTCTGTTTGGCCTTTGACACTGTTACCTTCGCCTTACGCTGTGTCTCCCTGTACTCCTGTTTACTCTCTTCGGTCCTCTCAATGTCCCACTTCTTCTTGGCTAACCTCTTCTTTTGTACACACTCCTGCACTTCCTCATTCCACCACCAAGTTTCCTTATCTACTTTCCTTCCAGAGGACACACCAAGTACTCTCCTACCGGTCTCCCTGATCACATTGGCTGTGGTTGTCCAGTCCTCTGGAAGCACTTCCTGACTACCCAAAGCCTGTTTCAACTCCTCCTTGAAGACAACACGACACTCTTCCTTTTTCAGCTTCCACCACTTTGTCTTCTGCTCTGCCTTTGCCTTTTTCACCTTTCTCACCATCAGTGTCATCCTGCACACCACCATCCTATGCTGTTTGGCAACACTCTCACCCATTACTACTTTGCAGTCACTGACTTCCTTCAAATTACATCGCCTACACAAGATGTAGTCTACCTGTGTGCTCTTACCTCCGCGTTCATAAGTCACCCTATGCTTCTGTTTCTTCTTGAAGAAAGTATTCACCACAGCCATTTCCATCCTTTTTGCAAAATCGATCAACATCTGTCCTGTGTTCTTGTCCTGGATACCAAACCTGCCCATCACTTCCTCGTCCCCTCTGTTGCCTGCACCAACATGTCCATTGAAGTCTGCTCCAATGACCACTCTTTCACCTCTGGGGGTACTCTGCATCACTTCATCTACCTCACTCCAGAATCTCTCCTTCTCTTCTAGCTTACATCCTGCCTGTGGGGCATAAGCACTAACAACATTGACCATCACGCCTTCAATTTCTAACTTGAGACTCATCACTCTGTCTGACACTCTTTTCACTTCTAGAACATTCCTGACAAACCCCTCTTTCAAGATGAAAAATTACTTGTGTAGTGTATATGCCCCCACCCCGCCAAAAAATAAATAAATAAATAAAAATCTCACACTAATATTTTCATGTCATGGATTTAACCTTAATCACAGCATGTAATCTTGCACCAGTTGGTCAGGTCCGAGCTCAGCAACATAAATGTGGCAATAAAATGAAGTCAGCCGATGACCTGAATGTACTGAATGAGCAGATTATTACATCAATGGACTTTTTCTTCCCTGATGGCATAGATATAAAATGATTGACCTGAAAACAATGAAAATAAACAGCAGTTCATTACAAATGTACTTTCTTTAATTCAGGCTTTTCAGTCATCCTCCTCTGAGAACGTGGATCACATTCTAGCAGCGTGTGTGCTGAAAAAGATGCCTTCTGGAGGTTTCCATGGACTACAGAATGATCAGACTCTCACTGGGGGTAAGTGAATCTCTCGCTCTTAATTACTACAAGCTGACCACAACCTAATACAGCAGAAGAACGAACAGACTTTTAGCTGGAATCTGCTCTCACTGATCCATGACGTGTATGTACAGGTACCTCATTTCCTTTACTTAATAAACATTCACTGTCACTTAATAAACCATTAGTAGAAGAAACCTGGAAGGTTTCGGAAGGACACGGAAGATGACAGAATGACTGAGGCGCGCGGCAGACCCGCGGAAGCAAAATCGTAGTCATCCTCCAACGTTCATCGGTCGTTCCTCAGTCATTCTGTCATCTTCCATGTCCTTCCATACGATTCCGAAGGTATTCCTACTCTTCTTTCAGGACAAAATCTTCTGCGAACTTGCTTTTGAACATGTTTAAAAGCACAGTCACGGGAAAATTTTCCGACAGTGTTCCCTCACGTTCTGAAGTCCTTCCGCAAACATTCCGTCCTTTCCTCAAATGTTCTGTGATCGTTCCTTTTATTCCACGACATTCATCCTTCTTCCGGGTGGTCAAAAGCAACCATGGAATCCCCACGGAATACTCACGGAAGGCTTGCGAAATACACGCGGAACATTTGCGGAATGGTTGCAGATAACACGAAAGACTTGCGTAACACCCCAAGGAAGTTGCTTCCACTATAAATTATTCTATTCACTTTATTTTTCCTGTTTTTCTGTTCATGTAGTTAAGTTTTAAAGTTATAATCACTGTGGTTTGGACTTGCATGGTTTTTCATCTGGAATGATTGAGGTGCAAATAAAAGGAACGTACTGACATTATTGATATTAAACATATTAACATAGATTGAATTTTAAATTTATTGTAAATTATAAACATATTGCACATTAGAAACATATGGTAAATTACAAACATATGTTACATTTTAACTTTTCCCTTAATTTCCTTTTTTTATTTTGTGATGAATATTTTTGACAAACCCGCGATGCACTGAAGCCACAGGTACTGAAGCACGAAGTAGCGAGGGATCACTCTACAACTGACAAGTTTTTCACAATAAGACCAACAGCACTAAGACGCATCCTCATTCATTCATTTTCTGAACCACTTAATCCTATTTAGGGAGACGGGGAGGCTGGCGCCCTTCTCAGGGGGTGGGGGGGGGTGGGGCAGTGACAACCCGTTGATAATGGGGCTTGAACCCCCAACCTTGGGATCAGTGATTCAGCACCTTTATCCCCAGGCCCAAACTGTAAGTTTAATACGAATTGTATTGAAGTGTGTTATGTATGGAATTTAAAAGATGGAAATTGCCCCGTGAAACCAGCAAAGCATGACAGACCATGACATAATCTACATAGAATTTAATTATATGAACAAAGTAAGGCAAAATAATACTTACAGCTTAAAGCTAAACAAAATACAAATTAAACAAAGGGTCCCAAAACAAAGATAGTCACCAAGCACCTACAGCCTGGTAAATTTTGAGACGGCACGCACGCTGGCGGCAAAAGGCTTGGAATCCCGTGTAACGAAAGAAACAAATGATGAACATCCTCGCTGTGGGTGAATGTGGATGATGGACTTTGATGAGCTCTTGAACGCCTTGGATGAGATGTTCCGCCGCGATGAGTTTCCTTAGATGATCGGCGCCGAAGAGACCTAAAGAGACTGGAGCCAGTCAGCAACAGGTCCTTAATATAGATTCCTTAAAGTTCGGGAAAGTTTCATTCTGGAAAATTACAAATCACATTACCCGCCACCAGGGTGCATGCGCCACTAGGTGTCATGGTTTGTGCTGGCTGGAGACACTAACCTTTCCTCAGTTCATTGCAGGTGTGGGCGAGGGGCGTGGCGGTCGCCGGTAGAGGAGTTTCGGAGTGGAGCGCACCTGGTCCTAATCGACAATCAGCAGCAGCCAGCTATAAATGGGAGCAGCATGCTTCCCTCCGCTGTCAGAAGATTGATTCCAGTGACTCTGTTCCTCGACGTTCTCTCTGATCCCTGGTCCGCACTTCGTGCAAGACCAGTTCCCGCCATTCTGCGTTTTCTAGCGATTTCCAGTTGTTCTTCTTTTCCTTTCGGCTGTTCCCTTCAGGGGTCGCCACAGCACATCATCCGCCTCCATCTCACCCTGTCCTCTGCATCTTCTTCTCTGACTCCAACGACCTTCATGTCTTCCTTCACCACATCCATAAATCTCTTCTTGAACCTTCCTTCGGTCTCCTGCATCCTTGGGTCCTACGCAAACACTCCCACCACGACACTAGGTCCCGTAATAGAAAATTACAGATCCAAACAGCTGGGTCATACCATGTGTCACTATTTACAGCACACTAACTGAATATAATTACACTCAACGTTTATACATCCATTACTTTGACACAGTGGTACCTCACCTTATGAAATGAATCCGTTCCAGAGCTTTTTTTGTAACCTGCATTTTTTTTGTAAGTTAAACTGCATTTTACATGTAAAATGCGTGATTTGTTCCAAGGCTCCCAATACTATCCCCTAAACCCTTTAAAAATGATAAAAGCATACCTTTAAAACCTCCTTCTGCTTTAATATCATAACGATGGTAGACGGGTTTGGCCATATTCCTTTGTGATATCACTCGAGCCCATTTCTTCTTCTCACTGTGTGTGTGTGTGTGTGTGTGTGTGTGTGTGTGTGTGTGTGTGTGTGTGTTTTAACCATTGAGTTATAATCTTGCAAATGTTTATGGAAGGTTAAAAGCCTGAGTCAAGAAATAAAACATGAAACAACAGTAACTCTGTCCTTTACACGCAAAGCATCATGGTAGATTCAGCTCCATAATAGGCAGTGGGAGGTAGATGCGTCATTCCTCCTAGGCAATAATGTCCAAGATGGCATCCAAGATGCCGTCAGGTCAAGATGGCGTCCCTGTCCAAGATGGTGTCAGGTGCACGTGTTCAAGATGGCACTTGAGTGACGGTGACATGAACAACAGCTCAATTGTTAGCCAATGGGAGGCCAGCGGGGTGGGATGTTTGAACGTCATTGATCGGAGAGCAGCTTGTGCATTGTTTTAATGTTTGAATGGCACGTTTGAATTTTTAAGATGGCGCTTTCGTAACGTGAACTTGTTTCGTATCCTGAGATGAAAATTTTAGGAAAATGCTTTTCGTAACCTGAATTTTTCGTTTGGTTAGACTTTCGTCAGGTACCACTGTATTTACATTTATACAAATATTTACATGCCCATAACAAGTGTTTGTTATTCTCATACATGAATAAGCTATAATAAAGGATTTTCTAGTTCTAGTGGTGGTGTAGTGCTTAGCACGTCTAGCTAACAGCAAGAAAGTTCCGGGTTCAATTCCCATGCTCCAGGTGTATCTGTGTGGGGTTTCCATGTCCACCCCATGCTTATGCTTACATGGGTTTACTCTAGCGACTCCAGTTTCTTTACCTGTTCAGAAAATATGCACAGTAGGCTAACGGGCTGGTCCCAATCAGTATTAGGTGTGAGAGCGAGTGGATGTATGTATGTTGATGCGTTTATAAGTTCTCCATGTGCATTGTTTGTTTCCTCCTACAGCCCAAAGGCATGCAATTTAGGCAAACTGAATGTTCCTTGATTGCCCCAGGTGTGGATGTGTGTGCTGTGGTTGTGTATTTGTGTTGCACTGTGATGGTCTGGCGAGCTGCTCAGGGTGTAGCCGTTGGGCGGGGCTGACAGCCTTGTCCAGATCCTAATAACGGATAATATAGTTCAGAAAATGAAGTGAAACTGAAAACAGTATAAATGTATGATATTATAGAGCATTCCACGATAAATCAGTTACAGAATCTTTTTCGCTTCCTGATCTTTCACCAGTGGATAAACCACATTTCATAAATTATATTGAAAAAACTTCAAACGGTCCTTTCTAAGTTTGCTGAAGATGGATCTTTTTCTGTGTCTGGCATCAACTGACTCAAATTAGTACAGATTGCCTCTCAGCCGTTCGTACGCCTGTGTCAGATCTATTTCCATGGCAAGGGCATGAGAGTTGTATGACCTCATATCGCCCAATCACTTTCTTCTCCTTTTTCTCTTTCAATCTTTCTCCATTTTGTACAGAAACTGATTGCTCATCTGCCATCTATATAACTTTCTCTGAATGTCATTCTCGTTCATTTGGAGTCCCACTTTCTCCTTCACACTCAGACACACACTTATAGACATTGACTGACTAGCTTGATGAATATTTAGAGTTCATGCCGTTTCTCAGCAGGGTGTCTGGAAGCACCAACAGCATACTTAAGGAATGTGGGACAATTAATTTGACCTTTGGTTTTGCTTCTCACTGGCGTTTGGAATGCACACCACTGCAACCTCTTTTATACTGAAAGTCAGGGAGGAAGCAGACAATGATAGTGATGATATTATAAGCAAATAAACTGAAACATTAATTTGCAATTTAGCACATTTACCATATTTCATTAAATTAAACTGAATGCTACAAAAACATAAACATTCATTTTGTGTATTTGAGAGGAAAAGATTTTTTACATTGTTTTTTATTGTATATTTTATATGATTTTTGAGCACACACAAACTGTGAGAACCTGCACGCACAGACGCGCGCACACACACACACACACACACACACACACACACACACACACACACACAAACACACACACACAGACACACACCTACTCACTCACACACACACACACCCCTACTCACACACACACACACACACACACACACACACACACACACACACACACACACACACACCTACTCACACACACACACACACACACACACACACACACACACCTACTCTCACACACACACACACACACCTACTCACACACACACACACACACACACACACACACACACACACACCTACTCACACACACACACACACACACACACACACACACCTACTCTCTCACACACACACACACACCTACTCACACACACACACACACACACACACACACACACACCTACTCACACACACACACACACCTACTCACACACACACACACACACACACACACACACACACACCTACTCACACACACACACACACACACACACACACGCACGCACACCCACACACACACACCTACTCACACACACACACACACAGTGAGTCACACACACCTACTCACACACCTACTCACACACACACACACACACACACACCTACTCACACACACACACACACCTACTCACACACACCATGCCCGCACACACGCGCACACTTGGAGCAGTGGGCTACTATACACTGTGCTTCCCAGAGAGCAGATGGGGACTATGTGCCTTGCTTAAGGGCACTTCAACTATAAAGGTGGAGGAAGCGAAGGTGCTGCTCACACGAGCTAGAAGGCACTTGGGCAGAACTCGTGCTCCACCATGCTCAGGATGGGAGAGGTAGACAGGGTGCTTATAGGGTTGTCTGAGGTTTTTTGTTGCTAAATTTGGCTAATTATATAAAGCCGTCAGCGTGTTTCTTCCCCTTGCTAAAGGGTTGTGTCAGGAAGGGCAGCCGATGTAAAAACCTATGTCAATCAAACATGCGAATCTGATGATTGGCTGTGATGACACCTGAAAAAGGGAAAAAGCCGAAAGGAACAGAAGAAGATATATAAAAAAAATCCTCCAAAAATACTTCATGGCTCCAGACTTTGCCTTATAGCAAATGATTTGAGGTCAGCGATACTAAGATCAGAGATGGATGGAGGGCAGTGCATCCATGATGAACAGATCTATTTTTATTACAAGCTATAATATACTAGTACAACAGACAGTTTGAGAAAGAAAGAGGAAGCATGGATTGAATCATGTATACTCTAAATCAGAAATGTGTCTGCATCACATAACCTTTTTTTTTTTTTTTTTTAATCTAAAAGCCTGGGAGGGCTAGTTTTAGGAATGTATTTTGAAATATAAGTGGGATACAAAACCTGGAAAACCTGTGGAATTATATTATCTTCTCTGTGGCCTTCTCATTGGTGATGGCAGATATGTTGGCTGTATTGAACAATTTACTTCTAAAATGTCTCCAAATGAGATGCTTGAACGTATGCATACTACAGCATAATGTAGTAGCCACTACACTGTTGTTATTAATGTTATGTTTGCTGCAATAAAGTCAATGCTGCTGCTGCTGTGGTGACGCTTTGGGAACGCTGAACCTGATCTTTTGCCAATTTTTTAGTGCAGAAACTAGAAATTGGTCCAAAATAACTAGAAGCGATTTGGAAGTTATACTCTGATTGATGGTGTAATCAGTTCATCAGTAGTCAGGTATTGATCCTGTGACTAACAAATGATTCTCAATAGCAGCCTCTAAGCTGTCTTCTGCAAGCAGTGCCAGTCATCACTCATGTCACAAGCTGACCACAGTCTGCATGGATTGACTTTTCTTTCTGTCTGGGGGAGAAAAAAACAGTTTTTTAATTTCTAAAGCAAAGGAAGCCATAATCAGAATACTTTTGCATATACAGTAATCCCCCTTATTTAATGCAGACCAGCCCCCCCTCCCCCATGCAATGCGAAAAACTGCGAAATGACTTCTGCCACTTCTTAAGGACACCCATCCACCTATACTAGTATATGATACAAAACTTATATAGAAGTGAAAGTGTTCTGTGCATGTTAATATCATACAGGAAACATGTATTACAGTGATATATACATAAATTATACACCTTATAATGACAATAAATACTAGTATATATAAATACTGTATAACAAACCATATAAATAACAAATCCATGGCCACGTCGAGAAGCAGAATCACTGGCGCCCCCAGAGTCTTTGCTGTAGTACGTATCATGTTAGTGTCCAAACTCACATTATTTTTATGGCAGTCCGTAACCCACAACGATAAGGCATTCTCCATTTTCACAACTGTTATGGTCTGTGCTAGTTGGCGATGTTTAACTCTCTTGCTCTCTCTCTCTCCTCATACACTGCATGCGCTGGTGAGCGGCATGGCTGTTACCCGCAGATGAAATCCAGAGAGCACACCTGAATTCACTCAGATATCAGTGCGCTATAAATAGTTCCGTACTGAACCAGTTTCCATGTTGATACTCTCCCAGTGATTTTGGTTTTTGTTTTTCCCTCACCACTACGGTGAACACGATTTTCCCCGCACCCCAGTGCTTCCCCGAGCTTAATAAAAGTAATTTTTTCATGAGGGTGGAAAGGTGTGTTGGATGCTGGGAAATATAATCTCGACCAATCAGCTTACTGGATTCGCAGCCAATCAGAGAACACTCAAGTCAAGCAGGAGAACAGAGCATGTTGGGTAGCGTAGTTCAATGTACATGTTGTGCTCGTGAATTTTGAATAACCTTTAATTTTTAAATTTCCCGTTGGGAAATCCCACGATATTGCGGGGACGCAAAGTAGGAAACGCAAGTGGCGGGGGATTACTGTAATAAAGTAAATACTCTTGTATGGATATGAGGCAGCACAACGCTTGGTGTTAATAATACATCATCTTCATTCATTCATTCATTTTCTGAACAGTTTAATCCTAGTTACGGTCACGTGGGGGTTGGCACCCATCTCAGCCAACTCTGGGCAAGGAAAGAGTACACCCTGGATAGCCTAATGCACCATCATTCCTTTTCAAACACCTACACACTGCTTTAGAGCTTGGACTTAGCCGCTCAAGCCATGATGTAAAGTAACCCTTCATGTAGCTTGCAAAATTATGATGGGCTATCGATTTTATGTTTTATTTTTGAATCTGCTACGACATGTTATTTCCTTCAGGATCAATAAAGTATCCTCATTATGCTTTATATTTCTAACCCTGCTACAACAATGCCCTTAAAGCTTTATTTTTATGTATTTTTATGGATATGCTATGCTTTATTTATGACATAAACACATTTCTAGCATATTCTGATGATGTAAGCATCTTTAACAAATTATTAGACGGTATCATGCATGCAATTTTTTTTCATTAAAGCAATATTATTGTTCTCAGTATCCCACTCAGAAGACATCCCAACCCTCCTACACTTTGCGGCACAGTATGGGCTTAAACACCTGGCCAGTGTTCTGTTGCAGTGCCCTGGAGCTCAGCAGGCCATGAGAAGCCCCAATCGTTTTGGATACACTCCTCTGGCGCTGGCAGATGTGAATGGGCACTCACAGCTCCAGGTCCTCCTGCAGGAATCACTGGTGAGTTCTTCTGAAAGCAATTGTTGCCATAAAAAGACCAGACAGACAAACAATCATGAAGCCAGACAGATGTCGGAGATAAAAGATTACACAAGGTTTCTAGAGAAACATGATATTTCAAACAAAGGTCCTTTCTGTATAGGAAAAGTTCTTTGGAGCCTGTAGGAGAACTATGAGTAATGTGTATTCGTATAAATTATTAGTAACACAAGAAAACAATGAGGAAACAGACAATTAGCTACTGACATGTATTAGGATCTGTTCTGACAGGGATCTTTGTGTGGTCTCGAAAGGAAGTTCTGGTGTTCCCTTTCTATGAAAGCATCGAAAAATATGGGACGGTGGAGTGTGTGTGTAAATATTCATTCATTTTCTGAGCTGCTTGATCCTATGGAGTTGCAGGTAGGCTGGCACCCATCTCAGCCAACTGTGGGCAAGGCCCAAGCAATTGCAGGGTAGAAACACCCTGATAGATATGCGGCATAGATAATGGTTCTTTTACACGCCTCACACCATAGACAGTGAGAAACATGGCTGACCTTTGATAAACCAGTTAGCTGCACCGGTGGTGGGGGTTGGGTGGTGGTTGGGGCAGCAAGTGACAGCTGTTGACAGTGGGACTTGAACCCACAACCTTAGGATCAGTAGTCCAGCAGGTTACCACTGGGCCACCACTGCCCCATGTGTGTATATAGAGGTGCTGGATTTCCAGATAAATCTGAGACATTTAAACTGGAATTCATAAAATACTGGATTAACCCGGATTTCCAGTTTTAAGGTCGCAGATTAATCTGTAATTCCAGTGTTTAAATTTTTAAGCAAATTAAACTATTTTTAAAAGTACCTTTAATAATCATGCCCTTTGTTTCTTCTTGTAGTTTTCTTTCTTGTTGCTTTATGGCTATTTAGTGCATTACCGCCACCTACTATATAGAGTGTGGATCATAATGACTTCTTTACACCTGACTGTGGAGGGGTTAAAAAAAGACTTAAATCTCTTTTTGGGGGCAGCTCCTCTGCAGCTTCTCGATTGAGCAGGCATTTTCTTTTCCATAAAAAGGAGTTATGGTAAGAGTTGACAAAAAAAGATCTGCAACTTGTTGCATCACATTTACTTAATACCCCCATTTCAATGGAGCACGGCAGACTTACGGAAGCAAAAATGTTGTCATCCGCAAACGTTCCGCAATTATTCCCTCACCTTCCGCATCATTCCGTGTGATTCCGTAGTTAGTCCTCAAGTTTTCCTCCACTTCCGTATGCCACTTCCGTATGTCAAAATATTCCGTGAACGTGAAAAAAAATTCCGTGAGTGTTCCGTGGGGTCACTTTTGCGTACTTTTCCGTACCTGTTCCGCACATGCTGTGGACGTTCCTAAAGTGTAAGAATTTCCACTTTTCTGTAGGATTTTTACCCATTTTCCGTGTTTCATGTAATTTCCGCGAGCAAATGCCAAATCACGACTTTTCCGGATTATAAGACTTCCGCTTCCCCCCCCCAGTTAGTTAGCATTCACTTGATTGGCTGATTACGGCCAACCAGCAATCGCTATACACAAATTTACCCCGTGCTTTGCTGTTAGCGCGAAACGTGAAAATGGCCTGCTCGGACGATGAGGGACCTTCAAAGCCAAAAATCACAAAGTATCGAGGAGCTGCAACTTACCAAACGGAATTCAACAGCGACTGGACATTGAAGTATCCGTGCATCATAACCGACAATTCAAATAATACGCATTTTCAATGGACAACCTGTAACAAAACATTAAGCTGTAAGAATCAGGGTTTCCGAGATGTTCAGTGCCACATCGAAAGTGATTCGCATACAGATTTGTTGAATATCAAGTCTTCATCGGCTTCTGTGTCATCACTCTCCATCCAGAACACAATTAGTGAAAAGGTGGGTGTAACTGGTTTACTTATCATTCCACGCTACACACAGCATAGATTATTTCGTTTCATTGTGAAACATGAATGGGCAGGGGAATGTCAAAGTTCAATGGTTAATTGGTTTCAGTTTGTAAACTAATTGTGTAGTTGCAAGATTGCTGCATATGGTACATGCCGTCTATGAGCAAAGACAGCAAAGATTATTGTGAAGAATTATTTGGATAAAACTTCAAAAAAAGAGAAATGTTACAGTTAATACTTTACTTCAGCCAACCTTATTTTTGATATGTTATTAGTTTACACTTTATATTTCATTAGTTCTTTCATTGAAGATTTCATTTACCTTACATTATTAAATCTTAAAGACATGTGTATGTGTGTAATATTGTATTTTTCCCCGACGTCTGTGTTTAATCATTACATATAAAACTTGCATGAAATGGCTTAAAAATCCCTCTTAAAAATCCTTAAAAAAACAAAATTTTCTGGGAGGGCTTTGACCCCCCCAACCAAGGCATCGCGCTGGATCCCTGCTTCTCACTCTTTATTTATCTTAGGGGTTGACGGCTATGAGTTCATGTGCATGATGAGTCTATAATGCATCTGAATAACATCCCTAGAGTGTGTACACAGAATGGTTTGGAGTAAATATTAATAAAGGCTAGTCATTTTAATGTTGAATTTCATTTTATTACTGACAAAATGCCAATAAACATGCTCATTTGGGAAAAAAAATTACAGGAATATGAACAAGATTGTAACAGGCGAACCCTTCTGACCTTAGTCTCGAGGGGTTTATAGCTGCCTACTTAATGACAGCATTACTAACTTTCAAGCTATTATTTATGGACTTCCTCCCACATCCTTCAGGCCCCTCAGTGGTTGTAAATACACAGCTCAGGTGGATTGGGGTCAGCTAGCAACTGCAGTCGCATCGCTGATTTGTTTGAACATATCTGCAGCCAAGGGGATGGTAATGTGGCCAGAGAAATTTTCTTGGTTTTAAATGTTACCCTTGAGAATGAGGTGAAGAAGAGAACAGAGTTGGAGTTATATATTAGAATGTCACTGGGTTGAGGGTTGGTTTTGTGATATATTTGGAGATCAACATGCCAAGAAACCCAAGTCTATATCCCAAATCTGTCTTAGTGGTGCATTAGGGTGAGTGCTGAAAGGGTCTGGAAAGGGGTTTATAAAATATTAATTATGAATATAAGAGAATGTGCCTGTTTGCATTATAATCTCCAAATGTATTAATTCACTGGGGCGCAATCTCCACGATTACAGAGACTCGCAGGAGTGTAAGGAGTCGTACGATACAATCGAGAAGTTCTCGAGGAAGGTTGGTAGATTCAGGGTGATCTTGGGGAATGATTAACTCATCATGATCTTGAGGGTATTTGTTGGATTTGTGATGACTCTGCTGATTGTGGCAACATTTTTTACTTTAAACAATTTTGTTGAGATTATTATGATGTACAGTGGACCATCGGAATCTGAACGCTCTAGAGACCGAACAAATGGGAATCCGAACAAAAAAGTTGTGACTTTTATCGTTCCAGAAACCAAATATAAACCAGAAGTCGAACTCGAGAAATGCGTGAGAAAAAAGAGACCGAGAGGGAGCTGGAAGTCCAGAAATTGTTGATGCAGTACTAAAGCTAAAGCTAGCGCTAAAGCATTAAAGCTATCTAATCACTAACGCCATATACCACCTCCAGCGACAAATACGATTTAGAGTACCGAACAGAAAACCCACAGATCAGCTTATAGGCGTAACCACCTAAATGAAGCTGAAGAAGATGTATGTATGTATGTAAGCTAAACTAACGCTGTGTACACCTTTAACGATGAGGTCATAAGCCATTTCCGTAAGGTTTTGAAGAGAAGGCAGAAACAAGCCACGTTAGAAATGTTCTTCAAGGAAAGAAAGTCATCCATGCAAAGCGATAGCAAGAAGAAAAAAACACCTTTGGCTGATTTACCTGAAGCTGTTATTGGAAGGGAAACCACCACCTTCTCTCCCTCTCTGTTATGGAAGGGAAATCTCCACTTGTCTAACCTCCAACATTCACGTATGCCAACTGCTCACCACCACAAAGGTTAAAATTCTTAGCTTTATTGTTCTTATGCTTTAACTTTTCTGTGGTTTTCATTTTATTGTGTTATGGCCTCTCAGAAAAGACTTGCACATTGAAATGGTGTTGGAGAGGGGCTATGAAAACGGCTTGTGCTTTATTGTCCACAGGTTTCTAGTTCTCTAATGCTCGTGTGCTCTAGTTATTGTTTCTAGTGCACTAGTGCCTTCCCTGTGAACAATAAAGCACAGCCGTTTTCATAGATGAAACGAGGCAATCGTAGTCACTGAGAGATTCTGAGAAACACGGAAATCAAACTAAAGCTTGAACTGCTTGAGCAGAGACCTGAGAGATCAAGTGGGGCAGTCTTCTAGCACCGAGAGCACTGCTAGTCTGTAGCCTGTGATTAAATGTAAATGATTAAATGTGTGTGTGTGTGTGTTTAGCACTCCATACCACGTGTTCGAGCCACGCCCCTCTCCAACGAGCATTTCAACACGCAACTCTTTTCTGAGAGACCATAATACTAAAATAAAAACCACAGAAAAGTTAAAAAGTCTCTCACAACACAAACCATAATACAATGTACTGTATTCAATAATTTTTTCACTTAATTTGCAGACCTATGGTATGAGCTAAGGTACCGTTAACTCCTGTTCAAAAGACGACAGAACGGATTAAGACCGTTTACATTATTTGTAATGGGAAAAGCGGATTGGAAATCCGAACAAATCGGAATCTGAGCAGCTGTCTGAAACGAATTAAGTTTGAGTACTGAGGCTCCACTGTATTATGAATTTACTGACGTTTGATGAAACAATATCATTGAGATTATGCGCTGGAATCAAGGCTAAAGGCGCTGACACACAATATTAGCATGTAGGATTTTTTAGGCGAGTAGTGTAGAACACAGGGCAGCGGCCTGGTGGAAAAGTTGCTGCATTACCGCTCCTAAGGTTTGGGGTTCAAGCCCCACTGTCAACAGGTTGTCACTGATGTCCCCCCAATGCAGCTAACTGGATTATCAAAGGCTAGCCATGTCTCTCACAGTCTGTGGCAAGAGTCATGTAAAAGAACCACTGCTGACTTTTGTAAAGAGTAGGCTGCATAGCCATCAGTGTGTTTCTGCCCTGCGATGGCCTGGTGAGCTGTCCAGGGTGTGCTTTGCACTCACCTAGAGTTGGCTGATTCTGAAAAAACTAGCTACAAAGTTAAACACATTTTTACTTTGTTTAATATAATATTTATATAAAACCCCTCCATGCATCTGCGGAGGTTACCGCCATGACAGGCACCGATGACCTTCTGGCCACATCTATGGGCTGCCACCTCAGCAATGGAAGCACAAAACATGGCCCATTCGGATTCCATGTCCCCCACCTCCTTCGGAATGTAGTTGTAGCTCTGCCGCAGGTGGGAGTTAAAGGCCCCTCTGACAGGAAACTCTGCCAAACATTCCCATGAGACCCTAACTACACGCATGGGCCTGCTTGGTCTGGAGGGTGGCCTCCCCCACCATCGGAGCCAGCTCACCACCAGGTGTTGATCGGTTGACAGCTCAGAGATTATATATATATATATATATATATATATATATATATAAGAGCTTATAAGAGCGGTGACATTCCATGTCGCAACAGTCAGAGTCAGTGGCCGAGGACTGGTCCGACGGAACACATGCCTTCGGTTGCCACCCAACTCACACTGCACTTGACTCCTATAGTCCCTCCCACAGGTGGTGGGTTTATAGGAGTGCGAACCCATGCTTCCTCTTCAGACTGGGCCCAGCTGGGCTCAATGGGCAGAAGCCTAACCACCAGGGACTTGCCATTGAACCCCTACCCCGGCCTGGCTCCAGGGGGGGGAACCCTGGTGACCCGCCCCAGGCCAGGGAAACAGTTTCCTTGAGTTTTCATTTTGGGGACTTTTGAACCGCACTTCATCTGGACCTTCACCTAGGATCTGTTTGCCTTGGGTGACCCTACCACGGGCATAATGTCACCAACAACATTGCTCCTAGGATCATTAGGACACACAAACCCCTCTACCACGATAAGGTGGCGATTCAAGTCGGTAAAACCAACAGTACATTTCTAAGAAACTCTTTTCGGAGATTTTGGACAAGGCAGAGCTTACAAACATCACCCAAGTCAGACTCATCATATGGCATAACCTTACTTTCTGTGACCCAATTTGAGATTTATCACCTGAAAGCTACACTGCTCAATAAGGAAAAACATGTGCCACTACCACTTTCTAAGGTGTGGCTATTGCATAGCACTCCTACACGTGCACTTCATGTCCAACTAACAAGCTCTCAGTCCACTCAGGGAATTTCCCGCCTTAAGGGAATGAAAATGAGAGGATTTAACCTAATCCTCTCTGCTCTGGTTGTTATGTGAACGCTGCAACCATGCCTGTAAAATTGGATTGAAATTGATGGATAGGCCTTACCTAACTCCGCAATACATCTCACAAATACACTGGGAAATATAATGTAATGAAGGGATTACCTTATTGAATCAAATTCCTTCGGTGGGGATGAAAAAAGATTGATATCCTCAAGAGCTTAATCATGGAACTGTAGTATGGGATTGAGATTTAACGTATTAAAATATTAGAAAGTGTAAATCAGTTGTTTTAAATGACCATATCAGATTGGTCATTGGTCAGAGCTTATAAACAGTACCTCAACGCATCCTGAGCAGATACATTAATTGGTTCCATATATTTTTACAATTATATATATGCTCAGAAACAATCAACATTTAATGAATGCATTGATGCATGCTAATTATGTAAAAGCTAATTATGTAGCTCATTGAGATTATAAACAGTTGGCAACTGGGCTGAATGGACATTCACAATAGATTCTGAAAAAAAATCTGCAAATAATCTCAAAGTACTGACTATGTTCAAAATTAATTTGCCGATCTCACTTTCATTCACCAAGGACCTTTGAACATGTTCAAAATTTTGGGGAATCTTCTTGACTTGTTGACAAACGCAATGGAAACACTCTCAACAGTCATCACTTCTTCTCCAAACTATCTGCAAACATTCTTTGTGGTCATCAACTATTCTTCAGTCATTCGCCTCCCTGAGGAATTTGGATTTCCTGATGGACAGTCCACTACCGCTACCTATAGTTGGCGAGTAATGACTGTCACGTGATCATCGCGCCGTACACTTAGAAAACTGTTGGAGAACGATTGTCACAGTTGCGTCCCAAAATGTGGCTGACTGTTTGCAGGAATTCACCATCTGTTTGTGAATTGTATATCAACTACTCAGAATTTCACCAAAACATCATAAGAAAATCAGCATCAAATTACAAATTAGTATCTCACTGACCAACAAATACTCGGCTGTCAAGAAGTGACAAACCGCTAGTCGCCGCTGCCACAAACATTAATTGCTCAATTAACTGCACAAACAAACCTTCCAGATGCATGTGAACGCAGCCCAGTGGTTTCGACAGGAGGAAACATTTAGGTAAGAAATATTGTGGAACCTTGACACATACACCATGACATGGACCTGCAACTTCTACAACAGGAAACAAAAGATGATTTAATAATAAAAAAGCAGCAACCATTAACATCATGATAAGATGAAATTTAAAGATAGTTTATATGGGGTTTCTATTCACCCAATTTGAGGACGATGCTAACTACTGTACTCTTATAACCATATGTTCTGATTCTTTTCATATGAGCATTTCAGTTAATCATTCTGTATGGGTAGCACTCATGCTTACGTCATTTGGCAGACACCTTTATACAAAGTGATTTACATTTTTTATACAACTGAGCAACTAAGCGTGACGGGCCTTACTCAAGGGCCCAACAGTGGCAGCTTGGTGATACTGGGGTTTGAACCAACTGCCTTAAGATTAGCAACCCAGAGCCTTAATCACTGAGCCACAACTGCCAACCCACCACACCCAAATTGTGTCTTGCTTTGTGCACAGGTGCTTTGTCATACTGAAAGACCTTAAGGCCGTTGAAGGATGACTGCAATGCTATCTAAAGGCATTTTGAACAAATGTGTAAATCAAATTTTGCTGTACTTTTAACTGTGTATTTTATTTCCTATGCAACAAGAAAGTATGTAATTCTTATCATATGCTTTCTTGTTGATTTTTTTTAAATGAAAATGAACAATTAAATGGTGCAATTACTGGGCAAAATCATAGTACAGTGGTACCTCTCCTTACGATAGTCCCAGAAAACAAAAAATCCAGTTTACGAAAAACTTTTTCCTAAATTTTTTGTCTCTCCTTACGAAACGAGCCAAACACGCCATTCAAACATTCAAGCGCGCCATTCAAACATTAAAATAATGCGCGAGTTGCTCTCCCATTGGCTGTCTCCCAACATCATGCCGCTCTGACCTCCCATTGGCTAGGAGGGATGATGCAGCTCCCATGAGCATCAGCTTGTTTCATGAGTTTTTCGAGTGTGCTCATTGCAACTTTATTTTTTGGCTCAGGCTTTTAACCTTGCATAAACATTTGTAAGATTATAACTCTGCTAAGAAGACATGGTCAACATAAAGTAAGTACCTTAAAAGGTATGCTTTTATCATTTTTAAAGCGTAGTGTTTGGGGGCCTTGGAACAAGTCACGTTTTACATGTAAAATACGGTTCTACTTACGACAAATCCAGGTTTTGAAACTGCCTCTGGAACGGATTAATTTCATAAGGTGAGGTACCACTGTACTGTATTTGTTACACACAACATGCACAAATGCACCACCTGATGGATTCGATGACGAATTACATTTCACGATCATGGTCAATGCAAAGAATGTACGATAATCATATTATTTGAAAGCGTACCACATAAAATGAATGGATTTGGCCCACTTGATTTGAGTTTGACAACTTTGTTTTACAGCTTGAAACCAACATGCAGGAAATGGTTGTGTTTAAATTCACTTCTGCTTGACAAATGATTCTGGGTTCCAACAAAGAACAAAATCCAGAACACAAAAACAGGAATGCAACTTTGAGCAAGAAGAAATTAGCACGCGATTATAGAAATCGTATGTTAACATGAAGTTTACCTCAAAGTAGGACTGTTTTTTCATTGTGAAACTGAACTCGTGAGAAATTCATACATATAATCACAATGCATTTTACTTGAATTTATATGAATATTCCTTGAGGAAAATGATGCAGAACCAGCCCAGTCTTTTTAGTTGTAACTTCTATTGCATTCATTCATTTTCTGTACTGCTTAAGCCTAATTAGGGTCGCAGAGAAGCTGGCGCCCATCTCAGCCAACTCTGGGCAAGGGCAGAATACACCCTGTACAGGTCGCCAAGCCATTATATGGCAGAAACACCTTGACAGCAACTCACTGACCAACT
>CM045745.1:10660281-10687781 GCA_024760905.1 Plotosus lineatus | reverse complement strand
TGCTCATAAACATGTCATCTCTCTTCCTTTGATGAGGCTGCTGGTGTCATTTTGAAACCACCTTCAAACACCATAAAATTTTCAAAAGACAAAACTGTAGTCGCTGTCAATTCGGTTAAAGTGCATTGTTGTTGTTTACTTAGTAGTTACACATTCTATGTACTACTTCCTTTTCTGGATGTCTCATCATTCATGTTGCTAATGGCAGAGCACAAGTGGCGGCACTGATGAATGCCTGGTGTGATCAATCACTGGGTTTATAAATAGGTTAACTTCAGGCATTGGGAGTTACTTTACCCAGTTAAATTGCAATCCATAGGTGCCCTTGTGCCAGTGGAAGAGCTCTCTAAACAGCTCCTTGGCAATCGCAGCTCAGAATCTGACGAAACCAGGTGCAACAGCAATCATGTGCCGTAATCATTCTGTGCCTCTGACCGCATGCCGTTCTTCTTGTGACCTTGGCCCAGGCACATCATCACGTACAGGTTATAGTGTGATGATACCTTTAATTGAAATAGCAGGAATGCGTGGAATGATGGTGCACATTTTACTATAGAACATGCTGATCAACAAGCTGTGTCCGGACAGCTCTCTGTCATGGCATCATGTTATAGTTTCAGGAGTTTGTGCTACAGTAGCTCTTGCGTGGGATCAGATCAGACGTACTACAGTACCTGTCACTCCTCACACACATTTCTACTCTCTAAACCATTTTGATCCACTCTTCATCGCTCTCCTGGCCGCCTGTACTCCGTAACCACAGCAACGTTTACACTGAATGTCGAACACAATGTTTGAATTCTAGAGGAGAGCAGATTAAGTGGTAATTCCAGAGATTTTTTTTTTTGCCCTTTTTACCAATGAAATGCTGGTGAAGGACTCAGGTTCTCAGTGCTCAGGTCGAGAACCCCATTCTCTCCACCCCCTTCCTGTCTTCTTTTGTGCTGAAATGTATAAATGATCAAGGCCAAGTGTGTAAAACTCATTTTCACAGAGGGCTACATCACTAAATTTCTATTTCATCGTGGGCTCAATAGTCATGGAACATCTTTTCAAAAAGGGAAACCATAAAAGCTGAACGACAAAATAATAAGTCATGGTATTTTTCAGCTTTTCATTTATTTCCTTTTCATTCCTGATAATGTAAGCATGTAGTCTTTCTTCAGTTATGAATGGTTGAATGAATGTTTTCTTGAACTATGTTCCATGGTAGGGCAGTGTTGGTCTGGTGGTAAGGTGTTGGGATCACTGATCCTAAGGTCGGGTGTTCAAGCCCCACTGTCAACAGGTTGTCAGTACTGTCCCCCCAGTGCAGCTAACTGGGTTACCAAAGGCCAGCCATGTCTCTCACTGTCTATGGTGTGAGGTTCATGTAAAATAACCATTGCTGACTTTCAACAAGAGTAGCTGCATAGCCGTCAGCGTGTTTCTGCCCTGTGATGGCATGGCGAGGCGTCCAGGGTGAACTCTGCCCTCACCCAGAGTCGGTTGAGATGGGCGCCAGCCTCCCCGCAACCCTAATTAGGATTAAGCAGTTCAGAAAATGAATGAATGTTTCATGGTAATAGTTGATGTATAATAATTACCAGTATATTCATTGAATGTTCTCAAGAGTCACAGAAAATGAGTTTTCCGCCCAATTTTGGCCCACTGGGCTTGAGTTTGATCTGGCCTTGACACCTGTGTTCTACACCAGTGGTCTCCAACCTTTTTGCACCAGGGACCTGTTTTATGTCGGAAAATGTTTCCGCAGACCGGTTAGAGTCTAATCTGTAGTCTTGTTTTGGAGGCCGTCACCGCCTCACAAAGATATGTATTTGGAAACGAAAGAAAGGCTTTCAGTGCTTCTGTGGCAATGTCAAAAACAGCCATCTTTCAAAATAAGATCCAGAAGCTCGAATAAAAAGACTATAATTTGTATGATGAAAGATTTTGTTTGTGGACTGGTATCAAATGATCCCACGAGGACCGGGTGTTGAGGACTCCTGTTCTACACCATTGAAAAAGTAAAGCAGCATTTTAAAATACGATGTAATCTAAGGTCATTTTTACCCTTTTTTTTTTTTTTACCCTGGACTCCAGACTTTTTGCGGCACTGGTGGCTCACTGGTTAAGGCTCTGGGTGCTTGATCCAAAGGGGGGGGTTTAAACCCTATCACCACCAAACTGCCACTGCAGGGCATTAAAAATTAGTTAATTAGTTATCATCATCATCATCTTCTTCCGCTTAGTCCAGGGTCGGGTCGCGGGGGCAGCAACCTTAGCAAAGAGGTCCAGACATCCCTCTCCCGAGCTACTTCCTCCAACTCTCCCGGGGGGGCACCGAGGCGGTCCCAGACAAGCCGAGAGACATAGTCCCTCCAGCGTGTTCTAGGTCGACCCCGGGGTCTCTTCCCGGTTGGACATGCCCGAAACACCACACCAGGGAGGCGTCCGGGGGGCATTCTGACCAGATGCCCGAGCCACCTCAACTGGCCCCTCTCAATGCGGAGGAGCAGCGGATCTACTTCGAGCTCTCCCCGGATGGCGGAGCTTCTCACCCTATCTCTAAGGGAGAACCCCGCCACCCGGCGAAGGAAGCTCATTTCAGCCGCTTGTATCCGTGATCTTGTTCTTTCGGTCATTACCCAAAGCTCGTGACCATAGGTGAGGGTTGGAACGTAGATCGACTGGTAAATTGAGAGCTTCGCCTTGCGGCTCAGCTCCTTTTTCATTCACAACGGACCGGTACAGGCACCGCTTAACAGCAGAGGCTGCAGCGATCCGTCTGTCGATCTCTCGCTCCATCCTTCCCTCACTCGTAAACAAGACCCCAAGATACTTAAACTCCTCCACTTGGGACCTCATTGCCGAGCCGGAGGGTGCATTCCACCATTGTCCGACTGAGAACCATGGCCTCGGACTTGGAGGTACTGATCTTCATCCCGGCTGCTTCGCACTCAGCCGCGAATCGCTCCAATGAGAGCTGGAGGGCCCGACTTGATGAAGCCAAAAGAACAACATCATCCGCAAAAAGCAGAGACGATATCCGATGGCCACCAAACCAGAACCCCTCATCGCCTCGACTGCGCCTAGAAATTCTGTCCATAAAAATTATGAACAGAATCGGTGACAAAGGACAGCCTTGGCGGACTCCAACTCCCACTGGAAATGAATCCGACCTGCTGTTACCAATACGGACCAAACTGTGGCTACGGTCATACAGCGACCGAATAGCTCGTAGCAGCGGATCCGAACGCCCGTATTCTCGAGCACGCCCCACAAGATCTTTCGAGGGACACGGTCGAAAGCCTTCTCCAAATCCACAAAGCACATGTGGACAGATTGGGCAAACTCCCATGCCCCCTCCAGAATCCTGTGGAGCGTATAGAGTTGGTCAAGAGTGCTGCGGCCAGGACGAAAACCACATTGTTCCTCCTGAATCCGAGGTTCGACTATCGGTCGGATCCTCCTCTCTAGTACCCCTGCATAGACTTTCCCAGGTAGGCTGAGGAGTGTAATTCCCCGATAATTGGAACACACCCTCCGGTCCCCTTCTTAAATTGGGACCACCACCCCAGTTTGCCAATCCAGAGGTACAGCCCCCGATGACCACGCGATGTTGCAGAGACGTGTCAACCAAGACAGTCCTACAACATCCAGAGCCCTGAGATATTCCGGGCGGATCTCGTCCAACCCCGGAGCTCGACCACCGAGGAGCTTTTTGACAACCTCAGTGACCTCCCCTCCAGTGATGGGCGGACCCGAACCCGAACCCCCAGGGTCTTCCTCTTCCACGGAGGGCGTGTTGGTGGGATTGAGAAGGTCCTCAAAGTATTCCCTCCACCTCTCAACAACATCCTCAGTCAAGGTAAGCAGCTCCCCACCTCCACCGTAAACAGTGTTTGTGAAGAACTGCTTCCCCCTCCTGAGGCGTCGGATGGTGGCCCAGAACCTTTTTGAGGCCAACCGATAATCACTCTCCAGGCCCTCACCGAACTCCTCCCACGCCCGAGATTTTGCATCTGCGACAGCCTCGGCTGCAGCACGTTTGGCCTGCCGGTACCCGGTTGCTGCCTCAGGAGTCCCACAGGCTAATAAAACCCGATAGGCCTCCTTCTTCAGCTGGACGGCCCCCTTCACCGCAGGTGTCCACCACCGGGTTCGGGGATTGCCGCCACGACAAGCACCGACGACCTTACGGCCACAGCTATGGGCTGCCGCCTCAGCAATGGAGGCACGAAACATGGCCCATTCGGATTCCATGTCCCCCGCCTCCTTCGGAACGTGGTTGTAGCTCTGCCGGAGGTGGGAGTTAAAGGCCTCTCGGACAGGGGGCTCCGCCAAACGTTCCCAGCAGACCCTGATTACACGCTTGGGCCTGCCAGGTCTGGAAGGCAACCTCCCACACCACCGAAGCCAACTCACCACCAGGTAGTGATCGGTAGACAGCTCAGCTCCTCTCTTCACCCGAGTGTCCAGAACATATGGTCGCAAGTCCGATGACACGACTACAAAGTCAATCATCGAACTGCGACCTAGGGTGTCCTGGTGCCAAGTGCACTTATGGACACCCTTATGTTCGAACATGGTGTTCGTGATAGACAAACTGTGACGAGCACAGAAGTCCAACAACGACACACCATTCGGATTCAGACTGGAGAGGCCGTACCTACCGATCACACCCTTCCAGGTCACACTATCGTTGCCCACATGGGCGTTGAAGTCTCCCAAGACAACGAGCGAGTCTCCCGAGGAGCGTTCTCCAACACCCCCAAAGACTCCAAAAGGGTGGGTCCTCTGAACTGTCATTTGGTGCATAAGCACAAATACCAGTCAGGACCGGCCCCCCCACCCGAAGCCGGAGGGAAGCTACCCTTTCGTCTTCCGGGGAGAACCCCAACGTTTGGGCATCGAGACAGGGGGCATCAAGAATACCCACACCGGCTCGCCGCCTCTCCCCATGAGCAACTCCAGAATAGGAGAAGGTCCAGCCTCTTTCGAGATGGATGGTTCCAGAGCCCAAGCTATGCGTTGAGGTGAGCCCGACTATATCTAGTCGGTATCTCTCCACCTCACGCACCAAATCAGGCTCCTTTCCCGCCAGAGAGGTGACATTCCATGTCCCGAAGGTCAGAGTAAGTAGCCGAGGATCAGTCCGACAGAACCCATGCCTTTGGCTGCCACCCAACTCACACTGCACCCAATCCCTAAAAGTCCTCCCACGGGTGGTGGGTCCATGGGAGGGCGGACCCATGTCTTCTTTTTGGGCTGGGCCCGGCCAGGCTCCATGGGCATAAGCCCGACCACCAGGCGCCGCCTTGAGCCCCTCCTGGGCCTGGCTCCAGGAGGGAACCCGGTGACCCGCGTCCGGGCAAGGGAGACTGATTCCTATGTTGTCTCGTGTCTTAGGGGTTTGTTTTGAATCGCACTTTGTCTGGACCTTCACCCTGGACCTGTTTGCCTTGGGTGACCCTACCAGGGGCATTTGCCCCCGACAACATAGCTCCTAGGATCATTAGGTCACGCAAACCCCTCCACCACGATAAGGTGGCGATTCAAGGAGGGGTTAATTAGTTATATTAAAGTAAATGGCGAATGTAAGTCACTATGACAAATGCTGTGATGTGCTCGATATATATATATATATATACACACACACACACACACACACACACACACACACACACACACACACACACACATCATCTTCGACGTGATAAGGGCCCAGGACGCTCAAAAAAAAAAAAATCAGCGTGGGTGGGCACTTATTAAAATAATTTTCAGCAGAGTGGAACGATAAGTGCTTATTACCACAGAAGTGGAAAACATGAATAATAACAGAACAATAAAATATTTTTACTGGTATTTGTGTTCTTCATTTTGTGGTATCAACCAAATTACTTACATGAAAGCTGAAAATAAACAGAAAACAGCATAATTAAAAAAAAAAAAGATCTTTTAATTTTCTTTTTAAAGTTCCTTTAAATATTTACCACCCGATGTAAAATCAAGCCAATCAACATGAATGTAAACTTTAGCACATGGCACCACATGGCCAACAACGTCTTTAAATTTATGAAGTCAATGAGCAGGAGAATTGGGTGAAAAATACTCGTCATCACTTTCTGATAGGTCCATATCTGGCTCATTGCTCCGTTCATTCAAAGCATCCCATAGTTTTGCTGTCGCAGTTTCTAATGGTTTGTTGGTTGTTGGACATTTACCAAGAGATCACAGCAAAATATTTTTCTGTTTTTAAAGCATGGCGGAACGATGAAATGAGTTGTTACTGATGAATATTATAGACATTCCCCAGTGGCAGGCTGTGTTTAAATACCGTGTAACTCACTTTTACAATCGGTTAACGCTTCATTTTACGATTACAGAGACTGATTGAATAAAATTGGTAAGTTTGATCTACCATTTTGCTCCCAGTACACAGTACACATGAGCGATTATTAGACGCAAGATCAAAAACACTGGGAGCACTTATTGGAGAAAGGCGCTTATTCTGTCGAATACAGTATATATATATATATATATATATATATATATATATATATATATATATATATATATATATATATATATATATATATATATATATATATATATATATATATATATATATATATGTATATATATATCTATATATATATATATATATTTATGTATATATGTATATATGTATATATATATATATATATATACATGTATATATATATATATATATATATATATTTATGTATATATGTATATATGTATATATATATATATATATATATATATATATATATATATATATATATATATATATATATATATATATATATATATAAACTATGATAACTTTAACTTACTTTATACATTCATCATTACCTGTTTCAAGGCTTTTTGTTATGGTGAAAAAATAACTGTTACAGCCAGCAGTGGAGCTGAAGTACTTTACTGAAATATAAAATAAGACATTCATAGAAATGTAGAACTGTAATTATCTCACTTATAGAATGTGAATGTTTACCCTGAGGGCATCATTTAAAATGCATATTACTTGCCAGCCTACTTGGCTGAAAGTCTTGTTATGATGAGAACGGCTTCTCCTTTGCAGATATGCATGATTATGTGTTCCAGAAGTACCGTTCTTCGATAATCTAGTGGCTACCCAAGGAAAATTATAATACAGATAAACTACTGCCTACACAAAATGATGCATCGCATCGATTCACAGATAGGAAGGAATTCTTCTGCAGTAAAAGTACATCCTACAGTAGGTAGGATTCAATTTACCCCAACCAAATTAATGTCCTTTCCTTATCTCGCCCTTTCCGAGTGTATTTTATTCCAAGTCCTTGTACTTGTGCTTCGTTGCTTTTGCTCCTGCTTAAGTATGACCCTTCATTTTTCAAAATTTTGTGCTTACAAACTTGTGAGCCAAGCAAACTCTAACTTTTGTGATTTTTCTAAAACATGACAAATCTTTTAATCCAAATCTTCATCCTTGTGCTCCGTTCTTCAAGATTCACACTGCGACTTGTAAAACTACAAGATGCAGAAGGTACATCTGTTCTGGGCTGCAACATGTAAGAGAACCCACTCTTTATGTATGTATTAAAAAGGGCTTATTCAAACCTGTTCATGGGCAGTGCGATATCACGGTGGTCAGCATACCCGCCTCACAAGCAAGAAGGTCCTGGGTTTGAGTCCCAAACTCGGGGAAAACGTTTCTGTGTGAAGATTGTATGATCTCTCCTGCTCGTGTGGGTCCTCTGGATACGTTAACCCCTAGGTGTTAACGTGAGTGTGAATGGTTTTGTGTGTGTGTGTGTGTGTGTGTGTGTGTGTGTGTGTGTGTGTGTGTGTGTGTGTGTTGACCTTTCAATGGACTGGTGAACTGTATTACTGGTGTCTATACCCCACTTTCACCCAGAGTTGGTTGGGATTGGCTCCAGGTTCAGCAAATCATGAATTAATGTGTCATTCTAAGCATTCTTAACTGTGATTCATAGTTATAGGTAATATTACATGATTAAAAACACATTAGCGATACGATATTCCGTTTCCTATTCCGTAGATCCCCTTAAATCCTGCAGTGTACCCAGTAGCTAACATGTGGTTTGAGGTTTGTTCCCAAACAATTCCAGAATTTGCCAAGGGTGTGGACTCAAGGATTCAGGCCAAGTGTAAATTGGATTTGGTTTGATAAAATATTCACAACTTGTAGTCTACAGTCTATAACTGTATAAGGATGGATTATAGCGGAGCTAGCAGTGAGGCTCTTTACACAGATTCTGTAGCCTTTAATTTAGTCTATAGTAATGACTTGCTATTCATTAGGCTGCTGTATCGCACTTACGTCTGGCATAAACCTGCATAAGTATTTATAATTTTTTTTTTGCTTTCAATGTGCATTATAAAGACAGAAAAACTGTGATTTGTTGGCAGCCATGGCCGGACTTTTAGGAAAGCAGATTTGGAATCAGGAAGTGGTGGTCTAGTGGTATAGGGGGCCGGATCGCTGATCCAAAGGTTGGGGGTTCGAGTCCCACTCTCCACAAGGTTGTCACTGTGCCCCCCAGTGCAGCTAACTGGGTTATCAAAGGCCGGCCATGTCTCTCACTGTCTATGGTGAGAGGCATGTAAAAGAACCATTGCTGACTTTCGACAAGAGGAGGCTGCAAAGCCGTCAGCGTGTTTCCGCCCTGCGATGGCCTGGCGAGCTGTCCAGGGTGTACGCTGCCCTCGCCCTGAGTTGGCTGGGATTGGCACCAGCCTCCCCGCGACCCTAATTAGGATGAAGCGGTTACAGAAAATGATGATGAGATTTGGAATCTAAAGATCGCTGGTTCGATTCCCAAACCAACAGAAAAAAACGTGTGGTGGTAGAGAAGTGAGCTGCACCTTGCCTTCCTAAACCATAATAGCTGAAGTGCCCTTGAACAAGACACCTAATCCCCAACTGTTCTCTGAGTGCTCAAAGTGTAGCAGCCCAGTGCTGTGTGTGTGTGTGTGTGCTCACGTTGGATGGGTTAAAAGCAGAGGAAATCATTTGTGGAATTAATACAATGAAGGAGGGCAGGAGTGGTCTGATGGTAAGGTGCTGGATCACTGATTCCAAATTTAGGAGTTCAAGCCCCACTCTCAATGGATTGTCACTACCCCCCCTCCCCCCCCCTTCCCCCAGTGCAGCTAACTGGGTTATCAAAGACCGGCCATGTCTCTGACAGTCTATCATTGCGGACTTTCAACGAGAGTAGCTGTATAGCCGTCCACGTGTTTCTGTCCTGCAGTGGCCTGGAGAGCTGTCCAGGGTGTACTCTGCCCTCACCCAGAGTCAGATGAGATGGGCGCCAGCTTTCCCACTACCCTAAACAGGACTAAGCGGTTCAAAAATGAATGAAAAGAAAAGGGATGAATAATAGTGGAGCACAGTGTACTTCGGATTTCGAATGAACATGTGTTAAAAACGATAATTGAGATATTTAATCAACAGACTTATGTCTCAGGATGTATTTCTTTGGCTCTTAAATCTGATTTATATTTACTTAAAAGAGCGTTATTAAAATATGGTAATGGTGCAACACCACAAGGACTACCAACATAAACACAATTATACGTCATTTTCTGACTTTTATGAAATTACAGTGAGTATCAGTTTGATGTATGAAACATCAATCATTCAGTAAGCCTTCACATTCCCAAGCTTAGAAAATAGCAAATCATTACTAACAATAACTGACTAATGAGACACTCTGGCAAAAGTTAACCATGTGAAAAGAAAATTACATTTAGCAATTCTAATAATTACACTGCAGACAGATTCACAAAATCAAGTTGCTTGGCATGTCAGCCCAGAATGAATCCTACAACCAAAACCCAAATTCATTGACACAGATCTGGCTATTTATCATTAAAATAAATAAAGTACCCACCAGCACACCCTCCATGGAGGAGGAAAACCTGGGAGTTTGGGTGGGGTTCACCCATCACTGGGGCTGAGGTAGTCAAAAAGCTCATCAGTGGTCGGGCTCTAGGGGTGGATGAGATCCGTCCTGAATATCTCAGGGCTCTGGATGCTGTTAGGACTGTCTTGATTGACATGTCTCTGCAACATCTTGTGGTCATCAAGGCCATACCTATGGACTGGCAAACGGGTGGTAGGTCCCCTTTTTAAAAACGGGGACCTGAGGGTGTGTTCCAATCATCGTGGAAGCGAACTCCTCAGCCTACCTGGGAAGGTCTATGCAGGGTACTGGTGCCAATAGTTGAACCACGGATTCAGACGGAAAAATGTGGTTTTTGTCCTGGCAGCAGCACTCTTGACCAACTCTATACACTCTACAGGATCCTGAAGGGGACATGGAAGTTAGTTCAATTGGTCCACATGTGTTTGTGGATTCAGAGAAGAGCTTTCGACTGTGTCCCTTGGGCTATTTTGTGGGGCGTGTTCTGGGAGTACGGTGTATCGAACCCATTGCTATGGGCCATTTGATCTCTGTATTACTGGAGCCAGAGCTTGGCCTGCATTGGTAACAACAGATCAAAATTGTTTCCAGTGAGGATTACAGTCTGCCAAGGCTGACCTTTGTCACTGATTCTGTTCATAATTTTTATGGACAGAATTTCTAGGTTCAGCCACAACATTGAGGGGTTCTCGTTTGGTGGCCATAGGAGCTCCTCTATGCTCTTTGCTTATGATGTTGTCCTTTTGGCTTCATCAATCCAGGACCTCCAGCTTGCATTAGAGTGATTCACAGCCGAGTGCAAAGTAGTCAGGATGAGAATCAGCACCTCCAAGTCCGAGGACGTGGTTCTCAGTTAGAAAAGGGTGGAATACACCATTTGGGACTGGGATGAGGTCCTGCCCCAAGTGGAGGAGTTTAAGTATCTCGGGGTCTTGTTCACAAGTGAGGGAAGGATGTCGCAGGGGATTGACAGGTGGATCGCCGCAGCCTTTGCTGTAAAGCTGTGTTCCAACCCTCACCTATTGCCACAAGCTTTGGGTAGTGACTGAAACAACAAGATCGCGGATACAAGCGGCTTCCTTCGCAGGGTGGCAAGGGTCTCCCCTAGAGATAGGGTGATTAATCCGTTCCAACCCCCTCCCAAACTCATATAACCTGACACAAACATGTATATTTGACCTAATACATTAAAGATAAACATGTAAAAATGATAAATATTTCATAATAATAATACATGTACATTAACATTAATAATACAGTAATTAATAATAAATAATACTACAACAAGAAGAAACAATAAGTCAATTAACCCTTCCTGTGGCAAAGATGTTACGTGGGCAGGCAGGAGGTGATGCGTAACAGAGGAGGAGAAGGAAGAGAGGAGAATTTTGTGCATATGTACGCTACGAATGCCAGCAAGGAAAGGCTTGTGGTGAGCTCCCACAAGGCCAGTGCTTCTTAAATAGTAGTGCGATGCCTTGGGTATGTGTGTGTGTGTGTGTGTGTGTGTGTGGGGGGGGGGTGTAGATGATCCTGGGAAACCATTTTTTTTTTACCATACTATACTAGAATTACGTGTAATTGCCCATCTTCTACAGTAGGGCAGTGGCGCTCTCATTGTCACGCTATGGTGTAGGGAAAAAGCAATGAGCAACAGACTCACCTGTCTGGCAAATGTTGTAATGATGTTTAATGTTGAGATACCATGACACCAGGCCAGAGGACTCAGAGGAAGCCCATACATGTACAGGGCGAACATACAAACTCCACACAGAAATTCCAGAACCTGGGAATTGAACCCAGGAGTTCTTATTGTAAGAAGGGCATGCTAACTACTGCATCACTGTTTCATTCATTCATTCATTTTCTAAGCCACTTAATCTGAAATAGCATCGTAGAAAGCCTGCTGCTCATATCAGTCGAACCTGGATGAGGGCAGGGCACACCCTGGGCAGCTCGCCAGGCCATTGCAGTGCAAATATAATTATATTTATTAATTATTATAATATACTATAACATTTGAATTATTATTTATTATTACCTGAGCAGCATCTTTGGGAAGGTTTCCAGTGCTTTTTCATATGGATGGACTGTTAAAATGTTCACAGTGGGGCTAGTACAAATTTACATCTCCATGAATGGCTGTGAGATTTGCTTGAAATTTGAATGCTAACGTCTGCCATGCTAAAGTTTAACACTGGACTCTTTTAGTCAGCATATGGTAGGCAAATGCATTGTGAACGAGCAGCACATGCTGAGGAGAAGCTTCTTCACCATATAAAGTACCATTGTTCCAACCTTGTCTTCTAAATGACACATTCTAACCATGAACACTTACTGAACTGTCATATCATATATCACATGTGACTTTTCAGTGCTTTTTATAAGCGTTTTTAAGTCATGATCTCTTTTATTAGGCTAATTAATGTCAGTGTGTATTAAATATTAAAATACATTTGCACAGTGCACGGCGTCCATATGATGTGAAACACAATGTCTGAGAAATTAAAGTTAATATATATATATATATATATATATATATATATATATATATATATATATATATATATATATATACACTGTATATAATATTGCAGCCGTGAGGGAGGGGCACAAGCCAGTGTTTCTCCCTCACGCCGGTCCCAAGCCCGGATAAATGCAGAGGGTTGCATCAGGAAGGGCATCCGGCATAAAACAAATGGCAAATAAAATATGCGAGTCACAACAAAGAATTTCATACCGGATCGGTCGAGGCCTGGGATAACAACGACTGCCATCAGTGCTGTTAACTAACAGGGTGCTGGTGGAAATTGGACTACTGTTGGTCGAAGACGTCGACGAAGGAGAGGCGGGAGGCGTGTCCGTAGGCAGAGAGAGATGAGGAAAGGCATGAGTCTAGGACTGAAAGTAGGGACTTTGAATGTTGGAACGATGACAGGAAAAGGTAGAGAGCTGGCTGACATGATGCAGAGGAGGAAGGTGGACATACTGTGTGTTCAGGAGACCAGGTGGAAAGCTAGTAAGGCTAGAAGCTTAGGAGTAGGTTTAAGCTGTTTTTTTTCATGGTGTGGATGGGAAGAGAAATGGAGTCGGAGTCATCTTGAAGGAGGAGTTTGTGAGAAATGTTCTAGAAGTGAAAAGAGTGTCAGAGTGATGAGTGTCAAGTTAGAAATTGAAGGCGTGATGTTCAATGTTGTTAGTGCTTATGCCCCGCAGGCAGGATGTGAGCTAGAAGAGAAGGAGAGATTCTGGAGATGAAGTGATGCAGAATAACCCCAGAGGTGAAAGAGTGGTCATTGGGGCAGACTTCAATGGACATGTTGGTGCAAGAAACAGAGCGTACGAGGAAGTGATGGACAGGTTTGGTATCCAGGACAGAAATGCAGAAGGACAGATGTCGGTAGATTTTGCAAAAAGGATGGAAATGACTGTGTTTAATACTTTCTTCCAGAAAAGACAGGAGCATAGGGTGACTTATAAAAGTGGAGGTAGGAGCACACAGGTAGACTACATCTTGTGTAGGCGATGCGATTTGAAGGAAGTCAGTCACTGCAAAGTAGTAGCGAGTGAGAGTGTTGCCAAACAGCATAGGATGGTGGTGTGCAGGATGATGCTGATGGTGAGGAAGGTGAAGAAGGCAAAGACAGAGCAGAAGACAAAGTGGTGGAAGCTGAAAAAGGAAGAATGTCGTGTTGTCTTTAAGGAGGAGTTGAAAATGGCTTTGGGTGGTCAGGAAGTGCTTTCAGATGACTGGACAACTACAGCTAATGTGATCAGGGAGACAGGTAGGAGAATACTTGGTGTGTCATCTGGAAGGAGAGGAGATAAGGAGACTTGGTGGTGGAATGAGGAAGTGCAGGAGTGTGTGCAAAGGAAGAGGTTAGCTAAGAAGAAGTGGGACATTGAGAGGACCGAAGAGAGTAAACAGGAGTACAGGGAGACACAGCCTAAGGTGAAGGTAGTGGTGTCAAAGGCCAAGCAGAAGGCGTATGATGACTTGTATGCTCAGTTGGAAAGTAAAAAGGGAGACAATGATTTATACAGGTTGGCACAGCAGAGAGATAGAGATGGGACGGACGTGCAGCAAGTTAGAGTGATTAAGGACAGAAAGGGAAATGTATTGACTGATGACAGAAGTGTGCTGGGAAGATGGAAAGAGTACTTTGAAGAGCTGATGAATGAGGAAAATGAGAGAGAAAAAAGAGTAGAAGAGGTGACCGTTGAGGACCAGTAAGTAGCAAAGATTAGTAAGGGTGAAGTGAGGAGGGCATTGAAGTGGATGAAGAGTGGAAAGGCAGTTGGCCCTGATGACATACCAGTTGAGGTATGGAAGTGTCTAGGGGAGGTAGCAGTAGATTTCCTGACAAGAACATTCAACAAGGTCTTAGAGAGTAAGAGGATGCAAGAGGAATGGAGGAGAAGTGTGACGGTGCCCATTTTTAAGAACAAGGGAGACGTGCAGAGTTGTGGCAACTACAGAGGGATAAAGATGATGAGCCATACGATGAAGTTATGGGAAAGAATAGTGGAAGCTAGACTAAGGGCAGAGGTCAGCATTTGTGAACAACAGTTTGGTTTCATGCCAAGAAAGAGCACCACAGATGCAGTGTTTGCCTTGAGGATGGTAATAGAGAAGTACAGAGAAGGTCAAAAGGAGCTGCATTGTGCCTTTGTGGATCTGGAGAAAGCATATGACAGGGTGCCGAGAGAGGAACTCTGGTATTGCATGAGGAAGTCTGGAGTGGTAGAGAAGTATGTTAGAGTGGTGCAGGACATGTATGAGAGATGTAAGACAGTGGTGAGGTGTGCTGTCGATGTGACAGAAGAGTTCAAGGTGGAGGTAGGACTGCATCAAGGGTCAGCTCTGAGCCCCTTCTTGTTTGCTATGGTGATGGACAGGCTGACTGATGAGGTTAGACAAGAATCTCTATGGTCTATGATGTTTGCAGATGACACTGGCATCTGTAGTGAGAGCCAAAAACAAGTGCAGGAAACTCTGGAGAGATGAAGGTGTGCCCTGGAAAGGCGGGGAATGAAGGTTAGCCTCAGTAAGACAGAATACATGTGTATGAATGACAATGACCCAACAGGAACAGTGAGGTTACAGGGAGCAGAGATAAGGAAGGTGGAGGATTTTAGGCTCAACAATCCAGAGCAATGGAGAGTGTGGAAAAGAGGTGAAGAAGCGTGTACAGGCTGGTTGGAATGGTTGGACAAAAGTGTCTGGTGTGATGTGTGACAGGAAGGTATCGGCAAGAATGAAAGGAAAAGTGTACAAGAATGGGTTGAGGCCAGCGATGTTGTATGGTTTAGAAACAGTGGCCCTAGGAAAAAGACAGGAGGCAGAGCTGGAGGTAGTAGCAGAGGTTAAAATGTTGAGGTTCTCTTTGGGAGTAACAAGGATGGATAGGATCAGAAATGGGCACATCAGAGGGACAGCACATGTAAGAAATTTTGGAGACAACGTCAGAGAGGTTAGATTGAGATGGTTTGGACATGTACAGAGGAGGGATAGTGAGTATATTGGTAGTAGGATGCTGGAGTTGGAACTATCAGGCAGAAGGTCTAGAGGAAGACCAAAGAGACGATTCATGGACGTGGTGAAGGCAGTTGGAGTAAGAGAAGAAGATGCAGAGGATTGGGGGAGATGGAGGCAGATGATTCACTGTGGCGACCCCTGAAGGGAACAGCCTAAAGGAAAAGAAGATATATATATATATATATATATATATATATATATATATATATATATATTGTCTTCCTTTCATCTTTTTCCCTTTTACTCGGGAGTCGCCACAGCGAATCATCTAATTCGCATGTTTGCTTTGGCAGAGGTTTTTACGTCGGATGCCCTTCCTGTAACAACCCTTTTTAGCAAGGGACAGAAACACGCTGACGGCTTTGCAGCTACTCTTTACGAAAGTCAACAATGGTTCTTTTACATGCCTCACACCATAGACAGTGAGAGACATGGCCCGCCTTTGATAACCCAGTTAGCCGCACTGGGGATATATATATATATATATATATATATATATATATATATATATATATATATATATATATATATATATATATATATATATATATATATATATAAAACAAAAAATAAAAGGACAGGACAAAGACTTTCTATTGAAACTCCATTTATCACTACAGATCTGTTTCGAGGGGTGGTGAAACCATCCTCTCTCTTCAGGTGATTATAGAAGATTATATATTAAGATAGATTAAGATATATATATTTCCGCAAGCCCAAACATTTGAGATTGGCTATGCAGCATATGCTATAGTCTGTAGATGCTCAAATGCCCTCAAATGCCACTCTGTTAATGCCTCCTGATTTCTCCACAAGAAAAACAAACAGCAGGGTGTGTAAACATGGGAATAAAGAACAAATACCATTATATGACATGATTCAATGAGCTGCATTTTGTTTATTCTGCAGTCAGAAAGCACTATGGATTGTTCCCACTCAGTAAGAAAAACAAGGTTGCTTCTATGTACAGTATTAGTATGTCTGTTTGTTTAAGGGAAATGAGATGGTTTGGTGAGCTGTCCAGGGTATCCTGGCGCCCTCGCCCAGAGTTACCTGAGATGGAGGCCGGCCTCCCCACAACCCTAAATATGATTAAGCGATTCAGAAAATTCCCACCGGGCGTGGGCAGTGTACACCCTGGACAGCTCGCCAACCCATCACAGGACAGAAACGCGCAGACAGCTATGCAGCTACACTTTTTTGAAAGTCAGCAATGGTTCTTTTACATGAACCTCTCTCCATAGACAGTGAGAGACATGGCCGGCCTTTGATTCAGGATTGACAATTCAGGATTCAGGATTTTTAATAGCCATTTTTGTTTTTTACACACATAGGAATTCTTGAGCGGTTGTTCAAGGAGCCAAGTTACAAACAGAAAAGAACGCTCAAATCAATAACACACAAACTGCTATAAAATAAACACATAAAAATTCTATATCAAAAAGGACCTCACACAGACCCAGAAAGCAATACAATAATAACAACAAAAGTAATAAAAATAAAATGATGATGATGATAATACTACTACTACTACTACTACTACTACTACTACTACTATGACTACTACTAGTAGTAATAATAATAATACAATAAATACATCAGTAGATAACCGCAATAAACGAAATTGCACTAAATTATCATCGTCATCATCATTATCATCTTCCGCTAAGTCCAGGGTCGGGTCGCGTGGGCAGCAACCAAAGCAAAGAGGTCCAGTCGTCTCTCTCTCCCCAGCCACTTCCTTCAACTCTCCCTGGGGGACACCAAGGCGGTCCCAGACAAGTCGAGAAATATAGTCCCTCCAGCGTGTTCTAGGTCGACCCCAGGGTCTCTTCCAAGTTGGACATGCCCGAAACACTACACCAGTGAGGCGTCCGGGAGGCATTCTGACCAGATGCCTGAGCCACCTCAACTGGCCCCTCTCAATGCGGAGGAGCAGTGGATCTACTCCGAGCTCTCCACGGATGGTAGAGCTTCTTACCTTATCATTAAGGGAGAGCCCCACCACCTGGAGAAGGAAGCTCATTTCAGCCACTTGTATCCGCGATCTTGTTCTTTCGGTCACTACCCAAAGCTCGTGACCATAGGTTAGGGGTGGAACGTAGATCGACTGGTAAATTGAGAGCTTCGCCTTGCGGCTCAACTCCTTCACAGAGGCTGCAGCGATCCGTCTGTCGGTCTCCTGCTCCATCCTTCCCTCACTCGTGAACAAGACCCCAAGATACTTAAACTCCACCACTTGGGGCAGGACCTCATTCCCGACCTGGAGGGTGCATTCCACCCTTGTCCGACTGAGAACCATGGCCTCAGACTTGGACTTACTGATCCTCATCCCGGCTGTGGGATGTTGGGAGATAGTCAATGGGAGAGCATTGTTTGGATTTTTGCGATGGCGCTTTCGAAACGTGAACTTGTTTCGTATCCAGAGACAAAAAATTGAGGAAAATGTTTTTCGTACCTGGATTTTTCGGATGTTGGGACTATCGTAAGGTAAGGTTCCACTGTATATATTGTATTATTCCCACATTGTGTATTCAAATAATTATTTGCCTCAGGCTCAGTGGATGGTCTTTTCTCTCTCTCTCTCTCTCTCTCTCTCTCTCTCTCTCTCTCTCTCTCTCTCTCTCTCTCTCTCAGTGACTATTCAATGATATCCACCTCACCTTGGGCAAATAATTGTTATTTATTTACAGATATAGTAGATATTTAGTACCCACACTCATAGTAAAAAATTCATAAGACGATGCCTGCAGGATTTTGATAGAATAAAATCATAAACATAGCACTATAAATATAATGTATAGAGGTTATAAAGCTATGGCTTGGAAATGTGGCCACAGTGAAATGACTTCCCTTGTCCCCTTGTGCCTCTCTATCCTTTAACATCTGTCATTCTGTTGACACATCATTTTATTTTTCTATGGGAAATAGACTTAAATTATTCATTCGGAAGGCACTTGTGGACAACCTGTTGTTCTACTCATACCTGACATCAAAGTCTCCCTCATTGGCATCTTCTTCGACCTGCGATGCGTAATTAGTTTGTCTTGTATATCTTTTAATCCTCGCTTTCTACTCTAATGAATATATTCATATCACAGAATGCTAATGTGCATTATCAATACTAAAGAGAAGGAGTGTAGGCTATTATTCAGAGTGAATGGAGGAGGTTGCTAAGGAACAGTGCACAGAGAATGGTAGCTGCAGGCTGAAACATGCGCTGTGGTAAAGTGTGTACTTTTGATGGCCCCCACTCATCAATTCACCACGCACTTTCTGCATTCTGAGTCGAATGAATTTACTCGAGCTGGCTGCAGCCAGAATGAATGCATGAGTTGCATGAATAGTCTCATTGTTCATCTTTCATTACGTTCATCGGCCAACACAATATCTGCTCTGAGGCATGTCGTGTTGTCTGCTGTTTCTACAGTGACCGGACATTTGTGGTGTGCTGATTCAGAGTGGTTTGATGAAACTGACAGGACCTTGAGTTATAGAGAAATAAACAGCTTTGCCTGATACTCACATATTTAATCACAGCATTCAATACAACGGTTGTTTTTTCTGTTGTTGGCAAACATAGAATTGAATCTTTTGCTCAGAATTACAGATTAAATTGGTGGGGCTGGTGGTGTAGTGGTTAGGGTGGTGTGCTCATGCTCGGGAGGTTATGTGTTCAAATCCCAATGAGACCCCCACTGTGCTAAGACCCATGGGCATGGTCCTAACCTCAAGTGTGCCTCTGTTCACCCAGCAGTATAAATGGGTACCAGTAAAAATATACCAGGAAGGTAACCCGCGATGGACTAGCGTCCCATCCAGGAGGAGTTGAACTTCTGGTCGCTTCATGCTACGGAAATCGGGGATAAGCACTGGCCTGATGAGCCACTATGTCTCGGGTGTAAAAAGCCCAATGGACTTTCCCTTTTTTTTTTTTTTTTTTTTTTTTTTTTTTTTTTTTTTTTACAGATTTAATTATATGTTTGAATTGATGGCGTTTGCAAACTGTGATTGATACGTTCTATTCGGCTCCAAACCACATCATTGGTGGCCTGAGATCTATGGTTAGTTTATGGTTAGGTTATGGTTAGTTGGTTATATCACACCTTATTTAGAATAGATTTTGCTCTTTTTGGTCTTGATGCTGTTGTTTATTTTAATTTAAATGTTATACACAAATAATATTAAGTAAGTGGATTTTGAAAAATGGATCAAATCTCATTGCTTAATGTATTTTCAACAGTGCAAAAGCATGTAGCTGTGTTTATGTATGAATACATTCAACAGGAACGTAAATCAAAGCAGTGAATTCCTGCACACTTTATCTGATACCAGCGTATGCAGTTTAACAATAGCAGCAACAAGTCCGTATCTTCAACCGCAGGCATACAGCTGAGTACTTAAAAATCTTAGGCTCAGTTATTAAATTACTTTTACTTCATATTATGAGATGAGACTCAGGAGTTTCACATTTCAGTGTTAATTGAAAAAACAAAAAACAAACATCATTGCAATATTTTTTGCTGTATCCGTAAGATAAGGTAGTCTGTTGGGCTTTTTATACCCGAGCCCAGTGGCTCATCAGGCCGGTGCTTATTCCCAGTTTCCGTAGCATGAAGCTACCAGGAGTTCAACTCCTCGTTGGATGGGACACTAGTCCATCACAGGTTACCTTCCCAGTATATTTTTACTGCTGGGTGAACAGAGGCCTACTTGTTGTTAGGATCTTGCCCAGGGGTCTTCACACAGTGGAGGTTTAACTAGGATTTGAACACACAACCTCCTGAGCACAAGCCCAGCACCCTAACCACTATGCCACCTAGCTGTATCCATAAAGTAAACATGTATTAAAATTGAACCGTGACAAAAATAAAGACTTATCCCCAGCACTTCTACGGAGAAATTAGGCTGTTATGGAGACCCTTCTACACCCACTCTGAGCATCCTTTTTTATTTTTTTTTTATTTTTATTTATTTTTTTTTTAATTAATTAAATTTTTTTTTTTTTTACACGTGATGCACACATTTTTGGTACCTACGCTGCCGGTTTGTTGAGGATGGCCAAGACTCCATCCGGCCCTGATATGGTGAGAATTTTGCATGTGTGTTTAGATTTATTACTCCAAAATTTTCACTTGGCTTAGAAGTAGTACAGTGAACAAGGCCCACTCAGCACATGTGTTTGGTTTGCCTCTGTCTACACAAGAAACTGATATATACACACATATGTGGAATTATGGGATTGCTCCAACAGTAAAAAAAAAGACCAACAGTGGCTTGGAATACTATTTATTTCAAATAAAAACAGTCATGACAGATATGGGATTATTTTGCTGAATATACACTCAAAAAACGACAACCAGCTGTGTAACAGCGACAGAATTTTTTAGTGATATAACCTTTCGAAAATCTGATAGAGAAAAGAAATTATATAATTATTTATTTATTTTTTTTTAAACAAAAATGCCTCTTTAAAGGAAAGAACACAACATTTACGATTTATTTCCTTATGAAACTCCCTGCCGTTTTAGTTTCGTTATTTAATTTCTATTGTGTGTTTATTTTGGTTGCTACATTACCCACAATACCCTTTGGCTTCACAGTGACTGACAATTCTAAAGAAAGGGATGCCGCAGGGCTTTAGTCTTGTAGTTAGTTTATCTTTCGCACCTCTTCATCTGTACACTCTGCTCAAATATCTTAGATTCCAAACTACAGCCCTCGCATAATACCTCCATTATTGCAGTCGGCTCACCATATCTATGAATGTATGTATAGGATGATATATGTATGTATGTATGTACGCATGCATGTATGGGAAGATGTATGTATGTATGTATGTATGTATGTATGTATAGATGTATGTATGTATGTATGTATGTATAGATGTATGTATGTATGTATGTATGTATGTATGTATGTATGTATGTATGTAAGTATGGGAAGATGTATGTATGTATGTATGTATGCATAGGATGATATATGTATGTATGTATGTATGCATGTATGTATGGGAAGATGAATGTATAGATGTATGTATGTATGTATGTATGTATGTATGTATGTATGTGAGAATGTATGTATATATGTATGTATGTATGTATGGGAAGATATATGTATGTATGTATGTATGTATGTATGTATGTATAGGATGATATATGTATGTATGTATGTATGTACGTACACATGTATGCATGGGAAGATGTATGTATAGATGTATGTATGTATGTATGTATGTATGTATGTATGTATGTATGTATGTGAGAATGTATGTATGTTTGTAAGTATGGGAAGATGTATGTATAGATGTATGTATGTATGTATGTATGGGAAGATGTATGTATAGATGTATGTATGTATGTATGTATGGGATGATATATGTATGTATGTATGTATGTACGTACACATGTATGTATGGGAAGATGTATGTATAGATGAATGTATGTATGTATGTATGTATGTATGTGAGAATGTATGTATATATGTATGTATGTATGTATGGGATGATATATGTATGTATGTATGTATGTATGTATGCATGTATGTATGGGAAGATGTATGTATAGATGTATGTATGTATGTATGTATGTATGTATGTATGTATGTGAGAATGTATGTATATATGTATGTATGTATGTATGGGAAGATGTATGTATGTATGTATGTATGTATGTATGTATGTATAGGATGATATATGTATGTATGTATGTATGTACGTACACATGTATGCATGGGAAGATGTATGTATAGATGTATGTATGTATGTATGTATGTATGTATGTATGTATGTATGTATGTATGTATGTATGTGAGAATGTATGTATGTATGTATGTTTGTAAGTATGGGAAGATGTATGTATAGATGTATGTATGTATGTATGTATGTATGGGAAGATGTATGTATAGATGTATGTATGTATGTATGTATGGGATGATATATGTATGTATGTATGTATGTATGTACGTACACATGTATGTATGGGAAGATGTATGTATAGATGAATGTATGTATGTATGTATGTATGTGAGAATGTATGTATGTATGTATGTTTGTAAGTATGGGAAGATGTATGTATAGATGTATGTATGTATGTATGTATGGGAAGATGTATGTATGTATGTATGTATGTATGTATGTATGTATGTATGTATGTATGTACAATGTACAAATTGACGGTCTAACTGATTGTTCTTGAATAGATGAAGAGCAGTGGTGATAACACGAGTGATGACACGAGCGTGTACGAGCTGATGGGCAGCACTGGTAAGTCAACATACACCTACAGGCAATATATGCTTTCTGTATATTGTTGTAATGAACAGTGCACGATACACTAAAGCGTGTAGCAACTATTACATAAACATGCGCTGTTTTGATTCTGCAGCGAATCTGCGGGTTGATGATAGTCCTGATCAACCTCACACAGGAGGAGTCAGAGATACAACAGTGCAATCGGAGCAAGATGATGAACTCTATACACTTGAAGGGAATAATGAGGAATATGACACTATCTTGACCTCAGCGATGATGGCCAACCGCCCCCCTGCACCTGCCCCCAGACCAGACAGTTTCCCCACCAAAAAGGAAAACTTACCTTTCATAGCCCAGGGTAATAACATTTCTACACTTTATGAAGGGACTCATTAAGGAGTCATTGTTTAAAGGAGAATCTTCAGACTTGGATGCCAGAAAAAAATTGGAGGTTTAGGGTTATTACTTTCCAGAAGTTCGCTCATTCGCATCATTCATTCATTCTGATTCCAAACTGCTTATGAGGGTCGCGGGAAACCTGGCGCCCATCAACTCCGGGCGAGGGCTGAGTACATCCTGGACAGCTCACCAAGCCATTTTAATGTAAAAACAAGCTGAACTCAACCCAATGGTGTTCCTTTATGATCGACAACAATGGTTCTTTTACATGCTAGACAATCACAGACAAGGCTGGCCTTTGCTAACCCAGTTCGCTGCACTGGGAGGATAAGGCGTTCTCGTATTTATAAAATATACAAATAAACCACAATGCTGTCCACGATTAAATAAAGAGTTTATAATCAAGGGGAGTTGCTTAATCCATCTTCGGTCGCAGAGAGGCTAGAGCACATTCCAGCCGACTCTGGGTGAAAATGGGGTACATCCTGAACAGCTCGTTAGTCTATTGCAGGGCCAACACACACACACACACACACACACACACACACACACACACACACACACACACACACACACACACACACACACCTCCTTCTTTTTCTTTTGGCTGTTCCCTTCAGGGGTCGCAACAGTGAATCATCTGCCTCCATCTCCATCTCACCCTATCCTCTGCATCTTCTTCTCTTACACCAACTGCCTTCATGTCTTCCTTCACCACATCCATGAATCTTCTCTTTGGTCTTCCTCTGGGCCTTCTGCGTGGTAATTCCAACCTCAGCATCCTACTACCAATATACTCACTATCCCTCCTCTGTACATGTCCAAACCATCTCAATCTAGCCTCTCTGACTTTATCTCCAAAAATGTCTTACATGTGCTGTCCCTTTGATGTGCTCATTTCTGATCCTATCCATCCTCGTTACTCCCAAAGAGAACCTCAACATTTTCATCTCTGCTACCTCCAGCTCTGCCTCCTGTCTTTTCCCCAGGGCCACTGTTTCTAAACCATACAACATCGCTGGCCTCATCACCGTCTTGTACACTTTTCCTCTCATTTTTGCCGATACCTTCCTATCACACATCACACTGGACACTTTTGTCCAACCATTCCAACCAGCCTGCACACGCTTCTTCACCTCTTTTCCACACTCTCCATTGCTCTGGATTATTGAGCCTAAGTACTTAAAATCCTCCACCTTCCTTATCTCTGCTTCCTGTAACCTCACCGTTTCTGTTGGGTCCTTGTCGTTCACACACATGTATTCTGTCTTACTGAGGCTAACCTTCATTCCTCTCCTTTCCAGGGCATACCTCCACCTCTCTAGATTTTCCTGCACTTGTTCTCTGCTCTCATTACAGATCACAATGTCATCTGCAAACATCATAGTCCATGGGGAATCTTTTCTGACCTTGTCTGTCAGCCTGTCCATCACCATAGCAAACAAGAAGGGGCTCAGAGCTGACCCTTGATGCAGTCCTATCTCTACCTTGTACTCTTCTGTAACACAGACAGTACACCTCACCACTGTCTTACATCTCTCATACATGTCCTGCACCACTCTAACATACTTCTCTGCCACTCCAGACTTCCTCATGCAATGCCACAGTACCTCTCGCAGTACCCTGTCATATGCTTTCTCCAGATCCACAAAGGCACAAGACAGCTCCTTCTGACCTTCTCTGTACTTCTCTATTAACATCCTCAAGGCAAACACTGCATCTGTGGTGCTCTTTCCTGGCATGAAACCAAACTGTTGTTGACAAATGCTAACCTCTGCCCTTGGTCTAGCTTCCACTATTCTTTCCCGTAACTTCATTGTATGGTCATCCACTTTATCCCTCTGTAGTTGCCACAGCTCTGCACGTCTCCCTTGTTATTCAAAATGGGCACCATCACACTTCTCCTCCATTCCTCGGCATCCTCTCACTCTCTAAGACCTTGTTGAATGTTCTTGTCAGAAAATCTACTGCTACCCCCCTAGACACTTCCATACCTCCACCGGTATGTCATCAGGACCAACTGCCTTTCCATTCTTCATCCTCTTCAATGCCCTCCTCACTTCACCCTTACTAATCTTTGCTACTTACTGGTCCTCAACGGTCACCTCTTCTACTCTTTTTTTCGCTCTCATTTTCCTGATTCATCAGCTCTTCAATGTACTCTTTCCATCTTCCCAGTACACTTCTGTCATCAGTCAATACATTTCCCTCTCTGTCCTTAATCACTCTAACTTGCTGCACGTCCTTCCCACCTCTATTTCTCTGCTGTGCCAACCTGTATAAATCATTTTCTCCCTTCTGACTGTCCAACTCAGCATACAAGTCATCATACGGCTTCTGTTTGGCCTTTGACACCACTACCTTCACCTTACGCTGTGTCTCCCTGTACTCCTGTTTTCTCTCAAGGTCCTCTCAATGTCCCACTTCTTCTTAGCTAACCTCTTCCTTTGTACACACTCCTGCACATCCTCATTCCACCACCAAGTCTCCTTATCTCCTCTCCTTCCAGATGACACACCAAGTATTCTCCTACCGGTCTCCCTGATCACATTTGCTGTAGTTGTTCAGTCATTTGGAAGCACTTCCTGACCACCCAAAGCCTGTTTCAACTCGTCCTTGAAGACAACACGACACACTTCCTTTTTCAGCTTCCATCACTTTGTCTTCTGCTCTGCCTTTGCCTTCTTCACCTTCCTCACCATCAGCATCATCCTACACAACACCATCCTATGCTGTCTGGCAACACTCTCACCCACTACTACTTTGCAGTCACTGACTTCCTTCAAATTACATCGCCTACACAAGATGTAGTCTACCTGTGTGCTCCAACCTCCACTTTTATAAGTCACCCTATGCTCCTGTCTCTTCTGGACGAAAGTATTTACCACAGCCATTTCCATCCTTTTTGTGAAATCTATCAACATATGTCCTTCTGCGTTCCTGTCCTGGATACCAAACCTGCCCATCACTTCCTCGTCCCCTCTGTTTATTGCACCGAAATGTCCATTGAAGTCTGCACCAATGACCACTCTTTCACTTCTGGGTGTACTCTGCATCACTTCATCTAACTCATGCCATAATCTCTCCTTCTCTTCTAGCTCACATCCTGCCTGTGGGGCATAAGCACTAACAACATTGAACATCATGCCTTCAATTTCTAACTTGAGACTCATCACTCTGTCTGACACCCTTTTCACTTCCAGAACATTCCTGACAAACCCCTCCTTCAAGATGACTTTTATTCCATTTCTCTTCCCATCCAGACCATGAAAAAACAGCTTAAACCTGCTCCTAAGCTTCTAGCCTTGCTACCTTTTCACCTGGTCTCCTGAACACACAGTATGTCCTCCTTCCTCCTTTGCCTCAACCAATCCGGTATGACTTTCTTTGTTTTGACTCACATATTTTATTTTTTATTGGTTTTATGCTGGATGCCCTTCCTGTCGCAACCCTCTGCATTTATCCGGGCTTGGGACCGGCGTGAGGGTGGACACTGGCTTGTGCTCCCCCTCATGGCTGCATTACACACACACACACACACACACACACACACACACACACACACACACACACACACAATAGTGTTCATATTTACTCTCACACCTAGGGGTCAAGGTGCAGTGGTGGTATAGGGTGCTGGATCGCTGATCCAAAGGTTGGGGGTTCGAGTCCCACTGTCCACAATGTTGTCACTGTCCCCCTCCAGTGCAGCTAACTGGGTTATCATTGGGTTGTCACTGACACACCCCCCCCCCCCCAGTGCAGCTAACTGGGTTATCAAAGGCCTGTCATGTCTCTCACTGTCTATGGTGTGAGGTTCATGTAAAGGATCCATTGCTGACTTTCGACAAGAGTAGCTGCAAAGCCGTTTGCGTGTTTCCGCCCTGCGATGGCCTTTCGAGCTGTCTAAGGTGTAATCTGCCCTCGCCCGGAGTCGACTGGGATGGGCACCAGCCTCCCTGTGACCCAAATTAGGATTAAGCAGCTACAGAAAATGAACTGAAGTGAACCTAGGGGCCATTTGGAACAGCCAATTAGCTTAATGTGCATGCCTTTGGACTGTAGGAGAAGACGTACCCTGAGGAAACTCACGAAAACACAGGCAGAACATGTACACTCTACACTGAAACAGGCCTGCTGAACCTGAGACTTGTACCAAAGACTTTCTTGCTGTGAAGTGGATGTGCCAATCACTACAGCACTGGGCGAATGATTTTTAATAATTCTTTATAATTTACAATTTATCACAATGCACTCCTCACTCATTAAAGCAGGTTCCGCTGCTCTCATAGGCAGGCGAATCAATAATGTTCATAAATTCTTAATATCATTTTTTTGCTTTTTCGTCTATGCTCCCATAACCGAC
>CM045745.1:10650281-10655281 GCA_024760905.1 Plotosus lineatus | reverse complement strand
AAAAGCTGTTCTTGAATCTATTAGTTTTCATTGTTAGTGTCCTGTACCTTTATCCCGAGAAGAAAGGGGAGAACAGGGGGTGTCTATGGTATGTGGGGTCCCTGATAGTTCCACTGGCTGTCCTCTGAATCTGTCAGTTTAAATGTCACTGACGGAGGGGAGTGTAGTTCCAATCACCTGCTCTACCTTCCTCACTACCCTCTGCAGGGTCTTTCATTCTCTCTATGGCAGAGCGGTAAAAGGCGTCAGTAGGGGTCGGGTTAGAGGAGCTTGTCGTAGCTTCCTGAGGCAGTATTGTATATCCTTTGTTGTACTTTCCCCACCTGGTGGTAGGTGTTTCTGGTCCAGGTGAAGTCAGCAGAGATGTGGACTAAAAAAACCTTAAAGCACTTCACCCTTTGTACCTCCTTTCCATCAATGTAGAATGCTCAGCTTGTTTAGATCGCCTAAAGTCTATTATCATCTCCTTGGTTTTGGTAATGCTAATAATAATAATAATAATAATAATAATAATAATAATAATAATAATAATAATAATAATAATAATAATAATAGGGCAGTGGTGGCCTGATGGTAAAGGTGCTGGATCACTGAGCCTGAGGTTGGGGGTTCAAGCCCCATTCGCAACGGGTTGTCACTGTCCCCCCAGTGCATCTAACTGGGTTATCAAGGGCCGGCCATGTTTCTCACTGTCTATGGTGTGCAATTCATGTAAAAGAACCATTGCTGACTTTTGACAAGAAAATGCTGTATAGCTGTCAGCGTGTTTATGCCCTGCAATGGCCTGGCGAGCTGTCCAGGGTGTACTCTGCCCTCGCCCAAAGTCGGCTGGGGTGGGCGCCAGATTCCCTGCGACCCTAATTAAGATTAAGCGGTTACAGAAAATGAAATGAATGAATGAATAATAATAATAATAATAATAATAATACAGTAGGCCCATGACTATTTGCGGTTTTGCACTCACGGTTTGAGTATTCGCGGACTGCTAAGCAACTGACACTTCACTCAAATTCAGCCAATGGCTGTCCTCCTTCCTGCTGATTGGCTGAGATGATGTAATGCCCCTTTTCCCTCATTCGCGCACAAGTCTTAAATGAGCCTCTTTTTTTTGGTGTGTTTTAATTACCGGTTAAGCTGTATGATGCCACTCAAATGCTGTGCGTCTTCTCTGGCTAAGCACTAGAAAAGGTAATGATGTTGGATGTCTCTTCTGAAGAAATAAGACTTTCTCCTGAAGAAAATAGTTTCCTCTGAAGTTCCTGAAGAGAAATAATCATCTGAAAGCACTCTAGTATTAAAGTCTTTTTCAATCATTATTCCAGTGCAGTACCTAAGTTAATGTTTAGAATGTTTGTGAGTGTGATTTTATGTACTGTGGTGTAGCATGTTTATCGTTTTGTTTTTAGCTTAACCAATTTATTGCATTTCATGTTCTTTTATGTTCTTTTTGTTATGGTCTGTGTTTTGGGGGACTTTGATTTTGACAGCTGTGTTCTCTAACTCTAACTGTCCGCTCCGGCTGAGGGGCATGGCTGAGCTGCTCCATGGCTCACATCTGAATTTCATTCTCATCTACTCTCAATAAACACAAGCATGCTTGCATGCATGCTTCTCAATAAACACAAGCATGGTGGCCATTTCAGGTGTCTCTGGGTGAGGGCAGGTACACCCTGTACAGCTCGCCAGTCCATTGTGGGGCAATACTCACAAAACCATTCAATAGTAATAATAATAATAATAATAATAATAATAATAATAATAATAATAATAATACATACATACATACATACATACATACATACATACATACATACATACATACATGCATATGTACCAGGCCTTATTTATAAACATAAAATAGAAAATATGCTAATAAAATTCTATCATGACTAACTAATAGAATAGTTATAAATGACTTATTATCTGTTAATTATTACATCACAGCCACATGACCATGTATATTGTTACAAGTTGAACAAATGGGATTTAAGATACTTGCTGTAAATATAAGTGCTGGGCTGGGAAAGCTGACCAATCTTGGAGTAACCGGAATTTAAAATCTTTATTTTTATTTCAGGCAGGGATTTCTACACTAAAGAAACATTCTTCACTTCAGGAACATCTCAACTCAGTACAATAATAAAATATACTGAGAAATTCCCTGCATCAAGTGTTTTCACAAACCATGACAGTAGAAGCAATATTAATCTATTGTCAGATGTATTATGAATGAAGAGTTAATTCCACTGGCCTGAGATGGCCCGCTGAGCTGTCCAGGGTGGTCTCTGCCCTCTGTCAGCTAAGAAGGGTGCCAGCCGTCCCGTGACCCTAATAAGGAATAATTGGTTCAGAAAATGAATACATGAAAGATTCCACTATTTCTGAACTGACAGTTATCTATTTGACATGGACCCGAAAGGAGTGAGCGACATGTATTAGTTCATTCATTAACTCTTTAATGAAAGTAGAGTCGCAGTTATCCCTTTTATACTCCATTAAAATTTATTTTTCAAAACTGTAACTGTAAAACTCCTCATAATATTTTTGTACTGCAGTTACTGTACATTCCTCATACCTTTACTAATCACTGTGCTTGAATGGTAATAGGATTCGCCGTCAGATCTGTAATGACACACCCATCAGACCAAACTTATATCAGCATCATTTTATCTATAGCATCACATTATTGTCAGCAGACAACATCCAGACGCGACGCTTCCAGTAGGGTTCCTGAGTGGCTGCAGACATAAAATAAACACAAAGCGAGAACAGCTCAACATTACACTCACCAGAATTTTTACAGCAGTACAGCACCATTAAAACATACCTCGACAGCTATGGCCATATTAGGAGCCCATACAATATACGACATAAACATTTCACATTTCTGCAGTAAATCAAATCATCTTGGAAAGTAGGAGGGTTCGCAAAGAAATAAAAGAAATGGCAGAATGATTTTACTTCTCACTGATCAACCAAGCGCACTAACAGTTACTTGACCATAAGATTTCTGTGATTTTACCTGCCACGCCCTTTTTCACACAGTGTTCTAGTTTTCACTTGTACTGCAGCCTACAGCCCACCCATCCGCTTTGGACTTCTTTGTTTCTTGTGCTGAACATTGCTGTGGCTCACATGTGGCTTTGTGACTCATTCCTTAATAAGCTGTGAAATTTTCAACTGAATCGAACACATATGCAATTCATAGTAGGTTCTGGACTATTGGTGGAACAGGAAAAGGTTTGGTTAATATGGAGACACTTACCCTGGGTTTACACTGAAGCACAGTGACCTTGAGGGAACTTGGTGGATTCATGATGATCTTGAGAGAACTTATCTTGAGGTAATCTGGATTTGTGATGATCTTAAATTGGACTTAATGGAATCATGATGATCCTGAGAGAACCTTTTGGATTCATTATGCTCTTGAGGGAACTTCATGGAATTGTAATGTTCTTTAAGGAACTTGGTGGATTTGTAATGATCTTGAAAGAATTTGGTGACATGGTGGAATTGTAATGATCCTGAGGGATCTTGGTGGATTTGAAATGATCTTTCAGGAACTTGGTGGATTTGTGATGATCCTGGGATAACTTGATGGGTTTGTGATGACCTTGAGAGAATTTGGTGAACTTGTGATGATTCTGGGGGAACTTCATGGGTTTGCGATGATCTTGCAGGAACTTGGTGGATTTGTAATGATCTTGCAGGAACTTTGTAGATTTGTGATAATACTGAAGGAACTTGACAGATTCGTGATGATCTTGCAGGAACTTTGCGGGTTTGTGATGATCCTGAGGTAACGTGGTGCATTGGTGAGGATCTTAAAGGAACTTGGTGTATTTATGGTAACCTTGAAGGAACTTAGTGGATTTCTGGTGATATTGAGGGACTTTGGTTGCTTTGTAATGATCTTCCAGCAACTTGGTGGATTTGTAATGATGTTGCAGGAACTTGTGGGTTTGTGATGATTCTAAGGCAGGGGTCACCAACCTTTCTGAAACTGAAAGATACTTCTTTGGTACCGATTAATGTGGAGAGCTACCAATTTAATAATACTGAAATAGTACATTTGCTCTATTTACCTTTAATTATGTTATTGTTAATAATTAATAATATTCATCTATGTGAAGACACTGAAAGTAGGAACTGGTGGTTAGCATGGTAGCTTGCAAGACAATATTATGCCGCTTTGCCATCTCCACACCCCCCGCAGATGTGACACACACAGGGATGAACTCTTCATCCCACCCACAGTGAAAATGAAGTGAAGTGTGTCCTTTATCTTTTCTGCCATGTTTTCAGGGGTGAATCATCTCCTCACCTTCACTGCATCCGCTAGCATGTCACACAAGCTACCATGCTAACTACTCACCTAGCAGCGCACTATGAGCGGAAATCATCCATCGGGCTCCAAAAGTGGCCTTGAATCATGGAGCGCAAGGCTTTTTTTTTTTTTTTTTGAATGGCGGAGATCGCTGAAATCTGGTCCCAGTGTAAAGTCAGGGTCAATGTAGACTCTATGTAGATATGCGAACTGATGTTTTTTTAATTCTCACACACAAAACAACTGTCTTTACATTTAAGTGATTAATGAAGCTCTTTATATATTGTCTGTGTTGTAGGAAAAACTGCAGCAGTTGCGGGAAAGCATCATGAATAACAGAGGCGAAGATGACAGTGTGTATGGTCAGTACACACCATTTAAAAATTCTCCATTGTCTGATGTCGATATCTATTTACAATATTTAGTGATAAACAGAGAATGATGACATTGTCTTTGGTCAGTACAAAGAATTATCATTCATTCATTCATTTTCTGAACCGCTTCATCCTAATTAGGGTCGCGAGCAGGCTGGCGCCCATCTCAGCTGGACAGCTCACCAGGCCATCGCAGAGCCAAAACTCACACAACCATTCACACCTAGGCTTGATCTGGAATATCTGATTTACCCACTGTGCATGTTTTTTTACTGTGGGAGGAAACCGGCGTACCCAGA
>CM045745.1:10625281-10645281 GCA_024760905.1 Plotosus lineatus | reverse complement strand
TTGGCGCCTTTAGCCTTGATTCCAGCGTATAATCACCACAACACTATTTCAACAAAAATCAGAAAATTTATTTCCATCTACATCATTCACTAACATTCTGAATTGGCGAGAAAAAAATCGAACCACTCCATAAAGCTTTCTCCAGCACATCCCAAAGAATTTTAATAGGATTATGGTCAGGACATTGTGACGCCAATGTTTGAAAATGATTCCTCACGCTCCCTGAACCACTTGTTCACTATTTGAGCTTCATTTTTTTTTTTTTTAAATCCATTTTAGCAGGGAAGAAAAAGTCCATTGTTATGACAACCTGCTCATTCCGTTCATTCAAGTTGTCAGCTGACCTCATTTTATTGCCTCATAATGTTGCTGAGCCTCGACCCGACCAACTGGAATAACAATGTCTGTCTTCCTTTCTGGTTTTTCCCTTTCCCTGGAGTCGCCACAGCGAATCATCTGATTCGCACGTTTTATTTGGCAGAGGTTTTTACGTCGGATGCCCTTCCTGTCACAACCCTTTTAGCAAGGGACAGAAACACGCTGACGGCTTTGCAGCTACTCTTTACGAAAGTCAGCAATGCTGCTTTTACACGAACCTCTCACCATAGACAGTGAGAGACATGGCCCACCTTTGATAACCCAGTTAGCTGCACTTGGGGGGGACAGTGACAACCTTGTGGAGAGTGGGACTCGAACCCCCTACCTTTGGATCAGCGATCCAACGCCCTATATCACTAGACCACCACTGCCCCCGACCAACTGGAATAACAATGTCATGGGGATTACATGCTGTGAGCAAGGCTAAATATGCGCCAATAAAAATTTTAAAGTGAGACTTTTTCTTGGTCTAGCATTTTATTAAAAAGTGAACAAATCACAGACACTTGAGAAAATAAAGAACTGTTTATTGTAGTCCACTTTTTCTGTCAGCATTACCATACAGAATAGACTTCATACATATAACAGTAGTCGAATGCAAATTGAAATTTGGTTCATTTTCTTCCAGGATTATGAAAACACTTTCAGTTCCCAAATGCGGTAATAGGAGGGATACAAGAACCATCAAACATGCAACTGTGATAAATTAATTATGTTTTTAAAATCTCAGGATTTCACACAACAACATGTCTTGCAATATTATCTATTTTTACGTTTACTGTTTAAATAAATATGGTTAAAAATGTCCTTGAATCGTGTACTATTTTTCAAGGAATCTTTTATGCTTTATTTTTAATGTACACACCTTCCCAGATCCCCAGTGCAGCCAACTGGGTTATCAAAGGCCGGCCATGTCTCTTACTGTCTATGGTGTGAGGTTCATGTAAAAGACTTTCAACAAGAATAGCTGCATAGCTGTCAGTGTGTTCCTGCCCTGCGATGGCCTGGCAAGATATCCAGGGTGTACTTTGCCCTCCCCTGGAGTTGGCTGGGAAGGGTGTCAGCCTCCTGGGGACTCTAATTAGGATTGAGCGTTACAGAAAATGAATGAATGAAAGAATGAATGAATGAATGAATGAATGATGTCCCATCATGTACCAAATCATTAAAAAATCTCCACAAGGGGGTGCTATCTCACCAGACATACTCATCAAGAAGGCCTGTCTTTATTAATTCATGTCCTTTGATAGACAAACAAGGTTCCTGCATATCAAAACCCCACCACCCTCACCACCACCACCACCCCCTACACACCCATCACAGCAAACTCTCGAGTGCCATACGGATCACGGACTGCATGGGAGGACGAAAACAAACGTCGTCGAAGGAAAATCATACGAAGCCATGCAAGTGAGGTCTTGCTTATTCTGGTGGTGTCAGGGGATTTAGAAGAGCTAAAGTGGCTCTGTAATGCACGGCGTACTGCTAACTTGTTCCTCCTGCCAAAACCAAGCAGCTGGACATGTTTGCATGATCAATGCAATGCAATGCAATACAATCTCTTTGTGAATAATATGTATTAAAGCCCCAACACTCATGGTGTGTTTGGAAGCAGCAGTTTTGCCTTTGGAGATGATCCGGCTCCAGCAGCCCTGGTGGCATTTGAGGAGCGGGTTTTGCCCGTCACCTGCTGCTCTGGGAAGGAGCCGAGCTTCATGATCCGAGGCTGGAGGCTGCTTTGCCTTTCCTTCTTCACCTTCATATGTATATTATTCAGCTTGATGCATGCAAACAGGCTGGATCAAAATCCTCCATCCACACCGTCCCAGATCTAAATCAGGACATTTCCAACATGACGGTTGTCTCTAGCCAGAATCAACTTGATGTTTGTTGGTAAAATGAACCTAATTAATGAAACTGCATGTCCATTAGCCTTTTATGGAAAGATGCCACAGGAGTTCTTACTTTTCTCAAGCTGGGGAAGAGTTGATAAACCCTCCATGAAAGATTAAGGCTTCCCCGAAGTATAGAGCTTTATCTGAGCGAGAGCAGAGGGCAGGATTAGAATGCAGATGCATCAACAATGCTGTCATAAAAATCACAAACTGATAAAGATCCAGTGCAGCTGAGGCTCATATTCAGCACCAACCTGGTGTTTCAGCTCATCTTTCCATGTGACATTAAAAAAAAGCCTGATGGGAATTTACAGGTTTTTAATCGACACAAACAATAAACACAGACCTATGGATTTTGAGGAGTATTTTGGATTTGGTCAATGGTTAGCAATATGCACACACACACACACACACACACACACACACACACACACACACACACACACACACCTTTAACATCATCCTCCAGATTAAGAAGCAGAATTATGCACAGCTGTTCCTCTTCCTGCACTCTGATAAAAATCAGGCAATTTCACACTCAGTGGCATTTTTTTCATCCCCTAATCCCTTGGCATGTGTACAGTATACGTGACCCTCCTCAGGAAATGGTCGAGCACACAATTGTGCAACCTCAGAGCCAGGACAGCAGCTTCTTCTTCAAAGGAAGCAGGTTAGTAAAGAGTCGCATGCAGCGAAAATATGGGATGATGACGGCATTCCACGTATGATTATAGCGGACTTCCTTGCTGGACGAGATTCATTTGCTTTTGGCATGTTGGGAAAAACAGCTCTGACTGGTAGACCTGTCCTGAGTCAAACGCTTTTTTTTTTTTCAGGAAGATAGTACTCCAGCTCAGCAGGAAATCATGACTGACCAGCATGTACAGTAAAAACCAGAGAGAGAGAGAGAGAGAGAGAGAGAGAGAGAGAGAGCATGAGAGAAAGAGAGAGAGAGAGAGAGAGAGAGAGAGAGAGAGAGAGAGAGAGAGCATGAGAGAAAGAGAGAGAGAGAGAGAGCAAGAGCATGAGAGAGAGAGAGAAAGAGAGAGAGACAGAGAGAGAGTGAGAGAGAGAGTGAGAGAGAGAGAGTGAGAGAGAGACAGAGAGAGAGAGAAAGCGAGAGTTAGAGAGAGAGAAACAGCGTGTGTGTGAGAGAGAGAGAGAGAGAACGAGAGCGAAACGGAGAGAAAGAGAGAGAAAGCACGTGTGAGAGAGAGAGAGAGAGAGAGAGAGAGAAGGAAAGAGAGAGAGAAGGAAAGAGAGAGAGAGAGAGAGAGAGAGCGTGAGTGAGAGAGTGAGAGCGAGTGCATGAGAGAAAGAGAGAGAGAGAGAGAGAGAGGGAGATCAAGAGCATGATAGAGAGAGAGAGAGAGAGAGAAAGAAAGAGAGAGAGAGAGACAGAGAGAGATAGAGCGAGAGAAAGAGAGAGAGAGAGAGATAGAGCGAGAGAAAGAAAGAGAAAGAGAGACAGAGAGAGAGAAAATGAGAGAGAGAGAGAGAGAGAGAGAGAGAGAGAGAGAGAGAGAGAGAGAGAGAGAGAGAGAGAGAGAGAGAGAGAGAGAGAGAGAGAGAGAGAGAGAGAGAGAGAGAGAGAGAGAGAGAGAGAGAGAGAGAGAGAGAGAGAGAGAGAGAGAGAGAGAGAGAGAGAGAGAGAGAGAGAGAGAGAGAGAGAGAGAGAGAGAGAGAGAGAGAGAGAGAGAGAGAGAGAGAGAGAGAGAGAGAGAGAGAGATAGAGAGAGAGAGAGAGAGTGAGAGAGACAGAGAGAGAGAGAGAGAGAGAGAGAGAGACTGAGAGAGAGAGAGAGTGAGAGAGACAGAGAGAGAGAGACAGAGAGAGAGAGAGAGAGAGAGAGAGAGAGAGAGAGAGAGAGAGACCTGGAGCTCATTTTCCATAGTGATTGAACTATACGCTGAACAACATTTTTTCGATACATTTAATTTATCACTGACAACATTTCGTAAAAAGGCAACCTGGGATCGATCAATAAACCGAGGAACCAGCAGCATCCAAATGAGAACAGCTCTCGAAATCCTGGAGATGTTTGTTTGAACCAGGCTTAGCCAAGAAATTGACTCAAATTAGCCAGAAGAGCAAACTACTTACATTCTATATGCTAGACATCTCCGGGGTTTTGAAAACATCTTGATTAGTAAGTTGCTAATGGCGTGGGATCTCAGTTGTAAGTATTTGTAGTACAGACGATGAGGACTGGAGTGATTGCTAATCAGTGCATACAAGAGCCAGGTGTTAGCTTGCGTTGTGCTTTATAGATGCCAGGATAGTTTTTCTTCCGCTTGATTGGATCCTTTTGTAATTCTAATATTATTCTGCTATTATGGCAGTGCTGTATTTTTAGATAAAAGTGATCCCGTGTAAAACGTTAATAATAAGAGGTAAACTACACGTAGGTGTGAGTATTGAGTCACCTTTCAACCTCTGCTTTATCGACAGATAGCTGGGATTAACATAGTTCAAGGTCCTGGCCTGGGCTTGATTCCCAAGTTCAGGCATTTCTGAGTTTTCGACATGAACGTGTGGGTTTCCTTTGGGTATTTTGGTTTCCTCCCACTGTCCAAAAACATGCACATTAGGTTAGCTAGCTGTTCCAAATTAGCCCTATGTGTGAGTGTGAATGTGAATAAGTGTGTATGTGTGTGTGTGTGTGTGTGTGTCACTGATGGTCTGACGAGTTGTACCCAATCTTCACCCCGTGTTGGCTGAGATAATGGTATTAGCTTTAAACCGTTCAGCAAGAGTCAGAGTGGTCTCGATCAGAAAGTCTCGCTCATGTTTTAAACTCACATTCAATAATGGGACAGCTGAAGATAGAGAGCAGCAAATAAACACTGAGTGCACAGGGATCTCTCACTTTCCGTGGTTAATTGGGACCGAGATCCCCCCGTGACCACGGAATTCCTCAAAGTAGGACCCACCCCCCCCCCACACCAATGACATATATGTACATGTATATGTGTATATCATATCAATAAATACATGTTCACTGCTATAAATGCTAATAACAATTAAACATTAAAAATAATGCAAAGGATGTATATAAAATATAAATACATGCACATACAGATGTGCACGCAGATTTGCACCTCACATAAAAATGTAAGTAGTTTGGTTAGGGGGTTTTGGGTTGTTTTTTATTTTTGTTTGTTTAGGGCAGGGGTGCTCAATCCTGCTCCTGAAGATTTACCTTCCAGAAGATATTCGCCCCAACCCTAATCATGCCCATCTAACCAGCCAATCATTTAATCAAGACCTGATTGGATCTTACATGTCACATGGGCCACATTAGGGTTGGAGATAAAGTCATCTGGAAGGTAGATCTCCAGGAGCAGGACTGAGCAACGCTGGTTTAGGGTTTTTTTTTTGTTTGTTTGTTTTTTTTGCATAATTGACCTTGTTTTGTGGCATTTTCCTTAACTTTTCCCTGATTCTTCCTTAATTTCCTTATTTTTAAATTCGATGAATATAAAAAAAAAACAAACAAAAAAAAAACGCAATGCATTGATGCCGCATGAATTGAAACGAGAAGTAGCATGAGATTCCTGTATTTCTGCTTTTCTGCCATTAATCACAGCCAAAGGCCGTAAACAGTAAATAGACTTATGTTGTAACACAGGGATGATTGGGTTATACCTAAAATCTCTAAAATTATCACCACCTTATGCATGTTTCTCTTTCAGAGAAACCAACATGGCAGTGTGTCGTGATTTCTCGCAGGAAAGTTTTGAGTCTGAAAGCAAAACAGTGAGTCTAAATAGACGTACTTAACCAAAATGGGCAAATCTCTATTAGATTACTGAGTTGGAAATGGAGAGTGAGTTGAAATTCTGATTCGTGAGCAATTAGTAATACAGTAGGCCCTTGACTATTCGCAGTTTTGCACTCACAGACTGAGTATTCGTGGACTGCCGAGCAACTGACACGTCACTCAAATTCAGCCAATGGCTGTCCTCCTTCCTGCTGATTGGTTGAGATGATGTTACACCCCTCTTCACTCATTCGAGCACAAGTTGTCAATGAGCCTCTTTTATTGTGTGTGTTTTAATTACCAGTTAAGCTGTATGATGCCACTCAAACGCTGTGCGTCTTCTCTGGCTTCTTCTTCTTCTTCTTCTCCTTTCGGCTTTTCCCTTCAGGGATCGCCACAGCGAATCATCTGCCTTCATCTCACCCGATCCTTTGCATCTTCTTCTCTTACACCAACTACCTTCATGTTCTCCTTCACCACATCCATGAATCGTCTCTTTGGTCTTTCTCTAAGCCTTCTGCCTGGTAGTTCCAACCTCAGCATCCTACTACCAATATACTCACTATCCCTCCAAAATGTCTTACATGTGCTGTCCCTTTGATGTACTCATTCCTGATCCTATTCATCCTTGTTACTCCCAAAGAGAACCTCAACATTTTCATCTCTGCTACCTCCAGCTCTGCCTCCTGTCTTTTCTCCAGGGCCATTGTTTCGAAACCATGCAACATCGCTGGCCTCAACACCGTCTTGTACACTTTTCTTTTCATTCTTGCCGATACCCTCTTATCACACATCACGCCGGACACTTTTCTCCAACCATTCCAACCTGCCTGCACATGCTTCTTCACGTCTTTTCCACACTCTTCACTGCTCTGTATTGTTGAGCCTGTCTGTCTGTTTTCCTTTCGGCTTTTTCCCCTTTTACTCGGGAGTCGACACAGCGAATCATCTTGATTTGCACGTTTGATTTGGCAGAGGTTTTTTACGTCGGATGCCCTTCCTGACACAACCCTTTTAGCAAGGGACAGAAACACGCTGACGACTTTGCAGCCTACTCTTTACGAAAGTCAGCAATGGTTCTTTTACATGCCTCTCACCATAGACAGTGAGAGACATGGCCTTAAAATCCTCCACCTTTCTTATCTCTGCTCCCTGTAATATCACCGTTCCTCTTGGGTCCTTGTCATTCATACACATGTATTCTGTCTTACTGAGGCTAACCTTCATTCCTCTCCTTTTCAGGACATACCTCCACCTCTCTAGATTTTCCTGCACTTGTTCTCTGCTCTCATTACAGATCACAAGGTCATCTGCAAACATCATAGTCCATGGGGAATCTTGTCTAACCTCGTCTGTCAGCCTGTCCATCACCATAGCAAACAAGAAGGGGCTCAGAGCTGACCCTTGATGCAGTCCTACCTCCACCTTGAACTCTTCTGTCACATCGACAGCACACCTCACCACTGTCTTACATCTCTCATACATGTCCTGCACCACTCTAACATACTTCTCTACCACTCCAGACTTCCTCATGCAATACCAGAGTTTCTCTCTCGGCACCCTGTCATATGCTTTCTCCAGATCCACAAAGGCACAATGCAGCTCCTTCTGACCTTCTCTGTACTTCTCTATTACCATCCTCAAGGCAAACACTGCATCTGTGGTGCTCTTTCTTGGCATGAAACCAAACTGTTTATCACAAATGCTGACCTTTGCACTTCGTATAGCTTCCACTATTCTTTCCCATAACTTAATCGTATGACTCATCAACTTTATCCCTCTGTAGTTGCCACAACTCTGCACATCTCCCTTCTTCTTAAAAATGGGCATCATCACACTTCTCCTCCATTCCTCGGCATCCTCTCACTCTCTAAGACCTTGTTGAATGTTCTTGCCAGAAAATCTACTGCTACCCCCCTAAACACTTCCATACCTCCACCGGTATGTCATCAGGACCAACTGCCTTTCCATTCTTCATCCTCCTCACTTTACCCTTACTAATCTTTGCTACTTCCTGGTCCTCGATGGTCACCTCTTCTACTCTTTTTTCTCCCTCATTTTCCTCATTCATCAGTACTTCAAAGTACTCGTTCCATCTTCACAGCACACTTCTGTCATCAGTCAGTACATTTCCCTCTCTGTCCGTAATCACTCTAACTTGCTGCACGTCCTTTCCATCTCTATTTCTCTGCTGTGCCAACCTGTATAAATCATTTTCTCCCTCCTTACTTTCCAACCGAGCATACAAGTTATCATACGCCTTCTGCTTGGCCTATGACACCGCTACCTTTGCCTTACGCTGTGTCTCCCTGTACTCCTGTTTACTCTCAATGTCCTCTCAATGTCCCACTTCTTCTTAGCTAACCTCTTCCTTTGTACACACTCCTGCACTTCCTCATGCCACCACCAAGTCTCCTTATCTACTGTCCTTCCAGATGACACACCAAGTACTCTCCTACCTGTCTCCCTGATCACATTAGCTGTAGTTGTCCAGTCATCTGTTAGCACTTCCTGACCACCCAACTTGTTTCAACTCCTCCTTGAAGACAACATGACACTCTTCCTTTTTCAGCTTCCACCATGTTGTCTTCTGCTCTGCCTTTGCCTTCTTCACCTTCCTCACCATCTGCGTCATCCTGCACACCACCATCCTATGCTGTTTGGCAACACTCTCACCCGCTACTACTTTGCAGTCATGACTTCCTTCAAATTACATTGCCTACACAAGATGTAGTCTACCTGTGTGCTCCTACCTCTGCTTTTATAAGTCACCCTATCTCTTCTGGAAGAAAGTATTTACCACAGCCATTTCCATCATTTTTGCAAAATCTACCAACATCTGTCCTTCTGCGTTCCTGTCCTGGATAGCAAACCTGCCCGTCACTTCCTCGTCCCCTCTGTTTCCTGCACCAAATGTCCATTGAAGCTTGCCCCAATTTCCCCAATGACCACTCTTTCACCTCTGGGTGTACTCTGCATCACTTCATCTAACTCACTGCAGAATCTCTCCTTCTCTTCTAGTTTACATCCTGCCTGTGGGGCATAAGCACTAACAACATTGAACATCACACCTTCAATTTCTAACTTGAGACTCATCACTCTGTCTGACACTCTTTTCACTTCCAGAACATTCCTGACAAACTCCTCCTTCAAGATGACTCCTACTTCATTTCTCTTCCCATCTACACCATGATAAAACAGCTTAAAGCCTGCTCCTAAGCTTCTAGCCTTGCTACCTTTCCATCTGGTCTCCTGAACACACAGTATGTCCACCTTCCTTCTCTGCATCATGTCAGCCAGCTGTCTACCTTTTCCTGTCAGAGTTCCAACATTCAAAGTCCCTACTTGCAGTCCTAGACTCACGCCTTTCCTCCTCTATCTCTGCTTACGGACACGCCTCCCCCCTCTCCTTCTTCGACGTCTTCGACCAACAGTAGTCCAATTTCCACCAGCACCCTGTTGGTTAACAGCACTGATGGCGGTCGTTGTTAACCCGGGCCTTGACCGATCCTGTATGAAATTCTTTGTTGTGATTTGCATATTTTATTTGGCATTTGTTTTACGCAGGATGCCCTTCCTGACGCAACCCTCTGCATTTATCCGGGCTTGGGACCGGCGTGAGGGAGAGACACTGGTTTGTGCCCCCCTCACGGCTGCATTATGCGTCTTCTCTGGCTAAGGGATGGAAAACGTTGGATGTCTCTTCTGAAGAAATAAGACTTTCTCCTGAAGAAACGACAGTTTACTACATAGCTGTAGTAGGGTCGACCGGTCATAGACGAGCATAGTGCAAAACATGAACAAACAAAACAACAAATAAAATAAATTAAAACGAACAAAGAAACAATTTGACTCTAAGAATTCCGTGACGTCGCCCTCTTGGCAGCGCCATCTTGGAGATGTCACTCCAAGTTCTATGTAATGAAGAGTGAAGCATAATAAAGTTTTTCCTTTTGGTATCGTTTGTTAAAAATGCTACAGAACATAAAATGTCATGCACAAACATTCTAAACATTAACTTAGATACTGTACTGGAATAATAATTGAAAAAGACTTTAATACTCGTGCTTTACAACAGTATATGCTGTATAATGTTTATATTTTAGCATCAATAAATATAACAGTAAAAATTGAAAATGTTTTTCTTAATTATTACTACATTTTACTATATTAATACTGTATTAATGAATAAGACTGTCTATAGAATGTGTTTAAGAAGCATATTTTAGCGCATCTAATAGATATACAGTATTTTACCTCTGGTTGCTCATTCGTGCATGTAATATGATACATGGGTTTTTACTTCCAGGTACGGAACTCGCGGATATCGAGGGCCTACTGTATGACAATAATAATAATAAAAAAAAAATGTATTTTTAATCAAGTTGATTTGGTGAACAGAATTCTTCAGGGAAATGGCTTCTATGTCTAAACTTAAAATATATATATTATATATAATATATATATATATATATATATATATATATATATATATATATATATATATATATATATATATATATATATATATATATATATATATATATATATATATTATATATAATATATATATATATATATATAACAATTAGACGTGGCTAGTTTGTGCAGTGGGCCTGGTGGTAAGGTGCTTGATTACCAAGCCGAAGGTTGGGGGTTCAAGCCTCACTGTCACTGTCCCCCCAGTGCACTAACTGGGTTATCAAAGGCTGGCCATGTCTCTCACTGTCTATGGTGTGAGGTTCATGTAAAAGAACCATTACTGACTTTCGTCAAGACTAGCTGCATAGCCGTCAGCGTGTTTCTGTCCTGTGAAGGCCTGGCGAGCTGCCCAGGGTGTGCTCTGCCCTCACCCAGTGTCGGCTGAAATGGGCACCAGTCTCTCCACGACTCTAATTAGGATTAAGCGGTTCAGAAAATTAATCAATGAATAGTTTGTTGAAGGTTCATGTGTAATGTTGGTAGTGTGATAAATTTGGCATTTGCAGCTCCCAGCAAAGTGAAATTGAAAACCTCGAGACCTGGAGCTAATTTTTGTAAACATTAAAAACACTCTTCAGAATGGAATGGAATTCGGTTAATTTTTAGAATAAATGTACATGTACATGTCCGCCTACCTTAAATCAATTGCTACACAGTTTAGTTTTTTCAATTTGAGAGGAATTAATCTCAAAAGGATGCCCATCCTCTTCAGTGTGATGTTAGTGCGATAAATCATAAATCATCAACAAAAACAACAAAACCGACAACACAAAAGAGACAATCCACAGTGTTGTGCTTTAGTGAAGCAGAGAATTGAATAATGGTTGAACTTGGTCTCCCTGCCTCTGCGTGGTATGTAAGCTTGGCGTGAGCATAGAACTTCCCCTTGGAATGTACTTCTTCAGCCTTCACCGGTACCCAAACACCCTAGAGGTGTAGCTATTCAAGATTACGGACTACATCCCGAGCTTCTCTGCTACGTTATTGCGTCCCCCCCCTGAGAAATTAAATCCCTGAAGGGTGAAGTAGCATCTGCCAAGAGGGCAAGGGTACATGGGGCACTGTGGCCCCTGCCGATGATTCATCCATCTGATCAGGGGCCAAATGAGGCCCCTAGAGTGAAGCTGTGCCCCTTCACCCACGGCTCACAGGCAGATTAGCAGCTCTATTCAGCTAAGGGCTTTTGTGCGGCAGCGCCCAGGCGAGGTCCAGCTGTCTGCGGCCACGGGGATGCACTAATTCCACTGCATGTCAGCAGCTCTGCATTTTCAAGCAGCTCCTAAAAGGTCACATCCGCTCAGGAGAATCCAGACAACCAGCATTAACATCCTCGCACAATCCCGGTGACCCGTGTCCCCCCTCAAAGTCGGCACTTGCGCGGAATCAAAGGCTGAGTTGATATACAGGGAAAGCTTAAGGCTTGATCTTTTATCATCGCTTCAATCCTTCCAAGAGGGAGTTGAGTCTTTGAAGCTGACAGTTATGTTTTCATAAGGATGTTTTGACTGCATGCTGTGTCTTAGTAAAGGCCTGTCGTTCATTTTGTGTGTATTGGGGCATTTGATTTAGTGTATTTTCACAAGAGTCTTTGTGTTTGAACAAACAATGTAAAGCATATAGAGGTCAAAAGCTGCATGTATTTATCATTAATGAATGGTTGGCTTCATTTCAAATCTCGTTGATGCTCTCTGTCTGAAGGCACATTTCATAATGAAAACAGTGCCAGAGTCAGGGAATAGCTGATAAGTTCTCAAATGTTCCGTCTTTATATTCCTGCCAAGAGAGGTTTTTCAGGGTAAACGTCAAGATTCTGAAGAATAACCTCATTATTCCCATTATGTACAACACGAGAAAAGAGAACAGCCACTAAAAATGTAAAACGGCAATTAAAAATAAAACCTTCAAAAAAAAAAAAAAAAGAAAAAAACCCCACACTAAACATTTTAATGAGAGTCGTACTGACTATGACTTTTGGAAATAAATTGTATTGAAAGATAAAAGCATGGAAATATGGCACATGATAGTATTATAGCCCAGAAAACAAACAATGGTAACCACAGCTGATTCAAAATAAAACGATTCAGTCAGCAAGTGATTAAAAATACACTCTGCTTAAATACAGTGGTACCTGACTTTAGGGAAGTCTCACCAAACAAACAAAAAATTTAGGTTACGAAATGCATTTTCCTAAAATTTTTGTCTCTGGGTACCTTACAAGTTCATCTTAAAAATTCAAACGCGCCATTCAAACATTCAAACAACGCGTGAGATGCTTTCCCATTGGTTTTCTCGCAACACCCCGCCCCATTGGTCTCCCATTGGCTAGGAGGGAGCTGAATCTCCATAATACAGTCCTGTACCCATAATGCTTTTTGTGTGCCTTGGACCCTTTGTTCGACACACGCGTGAAGGAGAGTTGTACTGTTGGTTCTTAAGCTTTGTGAGTTTTTTGAGTGTGCTCATTGCAGCGTTATTTTTTGTTATTAATCATGAGCCCCAAGAACGTGATTCCTGGTGAGACTGAAAAGAAGAAGCGGGCTCAGTTATCAATAAAAGTAAAACAGGAGATGATAAAAAATATGAGAGTGGGATGCAGTTGAGTGAAATCGCAAAGGAGGATGGCCGAAACCCCTCCACAATCGGGACGATATTGAAGCAGAAGGAGGCTTTAAAAGCGGAGATACAGTGACGGAGGTGATTATTTTGGAAAAAGCAACTATCATATTTAAGGACCACGTGAAGGAGGGTGAAGATCCCCCAGTGCAGCTAACTGGGTTATCAAAGGCGGGCCATGTCTCTCACTGTCTATGGTGTGAGGCATGTAAAAGAACCATTGCTGACTTTCGTAAAGAGTAGCTGCAAAGTCGTCAGCGTGTTTCTGTCCCTTGCTAAAAGGGCTGTGACAGGAAGGGCATCCGACGTAAAACCTATGCCAAATCAAATGTGCGAATCAAATGATTCGCTGTGGCGACTCCCGAGTAAAAGGGAAAAAAGCCGAAAGGAAGACAGACAGACAGTGAAGGAGGGTGAAGATGGGGCTGATGGTTCTTCAGATCAGCAACCCCCGGACTTTAAAGCGTCACATGAGTGGTTCGAGAGATTTCAAAAAAAGTAAATAATTTTCTTTTACTTTTAACACATATTTCATACAAAATTGGTGTACTTTTATAATTTTTAAAATGGTTTAGGGGTAGTATTGGGAGCCTTGGAACGATTCACACGTTTTACATGTAAAATGCGGTTCAACTTACGAAAAAGGAGCTGGAACGGATTAATTTTGTAAAGTGAGGTACCACTGGACTACACAGCTCTGAGTTTGTGCTGAAGTTTTATTTGCTGCCTTTTCTGAATGTGAAATTATGCATATACCTTAGTTTTCTCCGAACAAGATCAAAATCAGGCTAACAGAAGAGCAAAAATATGGTGCGACAGCAACATTCCTGGTCTTGAAAGCACTTCTCACTGGAACGAGCCTCAGCAACAAAAGAGATGAATTGTTCCAACACATGCGCAATAATTGCTTGACTCCATGCCCAACCAATAGAGTGTGCAATGCCAGTCCACAGAGTAATCAAGGTGATTTGCCAAACGCTGCCTTGCATACATTGTACCGTAAAGTCATCATCCTATGCAGCACAAGAGCTGCCCACATATTGCCTTGAGGGTCTTCCTGTGCCAGAGTTGGGAGTGTAAACAGGAACCAGGGGCACTGACTAATCAAATAGAAGTGCATCTGAATGCTCTTTGTCAGCAGTATAAGTGAGGATCGACTATTCATCGTGCTTTAGGCTGAGCCATAATAAGTATCACTTCCTCTAAGGGATAGGAGTGTGTATATGAATTTCCAATACCCTTGATATTTTTATACCAATATCCTCATGCATACATCCATCTCAAGAGTCTCCCTTTCAATCTGTTTTTTTTTTTTTTTGGTCTGCTGTAGTGTGATGAACATGCTGTCAATACAGGCCAATGGGATCCTTTGCAAAATATGAAACTTCAAACATTAATTCTCTAAAATGTAAAAAATAAATAAATAAATAAATAAACCGAGAAGAATAAAACGATTGGGCTGTTTTCCCATTTCCTCTCAGCCCGAGGCAGCTTTAATGGCTTTTCTCCACTCGGATGCAGGTGAGGGGAGTCTGATTCCAGCTGAATCACGCTCGATCCCCTTCCTCTTCCCCCTCAACTGCAGGCTCAACCAATCCCTGAGCTTGCTGCTGCTGGATGGCAGCCATGTTGTTATTAAAACCTGCAGGCATGCTGAACACAGGCTCTACGCATCGCCCTCCAGTGCCACAAGGAATTAGGGAAAAAACACCAGATACTCTGAAAAAGAAGTGGAATCATAAAAAAACAAACCAGGGGAGGAAAGAAACTGATGGGTTTAGCATGAAGATAAAGAACCGCAAGCATTAGGCACTGAGCCTTCACCAAATCACCACCACTAATGTGGTTGAGCATTAAACGTGGTGGGTGAAGTTATAAAGAGTTGAATTGCACCGAGTTGATTAAAAACTAATGTGAAAAACTTCAATTTCTTTGACACCCTGCTTTACCACGTTCAGGTGATATTTCTAAGGGCTTTTATGATTTTTTTTTTTTTTTCCTCCCTTTTTCACTAATGGCTTCATGCTAATGCACCCTTGGTGCCAGGTATCCTGCATTAGCTTTGATAACGCTGAGCTTTTCTCACCTGCAGCCAACATCACTGCACGCTTTCACCAGGCACCATATGCAAATTATTATTAATGGTGATTCATTTACTTTGTGTCCTGTGCCAATCTTTAATAGCAAAAAAAAAGAAAAAAGTAGTGCGAAAAAGCAAAAACAGCCCTGTGTTTGGGGGTTTAAACTCTGCTACTCGTATCATCCAGCTTCAAGGTTGCTGAGGCAACATCCAATCAGAAGCCACGGAGGCGGCATAGTTGGCGCTGTTTTACTTGGGCGCAGGTGGAACACATATGGAACAATGGCCCATCTGGGTGTGCCAGCGGCGCCCATTTTAATCACACCATTGCCATGGTACTGACTAATGGAGACGTTGAGTGGCCTGCTGGGAGGTGGCCAGACTTCTCCTATGCCAGGAAGAAGAGAGGAACAGGAGACACTAATGTCCAGAATGAAGGACGAGAGACTTACAATTAAACCCATCGCTCCCATTGATCCAATCCCTCGACACTTTGAGATGAATATTAAATCAAACAATCATGCCATCATATCACACTGTGCTTCGGTGCCATGGCAGCACGTACAGACAACTCAACTTCTGCACAAACTGATGTATAGTGTTAAAGCTAACACGAATGCAAATTGGAAGCACGTGCACCCAACGAATCGATCAACCAAGGCACCTTATCAACTAAAGCACATTTTGAAAGAGCAGGCCCAGCACAGGTTAATTAAAACACAAAAGCCGTGTGTGTGTGTGTGTGTGTGTGTGTGTGCCTGGCATCCATCCCTGCCCAGTATAAGCCTGTTTATGCCATGCTGGGGGAAGAGGATTTGGGGCTGTGGGTGTAATTTTAAGCCCCCCCCCCCATTCCCTAAAACCCACCAACCCCCTACCACGCTCCCACACATACAAAAATAAATCAAGTCTTTGCTTCTTTCCGCACCTGCCCCATTTCAATTGATGTTTGTCAACTCAACTGCTTGTGAGACTTTAAAGTGAAAATGATTCCCAGGAAGATTTAGATGTGCATTTAGCAAAAAAAAAAAAAAAAAAAAAAAAGAGTAATACATCTGGTTTCAAGCATACAAAGTAGTCATATTACGGAATGATTATTACTCATATTTTAAATTCAGAATTGCAAAAAAAAAAAAATAAATTAAATAAATACCCACGAAATCAGCCAGCTTTTACAGGTGGCCGCAAAATGTTTAATGCTTGTGGTTGAACACTCTGTAAGTAGGGCAAAGGCAACGGATGTGTTCCATGTATGCATGTACTCGGCAGTATTATATGTTGATGCCATGCCAACATGTAAAAGCCATCAATTTCCCTTATAGGTTCAAGTGATTTAGGAGCTGAATAGGGAGAGCGATTTAGCAGGAAATACCCTTTGATTTAGATGAACTCACCAGAGACGTACAAAGATTTTTTTTTTTTTTTTTAGCGTGTCCTAATCAGCAGTCATTGCGGAGATATCTGCAAATCACTTCCAGAACTTTTTCTCCAGGATGAGGCCTACAGTTAACTGAAAGGAATAGCCATCATTAGTTTTTACTGAAAATCGGCCATTTTCTCAAAGACGATACGGTAATTCTTCAAACCAATAAAGTACGATCAGATAAATTACAGGTTTAGGACACTGATGGAAAAAAATGGAAGCCCACACGAGAACTCGCACGCATGGAAAGATCTTTAGTACGGTGAGCATGTACATGTTTTTATTACCATCCTTGAGAGGACCTTCCATTATTACGCTAATTAATAATTGCCTATGCACAAAATACTAACCACGACCTTGACGTCAATAGCTTCAAGTAAATCTTTAGCTTTTTTTCTGTGTTATATAGCAAGATTTCTGCCTGTCTGACTTGCACCGTGTGTTTTTTATCCGGTGTCAGTATGAATGGTATACAGAGATCCCTCACTTTCTGCTGTTAACTGGGACCGAGATCCTCACGCGACCATCAAAATCTGTGGTGTAGGATCACACCTCCCCCACCTCCGACTGACATATACGTACATGTATATGTGTATATAATATCAATAAATACATATTCAATGCTATAAATGCTTATAATAACAATTAAACATTTAAAAGTAATGCATAAGATGTAAATAAAATATAAATACACACACATACAGACTCGCTCGCGCATGCACTCAGGTGCGCACCTCAGTTACAATGTAGGTAGTTTTGTTGGGGGGTTTTGGGTTGTTATTGTGTTTTTGTTTGTTTGTTTGTTTTTTTTTTTTTTTTTTTTTTTTGCATAATTGGCCTTGTTTGGCAATTTTGTGTGGCATTTTAACTTTTTCCTCTATTCTGTCTTAATTTCCTTATATTTTAATTCGATTAATATTTATTTATTTATTTAAAAAAAAACGCAATGCACTGAAACACGTGATGCATGAATTGAAGCGTGAAGTAGCGAGGGATCCCTGTATTTTGGACTGTAATTTATTATTAATAATAATAATAATAATAATAATAATAATAATAATAATAATAATAATACATCTGATTTCTTTATTGGCAACAGTGTTGCCTAACTTGGTTCCCTGTAATGGTATGAGCACGGGACAACCATCCAAGTCATGTTCAATGTCTATGGGCCTCCACTCAGGAACTCCACTAAAAATATATATATATATATATATATATATATATTTGTAATCATCTTTGTAATCATTCTTCTGTAATCACCTGAAGAGAGGGGATGGTTTCACCACCCCTCGAAACAGATCTGTAGTGATAAATGGAGTTTCAATAGAAAGCCTTTGTCCTGTCCTTTTGTTTATATATATATATATATATATATATATATATATATACAGTATATATATTTTCAAATTTAAAAAGCTGCATTTCTTTCAGTCCTGAGGAATCTCATAAGACATTTGGTCCTCACCAAGATCTAAAAACATCCTAAACTAAAAAAATCCACATTTTCATCCCCCACCTTCCTGTCAAACCCAACCCTATCCCCCAATACCTCCCCACACACTCACACGCACATCAAATATCTTTTATGTTAATTATACAAACAATGGAGGTGGTCATGGATTGTGGAAGTTTTAATTAAGACCCCACTCCTTAAACGACGCAGCAAATCTACCACTGAATTCTATTACACATGCACTTCCAATTACATATACAAGCCCATGATCCATGACAACGAATCACAACAGTACCAGCTTTATGTTCCTCACCAATGTCAAAGTATGCATGATCTCATTTATAATATATAAAAAAAAAGTAGATCTTTCTCCCTTTCACTTCTACATCGGGGAGTGGAGAAGTTTTTATGGATGTGAAAATGCTGGCCTCGAGAGGTGTATCATAATGATGGATACTGTTACGATGCTACTTTCACATGCCGCCATAATCTCAGTACGCATGTTCCTCTAGCCCTTTCACCATCTGCAGCCGGAGCCGGAGGGGAGAGTTGAGCAGCAGTACAGTGAAGGCATTGTGTACCCTGACACAGGAGGGGGATGAATTTCTCCAAGGTGGAGACGCATGAGATCGATTAAAAGCAACAGAAAAAAACATGTCTTTATGAACATTATGTGAAATAAGGTCTTGTTGATTATGATTTTTATTGTATAATGTATGTTTCTGCGGTAATCACAGACAGAAAGTGCAGCGCTTTTTGAACTTTTACAAATAATCACTCCATCCTGTTCTGATATCCACCTTCATTTCCTTTTTCATTGTGTTTCTGTTTTCAGTGTTCTGTATATCAAGATATACTTCAGTAGTCTAAATATCAAAACTTATTCTTGTCAATCTATACATGTCATATCATGGGAACTTTCCAGAAACATGAAATGAAGACATGAGCATCAAAGATTTAACCCTATACCCAAGAATACTATATAAACGTACACTCATTCATTCATTCATTCATTCATTTGTGGACTGCTTCCCAGGTCATCACAGAGCCATATATATATATATATATATATATATATATATATATATATATATATATATATATATATATATATATATATACATATACACATATACATATACATATATACATATACATATATATATATATATATATATATATATATACAGAGAGAGAGAGAGAGAGAGAGGGAGAGCAAGGTACCTATACCAGGAACTTGGTATACCACTTGGCATAGTTCTAATAAAATGTCTTATTTTAATGCCCATCAAATGAATATTAAAAATTTCATTCATTCATTTTCTGAACTGCTTAATCCTAGCCTCGGCCACCCAACTCTGAGCAAGGGCAGAGTACACCCTGGACAGCTTGCCAGGCCATCCCAGGGCATAAACACGTTGACGGCTATGCAGCTACTCTTGTCGAAAGTCAGCAATGGTTATTTTACATGAATCTCTCACCATAGACAGTGAGACACATTGCCAGCCTTTTGGGGATGGGGGGGGGGGGGGGGGGCAGTGACAACCTGTGGAGAATGGGGCTTGAACCCCCCAACCTTAGGATCAGTGATCCAGCACCCTTTACCACCATTTAAGGTTTGCAGCATTTAAAATTTAGTGGGTTTTTTCCAAGCTCAGACCTCACCCCACAAATTTTAATAAAAATCACACAAGTATTTGTGTAATTCTGCTAAAAGAACAAAATCCTGTAAGAAATGTTTGCTTGTTTAAAAGCTTTTAATAAATTCATGCTATGGATCTTGATCTGGATTTTCTCTAAAATGTGGCAAGTTCTTGCCACGCCCATGCCCCAGCCCTCCACCACGTTTGGTGAAAATTGGTTTTAATAGCTTTTTCTACTTGAAAACTTGCCTTAAAACGAACTACCA
>CM045745.1:10572781-10622781 GCA_024760905.1 Plotosus lineatus | reverse complement strand
AATTATTCATAATTTACCTCATTCTGCAAATGTAGTAGATGATGATGCTAATGATGACAATCATTTTTATTTTTAAACTGTTTCACAAAGGACTGCCAACATTTACAAAGTTTTCATTTTCTGATTACATCTGATTTGTAGTGCAGCTACCACTGCCTTGGTCTTATGCACAGTGTTTACGTCTTCATTACAATTGATAAGGAAGTATCTATATTGATGAAATTGACCCCAGTGACTAAAAAAGTTATAACACAAAGTGATATAAAAAATAAAACACACCCACATCTGAGTGCATAACCAATAAAATAAATCATTTTGGAAATGCATGAAGTAATGAAGGAACAAGAAATATTCAAAATAGAAATGCAATGTATCCAGAAAAGGCAATATTTCAAGTACCTGTGCTATAGACCTCAGTGGAAGATACGGAAAGCGCCGATGTTGATATGTAGGTGTGTAGTGCTGATTTAGAATATAAAAATACAGTCGGCCCTCTACTTACGAAAACCTCTGAATATAAAAATTCCAGGTTATGAAAAACATTTTCCTAAATTTTCACCCTCTGTATACAAAACATCCTCTTCTTATGAAAAACTCCACACACGCCATTCAAAAATTCAGAGTTGCTCTCTCATTGGCCGTCTCCCAACATCCCGCCCCGCTGGCATCCCATTGGCCAGGAGGGAGCTGAACTGTACCCATACTTCCTGTACCCATACTTCCTGTTTGTGAAGGAGAGTTAAACAGGACTGTTGGCTCGTGGGTTTTTTTTTTTTTTTGAGAGTGATCATTGCAGCGTTATATTTTGTTATCCATCATGGACCCCAGGAAAGTGATTTCCGGTGACACCGAAAAGATGAAGCGGGCTCCGTTATCAATTAAAGTGAAGCAGGAGATAATAAAAAAATACGAAAGTGGGATGCAGTTGAGTGAAATCGCAAAGGAGTATGGCCGAAACCCCTCTAAAATCGGAACAATATTGAAGCAGAAGGAGGAATGCAGCCATGAGGTGGGGGGGCACTAACCAGTGTCTCTCCCCCTCATGCCGGTCCCAAGCCCGGAGAAATGCAGAGGGTTGTGTCAGGAAGGGCATCCGACGTAAAACCAATGCCAATTATTGATTATGCAAATCAAAAGTATTACCTCCATACCGGATCGGTCGAGGCCCGGGTTAACAACGACCGCCATCAGTGCTGTCAATCAACAGGGTGCTGATGGAAATTGGACTACTGTTGGTCGAAGACGTCGAAGAAGGAGAGGTGGGAGGCGTGTCCGTAGGCAGAGAGAGAAGAGGAAAGGCATGAGTCTAGGACTGAGAGTGGGGACTTTGAATGTTGGAACTATGCACAGAAAAGGTAGAGAGCTGGTTGACATGATGCAGAGGAGGAAGGTGGACATACTGTGTGTTCAGGAGACCAGGTGGAAAGGTAGCAAAGCTAAAAGCTTAGGAGCAGGGTTTAAGCTATTTTATCACGGTGTGGATGGGAAGAGAAATGGAGTCGGAGTCATCTTGAAGGAGGAGTTTGTCAGGAATGTTCTAAAAGTGAAAAGAGTGTCAGACAGAGTGATGAGTCTCAAGTTAGAAATTGAAGGTGTAATGCTCAATGTTGTTAGTGCTTATGCCCCACAGGCAGGATGTGAGCTAGAAGAGAAGGAGAGATTCTGGAGTGACTTAGATGAAGTGATGCAGAGTACCCTCAGAGGTGAAAGAGTGGTCATAGGTGCAGACTTCAATGGACATGTTGGGGCAGGCAACAGAGGGGACGAGGAAGTGATGGGCAGGTTTGGTATCCAGGACAGGAACGCAGAAGGACAGATGTTGATAGATTTTGCAAAAAGGATGGAAATGGCTGTGGTGAATACTTTCTTTGAGAAGAAACAGGAGCATAGGGTGACTTATGAAAGCGGAGGTAGGCGCACACAGGTAGACTACATCTTGTGCAGGCGATGTAATTTGAAGGAAGTCAGTGACTGCAAAGTCATCGTGGGTGAGAGTGTTGCCAAACAGCATAGGATGGTGGTGTGCAGGATGACTCTGATGGTGAGAAAGGTGAAAAGGCAAAGGCAGAGCAGAAGACAAAGTGGTGGAAGCTGAAAAAGGAAGAGTGTCGTGTTGTCTTCAAGGAGGAGTTGAAACAGGCTTTGGGTGGCCAGGAAGTGCTTCCAAATGACTGGACAACCACAGCAAATGTGATCAGGGACACAGGTAGGAGAGTACTTGGTGTGTCCTCTGGAAGGAAAGTAGATAAGGAGACTTGGTGGTGGAATGAGGAAGTGCAGGAGTGTGTACAAAGGAAAAGGTTAGCCAAGAAGAAGTGGGACATTGAGAGGACCGAAGAGAGTAAACAGGAGTACAGGGAGACACAGCGTAAGGCGAAAGTAGCAGTGGCTAAGGCCAAACAGAGGGCGTATGATGACTTGTATGATAGGTTGGATAGTAAAGAGGGAGAAAATGATCTATACAGGTTGGCACAGCAGAGAAATAGAGATGGGAAGGACGTGCAGCAAGTTAGATTGATAAAGGACAGAGAGGGAACTGTATTGACTAATGACAGAAGTGTGCTGGGAAGATGGAAAGAGTACTTTGAAGAGCTGATGAATGATGAAAATGAGAGAGAAAAAGAGTAGAAGAGGTAACCATTGAGGAGCAGGATGTAGCAAAGATCAGTAAGGGTGAAGTGAGAAGGGCATTGAAGAGGATGAAGAATGGAAAGGCAGTTGGTCCTGATGATATACCTGTAGAGGTATGGAAGTGTCTAGGAGAGGTAGCAGTAGATTTTCTGACAAGAACATTCAACAAGGTACTAGAGAGTGAGCAGATGCCGGAGGAGTGGAGGAGAAGTGTGCTGGTGCCCATTTTTAAGAACAAGGGAGACGTGCAGAGTTGCAGCAACTACAGAGGGATAAAGTTGATGAGCCATACGATGAAGTTATGGGAAAGAATAGTGGAAGCTAGACTAAGGGCAGAGGTGAGCATTTGTGAACAACAGTTTGGTTTCATGCCAAGAAAGAGCACCACAGATGCAATGTTTGCCTTGAGGATGTTAATAGAGAAGTACAGAGAAGGTCAGAGGGAGCTACATTGTGCCTTTGTGGATCTGGAAAAAGCATATGACAGGGTGCCAAGAGAAGAACTGTGGTATTGCATGAGGAAGTCTGGAGTGGCAGAGAAGTATGTTAGAGTGGTGCAAGACATGTATGAGAGATGTAAGACAGTGGTGAGGTGTGCTGTCGGTGTGACCGATTTAATTCAAGGTGGAGGTGGGACTGCATCAAGGGTCAGCTCTGAGCCCCTTCTTGTTTGCTATGGTGATGGACAGGCTGACAGACGAGGTGAGACAAGAATCTCCATGGACTATGATGTTTGCAGATGACATCGTGATCTGTAGTGAGAGCAGAGAACAAGTGCAGGAAAATCTAGAGAGGTGGAGGTATGCCCTGGAAAGGAGAGGAATGAAGGTTAGCCTCAGAAAATCAGAATACATGTGTGTGAATGAGAAGGACCCAGGAGGAACGGTGATGTTACAGGGAGCAGAGATAACGAAGGTGGAGGATTTTAAGTACTTAGGCTCAACAATCCAGAGCAATGGAGAGTGTGGAAAAGAGGTGAAGAAGCGTGTGCAGGCAGGCTGGAATGGTTGGAGAAAAGTATCCGGTGTGATGTGCGATAGGAGAGTGTCAGCAAGAATGAAGGGAAAAGTGTACAAGATGGTGGTGAGGCCAGCGATGTTGTATGGCTTAGAAACAGTGGCGCTGAGGAAAAGGCAGGAGGCAGAGCTGGAGGTAGCGGAGATGAAAATGTTGAGGTTCTCCCGGGAGTAACGAGGATGGATAGGATCAGAAATGAGTATATCAGAGGGACAGCCCACGTAAGATGTTTTGGAGACAAAGTCAGAGAGGCTAGATTGAGATGGTTTGGACATGTACAGAGGAGGGATAGTGAGTATATTGGCAGTAGGATGCTGAGGTTGGAACTACCAGGCAGAAGGCCTCGAGGAAGACCGAAGAAGAGATTTATGGACGTGGTGAAGGAAGACATGAAGGTCGTTGGAGTCAGAAAAGAAGATGCGGAGGACAGGGTGAGGTGGAGGCGGATGATTTGCTGTGGCGACCCCTGAAGGGAGCAGCCGAAAGTAAAAGAAGAAGATTGAAGCAGAAGGAGGCATTAAAAGCAGAGATACAGTGATGGACGTGATTATTTTTATTATTAAGCAATCGCCATATAGGGGCAGTGGTGGTCTAGTGGTATAAGGCGCTGGATCGCTGATCCAAAGCTTGGGGGTTCGAGTCCCACTCTCCGCAAGGTTGTTACTGTCCCCCCCAGTGCAGCTAACTGGGTTATCAAAGGCCGGCCATGTCTCTCACTGTCTATGGTGTGAGGCATGTAAAAGAACCATTGCTGACTTTCGACAAGAGTAGGCTGCAAAGTCGTCAGCGTGTTTCCGCCCTGCGATGGCCTGGCGAGCTGTCCAGGGTGTACTCTGCCCTCGCCCTGAGTTGGCTGGGATGGGCACCAGCCTCCCCGCGACCCTAATTAGGATGAAGCAGTTACAGATGATGATGATGACAATCGCCATATTTAAGGACCTTGTGAAGGAGGGTGGAGGTGGGAGTGAGGGTTCTTCAGACCAGCAACCCCCGGACTTTAAATGCATGGGTGGTTCAAGAGATTTTAATAAAGGTAAATAATTTTATTTTATTTATAACTTATAATTTATAGCACATATTTCATACAAAATTGGTGTACATTTATATATATATTTTTGGGGTAGTCTTGGGAGCCTTGGAACGAATCATGCGTTTTACATGTAAAATGCACCTCTACTTACGAAAACCCCAGGTTACAAAAAAGGCACTGGAACGGATTAATTTTGTAAGTAGAGAGCCAACTGTAATTTATCCATCGTCCATCTCAGTCAAATCTGGTTGAAGGTGTGGTACACCCTGAACAGCTCTCAAGAATATTGAAGGGCCACAGATACAACCATTTACACTCACACTTTCACGGAGGGGTGATTTGGAACAGCCAGTTAGCCTACTATGCATGTTTTTGGACTTTGGGTGGAAACTGGAGTACCTAGAGGAAACCCACCCAAGCATGCGGCAAACTCTACAACTCGCCTGTGCCTGGGAATAGATCCAGGCCTCCTTGCTGTGATGAGGGTGTGCTTCCCATAACACCACCATTCCACCTCTCTGAAACCTGGAAAGCAAATTTGAGACTTGAATTTGATTCTTGCTGCAATACAAAGCAAAAGCAATCAAAATCCAAACAATGCAGCAAAACACTTTATGGTCTAATGAAAATATTATGTAGGTTTTTTTTTTCATACATTTTTGAGTAGATAGTCTAAAACAAAATAATTTGAATGATGCATGGTGAAGCATGCTGGTTGTAGCATAATTTTCTACGGCTGCTTCATGGATAAAATTATTTTGATACTGTCAGACAGGTGCCAATACAAAAATGAGCAGGGCAGTGGTGACCTGGTGGTAAAGGTGCTGGATCACCGATCCTAAGTTTGGGGGTTCAAACGCCAGTCTCAACGGGTTGTCACTGTCCCCCCCCCCCCCCCCCTCATTTCAGTTAACTGGGCTATCAAAGGCCGGCCATGTCTCTCACTGTCTATGGTGTGAGGTTCATGTAAAAAACCAATGCTGACTTTCGTCAAGAGTAGCTGCAGAGCCATCAGTGTGTTTCTGCCCTGTCATGGCCTGGCGAGCTGTTCAGGGTGTACTTTGCCCTAGCCCAGAGTTGGCTGGGATGGGCACCAGCCTTCCCATGACCCTAAGCAGAATTAAGTGGTCCAGAAAATGAAAGAAATGTTTAATATTATGAAAAAAATATTTATCTTGTTGGCCTGAATTTGACAACCCAGTTCGCTGCACTGGGGGGACTGGAGTGACAACTGTTGACAGTGAGCGTTGAACCCCCAACCTTGGGTAATCCAGCACTTTACCACCAGGCCACCGCTGGCCATGTAAACATCTGACATTTAATTGTTATTACCCTGTAAACGTCTCTCTTTCAAATCTTTACATAGACACACCTTAGTACATTGACTTCATAATTCATAAACATAATGTACTACAAACACCACAAACAACTCAATTATCTATATATGAGCACTACTCCTCTTCTAAAAAGAACACGTTGAGAATCAAAGCGCAATACATTTTCTAAACTGTTTTCTTGATTAACTTGTTTTACCGACTCAAACAGAGTACAGGTTCCCTCACTTTCCATGGATAATTGGGACCGAGATCCCCCTCACGACCATCGAATTTTGCAAAGTAGGATCACCCCCCCCCACCCCACCCCTGACTGACATATACGTACATGTATATGTCTACATGATATAAATAAATACATATTCAATGCTATAAATGCTTATAATAACAATTAAACATTAAAAAATAATGCATAAGATGTAAATAAAATATAAATACACACACATACAGACACGCGCAGACGCGTGCAGATGCGCACCTCACAAAAATGTAACTAGTTTTGATGGGGGTTTTGGGTTGTTTTTTTTGTTTTGTGTTTGTCTGGGGGATTTTTATTTATTTATTTTTTGCATAATTGGCCTTGTTTTTGTTGCATTTTCCTTAACTTTTCCCCCTATTCTTCCTTAATTTCCTCATTTTTTAATTTGATGAATATTAAAAAAAAAAAAAAAAACACAATGCAATGAAACCACATGAATTGAAGCATGAAGTAGCGCGGGATCCCTGTATTGTAGTTATCCATGGTAAGATATTCCTGCATACACAGTATTATCAATACCCCTGTTTCTTACTATTACTCGTTTCTTTTTTTAGTCTGTTTCACTACCCAACATGTAAATATTCGGCTCTGAAAAAAAAAAAAGAATATCATTGTGCTACATAAATATTTTTTCTGAAGACTGATGACAGTTTGGGGTGTTGGTGTAGTGGTTGGGTGCTGGGATCATTTCAATTCAACATTCAAACATTCAAAAGCTTCATCGTCGTTCAACTAAATTACATGTATTGCAGGTAAACCAAGTGATGTTTTGTGTGGACACAAGATGCAGTAAACAATAGTAAAAATAAGTAGAAAACGTAGAATAAGATAATCTGAATAATATAAACTAAAATAGAATAAAATGGGAAAAATAAATACTAAAAATTGCAGAATACACAAAAGACAATATGTGATCAATACAATCATGATCACAAAGTTGTGGATTTGAATCCCCATTCGACCCCCACCATACTAAGACCCCTGTAATTCCTAGTTGCTTCATGCTATAGAAACTGTCAGCAAGCTCTTACTCTGATGACCCACTATGCTGCAAAAGCCCAACTGACTGAACTAAGAATTTTGTGTTTACAACATTCAGCAGACGCTCTTATCCTGAGAAACTTATAATTATCCATTTTTTATACAACTGAGCAGTTGAGAGTTAAGGATGTTGCTGAAGGGCCCAACAGTGATTGAACCACTACCCTTCAGATCTGTAACTATCGCCTTTACCAATATGCCACCGCTGCCCGCGTTCAATCAACATACTAAAGAAACCCGTTGTTTTGAACCTTTTCTGTGCTGAGAAGCGTAAACATTAAGATCAATCAATGTACTAACAACAGTTTTTTGTTGTCATGGCCCAAAACATTTTGTGGTGGACTAGCATGTTATAAAGCTACACTGACATACATACAAAATCAATAGAAATATTGAAACTGTTACTAGCTCATCAGGATTAGGAAATGACTGTAGTTAACTACATTTGACAGAACATCCCAAGTAAAATTCCACCTATTTCAGAAAACGTTTTAAAAATAAATTCACAAACACATTTAAATCATAATCCATGTACCAGAACTAAACCAGGCTGACATTACAATGAATACCCGCATAAGGGGTGGGGGGGGGGTGCGGGGGGTGCAGGGGGTTTGCTGCTAACGGAAGATACCACTTGGGGTTTGGCACTAATCTGAATATGCAAGATGAGAGGCAGAGAGTGGTACTGCTGCCAATTTGACAGATGGACAATTAATATGAGCTAAGATGGCATCTTGGCCTGAATAAGAATCGCAGGATACAGAGCTGGACCTGAAGAGAACCAACAATCGTTTTTCCTCACTGTAACATGGCCCAGCTTCTACCAAATGAATCATAGTGATGGGAGGCCATGGCTGTTCATCCATATGAGTAACCTCAATCATTAATTGGAGTAGGAAAAGTAATAAATTCACATTATTATCAAACCATGGCGGGAACACAACTTGTTTGGCCCGTTTTTTTTACTATGTACCAGTATTACTACTATTCTCTAGTACTTCAAGATTTAGATATGTCAGACATTCATAGATTAACTGGACCACCAAAGAAGGAAAATAAAAATAAATATGTTGGGGGAGAAAAATTTGTCCAAAATTTGATTCGGATCATCTCCAAATGTTAATGCAGTCTCCCTTGTCCAAAGCCCCAACTCTGGTAAGAATTTCATGAAAATCTACATATATCTTTTTATGCAGTCCTTCAAACAAGCAAACACCAAACACACAAACACCAGTGAGTCAAAAAAGAAAAAAAAAACAGTAATCAATCACCAAATGAAAAAAAAAAAAAAAAAAAGCCTGACAGAGACTTTAAAAAAAGAAAAATGCTTGTATTTAACCAGTGCACTTAATCTCAAAAAGATTAAAACACTTTAGTAAAGATGAAAAAAATATATACTGGATGTGTTATATCTTTTATTCCTATTAATCATTCAAAGCATTTTTTCCCAATGAGGAATCAGCACTTATATACAGGGATCTCTCGCTACTTCACACTTCAGTTCCGGTGACTTCAGTGCATCGTGGGTTTTTCAAAAATGTTGATCAAAAAAAAAAAAAAGGAAATAAAGGAAAAATATGGGGAAAGTTACGGAAAATGCTGCAAAACAAGGCCATTTATGCAACAAAAAAAAAAAAATCCCCAAACAAACAAAAAGAAAAAAACAACAACCCAAAACCCCCTAACAAAACTACTTACATTTTAATGTGAGGTGCACATCTGAGTGTTCACGTGCGAGTCTGTGTGGGCACGTGCACATCTGTATGTGTGTGCATTTGTGTGTTCAGTTCAGTTCATTTTCTGTAACCGCTTCATCCTAATTAGGGTCGTGGGGAGGCTGGTGCCCATCCCAGCCAACTCAGGGCGAGGGCAGAGTACACCCTGGACAGCTCGCCAGGCCATCGCAGGGCGGAAACACGCTGACGGCTTTGCAGCCTACTCTTGTCGAAAGTCAGCAATGGTTCTTTTACATGAACCTCACACCATAGACAGTGAGAGACATGGCCGGCCTTTGATAACCCAGTTAGCTGCACTGGGGAGGACAGTGACAACCTTGTGGAGAGTGGGACTCGAACCCCCAACCTTTGGATCAGCAATCGGGCGCCTTATACCACTAGACCACCACTGCCCCGTGTGTGTGTGTGTGTGTGTGTGTGTGTGTGTGTGTGTGTGTGTGTTTATATTTTACAGATGTAAATCTTATGCATTATTTTTGAACGTTTAATTGTTATTATAAGCGTTGAATATGTATTTATTGATATTATATACACATATAAATGTATTTATACGTTAGTCGAGGGGGTGTAGATCCTACTTCGTGGAAATTCGGCATTCGCGGAGGCTTTCAGTCCCCATTAACCGTGAAAAGTGAGGGTTCACTGTAGTGCCTTTGAAAAAGTGTTGAAACAGGAGGATTATCTACAGTTTTTCCAAAGATGAAAATGATCAGCGCGATACTTTGGGGGAAATAGGATGCTAGTAAATGCATTAACAAACATATGAAAGTGGATGAGATGAGAATCCTCACCCCAAATTGCCAAAGTCACGGGGAAATTATATGATTCATCTGAAATAAAGTGGTGTTAATGGTTGAGTATCTATCTACCACTCAAATGTACTTCTGTACTGTCTCGCTTCTCCACAGGTGTTCGCTGAGTTTATTGCTAGCTCTGAAAGCTCCTGCATAATTACCCTGTTTATGTTCAGTCATCTATCATAGCCATAATATACAATGCCTTAAGGCACAAATAAATCTCATCTAATCTTAGCGTCGTTGCCAAATATGTTTCTAAAGGTTTGCTGTGTTAATGTTACTATAAATTACTTTCTTCATTTTTACTTTCAGGAGCAAAATGCTGCTATTACATGATTTTGTCAGATCAGAGATTTTATTCTCGGATTTTATTTTTTTTCATTCTATAGCTATATGATGATGATGATGATGACGATGATGACGATGATGACGCACAGTGCACCATATGGAAAATTACAAAGACACCAGACAAGTGCATGTGACTCGACTATACACCCAGGTGGTCGGCGGCAGAAGCTTGATTACTGATCCAGGTAGACCAGGTGAGATTATCTAATTCACTGTGTATCTTACACAAGGAGGGGGCAGTGGTGGTCTAGTGGTATAGGGCGCTGGATCGCTGATCCAAAGGTTGGGGGTTCGAGTCCCACTCTCCACAAGGTTATCACTGCCAACCCCGAGTCGGCTAACTGGGTTATCAAAGGCGGGCCATGTCTGTCACTGTCTATGGTGAGAGGCTCATGTAAACGAACCATTGCTGACTTTCGTAAAGAGTAGCTGCAAAGTCGTCAGCGTGTTTCTGTCCCTTGCTAAAAGGGTTGTGACAGGAAGGGCATCCAACGTAAAAACCTCTGCCAAATCAAACGTGCGAATCAGATGATTCGCTGTGGCGACTCCTGAGTAAAAAAAAAAAAAAAAAAAGGAAAAAGCCGAAAGGAAGACAGACTGTGTATCTTACACAATTGGGGGAAAGTGCATCCGTTTCTGTCCCTTGCTAAAAAAAGCGTTGTGTCAGGAAGGGCATCCGACGTAAAAACCTGTGCCAAATCAAAGGTGCGAATCATTCTCTGTGGCGATCCCTGATCAAGAGAAAACGCTGAAAGGAAATCTCTCATCTGTTATTTTTACTCTAAACATCCTTGAACGTTCCGTTTACTGCAATGTCCATTTGTTCATTTTTATAACAGTATATTTAGACAGCTGAACCATTTATACAACTTTCAGGATTATTACTGCAGCACAATAGACATTTAATAAACATTAGTAAATAAAAATGTATATCAGCATTTCAGTTAAACATTGCAGACAATCACTGATTGCTACTGGATTAAAGAATTGTAAAAATACTAAACCCAGGTGTTTGTCTTCCATTTGATTTTTTTATTTATTTATTTATTTATTTTTTGTTAATTAGTGATTTGTTCGTTGGATTTGACAAAAGGATTATTCTCACTTGCCCTGCTGTTAAACAGACATTTCAAAGCATATTTTTACTCCGTATTCTAGTTATTTTTCAAAACCCTAATCTTGCCATCCAGATGGTCTAAGTCTTTTTCTAATATAATTGGCTATGAGTCTGGTGTGAGTTACAGCCTAACACATTGCAAAGACAGGTGCACATTTCTTTCCCTTTTTTTCAGAATGGCCTCCGCTTCCTGACAAGCGCCTATCATCCCATCCCACATGTCCAGTGCAGGACAAAAATAGTAAAAGATGAAAAAATATTTGAAAGATAAGTATCAAAAACAACAACAACAACAACAATAAAAATGACTTTACTCCCTCTGAATATCTCATTTCATTGACGGGCTGACCTTGAAGTTGGAGATTCTCAAAAAACCTTGTGCTGCATGTTGGACACATGTCCTTGTTTGTTTCACATCAGTACGTTTTTTTTTTTTTCATAGCTGATAAACATATGTCCGGAATCGAGGATGGGGGATGATGGGAGAGGGATGTTGATGCTTTTGAAGATTTGGCCACGGTTCGAGAGAAGAACTAGAGGGGAAAAAGAGAGAAGACTGCCGAGACCTATGGACTTTGCTGTTCAAAGAGAAGGAAGAGGAAAATGGCTCGGGGGGGGATGAGGAACATCAAGTCTCGACCCTGGGACTCAGTCACTTTACTTGTTCCTCACCGTGTGTGATTCCCTGTTGGAGCCATCTGTCTCTCTCTTTCTCTCTCTCTCATCCTCACACAACATATTGTAGTTCCATCCACCCCCATCCCACTCTATGCTTGCCAATCTGTCCCCTACCTATGCCAGCCGGGCATGAGTGTGCTTGTGTATATGTGTAAGAGACAGTAAGAACGATAGAGAGTGCCACGCCACACCAGCACACCATTACATGCTCCAAGTTGTGTTTTCACATTTTTAATCCCAAGGATCTGCAATCCTGACAGGTGAAAGAAAAAAAAAAATTGCTAAGATGTACAGAAGGTCAATAAAGCATCCTGCTGATGAATCTCCTCCTGCTGTCTGTTCAGAATAAGTGTGAAGTGTTCTGAGATGTCATATAATGCTCAGAGGTGTGTATGTGTGTGTATGTGTGTGTGTGTGTGTGTGAGAGAGAGAGAGAGAGAGAGAGAGAGAGCGAGAGAGAGAGGAAGGAGGGGTGTATTCCTGCTTTTCTTGTCAACTAGCTTGACCTGCACCCACACAAGTGGACCTCCCAATCCTCGATCACTCATTATAGCTGAGGTGTTTAAAATTGATTCGATTTGGGGATTAAGGCTTGCCAGGTTGGAGCCTTGACCCGAGAGGCACTTATTTGACACATGACCACAATGTTTGAATCATTAAAGAGACTCGAGATTCCCCCCCCCCCCCCCCCTCCTTACACAGTGTTGTGGTCACATTTCAAGTCAGACATATTCCAAGCCAAACGGGTCTCTCATTATTCAAATCTGAATCCAAAGTCCCATTAAATGCCGTCACAGCCAGACAGAGATTGACCTGAGCAGCGTCAGTGAATAAGAGTGAGGACTGGGGAGGCACTATGAATGGATCAGAGTGCAAGGGTGAACTGTCCTGCTATTCATTTCTTCCCTTTCCTATCACTCAATCCCATCTATCCCCCATCTCTTTATCCCCCTGGCTCTCACTTGAGAGAAATCAGTGTGTAATGAATGGCCAATCAAAACCGACAGGGACACTGGTGGAGTGGAAAATAACCAATCAAGTGTAAGTGTTTCATCTAGCCCTCTGCACCAGGTCATCCATATGGGCACACCATGCCACCTTCTGCTCATGTGTGTGCATATGAGAGACGGAGACAGAAAGAGAGAGAGCGAGAGAGAGAGAGAGAGAGAGAGAGAGAGAGAGAGAGGCCAGCAGCTGTGGTGAGATGAAAGCAACAAACAACAGAGAGCTTACGCCAGCCAGAGTGGTGGGAATCAGTAACATGCAAGGTTTTTGTTTTTTTTTTCCCCTCAGAAGCAGGTGCTTATATAAAATAAATATCTAAATATTCATTCCGTGAAATATTGCCTGCATATTGATCGTGCGTGCGTGTGTCGTTGGTATCAGTGATGTCAAAATACGCGGTAAACTAGTTCTCAACAGCATCCAACCGTTTTTTATTTCTGCATTTATTTATTCATTCATTCTCTGATCCGCATAATCCTAATTAGGGTCATGGGGAAGCTGGTGCCCATCTGAGCAGACCCTGGGTGAGGGCAGAGTACACCCTGCACAGCTCGTCAGGCCATTGCAGGGTATAAACACACTGATGGCTGTACTCAAGCTACTCTTGACGAAAGGCAGCAACGGTTCTTTTACAACCCTGTCACTATAGACAGTGAGAGACATGGCCAGCCTTTGACAGCCCATTTATAATAATAATAATAATAATAATAATTTTTATTATTTAATGACTACAAATCCCCTCCACTATTATTGTGCTTAGAAAAAGAACAGATACTCAAAAAACTGAATAGCTGACAGCAAATTATGAATCTAAAATCATAACGCACCCTCAGTATTTTAAAAACGTTACTACTAGATGTGAATTAATGTTTTTTTTTTAACTTTCGGAGCTGAAAATGCAGATACAAAATCTCCCACAATACAAAAACCCCTTAAATAACCCAAGCTGGCTGATCTGGGATAAGCTCATTACACTGAAACATTATTAATATTGACCTGAAGCAAATATTGACCCGAAGTGAAGTTTATGTTGAAGTGAACACATCTGGATGACGAGCAAACTCAAAACCATTGACCAATAATTGTTAATATAAGTTAAAAATATAGTAAAAAATAAAGGTTGTTTGAATCTTGAAATTACCGTAATATTGTATATTATCTGCATGGCAAAAAGAGAAAACAAAAACAACAACACAAGCATTGTCATAAAATGGGCTGCAAGGTGGTGTGGTGGTTAGCACGTCCAGATCACCAGAAGAATGTGCGGGGTTCAAGCCCCGTGCCAGTGAGGGCATTTCTGAGTGGGCTCGGCGTGTTCTCCTTTTGCCGAAGTGGGTTTTCTGCAGGTATACCAGTTTCTTCCCACGTTCCAAAGACATGCACACTAGAATATGCAGTTGAATATTTTCAATTGTCCCTTGGTGTGTGTGTGTGTGTGTGTGTGTGTGTGTGTGTGTGTGTGTGTGTGTGTGTGTGTGTGTGTATTTGGTCTGGTATACTGTCCATGGTGTAGCCTTCATTTGTCCAGAATCAGCTGTGTTGGGCTCCAGCCTCCCTGTGACTCAACATGAATTCATCTATTTTTAAAAGAGAAACTTATGTACAATATATAGCTGAAAAGTTTTGTATGTGGATACTTGATCATCACATCAGTTCAGTTCAGTTTATCATCTGTAACCGCTTAATCCTAAATAGGGTTGTGGGGAGGCTGGTGCCCATCCCAGCCGACTCCAGCAAGGGCAGAGTAGACCCTGGACAGCTTGCCAGGCCATCGCAGGGCAGAAACACACTGACGGCTATACAGCTACTCTTGTCGAAAGTCAGCAATGGTTCTTTTACATGAACCTCACACCATAGACAGTGAGTGACATGGCCTGCCTTTGATAACCCAGTTAGCTGCACTGGGGGGCGGGGCAGTGACAACCTTGTGGAGAGTGGGACTCGAACCCCCAACCTTAGGATCAGTGATCCAGCACGCTATACCACCAGGTCTTCACTACCCACCATCACATCAACAGTCAAATATATTAATTCAAAAAAGAACCTTCACACTCGTTTGGTGGTCGATAAATTGAACAGAGGAAAAGAAGGGTCGGAAATCATGATTTTATTTCATTATTTAATAATTAATGATGGCGCACCACAAAAATCAAGTTCATCATTTCATCAGTTCCACCGGAAATGCAGCGGAAACTTGACGAAATCTTTTGCCCAACACATCCCATACATGTTCAATGTGGTTAAGGTCGGGAGACCTTGAGGGCCACTCCATGACCTCTAAACAATTCATTCCGAGTGGATGTTGCAGTGACGAATCGATTTCGCAAATGACGTAAGACGATTTGACGGTCCTCTGCTCGTGACGTCACGCGTGGTCTTCCTGAACGAGGTTGGTCTGCTGTGGTGCCTGTATGTTGGAGACGTGCCCGTAGATCGTGGATAGTCCGTCGACTGCATCCCATAGCCCGGGCAACGTCAGTGACGGGCGTTCCCGTATTCAGCATTGCCAATGGCGCGTTCACATTGAATGCTTGAGAGTCGTGGCACTGAAAACCACCGGTTCTCTGAAAAATCATCGGTAAAGACTTGTTTTTCCAATATGTCACACTGTCGTGCTAACTTGAGCAAAAATGGACCTGTTTCACAAGGTCACATGACTAGAAAAACGAGAAAACACGCTTTTCCCTGAACGTGTGTTCGCACGTGCTTCGTGCATGTGCACGTGGAAATTGTTGTGTGACATGGTGTCTTTGTCAACGTACTTACCCCTAATAATAACGATAATAATTTTGTACTAAGTTTCAAGAAGATATTTAGCAATTTATGAGCGTGAAGTTTCTTTTTTGACTGAGTATTAAATGGGAGTCGAAACCCTCATTACAGATTTTTTTTCTTACATTTTTGTTTCCTGTATGTAAATTGTTCATAGCAACTATCTCTTTGGCGAGCACCAGAAGTAAAATACTTGACTGATATTCAAAGAGGGCATATTGTGGGTCAATCTGAGGGTGGAATTCAAAAGCATCAGATTGCACAAAATCTTCGGATTCCTCTTGCCACAGCCAAGGGAGTGATTGTGTAATTTACCAGCAAAGGCAAAAAATCAACAGCATCCTGATCAGGTTAACCTGGGAATCAGGTAACTTTAAGTTGCTTCGCAAACTGTTGAAAATGATCCCGTTGTATGGCAACTGATATTAAAGAGAAACTTGCTATGATAACAGTTACATCAGAAGTCCAGTGTACAGTCTGCATTATTGTTTATTCCACAGGTCAAGTCAGATTGAGGGCGAGGCTCGGGGAAACAATCAGCTCGCTTTTTGCACAGTGACATTGTCATGGTGGAACAGGCTTGATGCTTTCAGATCCAGTAAGTTGATAGCAAACATCTCCAACCATCAGGCCATGGACAGGTACCCGTCCTTGGGTCATTTGGTACTGGGACCTCAGAATGGCTGAATAATAAAAAAAACATTTTCAATTATCGGAGGCTGAAATATATTTTATTGTTAAAAACTGGTTGTATCGGTCAGTTGATGCAACACATCAAAAAATAATCCCACAACCTAGAAAAAAATAAGTTGAAAACCTCTTTGGAGAGCCTCCCAATAACTCAGTGGGTTGTTGAGTTGTATTTTTATTTGCTCCTTGTTTTTTTTTTTAGCGGTTTCTAAACCATTCCATGGAAATACAGGGATCCCACACTTTCCGCGGTTAACTGGGACTGAAATCCCCCCGCGACCGCCGAATTCCACGAAGTAGGATCAACTCCCCTGACTGACATATACGTATATGTCTATTTGTATATAATACCAATGAATACATATTCAACACTGTAAATGCTTATAATAACAATTAAACATTCAAAAATAATTAATAAGTTTTGACAGTGGGTTTTGGGTTATTTATTTATTGATTGCATAATTGGCCTTGTTTTGCTGAATTTTCGGCAATTCTTCCTTAATTTTCTTATTTTTTTAATTTGATGAATATTTAAAAAAAAAAAAAAAATGTGATGCACTGAAGCCGCATGAATTGAAGTGCGAATTAGCGAAGGATCCCTGTATTGTTTTACATGAAAGTGATCCGTGGTGGGAAAAAGTTGGGGACCACTTTTCTATAGTATTGTACACTTGGATTTGATGGTAAAATACTCATGCCCGAATACTCATGTCTAACCTTGTTCCAGTTCCCTGCATCGTTAAAGCTGCCTTTGTAGAAAAAGCAAAACATAAGTTAATTTACAGCATTCGACAGACACTCTTTTTCAGAGCAACTTATAATTATCATTTATATACAACTCAGCAATTCAGGGATTGGAGACTTGCTCAAGGGCCCAACAGTGGTACTTGTGGGATTGAATCACTGACCTTCAGATCACTAACCCATTGCCTTAACCATTGATCCACCACTGCTGTACATGTACATGTTTTCTTTGTGTTTATTTATGGGATAGCTGAAACAATTTCACCCTACATGTTGTAACTTATATAATATTATTTAATATGATCAATTAGAAAGGCTTTATTCCAGATAGACTCAGACTGGCTGGAGCTTTTTGTGTAAAATAAAATGTTTTATAGCAAACTTAAAATGCAATTTTTTTTTCTTTGGATTTTGATATACTGTACTGTATGAATCCAGCAAGGGGATTTATTGCCTCTGCTTTTAACTCATAAAAAAAAAAAAAAAAAATCAAAAAATGAGCAAACACACATCAACAGTGAACACACACTCGATGCAGTGGGCTGCTACCCACATATTGGGGAAGCATGGCGTGCAGTTGGGGATTAGCTGCCTTGTTCAAAGACACTTTATCTATGAATCTCAGCAAGGTAAATACAGATGTATACATTCCATACAGATATATACACTCACTCACTCACTCATTTGCTAAACTATTTAACTTCTATTAGGGTTGCAGGCACACTGGAGCCTGTCACTGGTCAAAGGTGGGGTATACCCTGAGCAGCTCACAGACCATTGCATTGCTAACACACACACACACATCCATATCTAGGGGCAATTTGGAACAGACACTAAGCCTAATGAGTATATCTTTGAACTGTACTTTGAACCTGGAGAAAACCACCGCAAGCACAGGAAGATCATGCAAAGTTCACATAGAAATGCCCAAGCCAGGTATTCGAACATGGGACCTTCTCACTGTGAAGCAGTCATGTGAACAACGTTGCCACCTAACATATACCTCGAAGCATAACTTGAAATAAATTCTTTTCTTTTTGTCTGCGGGGCTGGTGGCGTAGTGGTTAGGGTGCTGTGTTCATGATTGAGAGGTTGTGTTCAAATCCCAGTTAGACCCTCACTGTGATAAGACCCCTGAGCAAGTTCACCCAGCTGTATAAATGGGTACCAGTAAAAATATACTATGAAGGTAACATGCAATGGATTAGCATCCCATCCAGGAGGAGTTGCACTCCTTGTCACTTCATGCTACAGAAACTGGAGATAGGCACCAGCCACTATGGCTCGGGTGTGAAAAGCCCAATGGACTAGGCCTTTGGTTTGTCTGCTAAGCTGTGACTAGCATTTGTACATTCGTTGACAAAAGTGCAGTGTAATAATGTATAAAAGCCCATATCTCACCAACGTATTAACCTATTTATCAACTTACATTAATCTGACAAGTGTACAGATTGTTTTGTGAAAGCAACAGGAAATTGTAAATATATATGTACTTTTTACATCCAATAAAAATGAACATGTCCATTCTAGGCTGGACAAAAGTCTTGTCAAAATCAGGTAACATCAAATTCTGGTTTAAAATAATATAACTAAAATAGAATTAGTAAAAGGCAGTGGTGACCTGGGTGACCTAAGGTTGGGGGTTCAAGTCCCACTCTCCCCAGGTTGTCACTGTCCCCCCAGTGTTCACTGTCTATGGTGTGAGGCTATAAAAAACTATTGCTGACTTTCGTCAAGAGCAGCTGCATAGCCGTCAGCATGTTTCCACACTGTGATGGCCTGGTGAGCCATCACCCGGAGTCGGCAGGGATGGACGCCAGCCTCCCCACGACCCTAATTAGGATTAATTAATGATAATAATAATTCTTTATTGTCAAAGTACATTACATACATTGAAATTTGTAAAGTTTGTGCTTTAGTCACTCGTCAACACTACGCAGTTCCAGTTATTGCGTTGTTCTTTCCTTTGATGCTGAGCACCAAGCAGGAAGCAAAAACTGCCAAATTTTAACATCTTATGGTATGATGTGGCTGGATTCAAACTCTGACTTTCCAGAGGACAACATGCACACTCTACCAAATGAGCTAAATCTCTGGTAAGCAGTTACCGAAAATGAATGAATGAATAGTTAGAAATTTCAGACCCCCTTGGTACACATAGATCAGCTCAGTCATGCAAGGAAAACTACCCAAAAGACAACTGGCTACACAAAAGATAAAGTTTACTTCCTGATGACTCCTTCAAAAGCTCCATTAAGACTATAGCTAGCAATGTCTGTTTCCGCAGCATTATATTATTTGTTGAAATGGTCACCTTATATCAAACTGGTCCTGTGCAAGACACAGCTCGAAAGACATTCCACGTTTAGCAAAGCCCTAACATGTGGGAACTGTTATTAGCAGAAACATGGAGAAAGAGATTATATCAGAGATGAATTACTAATTCAGTATCATAGTGTGATGTCACAAATGTTGTTACCATCGAGAAATTTATCGAACACAGAGTTCACCAAAGAGCCAGTCATGCACAAAAGTGCAGCATCATGGTTTAAGGTCACCTCCAGTTACACAGGTATCACAAAGCCATGCAAGATGGATGGAAACATCACCAGGTATCAACAGGTTATTCCCATTATGTTTCAAACCAACCTCGAGGGGCTCGGATTTCTCTCCAGAGGGTTGATAACAGACTGCTTACTGACCATTGAATGAATAAGCTTCCCTCTAAACTTACTTACCTGTGTACTTACCTGTGTCTTAAAAACGGATTACAAGTGTAGCACTTACAGATTTTTTTTATTATTTGTAATTTGAACATCTTGACGGTGTTTAATTATTTTAATATAATTATTCATCATGACGAGCACCTGAGAGTCTGGAATGGTCATGGGCATGTCTGGAGAGAAATTGTTCAATATGATGCTATATTTGCTACAACATTAGCACAGGTCTATACAGGGCCCGTGGTGGCCTAGTGGTATAGGGCACTGGCTCACTAATCCTAAGGTTAGGGGTTCAAGTCCCACTCTCCACAAGGTTGTCACTGTTGTTCACCCCCCACACACATAAAAGGCTGGCCATGTCTCTCACTGTTTATGGTGTGAGGTTCATGTAAAGCAACCAGTGCTGACTTTTGACAAGAGTAGCTGCATAGCCGTCAGCGTGCTTCCGCCCTGCGATGGCCTGGCAGGGTGTACTCTGCCCTCCCCTAGAGTCGGCTGGGATGGGTGCCAGCCTCCCCGTGACCCCAATTAGGATTAGCGGTTACAGAAAATGAACTGGATTATTTCTATGAAATGAACATAGTGTTCAAAGTGAAATTAAGTCTTTGCAACAACACCTTTGTCCACACAAAAACAGGAATTTCTTTCCAATCCTGCTGCTGGCACATATTAGTCGTATGAGACCTTTGTCAATGACCGAGACTCTGTGAGGGAAGTTACTGTTAGGGTTTCTGGTGAGAAAAAATTTCAGTCACTTCCTAGTGAGTTGAGGCTATGTATGAATTTTAACCTGAAAGGTATGAGGTGATCAGAGCCACTATAGGTAAAGGTAAAGTCTGTTGGGCCCAAGACCGAGCCAAATGGAAAGCGATTGTTAAGCAAGCTGCAGACACCAACAGGCATTGAGCACTCGGATTTTAATAAAAAGTCTGTTGGGCTTTTTTTTTTTACACCCAAGCCATAGTGGCTCATCAGGCCAGTGCTCATCCCTGGTTTCCATAGCATGAAGCAACCAGGAGTTCAACTCTCTCTGGATCGGACAGTAGTCCATCGCAGGTTACCTTCCCCATATATTTTTACTGGTACCCATTTATACTACTGGGTGAACAGAGGCACACTTGTGGTTAGGACCTTGCCCAGTGGTCTTAGCACAGCAGGAGTCTAACTGGGATTTGAACACGCAACCTCCCAATCATGAGCACAGCACCCTAACCACTGTTCCATCAGCCCCATCAGACCCATATTAAATATTATTAATATGTGGTTAATATGTGGTATTTCAGGCCCACTATAGACTTGAAGTAAATTTCTCGGAGAAACGTTACATGTAGTGATAATTGTGTATTAAAAGCAGTAGTGTATTGTACAGATGTTCCACAGCTGTTTGATTGATTGTGGATAGTGTATTCCACTGCAGCCTTTTGCTAGTTAAAGTTCAGGTAATAATACTGTCAATCATTAATTGACATCATGTAATCTCTTAAAACATAGCCCAGGGAAAAAAAAATAGGTTCCAATTAAAAGTGATCTCTCTTATTTTCCACAACTGTATTTCCATATTTTACATTGTGTAAAACCCTATTAAATAATATATATTTAGTCAATATTTTGTTTGTTCATTGATTTTGCAGAAACAAAAGTTACTGGAAGGGTGAAGCCTTTCACAGTCAACTCTGGGTGAAGGTGGGGTACACCCTGAACTGCTCGCCAGTCCATCACGATGTTCCCAAAGCCATTCACACACACACACACACACACACTCACACCTAAGGGGCAATTTGGAACAACCAATTAGCCATGGGGTTGGGAACCTTTTTGACTAAGAGAACCAAAAAAAACCAAAAATGCAAATCTAATCCTCTGAGAGCCAAATATATATTTTTAATACGTACTGAGACCAACCATTTTAGAGTATGACACAACTCTGAATTTATTTTAAACAACATTGTTATTGTAAAGTTATTTATTAATAAGAAAAGTACTTATTACTATAGCGACTTCTGGTGCTGCATGGTTTTGCTGATTGCTTTGTAGTCTGGTTGATAAGTGCTGAAGTTTAGCTTTATGCAGGCATTAAGGCTTCCATCTGTTACACGAGACCACAGGTTGGTCTTGATGCTTTTCAGGTGTGAGGACTGCTCGTGTGTGCATGTGGAGCCAAACTTGGTCAATATAACTCACAGTGTAGTGTTTATCTGACAAGAAGCGCATCCCAAGGCAATCCGCTGGTCTGTGGGTTGAAGTTTTTTCATTCTGTCTATTTGTGTTTTGCTTGCCAGCACTGCTTGGCTTCTTGACATGAGCTGATCAAAATGAGGGAAATTTACCTCTTTACCCAAAATCAATTCATTCAGGCTGTTGCATATAATCCAATAAAATTAGAGTCTCAAGGTATCAGCCCCGCCCACACACTGGAGTACAGAAAGGATTGGCTCTCCGCTGCGCGCCACAGTGACAAGTGGTATTGAAAATAGATGTATAGATTGAAATGCGTGAGATTTATTTATGTTTTTGTTTTATTTGATGGCTTTTTTCTGTATTTTTATTAAAGGACAACGAAATTATGTATTAGTTATTCTGTTAATAAGGGCCACCTGATTTATCTGAGAGCCAGATGTAGTCATCAAAAGAGCCACGTCTGGCTCACAAGCCATAGGTTCCCGACCCGTGAATTAGCCTAATGTATATGTTTTTACTGTGTAGGAGGAAATCAGAGTACCCGGAAGAAACCCACACAAGCACTGGAAGAACATGTTGTAAACTCTCATGAGCGAAGGATCTTGCTGCTGTGAGGTGGAGATGTGGTCACCATTACACTTCAGTGCGGCTCAATTAGATGTTTCTTAGATATTATACACTTTTTTGTAACACTTTCCGTGTTGCATACAGTGCAGTGCATCTTTTCTATCGTTCATAGTCCCAATAGCAACATTACTTAATACGTACATCCATTCTCTCTCTCTCTCACACACACATACACACACATACTCAACCCTCCCCTCTGTGTGAACACACTCTCGCCTTAATGAGTGTAGAATTGGAAATCAGGCCTGATTATTTTTCAAGCACTTGCCTGAAGGCATGTTAATGCTGAACATTGGAGACAGGCCCTGAGAAGTCATACGTTTTTCTTTCCTTTCATTGTGAGGACATCAGGCTTCCACAAAGACCTCGTTAGCTGATGTGTGCAACCCCCTCCTATCTTACCTCTTTACCAAGTGGCAGCTGATTATGAATGGGGGTGGTGGTGGTGGTGGTGCTGGTGGTGAGGGGTGCAATAATTCAAGAGATCCTCGAAGTAGAGACACGGTACAGGAGGTGCTGGCGATGTGGCGAGTGTAGTGTTGTAGTGCCTCCAATGCTGAGAGCATCTGCTGTGGTCTGGCAACACATGCTACGCTGCATAACATGTAAACTGGTATAAAGCACCAGGGTAGTTTCAACGTGTTAGGTGAAATGATCCAGAAATACATTATATTAGCATATTTGGTATGTGGGAGACCATCTGTATCCCCTCACAAACATACTTCAGTGCTGGAATGGAAATGCGCAATAATCTTCAGCTCTGTAAAGGGATTGCCGGGCTGTGTGGATATATAGAGATCAATTCAGAGAGAAAGAGAGACAGACAGACTGACAGACCAACAATGGCAGAGAGACAGATTATGCTATGAGTGTCACACTCTGCCGTCCAGTATTCAGGTGTCGGAGTGTTAATGTAGGATAATAAATAGAAAGTGATTATAAAACAGGAAAATTGTTTTGTTGGGTGGGTGGAGGTCTACATAATAACAAAATGAACTTGACCACTAGCAGATACATTCAATCACTCTCAGGCCAATTAATCCTACTCGGGTCATAGGGCAGCTGGAGCGGGGACAATGGCGATGTGCTCCGTGAACAGTTCACTAGACCATTGCAGGAGAACATGGAAAGCAGCCGTTCACACTCACCCTCATTCCAAAGGGCAATCTGGAACAGACAATTAGAATAAGCAGCACTCTGTGTATGAATATTATCAAGGTAAGGTAAAGTCGTTTGGGCTTTTTATACCCGAGCCTAGTGGCTCATCGGGCTGGCGCTTATCCCCGATTTCCGTAGCGGGAAGCTCCTCCTGGATCGGATGCTAGTCCATCACATGTTACCTTCCCAGTGTATTTTTACTGGTACACATTTATACTGCTCGGTGAACAGGGGCACACTTGTAATTAAGACCTTGCCCAGGGGTCTTAGTGTGGCCGGTGGCGTAGGGGTTAGAGTGCTGGGCTCACGATCGGGAGGCTGTGAGTTCAAATCCCAATTAGCCCTCACTGTGCTAAGACCCCTGGCCAAGTACTAAACCACAAGTGTGCCTCTGTTCACCTAGCAGTATAAATGGGTGCCAGTAAAAATATACTGGGATGGACTAGCGTCCCATCCAGGAGGAGTTGAACTCCAAGTTGTTTCATGCTACAGAAACCAGGGATCAGCACCGGCCTGATGAGCCGCTAGGCTTGGGTGTAAGAAGCCCAACAGACTTTACCTTTACCAGCGGTCTTAGCACAGTGAGTGATAACTGGGATTCGAACACACAACCTCCCGATCATGAGCACAGCACCCTAACCACTACACCACCGGCCCCACAATATGATCAAATAGGTTCCTAAATCAGCCATTTCTACACAAAACAAACCTACAGGTAGAGGGAAAGCACTCAGGTTCCACACAGAAATGCCCAAACCCAGGACTCCTGAGTAGGAGATAATAATAATAATAATAATCATCATCATCATCATCATTATTATTATTATTATTATTATTATTAGAGTATTGGTCTTACTTTGTGTAAAAAAATACATTGCCTATTTTTTTACACAAAGTAAGACCAATACTCTAATAATAATAATAATAATAATAATAATAATAATAATAATAATAATAATAATAATAATAATTTATATATAAATTATTTATATATAAATTATATATTATTTTTATTATTATTACCCCAGTGTGGCTAACTGGGTTATCAAATGCCAGCCATGTTTCTCTATGGTGAGCAGCATGTAAAAGAACCATTGCTGACTTTGATGACGAGCAGGCCGGAAAGCTGTCAGCATGTTTCTGCCCTGCAGTGGTCTGGTGAGCTGTACTGGATGTAGTCTTCCCTCACCCAGAGTTGGCTGAGATGAGCACCATCCTCCCCTCAACCCTAATTATGATTATGTTGTTCAAAAAAAATAAATGAATGATATATAAGTTGGTCTCTCCTTTGTTAGATTTTTATTATTATAACAATATTTTTTTCTTTTCTCTTTTATATATTGTAGAATATTTGTTTGTGTTGGTGTATTTTTATATTTATTTACCCATTTGAATTGAATCGTAAGATTAAATTAGGTTTTACTAAGCTTAGTTAGTGCTCATACATTTACACGTCATCTTTCTAATACAACATGTAACAGCAATAACAACATGCCATGCTCTAGACATAACAACAACATAATCATGAGCTACACCATCACTTTACAGGACACTTGGACTTACCTCAGCTCCAAGCTCATGACTTTATGTTGGGTTCACTAACGGTGGAGCTCCCGGGCTGGGAGTCCCGCTTCTGAAAAAAAATTTTCCGATAGAAAAATTGCAAACTTTAACTGAAAATTTAGCAGCATGATTGTTGAAGTTTCCAGGATCATGGGCAGAACATTTTTGGTGGACGAATCTACGTCAACAGTACGGACGATGGCCATTTAACAGTGAATGATCAAGATGGCGCTTCCTCGAGGGCGACGTCGCGGAGTTCTCGGAGTCAAATTGTTTCTTTGTTTGTTATAAAAAAATGTTGTTTCTGTTCTTTTTTTTTTTTTTTTGCACTATGCTCCTCTATGACCATGTGACCTTACTACAGCTATGAGAGCGCAGTCCTTTTGGACATTTAGAACCGAGCTAATATGCTACCGCAGCTCAATGCTAGCTGCACCCCGGATAACAATAAGCCCAGGCGGAGACACGGCAGGTGAGGAGGGGCTGAACGATGACTCTGGTGCGAGGTTAGCAGTGGAAGGTTATCACTCCCGGTCATACTGCTGGAAAATGTTCAGTCTCTGCAAAAAAAGATGGACAAGCTTCATGCTCGGATTGCAGCGCAGAGGGATCTACAGGACTGCTCCGTGCTGTGTTTCTGTGAAACATGGCTTGAGGAGAGTACACCCAACCAGGCGACGACACCAGCCGGCTACACGATCTTCAGAGAGGACCAGAGCGCAGCAGCTCGCAACAAGAACTGCAGCGGAAGAACGGCGGATTCTCGTTAAATAAACCTGGTGTACTGACTGACTGTAGATTATCTCTAAACCGTGCTCTGAGAATGGAAAACATTGAAGTTGCAGCCATTTTCTTTACCCAGAGAACTGTTCTTTTTTTTTTTTCCAACAAAACAATTGACATAGTGCAATATAAATATTAATATAATATAATATAATATAATATAATATAATATAATATAATATAATATAGTGTAATTTCGTTTATTGCGGTAATCTACTGATTTATTTATTGTATTATTATTATTATTATTATTATTATTATTATTATTATTATTATTATTATTATTATTATTATTATTATTATTATTATTATTATTATTATTATCATCATCATCATTTTATTTTTATTACTTTTGTAGTTATTATTGTATTGTTTGCTGGGTCTGTGTGAGGTCCTTTTAGATATAGAATGTTTATGTGTTTATTTTATAGCAGTTTGTGTGTTGTTGATTTCAGCCTTTTTTTCTGTTTGTAACTTGACTCCTTGAATAATCGCTCAAGAATTCCTATGTGTGTAAAAAACACAAATGGCTATTAAAAATCCTGAATCCTGAATCCTGAGTTATATTTATGAACCCACTGGTGGTGTAGTGTTTAGGGTGCTGAGCTCATGATCGGAAGGTTGTGTGTTCAAATCCCAGTTAGACCCCCCCCCACCCCACCACCACTGTGCTCAGACCCCTGGGCAAGGTCTCAACCAAAAGTGTGCCTCTGTTCACCCAGCAAAATAAATGGGTACCAGTAAAATATTCTGGGAAGGTAACCTGCGATGGACTAGCGTCCCATCCAGGAGAAGTTGACCTCCAGGTCGCTTCATGCTACGAAAACCGCAGATAAGTACCGGCCTGATGGGCCACTGTGCCCGGATGTAAAAAGCCCAAAGATATTTATGAACCCAGTCACAACGCAACCTTTATGCCAAACCAAGCCGCAGTACATTACTTGACACGGGTCATATATTCACTTAGCCTTAAAGGTGACAAAAGCAGACTTTAAAATCAACTTATTGCAATAAACCTTAAAGATTATTTAAATTCATGTTTATATCCATGACCTTTAAGAGCATATGTAGGTGTCATGCATACGTATGAGAAAAAATAGCTATTGAATTGAATAAAATCTGGATTGAAAAAGTTAAGAGTGAACTCATACAGAGCAAGCTGGACTGAACCGAACATATACATGAAGCTTGTGTATCAACTCCTTTTCATTTTTTTTTTCCGTCGCTGATTTATGCAGCACGACAGAGCAGTACTTGTGTTCCTGTGCGTCTTCTCCCAGTATTGTTTTGATAATAAATCCTGCAGCTTTAAGTTAACATTAGCGCCCGTTCTGTGAACCACCTCAATCTATGCACGGTTTATTCAATAACAAGTGATATCAAAAGTAGTCCAGAAGAGGGCAGTGCCCATCTCTACAATCACCCACACTGCAGTCAGACCTTTACCGTGAGACAGGAGGACGATTTTACTGCAAACATAAAACCGATGGCCTGTTGTCATTTTCTAAACCTGTTCTTCCTGCTCTTCGGTTTAAAACCAAGTCCTTGCGATTTTAGCAGAAGTTGTGCGAGCAGCAGTTTGATTTATTTAGTGATAATGTTACAGGCCTGTCACATTTTTCCCCACAAGATGATATTTATTGAAACCAGCAATGGTTTGAGAATCACGTCCAATCCCTGCATGTTGAAAGAAGCTCTGAGTGTTCGCTGACGTCAGTTTCAGCTATAGATATAATGGGTTTTTATATATATATATCATCATCATCATCATCATCATCATCACATATATATATATATATATATATATATATATATATATATATATATGATGATGATGATGATATATATATATATATATATACACACACACACACATACATACATATATATATATATATATATATATATATATATATATATATATATATATATATATATATATATATATATATATATATATATATATATATATACATATATACATACATACATATATATATGTATATATAAATATATATATATATATATATATATATATATATATATATATATATATATATATATATATATATATATATGACTCGCATGTTGATATAAACTATTATATATAGGATTGTGAAGGCAGTTGCAGATTTGCAGGAAACAAAAATAAGAAAAATATTTGAATGTGTCAAAATAATTTAAGATTTATATTTTTATAATTTTTGTGTTTTATATGAGATGCATTTGTGATATATTTTTCTTTATAGCAGAATGCAAGTAAATTTAATTAGATTTTTAAAATCATTTATTCTTTATCCTTTTCTAACAATAAAATATTGGATATTGTAGTTTGCTTGGTTATTTTTGTTTGTTTATTTTGTGATTGAAATGTATTACAGTATTAAGACACATAGTAGACATGTATAATATCTATTTTTGCTAAGCTAAGTTGTGGGGACTTGTTTATTTTGTGCATGCATATATATATATATATATATATATATATATATATATATATATATATATATATATATATATATATATATATATTTTTTTTTTTTTTTTTTTCATAGATGACAACATACGTTTTCTAGATATAAGCAAATATTGTGTTAATAAAAGCATAGTTCATACACTGTGTTTGTACAGTATAATAATGAGTTTAGAATAAATGACTGTAATATTTTCCTCATCACACATCCACCAGTAAATACATGCTTAAAAGCACACTGGGTTTTACACTAAAGATCAAGTGTACAACCCTTTAAAACAACCTGAGGATGTTCCGCTGATTAATATAAAGTTGAGGTCAGTTGTCTGTAGTACATTTTTTAAAAAAATCTGTATAATTCTCACTAATAAAATATTTAAAGCAAATGTAGATATGAAATGAGGTATCGTATAAAAACAGATCAAGGCTGCGAAATGTGCTTGACTAATTTTAACATTCGGTTTTGGCTGAAGCTCATCACGCAATCTGCAGCAGAGACCGCCTACTACATGCACACTCTCAGTGTGAGGTGTAAATTATGATTTAAAAGCAACTATGAAGTGTTAGATGCATTCACCCACAGAGCCAAAGCAAAGTTCAGGAATAAAGAAGATCTAAGTTTAGTCAGAAAATAATGTGTTAATTTAAAAAAAAACAAAAAAAACAAACAAAAAAACCCCACATATATATTGAATATAGATGCTCATGTTCGAACAAATAAATGGTAAGGATGGGAATAATAGCTGTTATAGCTATATATTTTTTCTTTTATCTATAAATGCGAGTAAAATTTTCCATGTCTCTCAGTATAAACAGGAAGCTTGTCCTCAATTCATTTCGTGGCTGCATCACAACAAATAAACTACCAGAAACTCGTATTTTGACACACCAAAGTTACCTGTATTCCATTAAAAATATTTTTTTCATCAGAGCACAAATTGACAAAAAAAAAAAAACTAAAACAAAGAACGAGTACACTAGAAGGACACGGACACCACAAACCTACATATTTTTATTTCGGCTCCGTGTCTTTTTTTTTTTTTTTTTTTTTTTTTTTTTTAATCAACAAGGCCTGACTATTTCAACATCCTCTATCATTCAATCTGGAATGCTACTTGTATCCTGAACAAACTTTAATTTGTAATATGTTATGGAGACAGTCAATATAGTCATCACTTAATGAGTCATGTACCGACCGAAATCTGGAAAGGTTCGGGAGCATTTTAATGCTCATAGTCCCCGAAAATGTGTTGAATGCAGGCTTTGTAAAAGTGAGATGGTTTGGTACGGGAGCGCTACAGTGGTGCGGCAGCATCTTAAAAGAAAACATGTAGGAATTATTATTGATGAGGAAGTCGGCCCATCAGCAGGGTAATTACAGAATCCTAAATCTATTTTTTTTTGAAGGGGAAAAACATATATACAGGGATCCCTCATTTTCCGCGGTTAATTGGGACCGAGATCCCCCTGTGACTCCACGAAGTAGGATCGACCCCCCTGACTGACGTATACGTACATGTATATAATACAAATTCAATGCTATAAATGCTTACAATAACAAATAAACATTCAAAAATAATGCACAAGATATAAATAAAATATAAATATACACATACATACAGACGTGCGCGCGCACACAAATGTGCATGCATACACTCAGATGCGCACCTCACATAAAAATTGGGGGTTTTGGGTTGGGTTTTTTTTTTCGTTTTTGTTTGTTTGGATAATTGGCCATGTTTTGCAGCATTTTCCTTAACTTTTCCCCCATTCTTCCTTCATTTCCTTATTTTTTAATTCAATGAATATTTAAAAAAAAAAACATGATGCACTGAAGCCACATGAATTGAAGCGTGAAGTAGTGAGGGATCTTTGTGTATATATATATATATATATATATATATATATATATATATATATATATATATATATATATATATATATATATATATATATATATATGTATATATATTAGTTCATTACGAAAGCTGAAGCTCACAATGCAATGAATTGGCTCATTCTGCCATTTCCGTACTTTGAGAACTAACGTCGGCGCCCGGCCTGGGCAGCTAATGAACTAAGAGTAGTAATACACAAGTGTGTTTGCTTGTCACATGATCTTAAGTAGGTCCGGCAAGTCAAGATGACAGCTGTCATTTTCCTAGTGGAGTTGTTTAACCGTTACCGGAATGTGCGGGCCGAAATGCTGTACGATTGCAAAAGTTTATTGAACTATTTGAAATGTTAAGGTTGTTTTTCTGCTCTCTTCATTAGCATAAATAATTGTTTACATTAGCATTAGAAACTCATGTTCAGTGCTGAGAAATTGCTGTATTATTTATAGAAGCAATAGTCCTCATTCATGATTAGCAATGTGGCAATGCTAATAGAGCGCAAAACAAAATATCTCGAGTGATTCTTTAGAATACACAATTTGCATGAAAATTGAAATATATGAATTTTAATCTATAAAACTAAATTTAAGCTTTATACAAAATTAGATAAAATTAAGTCAGCATTTGATAACCAAACGGCATGTGCTATAGCATGTATAAAATTATATAAATAAATAATAACTATGTGTATATATGTATGTCTTCCTTTCGGCTTTTTCCCTTTTACTCGGGAGTCGCCACAGCGAATCATCTGATTCTCACGTTTGATTTGGCAGAGGTTTTTATGTCAGATGCTTTTCCTGTCACAACCCTTTTAGCAAGGGATAGAAACACACTGACGACTTTGCAGCTACTCTTTACGAAAGTCAGCAATGGTTCTTTTACATGCCTCTCACCATAGACAGTGACAGACATGGCCCACCTTTGATAACCCAGTTAGCTGCACTGGTGGGGGACAGTGACAACCTTGTGGAGAGTGGGACTTGAACCCCCAACCTTTGGATCAGCGATCCAGCGCCCTATACCACCACTGCCCCTTGTATATATATATATATATATATATATATATATATATATATATATATATATATATATATATATATATATATATATATATATATATATATAAGTATATATATAAGTAGATTATTTATATGAATATGTTGAACTATGATTAACCCTCACAGAAGTAACAACAAATGATTACATAGACATTGTTACTCACATCACATATGGATGGCAATTTGAAAACAAATGGTCTATTTTTAAATATAGAAATGTAAATGTAAAATGTTTGCGCTGTTTCCGATTAAAGTCAATGATTAATCAGAAAAAAAAATCAACTCTTTCAATGATTATTAAAATAATCATTAGTTGCAGCCCTATACTAAATATACATTTAAATGCCCTTCTGAATGATGTAACCAAACATTTGTAATTTTTTTTTTTGAATTATGTTTTAAAATATACTTGTTTCATAGAATATACTACTTCATATACAGTGAATTTCAAAATATTACAATATATTTTTGTGTCATGAACACATTTACTTTTTCAACATAATAATTTCCATCAATGCAGTGTTCTCGCTCATGTGCAAATATCTGGACTAGAAATAAAATAAAACAAAAATCTGATTGTGTGTACAGCCACTAAAGTACATTTCACATATCACGGCAGGAAAACTTGTCGGATCGAGGCTTCTCATAAACCACAGCAATCTACATTACATAAAATTGGCAGTGTCTCAAATATCATGTGTAATGTGTTGAATTTCTTTGTTAGACATGAGGAAGAGAGTAATAAAGCTACAGAGGAATTCAACTTAACCACGCTTGTGTAGCGCAGCCTGATGATGAGGCATGATGTGTTTATCTCATATAAACAAGGCAACTATTGTTTTTATTTTCATTTCGAAGGTGCCTTTATTCAGAACGATGTACATTTATCTCATCCATATAACTGAGCAGTTGAGGGTTAAGGCTCGCTGCCAGCAGCAGCAGCAGCTTGGTAATGCTGGGAACTGAACTCTTGACCTTCTGATCAGCAGTCCAGCTCCTGAGCAACCACTGCCCCTGATTTAGACGCCGCCACAGCTCTGCACTTCATATGAGAGATTTTAGATGTGATAATGTTTAGTAATAATTACAGATGGCCATGCTTTCTTTTTCTGATCATGATTCTGAAACCTTGTGCACCAGTCATTACTGACACCTGTCCGTTATATTATATAAAAGATACTAAGCTGTATAAAATTTTAAAGATTTTTTGTTTGTTTGTTTGTTTGTTTACTTAAACACTTAAACTATTTCTCACAAAACACCTAACATTTGAAAAAATATAATAACTACATTACAAGTATAACTACTACTACTACTACTACTAATAATAATAATAATAATAAAAATATAATAATAGTAATTTTTTTGGTTTGGCTTTGCGAACGAATATTTATAAAGGGGGCTGTCCATGTAGACTGCAGGCACGCTTGCGGCTGACAAGGCCAATGCGGGACAGACAAATCTGACGGCAGTGGCTGCAGTTCAAAGTCTGGTCTGGTATCAATTATTATAAACATTACATTGTAAAATACTATCAAATATACCAAATAATATCAAAATTAATTTCAAATAAATTAAATTCAAGCAAAATAATTTCAAATAGATAAATTTTAATCAAATTCACTCATCAAATATCAAATACCGTGTCAAACATAACCTTGAACATTCTCTATGATGCAATCTTTCTGCTTGTAAATGTTTCCGATGGTCACTTTACATGAAGCTGAGCTGAGTCACTTTACATGAAGCTTAAAACTGCCAATCAACGCTTACAATATGTGAGGCTCTCCAACGAAAGTAGTGTACTTGCTTGTGCTTGATACAAAGTGCAGGTTATATGGACTTCCGGTCTTTCAAGTGAGCAAGGGTGCCGTTGAATACTTGTTTAGTACTCAGCCTGCACTGATGTGAATCATCAGCAGAGCGGAGAGCTCTCTTTCGTTTCTGGATTTGGGTTTTCATTCATTTTACAACTCTCTTTGCTTAACTGAGTATGCATGGTAGATTGCGCCGAGCCGAGCAGATAGTTAATTCAGTCTTGGGAAAACTGAAAATTCCGGGATCTGCCAGAAAACTTTATTAAAAACTTTATGAAAAAAAAAAAAACCCGTAAAATAAAATAATAAAAAAAAAAAAACGTAAAACGGATGAACGTAAGTCGGCGAGCGTCTGTATACACATTAGAAAAATGGACAATTTTCTCAGAAATTTTTCTGATATTTGTTATACAGTGGTTGTTCAGAGTCTAACCCACCTTTGCCAAGTGTTGGCTGAGATTGGAACCAGCCTACCTTCAACACTAGGATTGGTTCAGGAAATGATTAAAAGAAATGAGTGAATAATATATATGTCCTGCAATGGCCTGGTGAGATTTCCAGGGTGAAAATTAAAGGCAGTGGAGGCAGGGTTGGTCTGTACTTCACCATGGTTCATGCTGATGTGTATAGAACTATTTTAGAAATGTGTTCATGAAATTTCCTCATGAAGAAAATGCAACGTGTTTGCAAATCATCTAGTCAAGTAACCATGATAAGGTGAAGCACAGATAAACCCCACCTCAACTAACTTTAATTTCTTTTAAATCATTTGAGCAACATTTGGGCCTCTTAAACTGTAATACTCACACCCTGCATCTTCTTGATATCAAAACATTCATCAAAAATACTGGATATGAGACAAAAATACTAGAGTGGATGTTAGAGAGGGCATAACACATATTATTCATTAATTTTCTGAACCGCTTAATCCTAATTAGGGTCACGGGGAGGCTGGTGCCCATCTCAGCCAACTCTGAGGTGTGTGCTGAGGGCTGAGTACATACACCTTGGACAGCTTGCCAGGCCATTGCAGCGCACAGATATTATTCACTCATTTCTTGTGGCTCTTAATTTGTAATATTCTCTCCCACATTCTTCGTGATATCGTGGCCATAACACGACGTGCTCACGTGGCCAATTTCTCCTGTACATATCTGTGTCTGTTAATACTCCTTTATGAGCAGTTTTTCAAACAGTTCCAAAGGGTTATGATAAGAGTCTTTATTTTGGATTATTTTGATTATTAAAAGAATTTTAAATGATGGCGGTAATTTTACTTTATGTTTTGAATGTGTTGCATTTTAAGTCCTATCCTTAAGAATCCAATAGAGTTAAATATTTCCCTCAAATGTACTGCATAATATTTCATTTAATTTCTGCCTAAACCACAAAAAAAACAAAAACAAACAAACAAAAAAAAAAACATTTTTCCTTGAACAATCTAAATGTAGCATGTTTTATCCATATTCTCCACCAGGTTAGCTGCTTATGGTTATGCATGCGTATGTACTTTATTTATTTATTATCTTATTTATTTTGTGATATTTTAGCAAGGTGCTGGTTACGTTTCTCTTTAGCACTGATGGAAGGAGCTCGGGTTGAACTGTGCTCTTTATCATGAGCCACTCAGGCACATGTTGTGGACTAAAATCACCTGAACACACGTTCCTACAGCTGCAGTCTGTTAAGTTTAAACAAAGCACCCAATGTGCTGCCTTCCAGGAAAGACGTCGTCCTGGTAGGTTTTCTGCTGTGATTTCTGCTGCGTTTCCATCTACATAGTTCTCAAGTTTATATAAATCTTCTGTAATCATCTTTCTCAGAGCATATGCAGGTCTTGGAGATCTTGGAGGTCCTGGAGTGTCTTGGAAGATTTGATTTGTAGTTTTAAAGAACTGTAACTGCGCATTATAAACAGCCAAATAGAAAAATAATCCCCATTAAATGTGGTCGCTTTTTTTCATGACTGTTTATATAATTCATACATTCATTCATTTTCTAAGCCGCATAATCCTAATTACAGTTGCAGGGAGGCTGGAGCCTCTATCTTGGCCGACTCTAGGTGAAGGCAGGGTACACCCAAACCCAAAACAGCTTGCCAGACCATTGCAGGGCCAACACATACATAACCATTCATACTCACTCTCACACCGAGGGGCAATTTGGAACTTCCCATCAGTCCACTATGCATGGTTTGGGACTGTCCTGAGGAAACCAACTCAAACACGAGAAGAACACAGCAACTCTTGAACCCAGGAATCAAACTCTGTGAGGCAGATGTGCTAATTACTGCGCCATTGTGTGTCCTTGTTTATATAATTTGAAAAATCAATTAAAAGTTATTTTTGTAGCCTTTAGGAAATCTCAGTGCTTTCTTTAGTAAGCCATAATTGAAACGAAATGCAGGGAATTCACATGTAATATTCAAATGAACTGATTTCCTGCACATTTAGTTCCAAGGAGGTGACCGCACAGTTTTATGTCACTGTGTTTCAGCCTCCTATGTGCAAAGAAAGAAGGTTTAGGTCAGGATGATGTACTGCTGGCAGCCTCCCACATGCAGTAATGAATTCCCCAGGTCAGGATCATGGGCTTTCCTGTTGAGCTAAGCAGTGATTACACCTGAAGGGTATAGACTCTCTCTCTCTCTCTCTGTGTGTGTGTGTGTGTGTGTGTGTGTGTGTGTGTGTGTGTGTGTGTGTGTGTGTGTGTGTGTGTGTGAACCAGTGGCAGGTGCAGCAGCAGATCAGGCCTCATTAGCAGCACCTTCTGCCACTACTAGCCAACAGCAGATGGAGTTTCCACCCTCATACGTTACCTCACTCAAATGGCATAATGTGTGTATCATGTATATACAGTGTATACTCATATACTGTGTGTGGGGGGGGGCATTCTTTTGGGAATGTAGTCATGTGATTATTAATGGCTGCACATGAAACATGAATGAAGGCGCTTGGACAATGAGCACTTTGTGTGAAGAACTCATGGATTCCAATGTGTTGTGTGTGTGTGTGTGTGTGTGTGTGTGTGTGTGTGTGTGTGTGTGTGTGTGTGTGTGTGTGTGTGTGTGTGTGTGTGTCTAAGAATGTGTATTTGGATAAAATGGGATTCTTAATATGGCCAACCCCACATGCTCACACAATTCATGACTCCATTCACACCCAAACATATGGCATACCTGGGCGTTCACCTTAACAATAAACTGGACTGGTCCCACAACACCAACGCCCTGTACAAGAAGGGCCAGAGTCGCCTCCACCTTCTGAGGAGACTCAGGTCCTTCGGAGTATGCAGACCTCTGCTCAGGACATTTTATGACTCTGTGGTAGCCTCTGCAATCCTCTACGCTGCCATCTGCTGGGCCCCGGGCAGCACAGAGCGGGACAGAAAGAGACTGAACAAGCTGGTCAGGAGGGCCAGCTCTGTCCTAGGCTGCCCACTGGACTCTGTGGAGGAGGTGAGTGAGAGGAGGATGGTAGCAAAGCTCACATCCATCATGGACAACAGCTCTCACCCACTGCACCAGACTGTCGAGAAGCTGAGTAGCTCCTTCAGTGGACGACTGAGACATCCTCAGTGCAGGAAGGAGCGCTACCGCAGGTCGTTCATTCCCACCGCTGTCAGACTGTACAACGGCACTTTGTAACCGTCTGTGAAAATACCAGTTATGTGCAATAAAAACCCCGTGCACTTTAATCAACCACATCTACCCCACTGTGACTGTGAACCATATCAACCCATCTACTCCGCCCTCAGATACATGTACACTTGAATATAGGCCGGTCTACAAAGTCGTTCCCTTCTTTTCTTTTATTATTTATTAATTTATACTATTTATGTATCTATTTATTTATTTACTTATATAATATATGTATGTGTGTATGTTTGTACTTGTATCTATTTTTGCACCCCCTACTGATAGTACCTAAAGAGCCTGTAACAGTGAATTTCTCCATTGTGAGATTAATAAAGCTGTATCTTATCTTATCTTATCTTTTGAAGCTACAGGCTAAATCAGGTGTGGCCAACCCGTGGGTTCCAAGCCGCATGCGACTCGCCTAGTTTCACGCGGCTCTTATGTTCATGTCGAAGTTTGTGTTTTTTTAATGTGTGTGTTTGCTTCACTTGAGTTCAGTATGGTATTATTGTCAAATGCTTACGCGCGTGAGATGCAAATACTGCAAAGCTTCACAGTATGGGCGAAATCATTTCAGGACACAATTTGTGTCGAATTTGCTCTTAAAACGGAAGAAAAAATGCACAGCAAAATGAAAACATGACGATGAAAGCAGAACACTATTAGCAGAGTGGGAGAGTTTTTTTTGTTGTCGTTGAATGTAACGGAAAGCCGTTCTGTCTTGTATGTCAGGCGTCATTGGTGCATTTCAAAACTTCAAATCTTCAGCTCCACTTCAGCTCACTGCATGCTAACTTTGACCAGGAATTTCCTAAAGGGACTGAACTTCGCAAGTATAAGGTGTTCACTTTGAAAAGTCAGGAAGAAAAGCAAATAGTTTCTCCAAACATTTACGAAGCGCTCAGAGACCGTAACGCTTGCATCAGATCAACTGGCTTGGAACATTACACAGGCCAGAACGCCATACAGTGAAAGGGCATTTGTTATAAAATCCCTCAGTGACGCTGTTGAAATCTTGTCTCCTGAAAAAGACAAACTAAACCGCGTGGTATCGGACGTTCAACTGTCCCGCCACACTGCTGAACACGGAATACTGGACATTAACACGGCGATTGAATCACAGTTGACCTCTCATACCTTCAAAGATGTAGATTATCATGTTAGTGTATGAATTTACAATAAATCTGGCTAAACAGTGGTGTGTGTGTGTGTGTGTGTGTGTGTGTGTGTGTGTGTGTGTGTGTGTGTGTGTGTGTGTGTGTGTGTGTGTGAAAGGGATGGGTGATGTTCATGTGTGCCCATGTGTATGCTGTGACTCTTTGCAGTAACACAGTAAAAAATATGGCTCTTGGTCTCTGACTGGTTGGCCACCCCTGGGCTTAATCAACCTATAGCGTATTTCTAATCGGTATAATAATATTTAATAGCATATTCCTAAAATACAAGTCTCTGTCACATTTCACTAGTAGTATATTAAATTATGGGGGAAAACTGCTATTTTATTAGTTATAGGACAACAACTAGAACAATGGAATCTGTGGCACAACATGTACAGAGATGTACGGTATGGAACATGTACGGTGGGGGTGAAATTGCCTCAAGAACTTTATATGCATATATCACAACATATCTATTCCACAGCAACTTATCGTTTTAATTAATCTCATTTTAAAGGCTCAACGGTGGCAGTTTGGTAGCACTGGGGCTTGATCTGCTGACCCTCTGATCAGTAACCCAGAGCCTTCTCCACTCAGCCACAGCTGCCCAAGTAGTGTCTATGTACAATGCATACTGTTCAACAGCATTCAGCAGTACACGAGTTATCATTCATTCATTTTCTGTAACCTGTTAATCCTAATTAGGGTCACAGGGAAGCTGGTGCCCATCCCAGCCACATCCAGGCGAGGGCAGAGTACACCCTGGACACCTCACCAGGACATCGCAGGGCAGAAACACGCTGACGGCTATGCAGCCTATACTTGTCGAAAGTCAGCAATGGTTCTTTTACATGAACCTCACACCATAGACAGTGAGAGACATGGTCGGCCTTTGATAATCCAGTTAGCTGCACTGGAGAGGGGGAGGGGGCAGTGACAACCCATTGAGGGTGGGGCCTGAACCCCCAACCTTAGGATCAGTGCTCCAGCACCTTTACCACCAGGCCACCACTGCCCTACTTCTTCTTCTTCTTTTCCTTTCGGCTGTTCCCTTCAGGGGTCGCCACAGCAAATGATCTGCCTCCATCTCTCCCTATCCTCTGCATCTTCTACTCTTACTCCAACGACCTTCATGTCCGCCTTCACTGCATCCATAAATCTTCTCTTTGGTCTTCCTCTGGGCCTTTTGCCTGGTAGTTCCAACCTCAGCATCCTACGACCAATATACTCACTATCCCTCCTCTGTACATGTCCAAACCATCTCAATCTAGCCTCTCTGACTTTGTCTCCAAAACATCTAACATGTGCTGTCCCTCTGATGTACTCATTTCTGATCCTATCCATCCTCGTTACTCCCAAAGAGAACCTCAACATTTTCATCTCTGCTACCTCCAACTCTGACTCCTGTCTTTTCCCCAGGGCCACTGTCTCTAAACCATACAACATTGCTGGCCTCATCACCGTCTTGTACACTTTTCCCTTCATTCTTGCCGATCCTCTCCTATCACACATCACACCGGACACTTTTCTCCATCCATTCCAACCTGCCTGCACGCGCTTCTTCACCTCTTTTCCACACTCTCCATTGCTCTGGATTGTTGAGCCTAAGTACTTAAAATCCTCCACCTTCTTTATCTCTGCCCCCTGTAACCTCAAAGTTCCTCTTGGGTCCTTGTCGTTCACACACACATGTATTCTGTCTTACTAAGACTAACCTTCAATCCCCTCCTTTCCAGGGCATACCTCCACCTCTCTAGATTTTCCTCCACTTGGTCTCTGCTCTCACTACAGATCACAATGTCATCTGCAAACATCATAGTCCATGGAGATTCTTGTCTAACCTCATCTGTTAGCCTGTCCATCACCATAGCAAACAAGAAGGGGCTGAGAGCTGACCCTTGATGTAGTCCCACCTCCACCTTGAACTCTTCTGTCACACCGACAGCACACCTCACCACTGTCTTACATCTATCATACATGTCCTGCACCACTCTAACATACTTCTCTGTCACTCCAGACTTCCTCATACAATACCACAGTTCTTCTCTCGGCACCCTGTCATATGCTTTCTCCAGATCCACAAAGGCACAATGCAGCTCCTTCTGACCTTCTCTGTACTTCTCTATTAACATCCTCAAAGCAAACACTGCATCTGTGGTGCTCTTTCTTGGCATGAAACCAAACTGTTGTTCACAAATGCTGACCTCTGCCCTTAGTCTTGCTTCCACTATTCTTTCCCATAGCTTCATTGTATGGCTCATCAACTTTATCCCTCTGTAGTTGCCACAACTCTGTACATCGCCCTTGTTCTTAAAAATGGGCACAAGCACACTTCTCCTCCATTCCTCTGGCATCTGCTCACTTTCTAAGACCTTGTTGAATATTCTTGTCAGAAAATCTACTGCTACCTCCCCTAGACACTTCCATACCTCAACTGGTATGTCATCAGGGCCAACTGCCTTTCCACTCTTCATCCTCTTCAATGCCCTCCTCACTTCTCCCTTACTAATCTTTGCTACTTCCTGCTCCTCAGTGGTCACCCCTTCTATTCTTTTTTCTCTCTCATTTTTCCTCATTCATCAGCTCTTCAAAGTACTCTTTCCATCTTCCCAGCACACTTCTGTCATCAGTCAATACATTTCCCTCTCTGTGCTTTATCACTCTAACTTGCTGCACGTCTTTCCCATCTCTATTTCTCTGCTGTGTGCTAACCTGTATAGATCATTTTCTCCTCCTTACTGTTCAACCTATCATACAAGTCATCATACGCCCTCTGTTTGGCCTTTGACACTGCTACCTTCGCCTTCACGCTGTGTCTCCCTGTACTCCTGTTTACTCTCTTCGGTCCTCTCAATGTCCCACTTCTTCTTGGCTAACCTCTTCTTTTGTACACACTCCTGCACTTCCTCATTCCACCACCAAGTTTCCTTATCTACTTTCCTTCCAGAGGACACACCAAGTACTCTCCTACCGGTCCCCCTGATCACATTGGCTGTGGTTGTCCAGTCCTCTGGAAGCACTTCCTGACTACCCAAAGCCTGTTTCAACTCCTCCTTGAAGACAACACGACACTCTTCCTTTTTCAGCTTCCACCACTTTGTCTTCTGCTCTACCTTTGCCTTTTCACCTTTCTCACCATCAGTGTCATCCTGCACACCACCATCCTATGCTGTTTGGCAACACTCTCACCCACTACTACTTTGCAGTCACTGACTTCCCTTCAAATTACATCGCCTACACAAGATGTAGTCTACCTGTGTGCTCTTACCTCCGCTTTCATAAGTCACCCTATGCTTCTGTTTCTTCTGGAAGAAAGTATTCACCACAGCCATTTCCATCCTTTTTGCAAAATCGATCAACATCTGTCCTTCTGTGTTCCTGTCCTGGATACCAACCTGCCCATCACTTCCTCGTCCCCTCTGTTGCCTGCACCAACATGTCCATTGAAGTCTGCTCCAATGACCACTCTTTCACCTCTGGGGTACTCTGCATCACTTCATCTAACTCACTCCAGAATCTCTCCTTCTCTTCTAGCTTACATCCTGCCTGTGGGGGCATAGCACTAACAACATTGACTATCACGCCTTCAATTTCTAACTTGAGACTCATCACTCTGTCTGACACTCTTTTCACTTCTAGAACATTCTGACAAACCCTCCTTCAAGATGACTCCTACTCATTTCTCTTCCCATCCACACCATTATAAAACAGTTTAAACCCTGCTCCTAAGCTTTTAGCCTTTCTACCTTTCCACCTTGTCTCCTGAACACACAGTATGTCCACCTTCCTCCTCTGCATCATGTCAGCCAGCTCCCTATCTTTTCCTTGCATAGTTCCAACATTCAAAGTCCCTACTCTCAGTCCGAGGCTCACGCATTTCCTCTTCTCTCTCTGCCTACGGACACGCCTCCCGCCTCTCCTTCTTCGACGTCTTCGACCAACAGTAGTCCAATTTCCATCAGCACCCTGTTGGTTGACAGCACTGATGGCGGTCGTTGTTAACCCGGGCCTCGACCGATCCGGTATGAATTTTGTTTTGATCATTTGCTACATGAGCTGTGAAAAACTTTTAATACATCCAGGTTACCAACTTGCATTTTGCTTGATATCTAGCTTACAACACTTTATACACTACTTTACTCTGGAAAACTGAACTTCTGTCATTCATGAGCTCTTCCAGAAATGGAAGAATTTCAATGCACTACAGTGTAAACATATAAGATTAGAATCATTTTAACAAAAACAAACAAACAAAAAAAATAGTGTTTGTCTTGTAATACAGGGATCCCTTGCTACTTCACACTTCAATTCATGCGGCTTCAGTGCATCGGAGTCTTTTTTTTTTTTCTTTGGGGGCGGGGGGTGTTGTTTTTTTTTTTTTTTTTTTAAATATTCATCAAATTAAAAAAAAAAAAGGAAATTAAGGAATAATAGGGGGAAAAGTTCATGAAAATGCCACAAAACAAGGAAAATTATTGAAAAAACCCCAAACAAAAAACAACCCAAAACCCCCCAACAAAACTAATTACATTTCCATGTGAGGTGCGCGTCTGAGTGTGTGCACACGGATGCACATACACACATTCAGATATGCACTTCACATGAAAATGTATGTGTATTTATATTTTATTTACATATTAAGCATTATTTTTGAAGGTTTAATTGTTATTATAAGCATTTATAGCATTGAATATGTATTTATTGTTATTATATACACATACATGTACATATACGTCAGTGTGTGTGTGTGGGGTGTTGCGATCCTACTTTGCGGAATTCGATGATCGCGGGGGATCTCGGTCCCAATTAACTGCGGAAAGTGAGGGATCTCTGTACTCAAAACAATTTCAATTATAAATTGAAATTGCTTTGTGTCCTGTTCACTTTCATTCTGTAGCCTTCCTGCTTTAAACGTTCTGCTTCCTATGTTCTTATTCAGGCATTGTATCCTGTTGTTGCTAAATGATTGGTTCCAGCTGTTTAACTTCTCAGTAAAAATCTTCCTTTTTGTGCGACTGGCTTTTCACTTTAGTTTCTGGTACAGCAAGTTATCCGTAGTATTTATCTTTAAACTGACATGGTAATGCATTATCATAGATAGACAGTTGTAGACCTGTTTGCGTTTATGCTGTCTACTTTTGTTTTGAACCCGTGCTAAGGACATGAGCAACGATTCTGGAAAACCCCAAAAATAAACCTCCGCAATTCTGAATGGATCCACAAGTCTCCCGAGGCAGCAGTGTCACAATGTGCCAATGAACTATGCATAGCTGACTGATAACCTGATATGATTGATGAGTTATAGGAAACACCCTTAAGCTCAGCCTAATTCAAGCGCTCCAGCCGTCACTTACAACCCAGTGAAGCTCTACCATGGCTAGTTACACCAATCCTATGACGTATTAGAAGTTAATCTATTTTTAATCACCACTCTGCAGATGTGGCCTGGGATCTGCTTTTAATATCGCCTTCGCTCTGAGCTCAGATGTGTCTGTGTGAGATTCGCTGCCATGGAATCATTCTTTAATGGATTAGCTCTTCTTGGCTCAAATAATTTATTTTGGCACAGAGGCTCTTCCAGTTCTTGGCTGGAGGAAGCCATCCTTGGTTGAGCGCGGACCTTGGCCAGAGTGAGACGAGACGACGTTAGTATGAAGGAGTTCGTGTGTAAGTAACGAGCCTGGGGGTTCCCTTTAATCAGAGCCAACTGACTGTTCCTAAATCAGCCTTCCTTCAGCCACAATTACACTGAGTCTAGCCTGCAATTCTGGCAGGAGCTTTGGATATTGTTTTGTTACTCAATTCTCTTTCAAAATCCCAATATCATCATCGGAGCACAATTGAATTAGACCTATGCGGTTAGTTCTTGAATGAGGATGAAACTATGTCTTCAATTTAAACACGAAGAAAAACTCTGAAACAAATTGAACTTGAGTCTGAAAATTTTGTTCATAAAGGCTAGAGTAGCATGTTATGTTCTCTCTCATCATCCTTAGGTTCTCTGAAAGCCGGTACCCGGTGAACTCAACCCCTGCCATGTTTTATCCATTTGCTGCATTTCACTGCCTCACCACAACCAGGCACCACTCCAGTCTAATTTGATTTTTGCATTGTGGGCAAGTTCATCTACAGGCTAACACTAGAAATAAAAATAAATAAATAAATTAACTAAAACGCTGTAACAGTAAGACAGAAGGTTCAAAAGAAAAGTTTTTTTTTCTTCTCCTATTCTTGTGAATATAGCAAACAACAAAAAAAAGGTCAGATCTGAAAGGATGAACATGTAAATAGCAGGTCTTCCACATGTTCAGGAACATCCGTAGCTCATGACTAACAGCAAGCTTTTAGATAGGTGTGCGATTAGTTAGGTATGATATCCAAGACAAAACGGCCATGGGCACTTTAGTGGTTGCACTTGAGTTTTGACACCTTCTGAGCAGATTTATGACTAACCCGACCACAGAGTCCTTTACCTAAGTGTGTGGTGACAGATTGAACAGCGGCTTTTGTCCTCCGCATCTGCTGTGTGGTTTTTAAAGGGTCCCAGTAGAATTTTCTCAGTGTAGTTTAAAGATTTGTGCATTACATTCAGGTTGTGCATTTATGGTTTACTCTGGTGCCGTTGAAGCCATTTCTCTAGATATATATATATATATATATATATATATATATATATATATATATATATATATATATATATATATATATATATATATATATATATATATACAGTACTATGAAAAATGACAGGAAAAATAATCCTGTTGCTCATAAAAAATAAATGTATTAATTATTTGTGTAATTTACATGAATTGCCTTATTGGTAACGTGAACTTTGATGCACAATTTAATTATTATTATTCATCAGTTCATTTTCTGTAACCGCTTCATCCTAATTAGGGTCGCGGGGAGGCTGGTGCCCATCCCAGCCAACTCAGGGCGAGGGCAGAGTACACCCTGGACAGCTCGCCAGGCCATCGCAGGGCAGAAACACGCCGACGGCTTTGCAGCCTACTCTTGTCGAAAGTCAGCAATGGTTCTTTTACATGCCTCACACCATAGACAGTGAGAGACATGGCCGGCCTTTGATAACCCAGTTAGCTGCACTGGGAGGACAGTGACAACCTTGTGGAGAGTGGGACTCGAACCCCCAACCTTTGGACCAGCGATCCGGTGCCTTATACCACTAGACCACCACTGCCCATATTATTATTATTATTATTATTATTATTATTATTATTATTATTATTATTATTATTATTATTATTATTATTATTATTATTATTATTATTATTATCATGGTGTGGATGGGAAGAGAAATGGAGTTGGCGTCATTTTGAAGGAGGAGTTTGTCAGGAATGTTCTAGAAGTGAAAAGAGTGTCAGACAGAGTGATGAGTCTCAAGTTAGAAATTGAAGGTGTGATGTTCAATGTTGTTAGTGTTTATGCCCCACAGACAGGATGTGAGCGAGAAGAGAAGGAGAGATTCTGGAGGGAGTTAAATGAAGTGATGCAGAGTACCCCCAGAGGTGAAAGAGTGGTCATTGGGGCAGACTTCAATGGACATGTTGGTGCAGGAAACAGAGGGGACGAGGAAGTGATGGGTAGGTTTGGTATCCAGGACAGGAACGCAGAAGGACAGATGGTAGATTTTGCAAAAAGGATTGAAATGGCTGTGGTGAATACTTTCTTCCAGAAGAGAGAGGAGCATAGGGTGACTTATAAAAGTGGAGGTAGGAGCACACAGGTAGACTACATCTTGTGCAGGCGATGTAAGTTAGATACAGAAAGTTAGATTGATAAAGGACAGAGAGGGAAATGTATTGACTGATGACAGAAGTGTACTGGGAAGATGGAAAGAGTACTTTGAAGAGCTGATGAATGAGGAAAATGAGAGAGAAAAAAGAGTAGAAGAGGTGACTGTTGAGGACCAGGAAGTAGCAAAGATTAGTAAGGGTGAAGTGAGGAGGGCATTGAAGAGGATGAAGAATGGAAAGGCAGTTGGTCCTGATGACATACCGGTGGAGGTATGGACGTGTCTAGGAGAGGTAGCAGTAGATTTTCTGACAAGAACATTCAACGAGGTCTTGGAGAGTGAGAGGATGCCAGAGGAATGGAGGAGAAGTGTGCTGGTGCCCATTTTTAAGAACAAGGGAGACGTGCAGAGTTGTGGCATCTACAGAGGGATAAAGTTGATGAGCCATACGATGAAGTTATGGGAAAGAATACTGGAAGCTAGACTAAGGGCAGAGGTCAGCATTTGTGAACAACAGTTTGGTTTCATGCCAAGAAAGAGCACCACAGATGCAGTGTTTGCTTTGAGGATGTTAATGGAGAAGTACAGAGAAGGTCAGAGGGAGCTGCATTGTGCCTTTGTGGATCTGGAGAAAGAATATGACAGGGTGCCGAGAGAAGAACTGTGGTATTGCATGAGGAAGTCTGGAGTGGCAGAGGTATGTTAGAGTGGTGCAGGACATGTATGAGAGATGTAAGACAGTGGTGAGGTGTGCTGTCGGTGTGACAGAAGAGTTCAAGGTGGAGGTGGGACTGCATCAAGGGTCAGCTCTCAGCCCCTTCTTGTTTGCTATGGTGATGGACAGGCTGACAGACGAGGTTAGACAAGATTCCCCATGGACTATGATGTTTGCAGATGACATCGTGATCTGTAGTGAGAGCAGAGAACAAGTGCAGGAAAATCTAGAGAGGTGGAGGTATGCCCTGGAATGGAGGGGAATGAAGATTAGCCTCAGTAAGACAGAATACATGTGCATGAATGACAAGGACCCAAGAGGAACAGTGAGATTACAGGGAGCAGAGATAACGAAGGTGGAGGATTTTAAGTACTTAGGCTCAACAATCCAGAGCAATGGAGAGTGTGGAAAAGAGGTGAAGAAGCGTGTGCAGGCAGGTTGGAATGGTTGGAGAAAAGTGTCCGGTGTGATGTGTGATAGGAAGGTATCGGCAAGAATGAAAGGAAAAATGTACAAGATGGTGTTGAGGCCAACGATGTTGTATGGTTTAGAAATAGTGGCCCTGGGGAAAAGACAGGAGGCAGAGCTGGAGGTAGCAGAGATCTCTTTGGGAGTAACGAGGATGGATAGGATTAGGAATGAGCACATCAGAGGGACAGCACATGTAAGATGTTTTGGAGACAAAGTCAGAGAGACTAGATTGAGATAGTTTGGACATGTACAGAGGAGGGATAGTGAGTATATTGGTAATAGGATGCTGAGGCTGGAACTACCAGGCAGAAGGCCTAGAGGAAGACCAAAGAGACGATTCATGGATGTGGTGAAGGAGGACATGAAGGTCGTTGGTGTAAGAGAAGAAGATGCAAAGGATAGGGTGAGATGGAGGCAGATGATTCGCTGTGGCGACCCCTGAAGGGAAAAGCCGAAAGGAAAAGAAGAAGAAGATTATTATTATTATTATTATTATTATTGGATATTAACAGGAAGTGGCACTGTGTTGTAGTGGCTCGCACGTCCACCCACAGCAAGAAGGTCCTGGGTTCGATTCCCAGCTATGGTGTATTTGTGTGGAGTTTGCATGTTCTCCCTGTGCTTGCTTGGGTTTCCTACGGGTACTCTGGTTTCCTCCCACAGTCAAAAATCCTGCACAGTAGATTAACTGGTTGTTCCAAATCATCTAGAGCAGGGGTCAGGAACCTATGGCTCGTGAGCCAGATGTGGCTCTTTTGATGACTGCATCTGGCTCTCAGATAAATCAGGTGGCATTTATTATCAGAATAACTAATACATAATTTCGCTGTCCTTTAAATAAAAATACAGAAAAAAAGCCATCAAATAAAATAAAAACAGATTAAATCTCACGCATTTTAATCTATACATCTATTTTCAATGCCACTTGTCGCTGTGAGCCATAGGGAGAGCCAATCCTTTCTATACCCCAGTGTGTGGGCGGGTCCGATACCTTGAAACTCTAATTTTATTAGATTATATGCAACAGCTTGCGTGAGTTGTTTTTGGGTTGAGAGGTAAATTTCCCTCATTTTTTAACCTCTCATTTGCATGAAGCAAAGCAGAGCTGGCAAGCAAAACACAAATGGGCAGACATGGATGAACTTCAACCCGCAGACCAGCTGATTACCAAAACTTGGGACGCGCTTCCCGTCACATACCAAACACTGCAGTGTGTGAATCCTGTAGTATTGACCATGTTTGGCTCCACATGCGCACGCGAGCAGTCCTTCTCACACGTGACAAACATCAAGACTAACCTGTGGTCACGTTTAACAGACGGAAGCCTAAACGCCTGCATGAAGCTGAACCTCACCACGCATCAACCAGACCACAAAGACATCAGCAAAACCATGCAGCACCAGAAGTCGCATTAATAGTAAAAAGTACTTTTCTTATTAATAAATAACTTTGTTATAGCAATGTTTTTTAAAATAAATTCAGATCTTATTAGACTCTAAAATTGTTGGTCTTCTTTTTCTATTTAGTTGTATTCAGTATTAAAATATATACACATGGCTCTTAGAGGATTAGGTTTTAAAATATGTGTTTATTTTTGGCTCTCTTAGTCAAAAAGGTTCCCGACCCCTGGCCTAGAGGATCGCCACAGAGCTGAGTGTGAATGGAGTGTTGGCCCTGCGATAGCCTGGCGAGCTGTCCGCCTTCGCCCGGAGTGGGCAGTGATGGGCACCAGCCTCCCCATGACCCTAATTAGGATTAAACGGTTCAGAAAATAAATGAATGAATGGATATTAACAGGTATTGTCCTATATGTACAAAAAAAACCCAAACGACTCAATTATTAGCAGTTTTGTAATATTTATAACACCAGACAGTCTATATGGCCTAATTTACTTCATAGAAATAAGAACCGTTGGTCTCTCATGCTACAATCAAGAGACAGGCCAGCTCGAATTGCGCAAAGCCTTGATACAAAAGTATTATTTCCTCCCTCGGAATTTTGCCATGGCTCAGTCAGAGCTTTGGCGATATGATGCCACATAAGAAACTACTATGATCATGCCTGGCTGCATCCTTGTAAAGTTAATAAGGTACGCTGCACACCCCATCTTTCTTTTTCTTTTTATTGTTTTTGGCATTATGTTGGCAGCATTTTTTTCACTTCCTGAATGTGTATATGTATGTTTGTGTCTCTGTGTGTGTGTGTGTGTGTGTGTGTGTGTGTGTGTGTGTGTGTGTGTGTGTGTGTGTGTGTGTGTGTGTGTGTGTGTGTGTGTATTTATAGGATCCTAGCTCTATTAATTTTATACGGTATGAGCTTGGAAGTTAAAACTTTGAGTTTATATGTGTGTGGCAAATTCTTCACTGTTATAAGATCTGACGCCATTGCCAGTGGTTATGTAGTTTGGATTTCTAGCCAAGTTTGAAGCCTCATAAAACAAACTGCATTTGCTTTAAAGTGGGGAGAGAAGATATTGCCCAAAAATATTCAGTAGATTAGAAGCAGGTAAAAAAAATTAGTAAGATATAAATCATCAGATGATTTTTTTTGTACTGATTATAATCACACAAAATGCAATTATTTAAATATACCGGTAATTATTTATTTATTCATCCATCCATCCATCCATCCATCTCAGCCATTCGTGCCACTGCTGACGGGTAGCCTCCACAATCTACTCCACGCCTTTCGATCTTACGCTCTCTGCATCCATATGCTGCCGGCCTTTGCTTCCGTCTCATCTCTCCATCTCCTCTTCGGTCTACCTTTTGCTCTGTTCCCCTCTC
>CM045745.1:10535281-10567781 GCA_024760905.1 Plotosus lineatus | reverse complement strand
TTATATGCTGTGCAGTGGTGGCCTGGTGGTAAGGCGCCGTATCACTGATCCCGAGGTTGGGGGTTTAAGCTCCACGCTCAATGGGTTGTCAACACACACACACACCATGCAGCTAACTGGATTAATCAAAGGCCAGCCAGGTCTCTCACTGTCTATGGTGTGAGGTTCATGTAAAAGAACCATGGCTGACTTTCGTCAAGCATAGCTGCATAGCCATCAGCGTGTTTCTGCCCTGCGATGGCCTGGCGAGCTGTTCAGGGTGTACTCTGCCTTTGCCCAGAGTCGGCTGAGATGAGTGCCAGCCTCCCAGCAACCCTAATCAGGATTAAGCAGTTACAGAAAATGAATGAATGAGTGGTATATGCTATATGGTAACACAAATAAAAGCAAACTAAAACAACTTGCAAGCTTTATTTACAATCCTCATTCCACATAAGCTGTTCTCAGTTGTAAAACAGAAATAAAATCAGGTTAGCTCTAATAAACTCTTATTTTTTTCCCCCATTAGAACGTACCATTTGATGGAAGTGAGATAATTTACTATTTTTAAAAAAAATATTGTCTCATTTTGATTTTGAGCAACACATTTCCAAACACTTTGGTTGTTGCAACCAAAGCTTAGAAACGTTATTGATACTAAAGCGAAACAGCAGGAGGGACATTCTGCAAATGATTTCATTAATTGGGAACAGGTCAGTAACATGACTGGGTATAAAAAGAGCATCTGGGCCGAGGTTCACCAATCTGGGGAAAAAAAAAAAAAAACAAGAATCAAAAGGACCATTTCACAGTCAGGATTGTCTTTAAAATACAAGAGACCCCTGCAAGAAGACCCCTGAAAGAGGACACCTGAAAGAGGACACCTGAAAGAGGACACCTGAAAGGACACCTGGTATACTTGATGTTTTGTTTTATTTATTGTTACACAGAGTGCCACTAGTCCCAGCTACACTAATGATATTCTTTCTGAATTCTGATCAAAATTATATTAGAGCAACATATCGCTCAAATTTGACTGAGTACAGATTTCAGTAATAATCGTTACTGTAGGTTTTAAGTGGTTAAATTCAGAATTATTCTCCTACTCATTAAGTTTCACTTTGGGATATGTATTTTCATGATGGGTCACCCAGAATCTCCATATTCTGACTCTGCAACAAGGATGCGTACCTGCTCCGACACTTTTTCGGCATCTTCTTTTCCCTGCTGCTGTCCTTTGCCTTCAGCTAATCAGAAGACGGAGCATATCTCCACACCAGAAGTGACAAAAGTCTTTTCATCCTTGCCAAGGTATGAAAGGTCCTGATTAGAGAGATGCTGTTTGCTGATGACGCCGCCTTGGCTGCACATACAGAGGAGGCCTTACAGCGACCATCAGCATCAGGAAGACCCATGTCATGGGCCAGGAATGTTTTCAGCATTCCCAGCATTTCCACTGATGACCACATCGTCGAGGTGGTGGATGAGTTCACCTACCTGGGTTCCACCATCTCAAGCAATCGGTCCATGGATAGAGAGCTGAAAATGTACATCAGCAAAGCAGCAACAGCATTGGCCTACCTTGGAAAACAAGTATGGGACAGTGCCATAGAGCGAGCGCAGACAGCAGAGGCTAGCATCAGCCCCCACACAGCCAGGCACGGACTTTATTTGTGACTACTGCAACAGAGTCTGCCTCTCCAGAATTGGACTCTGGAGCCACAGCAGGTGCTGTTACCCAACCAGGAGCTGATCCATGGCACGAACTCCATTGTCTCTTGAGACAGAAGGATGCCAACAACAACTGTGGCCAAAAAAAAAAAAAAAAAAAAAAAAGATACTCTATTTGGGAAACAGCCTACAACTGTATCTGGGTCAGTCTCTGAAACTGGTACCATAAGATGTGACATTGGGAGTGAAAAATGAACAGTCCCCGAGTTTCAATGCAGTTAATGTAGTTATTTTGCTCTATATCGACGATAAATTCATGAACCATTGTTACAAAGACGATAAGAGAACTACTTCATGCCCATTACTACCCTGCTGTTAGTAACAACCAGGAATAAATCTGAATGTAACATGAAATTCATCTTCAAATTCATTCATGTATGGACACAAAATTGATATCATTTGTTATTGGTGAATAAATTAATTATTCTGTATACACATTGACTGTGTGATATAAATAAAGGAAAAATGGGTCACCTCTGTATGTAATTGGTGGTGACACCATTGGATGTTGAGGTTCTAAAATGTTGAGGTTCTCTTTGGGAGTAACGAGGATGGATAGGATTAGGAATGAGCACATTAGAGGGACAGCACATGTAAGACGTTTTGGAGACAAAGTCAGAGAGGCTAGATTGAGATGGTTTGGACATGTACAGAGGAGGGATAGTGAGTATATTGGTAATAGGATGCTGAGGCTGGAACTACCAGGCAGAAGGCCTAGAGGAAGACCAAAGAGACGATTCATGGATGTGGTGAAGGAGGACATGAAGGTCGTTGGTGTAAGAGAAGAAGATGCAAAGGATAGGGTGAGATGGAGGCAGATGATTCGCTGTGGCGACCCCTGAAGGGAAAAGCCGAAAGGAAGAGAAGAAGAAGAAGAAGACCATTGGATACACGCAGAACTGTAAATTGATGTGCGATTTTCAGTCCACAAAGAAAAACACGAGACTTTCTACCTTGGGTACAAATTTTGATTCAGAATCTTCATTAAAAGTCCTTCTATTCGCACTCTGAGTTGAGAGTTTGGCGAAAACATGGAATGAAACATGGACAAGAAAAAAGGCACACTTTTTCAACCAATTTTTAAAAGAAAAAAAAAATACATATTTTTTGCAGTGGATGTATCTGGATTATTTTGTCTGACATACTGTACGTGTCCATGTCCACATGTCCATGTATACTTTGGGCAGGGATTGCTTGTTTAATTCTTTACAGTTTTAGGAAAATATTAGGTCAAATTTCAATAATTAAATTTGACATATACAGTGGTACTTCACCTTACGAAAGACCCAACAAACAAAAAATCTGCATTTACTTAAAATTTCCGTCTCTGGATACGAAACAAATTCACTTTACAAAACGCGCCATCTCAAAAATTTAAACAATGCGCGAGTTGATCTCCCATTGGCTATCTCCCAACATCCCACCCCGCTGGCCTCCCATTGGCTAGGAGGGAGCTGCATCTCCATAATACCCATGATGCTTTTTGTGTGCCTTCGACCCATTATTTGTCACAGAGTTCTAACACATGTAAAGGACAGAGTTAGTATTGTTTCGTGAGTTTTTCGAGTGTGCTCATTGCAATTTTATTTTTTTGCTCAGGCTTTTAACCTTCCATAAACATTTGTAAGATTCCCCAGTGAAAGTGATTCCCGGTGCGAATCCCAGTGCGAAGAAGAAGTGAGCTCGTGGCATGCAGTTGAGTGATATCACAAAGGAATATGGCCAAACCCGTCTACCATCGGTATGATATTGAAGCAAAAGGAGGCCTTAAAAGGTAAGCTTTTATAATTTTTAAAGGGTTCAGGGGGTAGTATTGGGGTGAAACGAAAAAAATCAGGTTACGAAACCACTTCTGGAACGGATCAACTTCGTAAGGTGAGGTACGACTGTATATATACAAGGATCCTCACTTTCCGTAGTTAATGGGGACCGAGACCCCTCTCCCCCCATGACCGCCCATTTCCCGCTAAGTAGGATTGACCCCCCCGACTGATGTGTACGTACATGTACATGTGTATATAATATCAATAAATACATATTCAATGCTATAAAGGCATATAATGACAATTAAACATTCAAAAATAATGCCTCAGATATAAATAAAATATAAATACACACACACACACACACACACACACACACACACACACACACGCACACACACACACACACACACACACAGATGCGAACCTCACCTAAAAATGTAAGTAGTTTTGTTGGGGAAGTTTGGGTTGCTTTTTTTGTTTTGTTTTGTTTTTGTTGTTTTGTTTTTGTTGTTGCATAATTGGCCTTGTTTGGGAGCATTTTCCTTATCTTCTTCCCTATTTTTCCTTAATTCCCTTATTTTTTTATTTTTCGATGAATATTTTTGAAAAACCCATGATGCACTGAAGCTACAGAAACTGAAAGACGAAGTTGCGAGGGATCACTGTACCATACTTGTCTTCTACAGTGTGTCCGTGCTGGCTGATGACCATCTCATTATGTTCTTCAATGATCTGCAAGAATAATGCAGAGTTTCATATGGCGTTCAAACATACATCAGCAGCTCATGAACTTTGGCTCCTCTTTTCTAGAACTGACTGGTGTTTGGGTGATTTTATCAATCAATCAAATAGTCTTGCAGAATCGTGAACTCATTTTAAATGAAAAATGAGACACCCAGGATTTTTTTTCCCTGTAATATCACAAACAGTCTGAGAGGAAACAACGTGTTTTGTGTTGTAGAATTGCAGTGTTTAAAATGTTAATGGTGCAATTGGATTAAATTGTGATCTCGGTACTACATTTATTTGAGCAAATTGCAGTGATTAAATAAATGTACATGCCTTTACAAATTCTGATGAATAGATGATTATACATAAATGTCTTGCAGAGCAGAATCACAAACACATACACAATATCCAAATATCTACAAATGAAAGGGATAAAAAACAAAAAAACAAACAAAAAAAAACATGGTGATGGTCATGGTATTATTTCACAGAGGGCATTTGGTATGGTTTGTGCCCTCAAGCCCATCAGCGCAATGGGTCATTGCAAAACCAATACAATGGATCAATTACCTTTATCCTAAAACTGTTCTATCCTGATGGGAAACTTCTCTTCTTTTTCTTTTATGGGATTTCTAGTACAGGGATCCCCCGCTACTTCACACTTCAATTCATGCGGCTTCAGTGTGTCATTGTTTCTTTTAAAAAAACTATTAATTGAATTTTAAAATAAGGAAATTAAGGAAGAATAGGGGGAGAATGTTGAGGAAAATGCCACAAAACAAGGCCAATCATGCAAAAAAAACCCCCAAACAATCAAAAACAACCCCCCCATCAAAACTACTTACATTTTTAAGTGAGGCGCGCATATGTGTGTGGGTGCGCGCGTCTGTATGTTTGTGCATTTATATTTTATTTTATGCATTATTTTTGAATGTTTAATTGTTATTAAAAGCATTCATAGCGTTGAATATGTATTGATATTATATACACATACATGCATGTATATGTCAGTCGCTGGTGTTGATCCTACTTCAACACAGAAATGCCCATAACTGCCAACTATCCCGATTTTTGCGGTATATCCCAATTCCAATGTTTCAGCCCGAATCTCGATTTCGGGATAGTAAATTAAGCTGAAATCCCGATTCTTCCAAATTTTACCTGACAATCACACCATTTTACCGATTTCCATTGTTCGCTAGTGATGGGAGATAACCTCAGTCTATCGACAAATGAAAAACGTCGTAGCTCATCAATTCGGGTTTGAGAAGAAACCGGAAGTGAGGAATATCGAAAAGGAAATGGCGGCATGATGTATGTAAACAGCTAAAAGTAGAATCTAACCTGTTGATCAAAAGCGGTATTTTTCAATGATTGCCTATTCGTGATTGACATTTTTATTGTAATTAAGGTTCTAATTAATATAGTAGCCTCCGTTCATCGGCAGGCGTGTAAGATAAGATAAGATAAGACATAAGATACAGCTTTATTAATCTCACAATGGAGAAATTCACTATTACAGGCTCTTGAGGTACCATCAGTAGGGGGTGCAAAAATAGATACAAATACAAACATACACACACATACATATATATTATATAAGTAAATAAATAAATAGATACATCTTCTTCTTTTCCTTTCGGCTGTTCCCTTCAGGGGTCGCCACAGCAAATGATCTGCCTCCATCTCTCCCTATCCTCTGCATCTTCTACTCTTACTCCAACGACCTTCATGTCCGCCTTCACTGCATCCATAAATCTTCTCTTTGGTCTTCCTCTGGGCCTTTTGCCTGGTAGTTCCAACCTCAGCATCCTACGACCAATATACTCACTATCCCTCCTCTGTACATGTCCAAACCATCTCAATCTAGCCTCTCTGACTTTGTCTCCAAAACATCTAACATGTGCTGTCCCTCTGATGTACTCATTTCTGATCCTATCCATCCTCGTTACTCCCAAAGAGAACCTCAACATTTTCATCTCTGCTACCTCCAACTCTGACTCCTGTCTTTTCCCCAGGGCCACTGTCTCTAAACCATACAACATTGCTGGCCTCATCACCGTCTTGTACACTTTTCCCTTCATTCTTGCCGATACTCTCCTATCACACATCACACGGACACTTTTCTCCATCCATTCCAACCTGCCTGCACGCGCTTCTTCACCTCTTTTCCACACTCTCCATTGCTCTGGATTGTTGAGCCTAAGTACTTAAAATCCTCCACCTTCTTTATCTCTGCCCCCTGTAACCTCAAAGTTCCTCTTGGGTCCTTGTCGTTCACACACATGTATTCTGTCTTACTAAGACTAACCTTCAATCCCCTCCTTTCCAGGGCATACCTCCACCTCTCTAGATTTTCCTCCACTTGGTCTCTGCTCTCACTACAGATCACAATGTCATCTGCAAACATCATAGTCCATGGAGATTCTTGTCTAACCTCATCTGTTAGCCTGTCCATCACCATAGCAAACAAGAAGGGGCTGAGAGCTGACCCTTGATGTAGTCCCACCTCCACCTTGAACTCTTCTGTCACACCGACAGCACACCTCACCACTGTCTTACATCTATCATACATGTCCTGCACCACTCTAACATACTTCTCTGTCACTCCAGACTTCCTCATACAATACCACAGTTCTTCTCTCGGCACCCTGTCATATGCTTTCTCCAGATCCACAAAGGCACAATGCAGCTCCTTCCGACCTTCTCTGTACTTCTCTATTAACATCCTCAAAGCAAACACTGCATCTGTGGTGCTCTTTCTTGGCATGAAACCAAACTGTTGTTCACAAATGCTGACCTCTGCCCTTAGTCTTGCTTCCACTATTCTTTCCCATAGCTTCATTGTATGGCTCATCAACTTTATCCCTCTGTAGTTGCCACAACTCTGTACATCGCCCTTGTTCTTAAAAATGGGCACAAGCACACTTCTCCTCCATTCCTCTGGCATCTGCTCACTTTCTAAGACCTTGTTGAATATTCTTGTCAGAAAATCTACTGCTACCTCCCCTAGACACTTCCATACCTCAACTGGTATGTCATCAGGGCCAACTGCCTTTCCACTCTTCATCCTCTTCAATGCCCTCCTCACTTCTCCCTTACTAATCTTTGCTACTTCCTGCTCCTCATCGGTCAGCCCTTCTACTCTTTTTCTCTCTCATTTTCCTCATTCATCAGCTCTTCAAAGTACTCTTTCCATCTTCCCAGCACACTTCTGTCATCAGTCAATACATTTCCCTCTCTGTCCTTTATCACTCTAACTTGCTGCACGTCTTTCCCATCTCTATTTCTCTGCTGTGGTAACCTGTATAGATCATTTTCTCCTCCTAACTGTTCAACCTATCATACAAGTCATCATACGCCCTCTGTTTGGCCTTTGACACTGCTACCTTCGCCTTACGCTGTGTCTCCCTGTACTCCTGTTTACTCTCTTCGGTCCTCTCAATGTCCCACTTCTTCTTGGCTAACCTCTTCTTTTGTACACACTCCTGCACTTCCTCATTCCACCACCAAGTTTCCTTATCTACTTTCCTTCCAGAGGACACACCAAATACTCTCCTACCGGTCTCCTGATCACATTGGCTGTGGTTGTCCAGTCCTCTGGAAGCACTTCCTGACTACCCAAAGCCTGTTTCAACTCCTCCTTGAAGACAACCACGACACTCTTCCTTTTTCAGCTTCCACCACTTTGTCTTCTGCTCTACCTTTGCCTTTTTCACCTTTCTCACCATCAGTGTCATCCTGCACACCACCATCCTATGCTGTTTGGCAACACTCTCACCCACTACTACTTTGCAGTCACTGACTTCCTTCAAATTACCTCGCCTACACAAGATGTAGTCTACCTGTGTGCTCTTACCTCCGCTTTCATAAGTCACCCTATGCTTCTGTTTCTTCTGGAAGAAAGTATTCACCACAGCCATTTCCATCCTTTTGCAAAATCGATCAACATCTGTCCTTCTGTGTTCCTGTCCTGGATACCAAACCTGCCCATCACTTCCTCGTCCCTCTGTTGCCTGCACCAACATGTCCATTGAAGTCTGCTCCAATGACCACTCTTTCACCTCTGGGGGTACTCTGCATCACTTCATCTAACTCACTCCAGAATCTCTCCTTCTCTTCTAGCTTACATCCTGCCTGTGGGGCATAAGCACTAACAACATTGACTATCACGCCTTCAATTTCTAACTTGAGACTCATCACTCTGTCTGACACTCTTTTCACTTCTAGAACATTCCTGACAAACCCCTCCTTCAAGATGACTCCTACTCCATTTCTCTTCCCATCCACACCATTATAAAACAGTTTAAACCCTGCTCCTAAGCTTTTAGCCTTTCTACCTTTCCACCTTGTCTCCTGAACACACAGTATGTCCACCTTCCTCCTCTGCATCATGTCAGCCAGCTCCCTATCTTTTCCTTGCATAGTTCCAACATTCAAAGTCCCTACTCTCAGTCCGAGGCTCACGCATTTCCTCTTCTCTCTCTGCCTACGGACACGCCTCCCGCCTCTCCTTCTTCGACGTCTTCGACCAACAGTAGTCCAATTTCCATCAGCACCCTGTTGGTTGACAGCACTGATGGCGGTCGTTGTTAACCCGGGCCTCGACCGATCCGGTATGAATTTTGTTTTGATCATTTGCATTTTTAAATGTGGCAGAAGTTTTACGCCGGATGCCCTTCCTGTCGCAACCCTCTGCATTTATCCGGGCTTGGGACCGGCATAAGGGGGAGAGACACTGGTTAGTGCCCCCCCCGCCTCATGGCTGCATTAAATAAATAGATACATAAATAGTATAAATTAATAAAAAAGAAAAGAAAAGAAGGGAACGACTTTGTAGACTGGCCTATATTCAAGTGTACATGTATTTGAGGGCGGAGTAGATGGGTTGATATGGTTCACAGTCAGTGGTGTAGATGTGGTTGATTAAAGTGCACGGGGTTTTTATTGCACATAACCGGTATTTTCACAGACAGTTACAAAGTGGCGTTGTACAGTCTGACAGCGGTGGGAATGAACGACCTGCGGTAGCGCTCCTTCCTGCACTGAGGATGTCTCAGTCGTCCACTGAAGGAGCTACTCAGCTTCTCTACAGTCTGGTGCAGTGGGTGAGAGCGGTTGACCATGATGGATGTGAGCTTTGCTACCATCCTCCTCTCACTCACCTCCTCCACAGAGTCCAGTGGGCAGCCTAGGACAGAGCTGGCCCTCCTGACCAGCTTGTTCAGTCTCTTTCTGTCCTGCTCTGTGCTGCCCGGGGCCCAGCAGATGGCAGCGTAGAGGATTGCAGAGGCTACCACAGAGTCATAAAATGTCCTGAGCAGAGGTCTGCATACTCCGAAGGACATGAGTCTCCTCAGAAGCTGGAGGCGACTCTGGCCCTTCTTGTACAGGGTGTTGGTGTTGTGGGACCAGTCCAGTTTATTGTTAAGGTGAACGCCCAGGTATTTGAAACTGTTCACTATCTCAATGTTCTGTCCCTGGAAGTTCACTAGTGAGTGTGTGTGTGTGTGTGTGTGTGTGTGTGTGTGTGTGTGTGTGTGTGTGTGTGTGTGTGTGTGTGTGTGTGTGTGTGTGTGTGTGTGTTAGAGTGCTAGAGTGTAAGAAGTGAAGGCGTTCCTATTATTATCGTTATACTAATTAATTAGCAGAAACTGAGCGATTATAAAGAAAGTTTCTGAAGTTGTTTCTACAATTATATTGGGTTGAATTATTATGAAGTTCATTGAACTTGAGAGAGAAAGCTTGTGTGGCTTACAACAGTGACTGTGTCAAGTGAATACACTGAAGAATTTCACTGTCTCGGTGCTATTATTGTTTTTATGCCTTCTGCTGTTTCTCTGCCTGTTGTGAATACTGATGCCACTTGTCTCTCTCACTTGCATTCTTTATAATGAATATAGTTATTGCATATTCTTGACTCAATTTTCATATCAGTAGTATGAGGTAATTTTGAGCCTTTATAATTGGTATTTTTCACTTCTAGTGAAATGAAGAATCGGAAAACAGGAAGAACGAGAGCAAAAGAACTTATTATATATAATATTATATTATTATATATAACATCAACAAAGAAGAATCCATACACTTATATAGCTCAGAAATAATAGCCATGGTGCCTATCAGTTGCGGGAAAAATCCCCCATGGAGATTTTCAAAAGTTGGCAGGTCTGAATTCCCGAGCTGGGAATCGAACCCAGGACCTGCCTTATTATGATATTTTAATTTATTTTAATATGTTGTTTGATGGCTTATGCTGTTTGTGTGTCACATGTTTTCCTCTATGTTCCCTTGTGGTAGAGCTGTAGGCCTGTGGTATGTGTGGCTGCAGGCCCATGGTGTGATGCAAGCAGACAAAAAACAAGGGAGGCCGGCAATGAGGGCCAACCACTGGGCTAATACACTTACTGTCTTTGCCATGTGTTTCCTCCTACGGCTCTGTGCCCTGCTTCCAATTACAGCACAGACAAAACAAACATGGAAGAAATGTCATTTCTCACAGTAGATTGAAGGCCATGATACTTGGCGCTATGCTTTCTCATTCACTCATATGCTATGAGTTTGTTTGGATTTTCTTCTTCCGTGATTATTATTACAACCTTGCATGTTAATGATTATAAGAAGAATGCCAAATAGGCAGCTGTTCTCATACTTTCAGACAGAGCATGCAGTGAATTACTGGAATAATAGACATAATGTATGCCATAACAGCATATGAGTTATTGTCAAAATTATAATATTGCCCCAAGTGTAGAGAAACGGGCAGGAATGCAGAAGTACCATGGTAAAGAAATTATGTTTTGGCAGCTCAAAGTAGACTTTTCAGGTCTTCCCTCAAGGTTTACATGGCAGTATTGTGTGCTCAGCATTGCCAGGCCAAACCTACTGGGAGTCACTTTTCAGAAATTTGCAGCAGCATGGCGCGCTACTGTTTAATTATGTCACTGTACACTACTATGTGCTCTGATAAGAATCTGAGTATTTCAGTTCTCATCCTCAATAGAGGGTACATTCAGCACAGTGAGTGATTCTTATATTAAATAAAAACTACTTATTAACCTCTACTGTGTGGTCTGTATAGAGAAATCTTCACCCAAGGTCGTGAGTACAGATCTAGATATACAAGGATCCCTCACTTTCCATGGTTAATGGGGACCGAGACCCCCCCCCTCCCCCGCGACCACTGAGTTCCACGAAGTAGGATCACGCCCCCCCCCCGATTGACATATACGTACATGTATATGTGTATATAATATCAATAAATACATATTCAACACTATAAATGCTTATAATAACAATTAAACATTCAAAAATAATGCAGAAGATGTAAATAAAATATAAATACACACACACAAACCTGCACCCAGACACGCACACACACACACACACACACACACACATACAGACGCGCATGCACACACAGATGTAAGTAGCTTTGATTGGGGGGGGGGGGGGGGGGTGTTCTGGGTTGGTTTTTTGGTTTTGTTTGTTTGGGGTTTTTTTTTTTGTTTTTTTTGCATAATTGGCCTGGTTTTGTGGCATTTTCATTAACTTTCACCCCCCTTTTTTCCCTTAATTTCCTTATTTTTTAATTTGATGAATATTTAAAAAAAAAAAAAAAAAAAAAAAACATGAATTGAAGCGCGAAGTAGCGAGGGATCCCTGTAACCGATATTTCTCTGTACAGACCAAGCAATCGAGGTTAATAAGTAGTTTGTCATATGACACTTAAAATGGTGGCTTTTTAAAATTCGCTTCAGGTGCTGTTACTTTTTCATTCATGCTGGGGTGCTAGCTGGCATCTTCATCTATGTCTGTGAGAGCTTTGGTAACTTTTGGCATGTTTCCCTTCCTGTGATGAATAAGAGGATTCTGATGGACTTTGCAGAACTTTTTATCCCTCAGGATATTTCCTGTGCCTTTTCTCTTTAAGAAAAGTTGAAAGCAGATAATAGAAAACAGTGCAACTAGCTAACGGCTACTTTGCTGTTTGGATACATTCCAGAATGAGTACACAATTTATTGCCTGTGGGTCGACCAATCAGACTGTACATACTGTTGTTTCCATATAATAAAGCACAGTATTAACATTATTTATGATTGCTTGTCTTTTTTCTTTTTTTTTTGGGTGGGGGTGGGGGGTTGGTATTGTAATGTCAGTATTTTTGACTTGTACTGAATTTCTTGGAGGTCCAGAATGTAAAGCATATGTTAAAATTATACTGTATAAAGCAGTGGTCACCAACCCTGTCCCTGGACCATAAACTATATCAGCCATAATCATGTCCATCTGGCTCTCAAACTACTACATAAGAACTTCAAGATCAAATGGGGGGGGCGGGTTAGATTTGGGGTTGGAGATAAAACTTGTAAGAAGGTAGCTGTTCAGAAACTGTTGGGGACCACTGGCATACTATAAAACTATGGACCTATAACAATGTCAGGACACCTTTTTGATGGTTTAATGTGCCTTAATAAAGAACTTTCATTGGCTATTTCTGAGATCAAGATCATGAGGTGATGATTTGGTTATTTCAACTCAGCAAGAACCTCAAGAAACCTTCAGTGGAAGTTTTGCCGATTCTGGCAATTCTTCCAATAAAATTCTGAGGCAAAATTTCAAAATGTTTATATATGCCAATTTGAAAACAGTTAGACTCAAGTTCAAAACAAAATCAATTGTGTGTGTGTGTGTGTGTGTGTGTGTGTGTGTGTGTGTGTGTGTGTGTGTGTGTGTGTGCATAATAGGGTCATGTTGGCTGCTTTCACATGGTGAACCAAGTATAACAGATTTTACACTATGGCCAAAGCCAACAGCTGTTTGCTTGAATATGTGGAACAGTCCACTCGATTGAACGTTCTACCTTTCAGCAAACATGCAACTTGTGGCCAAGTTTACAATTTGTACAAGAATGGCTAGAGTTTAGTCTTCTGACCTCTGACCCCTATCCAGGAGCTCATCCAAGGATACTGTTATCATCTCTCTTTGGGAAGTTAAAGGCTTCTGATTATGTCCCTGACTCACAAACCAGATTCCAAAAAAGTTGGGACGCTATACAAATTGTGAATAAAAACTGAATGCAATGATGTGAAAGTGCCAAATTTCAATATCTTATTCCAAATAGATTATAGACGACAGGGTCAAAAGTTTAAACTGTGAAAATGTATCACTTTAAGGGGAAATTTTGCTTATTTTAAATTCCATGATGTCAACAAATCTCAAAAAGTTGGGACAAGGCCAATTTCACCGCTGTGAGGCATCCAGTCTTCTTCTTACTGTCTGTCTTCCTTTCGGCATTTACCCTTTTTACTCGGGAGTCGCCACAGCGAATCATCTGATTCGCACGTTTGATTTGGCAGAGGGTTTTACGTCGGATGCCCTTCCTGTCACAACCCTTTTTTTTTAGCAAGGGACAGAAACACGCTGACGGCTTTGCAGCCTACTCTTTACAAAAGTCAGCAATGGTTCTTTTACATGCCTCACACCATAGAGAGTGAGAGACATGGCCCGCCTTTGATAACCCAGTTAGCTGCACTGGGGGTCCCGTCTTCTTCTTACAACAGTCTGCAAATGTCTGGGGACCAAGGAGACAAATTTCTCAAGTTTAGGAATAGGAATGCTGTCCCATTCTTGTCTAATTCAGGCCTCAAACTGTTCAACTGTCTTGGGCCTTCTTTGTTGCACCTTCCTCTTTATGATGCCCCAAATGTTCTCTATAGGTGAAAGATCTGGACTGCAGACTGGCCATTTCGATACCCGGGTCCTTTTCCTACACAGCCGTGATGTTGTAATTAATGCTGCATGTGGTCTGGCATTATCATGAAAAATGCAAGGTCCTCTCTGAAAGAGATGACATCTGGATGGGAGTATATGTTCTTCTAGAACCTGAAAATACCTTTTTGCATTGACGTGCCTTTTCAGATGTGCAAGCTGCCCATGCCACTCGCACTCCTGCAACCCCATAGCATCACAGATGCAGGCTTCTGAACTGAGCGCTGATAACAACTTGGGTTGTCCTTGTCCTCTTTAGTCCGGATGACAAGGCGTCCCAGTTTTCCATGAAGAACTTTGAATCATGATTTGTCTGACCACGAACAGTTTTCCATTTTACTTCACTCCATTTTAAAAGGTCCGTGGTCCAGCGCTTCTGGGTCTGTTTAGAAATCGCTTGTTCTTTGTACTGTAGAATTTCAGCTGGCATCGGCGGATGGCACGGTGGATTGTTTTCACCAACAATGGTTTCTGGAAGTATTGCTGAGCCCATTCTGTGATTTCCCTTACAGGAGCACTCCTGTTTGTGGTGCAGTGCCGTTTAAGGGACTGAAGATCACGGACATCCAGGATGGTTTTTCGGACTTGACCCTTAGGCACAAAGATTGTTCCAAATTCTCTGAATCTTTGGATGATGTTATGTGCTGCACATGATGATACCTTTAAAGTCTTTGCAATTTTTCACTGGGAAATACCCATCTGATAATCTTTCTGTGCAACATTGGGGGAATTGGAGATACTCTACCCATCTTCACTTTTGAGAGACACTGTCACTCTGAGAAGCTCTTTTGATACTCAGTCATGTTGCCAATGGACCGCATTAGTAGTAATTGGTCTTCCAGTTGTTTTTTTATAAGTGCAATTGACTTTTCCAGCCTCTTACTGCGACCTGTCCCAACTTTTTTGGGATTTGTTGACACCATGAAATTTAAAATCAACATATTTTTTCCTTAAAATGAAACATTTTCTTGATTTAAACTTTTGACCCTGTAATCTATATTCTATTCGGAATAAAATATTGAAATTTGGCACTTCCACATCATCGCATTCAATTTTTCTTCACAATTTGTATAGTGTTCCAACTTTTTTGGAATCGCACATAATGTTTCTGCTATTGTGTTATACCATAAGTTTGTATTCGTACCAGCATTGCACCGTCCGGCTTTAGTAGTGTCCCAAGCACACTCAATTACCAATCACTGATCATTGCTGAATGTCCTGCCCGTACACTTTTTGTACTTTGTTGTAAAATCTGTTCTTGGCTGCATTTCCCAATAATAAAAGTGAGTTATTCCATCCATCCATAACCATTCCCTTTATGTGCGTTTTCCAACTAATTACCATCACCCCTTTTTTTTCAAGTATTCATAAAAAATGTTATATCGAAATACATAAATAGTCGGCTCAAGTCTATTTTGTAAATACATTAAAGTAACCGAAGCAAACTCAAAAAGGTAAATGAATCTATTATTAATATTATTATTACATGGCCCAACTGAGTTGAAGGCAACTGTTATTTCTGTATAACATCAGAATCAGAATCAGAATACTTTATTGATCGTGGAGGAAATTGTGTAACCTGCTCTATGTTTCACTTGGTGGTAATAGTTCTGACATCATGCTCTGACTGACAGAGCTTTCGCTTTACTTTATTTTCAAAATAAATAAATAAATAAATAAAAGTAAATACTGTGCCATTTTCATGGGTTTATATTTTTAAACATGGTAGTCTATCATCCTGATTGGGAAAAAAACCCAGTACATTCATTCTAGTTTTGTTGAAAAGTTGAAACACATACTTCATAGATATGCTACCTCATGGGTTTATATAAAATAATGTATCTGGAGTGTGGGACCCTGGTTTCTGCATAGCCTATAGTACATATATTATCAGTAAAGAATGTTTATGTAAAAATATGTAATGATGACTGTAGTTATAATTATTAGGAATAAAAGTGGTTTGATTTATTCTGTTTCATATCCATTACATCAGGAAAAGATTTAGACCAGTGGTGAAGCCTCTAGGTAAAGGCTGCTTATCTACCAGTGTTAATGATGCCAAAGATGCCATTATGACCATGTCAAATTAGGTATTCAGATGTGTGAGCTGTGTCAACCACCATTATCATCAATCCACTCCGTTCATATTCTTGGGTGCAGGCATGACCAGATGAGCACATACCATCCAGTCACACACATCACCCAGTCACACACACCATCCTGTCACATCACCCAATCACACACACCATCCAGTCACACTACCCAGTCACGCACACCATCCAGTCACACACACCATCCAGTCACATCACCCAGTCACACACACACCATCCAGTCACACACATCACCAGTCACACACACCATCCAGTGACACACACACCATCCTGTCACATCACCCAGTCACACACACCATCCAGTCACACACATCACCCAGTCACACACACCATCCAGTCACACTACCCAGTCACACACACCATCCAGTCACACACACCATCCAGTCACACACATCACCCAGTCATACACACCATCTTGTCACATCACCCAGTCACACACACCATCCAGTCACACACATCACCCAGTCACACACACCATCCGGTCACACTACCCAGTCACACACACCATCCAGTCACACACCATCCAGTCACACACACCATCCAGTCACACACACCATCCAGTCACACTACCTAGTCACAAACACCATCCAGTCACACACGTCACCCAGTCACACACACCATCCAGTCACACAAATAACCCAGTCACACACACCATCCAGTCACACACACCATCCAGTCACAAACACCATCCAGTCACACACATCACCCAGTCACACACACAATCCAGTCACACAAATAACCCAGTCACACACACCATCCAGTCACACACATCACCCAGTCACACACACCATCCAGTCACACACATCACCCAGTCACACACACCATCCAGTCACACTACCCAGTCACACACACCATCCTGTCACATCACCCAGTCACACACACCATCCAGTCACACACATCACCAGTCCCACACACCATCCAGTCACACTACCCAGTCACGCACACCATCCAGTCACACACCATCCAGTCACACAACCCGGTCACACACACCATCCACTCACACACCATCCAGTCACACACACCATCCAGTCACACACACCATCCAGTCACACTACCTAGTCACAAACACCATCCAGTCACACACGTCACCCAGTCATGCACACCATCTAGTCACACACACAATCCAGTCACACACATAACCCAGTCACACACACCATCCAGTCACACACACAACCCAGTCACACACACCATGCAGTCACACACATAACTCAGTCACACACACCATCCAGTCACACACCTCACCACCCACACACACCATCCAGTCACACTACCCAGTCACACACACCATCCAGTCACGCACACCATCTAGTCACACACACCATCCAGTCACACACATCACCCAGTCACACACACCATCCAGTCACACTACCCAGTCACACACACCATCCAGTCACACACCATCCAGTCACACTACCCAGTCACACACACTCCAGTCACACACACCATCCAGTCACACACATCACCCAGTCACACACACCATCCAATCACACACATCACCTAGTCACAAACACCATCTAGTCACACACATCACCCAGTCACACACACACACACCATCCAGTTACACTGCCCGGTCACACATAACCCAGTCACACACACCATCCAGTCACACACATCACCCAGTCACACACACCATCCAGTCACACTACCCAGTCACACACACCACCCAGTCATACACACACACACCATCCAGTCACATACACTACCCAATCACACACACCATCCAGTCACACACACCACCCAATCACACACACCATCCAGTCACACAAACACCATCCAGTCACACACACACACTACATAGTCACACACACACCATCCAGTCGCACACACACACACACACACACACACACACACACACACACACACACACACACACACACACACACACACACACACACACACACACACACACACACACACACACTACCCAGTCACACACACACACCATCCAGTCACACAAACACCATCCAGTCACACAAACTACACAAATCACACACATCATCCAGTCACACACACACACACACCCAATCACACACACCATCCAGTCACACACACTACCCAGTCACACGCACACCATCCAGTCACACACACTACCCAGTCACACACACCACCCATCACACACTACCCAGTCACACACCATCCAGTTGCACAAACATCATCCAGTCACACACACCTTCCAGTCATACACAAACACATTACCCTGTCACACACACCATCCAACCACACACATACTACCCAGTCACACACACACACACACACCATCCAGTCACACACACCATCCAGTCACACACACCATTCAGTACAACACACCATCCATTCACACACACCATTCAGTCTCACACACACACACACACACACACACACACACACACACACACACACACACACACGGTATATCAGTGCCTGTGATCTGACCACAGATGTAATCTAGCTTTTTGCAACCTGCCATGAAATTGCCCTATTATAAATGTGACACGTGCTAAAACATGTTTTTTTGACTTTAAATGAGGATTTTCTGTTACATACTGCATCACATTGCTATTAGCCATATTTAACCGGCGTATGATTGATTTGATTATGGCATGCACGTGCCATCTTTACTTGTGTCAGATTGCATTTTTATATAGCTGCCAGCTGTACAAATGTAGCTCTATGCATTTTGATTCAGTGTGTGTATTGTTAGTAGGGATTGCATAATTGAAATATTGAAAATCAGGTTGAGACACTAACAAATTGGTCCATACAATTGGCTTTGACCAGCTGTTGAAGTTTTACTTGAAGGTAATCAATCCAATTGAGTTTAGTAATGTGAGAACATCCCAGACACCCTCTGGGGAAAAGGGCATTAGTCGGGGTAATTAATCATTTTATTAGCCAAATATGTGGCAAGACCAGCACTTATTGAGTCCCATTATATCAGACCCCACCATGACAATGTTAGTCGACAGATAGAGATTGATTATAGGTGTGTGTGCGTGTGTATAGTATGTCTGTGTGTGGTGTAAGCCCATGTGCCTGTCTATAGACCTGACATCTGGCACTAGTGTTGCGTTATTAGAGCCAGAGGGGTGTCTACATACGTCAGTGACACAGGAGCTGCTATCGTGTGCTGACTACTCATCAGAAAGAGATTTATAGATTAATGGGGAAAATGGAAAATGTTTCCACATGGGCTTCTGTGTAGATCAAACTTCATTGTTGGCACACTCCTATGGGTTCCCCTACATTCCTCTTTAGGCAACTGAAGATCAGATTGAAAAATGTATTCTATGATGAACACACACATACACACACACACATACACACACACACACACACACACACACACATATTTCTATCCTTTTGAGGACCTTTTATGAACATATTTATTAAGGCAGGTAGTTACTAGCCTAACCCGACCTTTAACCTTTTGATCCTTGTTATTAGTATATTTATGTATTTATTTAAACACAACTTAAGTATTTCATCATAGGGAGAATCTAAATGCCTGTTCCCCATGTGTTTCCACAAACTTTTTGAGCCTGTAATGATCATTCATTCATTCATTTTCTGAACTGCGTAACCTAATTATGTTCAGGGAGAGGCTGGTGCCCATCTCAGCCAATTATGTGCAAGGGCAGAATACCCCTGGGACAACTAGCCAGGCCATCATAGGGCAGAAACATGCTGATGAGTGCATAGCTCAGTCAGTGTTGGTTCTGTTACATCCCCTCACCATTGGCAGTGAGATGTTTAATAATCTATTTAGCTGACTGAGGGAACAGTAATGACAACCATTGACAGTTGGGCTTGAACCACCAACCTTAGAATCAGTAATCCAGCACCTTACCACCAGGCCACCGCTGCCATTAGGCTCTTACATTAGTAATTTATAACATTTATGGCCCTTTAAAAGTGCTGGATTACTGATCCAAAGTTGAGGGTTCAAGCCATATTGTCAACAGTTGTGACTGTTGTTCCTTTAGTGCCTCCAACAGTTGCTCCAACAGCTCCAACAGTTGCTCCAATAGTTGCTCCAACAGTTCCTCCAACAGTTGTCACTGCTGTTCCTCCAGTGCAGCCAACTGGTTTATCAAAAGCTGGCCATGTCTTACACTGTCGATCGCATGCAAAAGAATCATTGCTGACTTTCGTCAAGAGTAGGCTGTACAGCAGTCAGAGTGTTTCTGCCCTGAAATGGCCTGGGTGAGATAGTCATGGGTTCGAATCCTGGGCTCTGGCATTTCTGAGTGGAGTTTTCATGTTCTCCCAGTGCTTGCATGAGTTTCTTCTGGATACTCTGGTTTCCTCGGGTAGTCCAAAGACATGCACATTTGGCTGTTTCAAATTTACCATAGCTTTGAGAGTGAGGATGAAAGGTTGCGTGTATTGACTTTCGATGGTCTGGCAAGCTGTTCAGGGTGTACCTCATCTTCGGCCAGTATCAGCTGTGATAGGCTCCCGCCTCCCTGCAACCTTACTAGGATTAAGCTGTTTGGCAAATGAATGAGTGGGTGAGTGAGTGAGTGAGTGAGTGGGATGATTCTACCTGGCAATGGAGAGGGGAGAAAGCAGCTTTTTTTTTTTGGTACTTGTATTATGTTGTGCAGTAATTTCATGAAGCACAATTTTGTTCAGTGAAATGTCACATTAGGACATATTTTGGGCAAAAAGTGAGTTACTATTGAAAAAGTGCATTAATACTTCACGTGTCTGCTGTAGCTGACGCCAACAAACAGCAGGTGACCCAAACACACCTGCAGCTCATTATTCCACCACATGAGTTAGTTAACGCGGCGCAGGTGCAGAACACACACGCGCGCACACACACACACAACTAAATTCACACAAAACACACACTTGCATATATTCACATATTAACGAACACAAAAGGAAATAAAATACAGAGGCCTGTGATTAACGTCTTTAAAACACAGAATACACATTCCAATGATTTTATTTATATTTCCACCATATAGTGTATGATAGAAAGAAATATGTCCATAAAACCATACACCACAAATCACGATTTAAAACCTCCTACTCCTACACATACTTCACCTTTTTGTGCTCTGTGAGCTATGCAGTGCTTGTTTTTAATTAATGCTGGGCCAGAGTGGTCCTCTTAGCAAATGATGACAAATCATGCATCCTCTTAACTTTAGCCAAATGCTTTCTGGCAACGATTCAATCACACATCAAACATTATTGGGATGTTCGGCCTTTTTTTCCTGCTCTTCACTTGGGCAAAGGTTAAGCGGGTACTGCTAAGGCTGTGTTCAGCATAAACAACATCGGTGTAGCTCGAGTGGGCCAACCGTTACTCAGCTGTAACATAAACAAATAAAGCTATTCCAAGGAAATGTTTTGATGAACATTCACAGAAACTATAAGACCGAGTTATAACTTAAATCTTAACATATTGTGCAATGTAAACCAAATAAAGCTCAAATGCTGAGAATAGAAACGTCTTCTTCTTCTTCTTCTTCTTCTTCTTCTTCTTTTCATTTCGGCTTTTCCCTTCAGGGGTCGCCACAGCAAACCATCTGCCTCCATCTCACCCTATCCTCTGTATCTTCTACTCTTACTCCAACTACCTTCATGTCCTCCTTCACCACATCCATAAATCTTTTCTTTGGTCTTCCTCTCAGCCTTCTGCCTGGTAGTTCCAACCTCAGCATCCTACTACCAATATACTCACTATCCCTCCTCTGTACATGTCCAAACCATCTCAATCTAGCCTCTCTGACTTTGTCTCCAAAACATCTAACATATGCTGTTCCTCTGATGTACTCATTTCTGATCCTATCCATCCTCATTACTCCCAAAGAGAACCTCAACATTTTCATCTCTGCTGCCTCCAGCTCAGCCTCCTGTCATTTCCCCAGGGCCACTATTTCTAAACCATACAACATTGCTGGCCTCATCACCGTCTTGTACACTTGTCCTTTCATTCTTGCTGATAACTTCCTATCACACATCACACCAGATACTTTTCTCCAGTCATTCCAACCTGCCTGCACACGCTTCTTCACCTCTTTTCCACACTCGCCATTGCTCTGGATTGTTGACCCTAAATACTTAAAATCCTCCACCTTCCTTATCTCTTCTCGCTGTAACCTCACCGTTCCTCTTGGGGCCTTGTCATTCACACACATGTATTCTGTTTTACTGAGGCTAACCTTCATTCCCCTCCTTTCTAGGGCATACCTCCACCTCTCTAGATTTTCCTGCACTTGTTCTCTGCTCTCACTACACAATGATCATCTGCAAAATCACACAAGATCACAATGTCATCTGCAAGCATCATAGTCCATGGAGATTCTTGTCTAACCTCGTCTCTCTGTCAGCCTGTCCATCACCATAGCAAACAAGAAGGGGCTCAAAACTGACCCTTGATGCAGTCCAACCTCCACCTTGAACTCTTCCGTCGCACTGACAGCACACCTCACCACTGTCTTACATCTCTCATACATGTCCTGCACCACTCTAACATACTTCTGTGCTACTCCAGACTTCCTCATGCAATACCACAGTTCCTCGCTCTGCACCCTGTCATATGCTTTCTCCAGATCCACAAAGGCACAATGCAGCACCGTCTGACCTTCTCTGTACTTCTCTATTACCATCCTCAAAGCAAACACTGCATCTGTGGTGCTCTTTCTTTGTATGAAACCAAACTGTTGTTCACAAATGCTGACCTCTGCCCATAGTCCAGCTTCCACTACTCTTTTCGATAACTTCATCGTATGGCTCATCAACTTTATCCCTCTGTAGTTGCCACAACTCTGCATATCTCCCTTGTTCTTAAAAATGGGCACAAGCACACTTCTCCTCCATTCCTCCGGCATCCTTTCACTCTCTAAGACCTTGTTGCATGTTCTTGTCAGAAAATCTACTGCTACCTCTCCTAGACACGTCCATACCTCCACCGATATGTCATCAGGACCAACTGCCTTTCCATTCTTTATCATATTCTTTTCCAATCCTTATCCTTTTCAATGCCCTCCTCATCTCACTCTTACTAATCTTTGCTATTTCCTGGTCCTGAACAATAACCTCTTCTACTTTTTTCTCTTTCTCATTTTCCTCATTTATGAGCTCTTCAAAGTACTCTTTCCATCTTCCCAGCACACTTCTGTCATCAGTCAACACATTTCCTTCTCTGTCCTTAATCCCTCTAACTTGCTGCACATCCTTCCCATCTCTATTTCTCTGTTGTGCCAACCTGTATAAATCATTTTCTCCCTCTTTACTGTCCAATCTAGCATACAAGTCATCATATGCCCTCTGTTTGGCCTTTGACACTGCTACATTCACCTTATGCTGTGTCTCCCTGTACTCCTGTTTACTCTCTTCGGTCCTCTCTATGTCCCATTTCTTCTTAGCTGACCTCTTCTTTTCTACATACTACTGCACTTCCTCATCCCACCATCAAGTTTTCTTGATCGACTGTCCTTCCAGAGGACACGCCAAGTACTCTCCTACCTGTCTCCCTGATCACATTAGCTGTAGTTGTCCAGTCATCTGGAAGCACTTCTTGACCACCCAAAAGCTGTTTCAACTCCTCCTTGAAGACAACATGACACACTTCCTTTTTCAGCTTCCACCACTTTGTCTTCTGCTCTGCCTTTGCTTTCTTCACCTTCCTCACCATCAGCATCATCCTGCACACCACCATCCTATGCTGTTTGGCAACACTCTCACCCACTACTACTTTTCAGTCACTGCTTTCCTTCAAATTACATCACCTACACAAGATGTAGTCTACCTGTGTGCTCCTACCTGCACTTTTATAAGTCACCCTATGCTCCTCTCTCTTCTGGAAGAAAGTATTCACCACAGCCATTTCTATCCTTTTTGCAAAATCTATTAACATCTGTCCTTCTGTGTTCCTGTCCTGGATACCAAACCTGCCCATCACTTCCTCGTCCCCTCTGTTGCCTGCACCAACATGTCCATTGAAGTCTGCCCCAATGACCACTCTTTCACCTCTGGGGGTATTCTGCATCACTTCGTATAACTCACTCCAGAATCTCTCCTTCTCTTCTAGCTCACATCCTGCCTGTGGGACATAAGCACTAACAACATTGAACTGATGTTTCATCACCTTCAATTTCTAACTTGAGACTCATCACTCTGTCTGACACTCTTTTCACTTCAGGAACCCCTCCTTCAAGATGACTCCTACTCCATTTCTCTTCCTATCCACACCATGATAAAACAGCTTAAACCCTGCTCCTAAGCTTCTAGCCTTGCTACCTTTCCACCTGGTCTCCTGAACACACAGTATGTCCATCATCCTCCTCTGCATCATGCCAGCCAGCTCTCTACCTTTGCCTGTCATAGTTCCAACATTCAAAGTCCCTACTTTCAGTCCTAGACTCATGCTTCTCCTCTTCTCTCTCTGCCTACAGACATGCCTCCCGCCTCTCCTTCTTCGACCTCTCCTTCTTCAACCAACAGTTGTCCAATTTCCACCAGCACCCTGTTGGTTAACAGCACTGATGGCGGTCGTTGTTAACCTGGGCCTTGACCGATCTGGTATGAAATTTGTCTTTACGGTTTGCATTTTATATTCTGGCAAAAGTTTTATGCCGGATGCCCTTCCTGTCACAATCCTCTGCATTTATGCGGGCTTGGGACCGGCGTGAGGGCAGGCACTTGTTTGTGCACCCCCTCACAGCTGCATTTAACTAGAAGCCTTTTATATTTCTATTCTACTGTAGCTTATGTTGTGGTGATTTACCCAACAATAGATGAAGGCTATATTACTACTAAGGGACGGCAGACATATTGTATTTACAGAGACTTATGCTCTATAATAAATCTGTCCAGAGAAATTGCACAATTGTCCTTAATTCATGGATAATATTTTAGCATTATGCTTACTTATCACTCATTTGCCAAAACCTTTAATTCTCTATTGGGGATTGGAAGAAGGATGTGTATTAGGAAGGCTGGATCCTCTCTCAGATATCACTGGGAAATGGTGGAGTACACCCTAAACAACTTGAAAGATCATTACAGACGCTCCTCGCTTTATGTTTATTTGCCTTACGTTTTTTTTTTTCGATTTTATGTTTTTTTGTAAAAAAAAAAAAATTGTAAGTCATTTTGAGTTTCGTGTGTTCTCTGTAGTACGAGATGTTCTTATGTAGTATGTAGATATAGTACGCTACTTACGCATGACGCTGCATCCATTGTTTACATGACGCTGCATCATTCATTGTTTACAAACGACAGACTGAACGTGCCCTGCTTTTTGCCAGTTCACCGCGTTACCCTTGTGTGAAGACGTCGTCTCTGTGATCTTTGTGTTTACACCGTTTTTTGCGTATTTGTAACCATAAGCAAATATGGTTGGTCCGAAGCGTAAGCCTACTAGTGATAGTGGTTATCAGAATCAGTGGTAATAAGTGAATTTGATTAAAATTTATTTATTTGAAATTATTTTGCTTGAATTTAATTTATTTGAAATTAATGATATTATTTTGCAATGTTATGTTTATAATAATTGATTTAGGGGTGTTTTATGAGATACAGTAATAGTATTTATGGATATATAGTACAGGATGAATGGTCATGCGCATCACTGGAACATACAGAAACAACTTGCGTTTTTTTTCACCTTACGTTTGGCCGTTCAGAACGTAACTAAAACATAAATCGAGGAGCGTCTGTACAGGGTGATAGATGCCCAATCATCCACATTAACATTCACACATTGGTGCAATTAGAAACAGCCAGTTATCCGAATGTGTCTTTTGGATTGTTATAGGAAACCGTAGAACGCAAAGCAAGACCATGCAAACTCCACACAAACGTGTCTGAATCAAAGACTTGAACTCAGGACCATCTTACTGTGAGGTTTTGTTATACTTTATACTGTATTGTAAACAGGATGATACATTGCCTGGCCTTTTTCTGGACCTTTTCATCCCTGATGGCATGGATATAAAATGGCACCTCAAATAATGAAAGAGTGGTTCAGGGAGCATGAGGAATCATTTTCACACATGTATTGGCACCTCACAGCCCTGACCTTAAGCATAGTGAATGTTCTCGGAATGTGCCGGAGAAGACTTTATGGAGTGGTTCAATTTTTCCCTCATCAATTCAAGACGTCGGTGAAAAATTAACCCAACACTGGATGGAAATAAAGGTTGCTTAAGTTTGTAAGTAAGAATATACATGAAACAATGACATATTTGTGTGTGCAATGTTTTGGTGATAACAGTGAAACTCATATTTGTTTGTGGAGATAATGTTCATCGTTCATTTTCTGCAATCGCTTAATCCTAATTAGACAGTGAGAGACATGGTCGGCCTTTGATAACCCAGTTAGCTGCACTGGTGGGGGACAGTGACAACCCGTTGAGAGTGGGGCTTGAACCCCCAGCCTTAGGATCAGTGATCCAGCACCTTTGCCACTTCATCCAGACTTCACTGCCTAGAGAAAATGAATTCAATAGTATTAATGCTTAACAGATGCAACTGGTGATAGTTATTTGTTTGTTTATTTTTGTTTTTTTAAACAGAATCAATTATATTCTTCATGATATACAGCTAAGTAAATTGCCACCAATTTATACATCATCTCCGTTTTTATATTTTTCACATTTTAAGCATTTTATATTGTATGTTCAATATTGTATGTATTATTAAGGTGGAGGGCAGTGGTGGCCGAGTGGTATAGAGGTTTTGTAGTCACGTGACACACCGAGTAGCAATTCTGTTTATGCCGCCATATTGGAGTGAAAACAAATGTATACTTTTAAATAAAAAATAAATAAATTTTGTTTTAGCTATAAACGGCTACAATATAGAGATCTATCTAATTTTTTGGTTCCAGCATTTTCACTTCGGACTTTGGAGGATTTTTAGACTTTTAGCTGGTGGCCAATCTTTCCTTTTGTTGTTGGTATCAGCTCTTTTCAAAGCAGAAATCCATTTCTCTCGTCGGACCTTATGAGCAGGGAATGTGTGATATTTAACACCTGGTTTCTTTCCTCTATAATTTGTACAACCGACAGCAACACAGTTAAGTGCCATTTTGCACTTGTTTATTAAATAAATGCAGTATTAAACCCTTACACACGCTTGTGCAATTGTGTTGGGACCGGAGTGAATGGTTTGTTTTCACTCCAATATGGAGGTATAAACAAAACCCGTATTGGGATAATATATGCATGACGTCAGAAGAGAAACCTCTATAAGGCGCTGAATCGCTGATCCTAAGCTTGGGGGGTTCGAGTCCCACTCTCCACAATGTTGTCACTGCCCCCACCCCCAACCCCGCCCATGCAGCTAACTGGGTTATCAAAGGCGGGCCATGTCTCTGACTGTCTATGGTGTGACATTCATGCGAAAGAACCATTGCTGACTTTCGACAAAAATAGCTGCAAAGCCGTCAGCATGTTTTCACCCTGCGATGGCCTGGCGAACTGTCCAGGGTGTACTCTGCCCTCGCCGAGAGTCAGCTGAGATAATTAGTAATAATGATAATGATTAATACATAATGACAAATAATAATGAGACAACCCTAATTAGGATTAAGCGGTTTAGCACAGCAGGAAGGTTAAGGGCTCAAAACTCAACGATGGGTCTTTCTGTGTCTGCATGTTCTCCTTGGGCTTCTTTTGGTTTCCTCCTGTAGTCTTAGATCAACTGGACACACTAAATTTCCTCTAGGTGTGAATGTGTGTGAATCTTACCAGGTCGCATCATTAGTCTCACCAAAGGCTGCTGGGATGGGTTTAGATTCCTCTGTCACTCTTATGAATAAGTGGTACAGATGGATGGATGGACAAAATAAATGGAAACGAAGGGAGCATAGATCCTGAAGGGGAAAAAAAGAAAAGATAATACGTATAAGACAATAAAGGAAAATTGAAGAATAGGTGAATAGATCACCAAAATATGGACAGGTGGAGATGCTGAAATTATCTGTGTGTCAGAGCAAACGAGATCATCACCTGCTTCCTGTTTTATATAGCAACAGCTTATCCTGTCCAATATTGCGTCCAATATTGCGTCCAATGGGCTGAAGAGAATGTTCCAAGAACAGAACAAAGATACGAGACACACACTGCTCTTAAACACTATAATAACAGTCTTTGTGGTGACATCTGCTTTGACTTAGCCAAAACACTCTGGTACTTAATAAAGCATATAATCAAAGTGCTTTATTCAAGACAAACGAACAAATGCCTTGTGGAGTGAACGCGAGAAGAATTCCTAAAGAGCTTCTTACTTTATCCTGATCATCATACGTACTGCTCAAAAGTGGTGCAAAGATCCTCTGCACATCAATGGACAGGGAATTTAAACACAACGTGCTCTCACATAATATACACCCTCATGCATTATGTCTTTTTTTTGTCTTTTTTTTTTTGCATTTTGTAACTCACTTTAATCTTAAGGATTCTTCTGCATCATTATGACTCGCTCTTTATTAGCGGTTGCGACGGGCTCGGTTTTGTGGATGTTAAGTCACATGCAAATTGTTTAGAGTCTAGACAGTGATCAGCATTACTAATCCAGTAAACACACCATTGACTGCATAAGACCATCTCTGTTCCTAGCATGACTGGGTTTAATTCATTTTATTCCTTATTGTTTTTTTTTTGTTTTTGTTTTTTTTTATATATAAAAAGTTAGTTCATACACCACCTGTAGCATACTAAATTTTTCCCAGCATCAGTTATGCATTAAATTGTAGTAGCCTGTGTACTATTTATAGGCATCTTCAATATGATCCTCAACCTTCAAGCGACCGAGTGCAGTCATATATAACCCCGGGCATATATATTCGGGCACCATTTTTTCTAATTTTAATCGGAAAAAAAGTTTCCTACCTAGAATTTGTTGATCTATTTGTCCTGCATTTGTTGATTGAATTTTTTAAGGATCGGCGAATCCGTGTGGCGAGTATAGTCCAGACTTGTGCGGGGTCACTTATGACTCCAGGAAGATCTATGAGATTTTGTACATTATATCTTCAGATGGTATTGATGGTTCTTCATTCTGACAGTTACATGTTTCAGATAGTTCAGCCATATAATTATTATTTCTATTACCATATCTGACTTATCCGTCCACATTGTAATACATATTTTATGCAAAGTAACTTTACTCTTTATGATTTGTTTTCATTTTTGATGCAAAGAAATAAAAGGTAGCATGCATATTACAAGATGTAACACAGTGGTCTCCATCCTTTTTTGCACCAGGGACCAGTTTTATGTATGAAAATGTTTCCGCGGACCGGTTAGAGTCTACTCCGTAGTCTTGTTTTCAGAAAACGCCGCCTCACAAAGATATATGAGGCGCTCCACCAAATGTAGGCGCTTGTCGCAAGTGATGTATGGTGCTTGTGAGACAAAAGTGCGGCTTGTCCAGACTTCCGATCTTTCAAATGAGCAAGTGAAGGTTGAGTACTAAACAAGTATTCAACGCACACTTGCTCACTTGAAAGATCGGAAGTCCGGATAAGCCGCGCTTTGTCTCACAAGCACCATACATCACTTGTGACAAGCGCCTACATTTGGTGGAACGTCTCACATATGTGGTTGGAAAAGGAAGAAGGGCTTTCAGCACTTCTGTGGCAATGTCAAAAACAGTTGGGTTTTTTTTTTTTTTAATAAGATCCGGAAGCTCAAATAAAAAAAAATATTATTTGTACCATGAAAGATTGTGTTTGCAGACCAGTATCAAATGATCCACGGACCGGTACTGGTCAGTGGACTGGGGGTTGGGGACCCCTAATGTAACAGACAAGTGTTGTGTAAATAAATGTAATGTAGTAAATGTAATATGATAAAACACTATCATTGTGTGTTCTTGCTTTTTTGTAAAAATATATAAAATCCCATACCCTATTACATAAGACGATGGCGAAATATATTAGCACGTGAAATAAATATGTAGAACCATAAAACACTCATTTATATAAAATTATTCCTATATAAAGTTAATGGGTCACAAATGACCCCACTCAGTCATATTGGTTGCCGAAATAACTTGGACGCTTGAGGGTTAGAGGCCTAATTTCTCTGGCGGCTGCCCATCATCTTTTGAGTCTCACACTTTTTCAAACCAGCCACAACCGTGTATGTGTTGTCCTAAATGACTCAAATAAAATAATGCTGAGATGAAAATCTCTGATGTTTGGTAACTAGGTCTGAGATCATCTGCAACTAAGTCCTTAACTATCTGCGCCCGTCTGTGTTCGATCTGCATAGCTGCATAGCCATTAGCGTGTTTCCGCCCTGCGATGGCCTGGCGAGCTGTCCAGGGTGCACTCTGCCCCCGCCCGGAGTCAGCTGGGATTGGCACCAGCCTTCCCGCGACCCTAATTAGGATTTAATGGTTACAGAAAATGAATGAATGAAGCGGTTACAGAACGAACACTGTCAATAAGTGCAATGATAAATAGTGAAAGTAAGTGAAAGGCAATATGCATGTGTATAACAGGAGACGTTGTTGCTATATGGAGAAGTCATCATCATCATCATCATCTTCTTCCGCTTAGTCCAGGGTCGGGTAGCGGGGGCAGCAACCTTAGCAAAGAGGTCCAGACATCCCTCTCCCGAGCTACTTCCTCCAACTCTCCCGGGGGGACACCGAGGCGGTCCCAGACAAGCCGAGAGACATAGTCCCTCCAGCGTGTTCTAGGTCGACCCCGGGGTCTCTTCCTGGTTGGACATGCCCGAAACACCACACCAGGGAGGCGTCCGGGGGGCATTCTGACCAGATGCCCGAGCCAGCTCAACTGGCCCCTCTCAATGCGGAGGAGCAGCGGAACTACTCCGAGCTCTCCCCGGATGGCGGAGCTTCTCACCCTATCTCTAAGGGAGAACCCCGCCACCCGGCGAAGAAAGCTCATTTCAGCCGCTTGTATCCGTGATCTTGTTCTTTCGTCATTACCCAAAGCTCGTGACCATAGGTGAGGGTTGGAACGTAGATCGACTGGTAAATTGAGAGCTTCGCCTTGCGGCTCAGCTCCTTTTTCACCACAACGGACCGGTACAGGCACCGCTTAACAGCAGAGGCTGCAGCGATCCGTCTGTCAATCTCTCGCTCCATCCTTCCCTCACTCGTAAACAAGACCCCAAGATACTTAAACTCCTCCACTTGGGGCAGGACCTCATTCCCGACCCGGAGGGTGCATTCCACCATTGTCCGACTGAGAACCATGGCCTCGGACTTGGAGGTACTGATCTTCATCCCGGCTGCTTCGCACTCAGCTGCGAATCGCTCCAATGAGAGCTGGAGGGCCCGACTTGATGAAGCCAAAAGGACAACATCATCCGCAAAAAGCAGAGACGATATCCGATGGCCACCAAACCAGAACCCCTCATCGCCTCGACTGCGCCTAGAAATTCTGTCCATAAAAATTATGAACAGAATCGGTGACAAAGGACAGCCTTGGCAGACTCCAACTCCTATATCTCAACTATATGGAGAAGTTATACAGTTTATTGGACACAGGTAGGAATGATTTCCTGTGTCAGTCAGTGGTGCATTTAGATGGTATCAGTCTCTCACTGAAAGCACTCCTGTGACTCATCAGCAGGTTATGCGGTGAGAGATATTGTTCAGTGTTGTCCTTACCGTGGACAAAATTCACCTCTGTGATATCACTGTCAGAGTCCAATTCCATCTCCACAATGTTACTGGCCCTAACTCTCAGTGGAGGGCTATTCCATAACCCAGCATGCAACAGCATAGAGGCTAGTGCTGGCCACAACAGACTTCTAGAACATCCTAAGCAATGTCTGGCAACGACCTTAGCCGCCTCTAAAAAAGATAGAGAGAGAGAGAGAGAGAGAGAGAGAGAGAGAGAGAGAGAGAGAGAGAGAGAGAGAGAGAGAGAACTCTGGCCCTTCTTATAGAGTGCCAGCATTTGTATGTAAAAATCAATAAATAATATACAGTGGTATCTCGCCTTACGAAATTAATCCGTTTCAAAGCCTTTTTCTTAACCTGGATTTTTCTTAAATTGAACCGCATTTTACATGTAAAACGTGTGATTCGTTCCAAGGCCCCCAATACTACCCCCTAAACCCTTTAAAAACTATTAAAGCAAACCTTTTAAGACCTCCTTCTGCATTAATATCGGACCCATGGTAGATGGGTTTGGCCATATTCCTTTGTGATATTACTCAACTGCATGCCACGAGCCCGCTTCTTCTTTTCACTCGCACCGGAAATCATACACGTGTGTATGTGTGTGTGTGTGTGTGTGTGTGTGTGTGTGTGTGTGTGTGTGTGTGTGTGTGTTGACCATGTCTTCTTAGCAGAGTTATAATCTTACAAATGTTTATAGAAGATTAAAAGCCAGTCACTCTGTCCTTTACACGAAGAGCATTATGGGAGATGCAGCTCCATAATAGTCAATCGGAGGGAGCTGTGTCATCCCTCCTAGCCAA
>CM045745.1:10497781-10522781 GCA_024760905.1 Plotosus lineatus | reverse complement strand
GTACTGTATTGCATAATTCTTATAATTCTGGACCCCTCCCGCCCCAATAATGACTGGAAGATGGAAAAAAAAGAGAAAAAAAAAAACAAACAAACAAAAAAAACCAAAAAAACAAAATAAAAAAAGAACACCAAAATACTGAAAAATAATGCTGTTTGATTATAAACTTTAGAACAGCAACTATACACAGCCTTGATATGCACTGTAGATGTGAGATAAAGTAGCAAATGAAGCTAAAAATCAACAATGACACAATTTCATCCAGAGTACAAAATATTTCTTATCATAAAAAATGTATTTTTTTTTTCTAAAACGGTAATAAATGCAGCAAAAACAAGTGTAGTGATGTTTTCTATATTCAAAGGCAAGGCACGTAATGTGGACTATATATATTCGTGCAAATTAAGATTATTGGAAAGATTAGTTATATAAATATATCTGATTGGAGAGGCGATGGCATCGGGACTGCCGTGAACAATTGGAGATTTTTTTATCTGACTACAATTCTCAAGATTCACCAAACTGGGCATAAAAGAAGCACCAATGAGACCTAGCCTCACCCTGCAGGATAGTGTTTAACTGAGTGCAGATTTTACAGAAAACACACACACACACACACACACACACACACACACACACACACACACACACGCACACACACACACACACACATACACATTTTCTTTTAAATTACTTCACCAGCCTGCATTCCTCGCGTTTCGTGTAATATTACAATGTAAACAGTAGCTTTATAAGCTAATGGCCCAAATGAAAATGCACACTAAATAGGTAGGGATTACATAAAAAAAAAAAAAAAAAGAAAAAAAAAAAAAAAAAAAAAAAAAACTTAAGCCATTTTATACACGCCGTGTGTTTGTGTCTTTCCACGTTTTTTAAATTTCTGTTTGTCACTTTACATAATAAATAAAAAAAAAAAAAGTATCTACCCGAGTGCTTGGGTAAGGCTCAAGATAAGTGCTGCTTTGTTCGTGTTCAGTTCTGCTCAGGTCAGCTTACTGTCAATCAATCACTTCTCAACGCTCCACCTTGTTCGTATCAGAGGATGAAATTTACATTTTTTTTTTTCCCATTTAAAATGAACTTCAAATAGTTACTCCCCCTTCCTTTAGAGTCCTAGGGCAGACAGACTATGATAGCTTCCCTTCAGTTAAAAAAAATACAAAAATAAAATAAAATAAAATAAAAAACAAACAAACAAACAAACAAAAAAAATAATAATTGCACTTGCCTCATATGAGATTTTTTTTTTTTCTCCATATTTTGAAAATCCTTTGTAAAGGATACATCAGGAAAATTTACTGGGGTTGTTTTCATAACCTAGTAATACAGGTCTCTCTTTCTTCACTATAAAAATTCAGAGTTCTTAACTCTTAAGAGTAGATATTAACCTTTAACTCGAAAGGAAATACGAATTCAAGACTAACATGATTACAAATGCCAAAAGGTGCCATTTCTTGTCATGGGGGGGGGGGGGAATTTAGAAGGCAACCAAACAAAAATGTCTGAATAGCTGAGTTTTGTTCCTATGGACATGTAATGATGTGGGTGGAGCCTTCTTTGACAGGTCAGAATTGAAGCCTGCATTCCAACAACAACAAAATAATAATAATCATCATAATAATAATAATAATGAAGTCCAGCCAGCCAGCCCTTGTGTGCCTCTCCTTCTACACCTGTTTGAAAACCAAACCTAGAAATTGTGACATAAAAATAATGCGGGGTGGGGGTGGGGACACTACAAGAGACTAGTGTGTCATGCAAAACATTAAGGCATCTAAAAAAAAATTTTTTTTTTTTTTAATATGGTAAATATCACAGTATGTCAGTTGAGGGGCCTTCTCACACAATGACTGACTGGCATGGAGAGGCTCGTGCCAGCTTTGACCCGAACCCACTCTCCTGGTCTAGGGCAAAGTCCTTCAGTGGGAGGGACAAAAGTCAGTGGAGATTGTGTAAGTGCTGCTTTCTGGTTTGTCCACGGACCTGTCAATCCAGAGTCAAGGCTTGGGCCCCCCCTGCTTACACCATTCAGTTGCTTGTCTCGGCCTGAAGAAGGGGCTCACCAATGATGTTTATGCTGTAATTCTGGACATTTGTTGGCAGAATCTGAGTCCCGTTCGACACTTGGAATGGAATTAAGCTCGCCCAAGTACCAGGACTGTAAAAACACAGGAGAGAACGAAAGAGAGAGAGAGAGAGAGAGAGAGAGAGAGAGAGAGAGAGAGTGTCAGGAGCATTGGAGCACAGACATAAAACAAAATCAACCTGCCTTAAAAAGTACATTTGAATAATAATAATAATAATAATAATAATAATAATAATAATAATAAGTAGCAGGAGGGTTATTATTATTATTATTAGTAGTAGTAGTAGTAGTAGGAGGAGGAGGAGGAGGAGGAGTAGAATAACCACCAACAATACTAACAGCAATGGCAATAATATTATTGAAATAATAATATTATAATACACATACAGATACATGGATCCCTCACTTTCCACGGTTAATGGGGACTGAGACCCCCCGCGACCGCTGATTTCCACGAATTAGGATCGACACCCCCCCCCCCAACTGACGTATATGTACATGTATATGTGTATATAATATTAATAAATACATATTCAACATTATAAATGCTTACAATAAAAATTAAACATTCAAAAATAATGCATAAGATGTAAATAACATATAAATACACACATACAGATGTGCACCTCACATAAAAATGCAAGTAGTTTTGTTGGGGGGTTTTGTTTTTTTTTTTTTGTTTTTGTTTGTTTGGATTTTTTTTTTTTTTTTTTTTTTTTTTGCATAATTGGCCTTGTTTTTGCGACATTTTCCTTAACTTTTCCCCCATTTTCCCTTAATTTCCTTATTTTTTTATTTTTTGATGAATATTTTTGAAAAACCTGCAATGCACTGAAGTCGCAGGAACTGAAGCACGACGTAGCGAGGAATCACTGTATATATATATATATATATATATATATATATATATGTATGTGTGTGTGTGTGTGTGTGTGTGTGTGTGTGTGTGTGTGTGTGTATATGAACAGCAAATCTTGCTGATATGTTAATGCACATAAATCCTATTAATTACATCATATATATATATATATATATATATATATATATATATATATATATATATATATATATATATATATATATATATATTTATTTATGATTTATTGAATATGATTTCATGAATAGGATTAATGTACAGTTTATATATTTAAATATTTCATAAAATTGTATGTCTGGTCAGTAATAAAGAAATCAGAGCGATCACGGCATCACCGGGTTGAACACAGGACGGTATAAAAAGATTTGAAATGGAGTCAGTGATACGTATCAGTGTCTGTTAGTGGTACAGGTCTCAATTATTTCCCACAGTCTGAAGGATCTCATTCCTTCTTCAGCATTGACAGCACAGGAAACTCGGAGGAACAAAGGCGCCTCAGTAAGTGGATATTGCAAAAGAGGAGTCCCACAGAGAGCTGACACCCTCCCTCTGATCAATAGGGTTAAGTCAGAGGCTGATTGTGTACTGCACTTTCCCATCCGCATTCAGCACATGCTAGCCACACAACAACACAAGACTGTTAATTGCAAGCCCCAGCGCAGGACTTGAATGCGAGAGACGCCGCGATGCACAAACAGCATGTTGTTCCCTGGAGGGTGGACAGCGGGGGTCTGAATGGTATGTACATGTGTCGAATAATTAGGCAGGCCAGAAACCAGTCCGCCCTCCTCCTTTCTCGTCTCCTTCTTAAATACCTGTCTCACACAATCGCTGCTTTCTGTTTGCAGATTACAGAGCGTGCTCCTGCTCTTTCAACACCGCCTGGCCCACACAGCCACCGCTTTGTTATTTTCTCCCTTTTACTTTTTTTTTTTTCCCCCATAGCAAAAAAGAAAGGGAGGACAGGACAGGCCAGGGTTGGGGAGGGCGTACTGGGGTGTTTGACGGAAGGCAACAGTAAAGAGAAGAAAGTGAGAGACTTTTCCCTGGGATCTCCAGCTGCAGGTGCATAGCTTCAGTGGATCAGCTTTGGCTGCAGGAGTGGGGCAGTGAAGGGGGGGTGGGGGTGGGGTTTAAGGGATGGGGGGGGGGTTCTTTGGCAGTTTGTTTGTTTTCCAAAGGCGACACGAGGGCTCAGGCTGATGCTTGGGGAAGACAAGAGGGTCTTGGCGAACCTAGAACACTGACTTTATTCTTCCCATGGCTGCCTGCAGTGATACAGCTGACTGTGGCCATGAATGTGGCTAATGACTTGGTCTGCATTTTATACAAATCCCCTGCAGCTAGAGGCCCAGACGTCACTTAAAACAATAGAGCCAAAGTTCATGATTCAATAGCAAGAAACATGGTCAGAATTTACAAAAGCATGGGATATGCAGGAAGAAGAAAAAGAAAAACGAAAGGAAAGTAGTGTCATCTTTGGGAACCAATTGTTTAAAAAAAATTTTTTAAATCCTGTATAGTTTAGTTCCTCTTTTTTTGCTCCCCCAAATCACCCCCCCCCCCCATTCACTCTTGTCTTTCTGGACTACTAGAAAACATCTGACAGGAAATGAGAGATTAAGTTTTTCCTACCTTGCTGCACAAAGACAGCACAGAGGAGGGAAATACGTGGCAGCGATTTGGATTTTTTTTTTTTTTTTTTTTTTTTAAGATAGCTTTTTATCCTTTTCTTTCCTCTGCCTCTTGTTCCTTTTGTATCATACGACTCACACCACAGGAACACAGGAGACCTGATCAGCAGGAGATTACTTTGCAAGCTCAGTGCACATAGTTCTCAACCCTTCTATCCCCCAATACGTATTCCTACTCCAGCCGCAGCCTCAGTTTTTGCAGAATGCTCAACCGATTGATCGCCGCAGCTCATGGGAAGGCCACACCATTGTTTTTAACAATTTCAACTTCAACCTCGCATTACCTAATGTCTGGTTTCCCCTGGATACCAGATGGCTTAATACATGACAGCTCTATCCGTAGAAACACTCGAAGGTGTATGTGTGTATGTGTGTGTGTGTGTGTGTGGGGGGGGGGGGGGGTTGAAGGATGGGAGGTGATGGTGGAGTGGGGGTAACACACAACTTTTCCTCATGTGTGGTTGATTTGATCAGATTCTACACTGTTGAATAGTCCATCCACATATTTGTGTCCCACCAAAATCCTCCTTGACTGTATTGGTAAGCATGCAGCATGCATCGCTTTGGGATCAGACCTTAAATTAGATTATCTAATGGCATCTTAATGGATAGCTGACCCCATTTCCTGCAGGATGGCTCAAGGCTGGGTCCAATTCAATTTTCTTTGAACCATGGTGCATGGATCCTTTACCACTGCAGCCTCATCCACATGTGAGCAACAAATTACATTTACATACATTACCCAGCAAATGTTTGGAGATATTGCATTTTTCAAAATATTAGCAGTAAATTAGCATTTTTAAAATTTATTTTTATTTTTTTGCTGTCTGCTGGCAATAACCTACTGACAATTAAACACACAACGGCTCATGTATCAAGTGTAGACTTGTACCAATGGCAAAATCACCCACTATAGTTAATGTGGGGGGGAAAATCCACTCTCATTTAGGAGATGAAGAGTTCTTTCAAAATTTCCTCCCAGATTCTTGTGTCCCTCTTGAAGGACTTTCATGTGGCTTCTAGCGCTGTTGGGATGTGTGTCTCTCACTTGTGTTCCCTCGGTTTTATTCAAGTCCTTCCAGAGCATCTTGACTGGGTTAAAATCAAGTGAATGGAGAATTGATTCTGTTACACAGCTCTGAGGTCTGTTACAAATCTGAGGTGTGTTGGGGGTGTGTTTTAGATAAGGTTGAAGATTGAGGGTGTGGTGGGTACCATTACTCACTTAAGCAGTCTGTTAAAACAGCTGTATAATCATCGCAGAATAACTATATACAGTCCAGGGACCCCTCAATACTTCGCGTTTCAATTCATGCGGCTTCAGTGCATCGCGTCTTTTTTTTTTTTTTTTTAATATACATCGAATTAAAAAATAAGGAAATTAAGGAAGAATAGGGGGAAAAGTTAAGGAAAATGCCAAAAAAAAAAAAACCAAGGCCAATTATTAAAAAAAAAAAAAAAAAACCAAACAAACAAAAACAAAAAACAACCCAAAACCTCCTATCAAAACGATTTACATTTTTATGTGAGGTCCGCATCTGGGTGTGCACATAAGTGCACATAAGTGTAAACACTGAGTGTTTTTTCTGCACATGTACATGTACGTATACGTCGGTCAGGGGGTTTCGATCCTACTTTACGAAATTCGATTGTCGCGGGGGATCAATCCCAATTAACTGCGGAAAGTGAGGGATCCCTGTATAAAAATTGATCTATATAACGTCATTTATCATATATAACCTCAAGAAATCTGGCATCTTGAATCATAACAGCTAAGTGTAAGTTGTCTTTATTAGTCTCCATAAATGAGAAAATCTGCTGAAACAGGCTCTGCAACCCCACTGACTACAGAGGAAGTCTGAGCATGATGCCTCTCTACCTGTCTGCATAATAAGTGCTGAGAGAAAGTGCTGAGCAAGACTTTGCTCTGCCACACAAAAGGGGGTAGGGGAGCGAGAGAGAGAGAGCGAGAGAGAGAGAGAGAGAGAGAGAGAGAGAGAGAGCAGAAGAAGATTAAGGCTGAGAGGCTGTGGAATGTTTTTTTTTTTTTTTTTTTTTAAAGAAGCAGCTCGACACAGATGTACTCAGAGAGACAGAGGTTTGTCTGTCATTTTCAAGGGCAAAATCCAGCTTTTCTACATTTACAGTAAGGCCTGGAATTTATAACCTACCCTGTATGGTAGGTCCTGCTCACTACAATCTCTCCTCTTGTCTGTTTCTATAGACCTATGGAGGGTAGAAATGATTTCTCGGTCTTGTAAGCATATCAACTGTAATTCAAAGTAACAATGTAATGTATATGACTGAATAAAAAAGGCCTGTGATCTCAGATGATGTTTATGAATATGGGATGATGACATGAAGATGAAAGAGACAGAAGAAGATTCATGATAGGCCAAGTCATAAAATATTTAAGAATTCCCACTACAGATATTAAAGAAACACCAATTGTTCTTTTTTATATCGACAATCCGTACAACTTCACAGCATGTGTAATGGAAAAAGCTGGCATCTCTATACAGGATGAAATCCACTGCAACACATGCTTGAAAAAAATGAATACAAGGATCCGTCGCTACTTCGCGCTTCAATTCATGCAGCTTTAGTGCATAGCATTTTTTTTTTTTAAATATTCATCCAATTAAAAATTAGGAAATTAAAGAAGAATAGGGGGAAAAGTTAAGGAACATGCCACAAAAAAAAGGCCAATTATGCAAAAAAAAAAAAAAAAAAACCCTAAACCAACACACAAAAAAATCCAACCCGAAACCTCCCATCAAAACCACTTACATTTTTGTGAGGTGCACATCTGAGTATTTATATTTTATTTACAACTCATGCATTATTTTTTTAATGTTTAATTATTATTATATGCATTTATACCATTGAATGTGTATTTATTATTATATACACATGTATGTATTTGTCACAGTAGAGATGGCTATTCAGTAGAATTGGCAATTCTGCTAGTAGAGATGCCAATCGCAATCTCCCCTAGGACAATTTCCAATTCTCCTAGGACAATTTTGTTCTTAAATGGGGCCTACGAACATTAAAACAGACCGCAGACAAGAAAACTGATGTTATATAATTCGAAACTGTACTTGCAACCTGCAAGCAAGATTTACATTAAAAAATGTGTAGTGTATAATTGTTTAATATTGAGTTCTTATATGGGTGCTGGGCGGCACGGTGGCACGTGGGTTAGCACGTCTGCCTCACAGTAAAGAAGGCCTGGGTTCGATTCCCAGCCTGGGCGTTTCTGTGTGGAGTTTGCATGTTCTCCTCGTGCTTGTGTGGGTTTCCACTGGGTGCTCTGGTTTCCTCCCACAATCCAAAGACATGCACAGGGGGTTAATTGGGCGTTCTAAACTTGCCCGTAGATTCGCATCGCCCAGAAGGCAATGGCAAACCACTGCACTAATCCTGCCAAGAAAACCTCCCTGAAGATGATAACCAGGGCGTTATCCTTCGTGGTGGGTCGCCAATGGTTGTCCTACGATTCAGGCACTAGATAGATAGATAGATAGATACAGGTGCTATGAACATTATAAAACCATGTGCTGAAAATTGCGATGTGTAAAATATGATGTTGTGCGGAAGAAAATAAAAGCTCTCTATTTTAACAAAATAACTGGTCTTGTCATTTATATTGTTCACTATGTTGAATATGATATGTTGAATAAAATTATTTTTACTTGGGATGCTTTTCATATTTAAGAGTCCCCTTTCATACAGATTTCAATTGCCATCTCTCCTAGGAGAATTGCAACTTCTCCGAGGTGAGATAGCAACAGAGATTGCATTTAGTTAGGATTTCAGTCTCCCCTAGGGGAGATGCCAATTGCAATCTCTACTAGTAGAATAGACAATTTTCCTAGTAGAGATTGCAATTGGCATCTCTACTCGGAGAATTGCCACATCTACTGAATTGCCATGTCTACTGTGACATATACGTCAGTCGGGGGGGGAATCCTACTTTGCAGATTTCAATTGTCGTGTGGGGATCTCATTCCCAATTAACCGCGGAAAGTGAGCGATCCCTGTATTCATATTACTGTCACTATAAAAAAATAATTTTTGTTTTATGCTTGACTGTACATTTTTCTTTGGCTGATAGCTGAGAGCTGATCAGAATACTTTAATGATCATTAATTGAGATCCACTTTATCAATACTTTATTTATCTTGTGCATTTTTACCTCGTGGCCAACGTGAGAAACATAACGTTAAAACATTGGCGAAACACAAATCAACACGTGTACAACTAATACCAGCATGCGCCCAATTTCTATTATTGACAATGAGAATTTGCCATGAAAACGTTTACCTGCAATATTGATAATAGAGTATCATTATGGTATTGCTTATAACCTATGAAGGGGGCACAGTGGTATAGTAGTTAGCATGTCTATCTCCCAGCAAGAAGGTCCTGGGTTTGAGTCCCGGGCTTCGGTGTTTCTCTGTGAAGTTTTCCTGTTCTCCCAGCGCTTGTGTGGATTTCTTCCGGGTAGTCCGGCTTCCTTCCACAATCGAAAAACATGCACATCATTCTAATTGGCTGTTCCAAGTTGCACCTTGGTGTGGATGTGACTGTGAATAGTTGTGTGTGTGTGCTGGCCCTGTGATGGCCTTTCAAGCTGTTCAGGGTGTACTCTGCCTCTGTCCACTGCCGGCTGGGATAGGTTCCAACCTATCCTACCCTTATAGGACTAAGCAGTCCATTATAACCTATGGTTATTTATTTTTAAATAACTCTCTATTATTATATTATATGTATCACCCTGTGTGCTGAGATGCTATAAAAGTGTATTATGTGAAATATGTGAAATAAAGAGGAGTGAGAAATATGATCCTGGAGTCTCCTGCTGTTTTTAAAGGATATGAATGACATCAGAATTTCACTAACAGCAACTTATTATTTTTTTTCTTTTCCGAAAGCAGGCTTGAGGGGTTGATGGTGAAGTTGAAGGGAAAGAAAAACCTGTTATACACAGACTGACATACTCGAGCTTTCAAAATGTTCAACGACTTTTGGTGTATTCCTGTGTGTTGGATTGGGCAAAGATACATCAGGATGTAATTTGAAGTTTCATTAAAGGTGTAAATACTCAGATCATCTCAGACATGCACTTCTTGGAAGTTCAAATTGGATTCTGTTCCCCCAGTACAGCTAACTGGGTTGTGAAAGGCCAGTCATGTCTCTCGCTGTCTATAATGAGAGGGATATAAAAGAACCATTGCTGACTTTCATCAAGAGTAGCTGCACATCCAGCATGTTTCTGCCCTGTGATGGCCTGGTGAGCTGTCCAGGATGTACCCCGCCCTTGCCCAGAGTCGACTGAGATGGGCACTAGCCTCCCCGCGACCCTAATTACGATTAAGGTAGGTAAAGTCTGTTGGGCTTTTTACACCCGAGCCATAGTGGCTCCTCAGGTCGATGCTGATCCTCGGGTTCCACGGCGTGAAGCGACTAGGAGTTCAACTCCTCCTGGATGGGACGCCTGTCCATCGCAGGTTACCTTCCCAGTATATTTTTACTGGTACCCATTTATACTGCTGGGTGAACAGAGGCACACATGTGGTTAAGATCTTGCCCAGGGGTCTTATAGCACAATGAGGGTCTCAGTGGGATTTGAACTCACAACCTCCCGATCATGAGCCCAGCACCCTAACCACTACACCACCGGCTCCATTATTAGGATTAAGCAGTTCAGAAAATTAATGAATGAATGGATTCTGTTCCCCACACCAAAGCACCAACACAACCATCATATAACAAAGCTGCTGAATAGTGCTTTCTCAAACCCAAACTACACACACACACACACACACACACACACACACACACACACACACACACACACACAAAGGAGAATGTCAAAAGCAATATTGAATATTTATTAAAGTCTTACTGCCCTACATGTAATATTCTATTCTATTATGCACGCAGGAAGCACTTTATTACGGATCTCTGTACGTCTGCCAATTATCAGCCAAACGTGTGGCAGCCGCTCAAAACATAAAATCATCATTCGTTAACCATCCGAAAGAGGATAAAATATGATCTCGGTGACTTGTCCATGGCATGGATATTGGTGCCAGTCGGGCTCATTTTCGAAACTGCTTACCACCTGTTACTTTTGCACACAGCAATCATCTCTGTGGCTGGAAACACCTGCTTTATTAAAGTCACTTAAATAATCACTCTTTACACACTGGTTGAGCAGAAAAGCATCTCAGAATGCAAAATACATCAAACCTTGGGACACACTAGAGACCCAGAGGACCACAACAAGCTCCCAAGAAAAGTAATCCAACACTAACATTTTCCAAAATGGGATATTTATAGATAAGACCCATCTGATTTTTGATTGGGTGGAACAGTGGCACAGTGATTAGCATGAAGGAGTATGCATGGTCTTCCAGTGGTTTCCTCCAACAGTCCAAAGACATGCATATTAAGCCAATTGGCCGTTCAAAATTCTGTGAGTGTATCTGTGAGTGTAACTGGTTGTGCGTGTGTTGCCTGGTGAGCTGTCCAGGGTGTACCCTGGCTTTTTCCACGTGTCAGCAGAGGTAGCGCATTCCTGCGATACTAATAGGTTTAAGGAGATGAATTAGAGATTGATGAGTAATTTGTGATATAAACAGTTAACTGACCAGCCGTTCATTCTTTCAGTTTCTAAACCGCATAATCCTAATTATGGTCATGCGGAGGCTGGTGCCCACCTCAGCCGACTTTGGGCGTAGGCGGGGTACACACTGAACAGCTCACCAGGACATTTCATGGCTAACACACACAACCATTCACACTCACTCTCACACCTAGGGGTGATTTGGAGCAGCCATGGAGCCTACTGTGCATGTTATTGGACTGTCGGAAGAAACCTGAAGTACTTTGGAGGAAACTCACGCAAACACGGGGAGAACATGCAAACTCCACACGAAAGCAGCCAAGCCTGGAAATGAACCTTCTTACTCTGAAGCAGGCGTGCTAACCACTGTGCCACCTTGCCGAGTTAACAGACCTGTGCGCGTGTGTGTGTATATATATATATATATATATATATATATAGGGATCCCTCGCTCGCTACTTCGCGCTTCAATTCATGTGGCTTTAGTGCATCGCATTTTTGTTTTTTTTAAATATTCATCGAAATAAAATCTAAGGAAATTAAGGAAGAATAGGGGAAAAGGAAAATGCCAAAACACAAAGCAAATTATGCACCAACAACAATAAAAAACCCTAACCAGGCACAAAACAAAAAACAACCCAAAATCTCCCATCAAAACTACTTACACTTTTGTGAGGGGCAGATCTGAGTGTGTGTATTTATATTTTATTTACATCTTACGCATTATTTTTGAATGTTTAATTTTTATTATAAGCATTTATAGCATTGAATACGTATTTATTGAGATTATATACACATATACATGTACGTATACGTCAGTCGGGTGGGGGTTGATCATACTTTGCGGATTTCAGTTATCGCGGGGGGATCTCGGCCCCAATTAACAGTGGAAAGTGAGGGATCCCTGTGTTTCCACATATATATATATATATATATATATATATATATATATATATATATATATATATATATATATATATCTGTGTGTGTGTGTGTGTGTGTGTGTGTGTGTGTGTCTAAAATTATGCATTCATTAATTTTCTAAGCTATTTAATCCTAATTAGGGCTGCGGGGAGGCTAGTGCCCATCTCAGTCAACTCTTGGCGGAGGTAGGATAGGCCCTGGACAGCTCTCCAGGACGTTGCAGGGCCAACACTCACACAACCATTCACATACACATACACACTCTCCCTCTCTCACTCTCACACACACACACACACGCACGCACACACGCACGCACGCACACACACACACACACACACACACACACACACACACACACACACACACACACACACACACACACACACACACACGTAGTGATGATTTTGGAACAGTCAATTTGCCTAATGTGCATGCCTTTGGACCCAGACCTTTTTTTAATGCTAACATATGCTCTCTCTCTCTCTCTCTCTCTCTCTCTCTCTCTCTCTCTCTCTCTCTCTCTCAGTCAAAAAAAATAAAAATAAAAATAAATAAATAAATAACTATACTGTATGTATATACACACACACACACACACACACACACACACACACACACACACGCGCGCGCACACACATAATGTTACTGGTATATAATTGGACGTCTGGATAACTGCATGAAGGAGCAGGTGTACAGTCGTTCCTAATAAAGTGCATTCCCTGTAGCCATGCATCTTTATTGAAGACCTTTATTGAAAACTTAAATCAGAAGTGTGAAAATTAGAAAGAGTATATTTGCAAAAAATAATGCATGGTTGCGATAAACAGCAAACAAAACAAGAAGACAGGAGAAACTTGATGGAGAGGTGGGTTGAAAATAAAGGAAACGTTTACCTTTGCCAAGAAATCCCCAAAGCCTCCTCTGAGCCATATGACCTGATGTTTTGATTCACGGGCCAGTCACAAATCCTCAGCTGTCAATCAAACACCTCTCAGTCAGACAACGGGGCCAGCACAACGGTACTAACACACACACACATTTAGCATGCAACAAGGCCAGGAGCAGTCTGTGCCAAATCTACACACACATATGATGAACTTGCTCTTGTTTTGCAAAATGATTACGTTCTACGTTCTATTCCATTGTATGAGTTTTCTAACATCTGACCGTCTAATTTATAATATCCTCATTAGTTATAGTAAATTATAATATTCTGCTCAGTTCCTGGACCACAGGTTAGAATGTAATTAGGCTCTGGGTTTTTTTTTTTTTTTTTTTTTTTTTTTTTTTTAATTACTTTGATTCAAGCATATTTAATCAGGGACCTGAAATAAATGAATGTGCCTAGAAAAATGTAAAGTGTACAAACAGCAAATGTTATATGTATCATGCAACATTAATGGGGCAACCATTAACTTTCCTGGAAGCAAAAGAAGAGGTTAGTTTACAAAACTAAGGGCTGGGTTACATGGATATCATTCATCTGTGCCAAAATGCTTCTGCACGGGAACAGGGACGTGCGTTCCATCTGCTGCATGCACTTCGTCATATAAGCTGCTGTTAGACATGTTCAAGCAGATGGGTTGACTGAAGTATGGTCATGCTGTGCGGTGTCAAATATGCTACATTTTCCGACCTTTAAGTCTTAAAACTATGAATGCGGACGGAGGAGAAAAGAACATACTGAACATACCGTTCATATCCTCGTAGACACTCATGCATACAGTACACGGGCTGACAATGTACGGATGAAATTGCAACAAGCGCTAATGTGTAAACTAATACACCAACAAAATGTAGAGAGCTCGGCGCAACGAGACAACAAAGGCAGCCCTTGTCACTTCACCAATCTATCCATTTTCCTAATGTGTTTTGGAATATATTGTGATCCTTTTTGCCCACCTGCGGTACTGTGGGATATCAGATGCACAGGCTCTTTACAAGGCTTTAATCAGGTCCGTTCGCTCTCTGAATATTCAGTGGCACTTATTCTCAGTCAATAACGCTAACCCTTTTCTGGAACAGCACCTGTACCGGTCCCAACATAAATCCATTTCCACTGCAATAAATCTAGGAAGGCAAATCATTGATTTTCTATATTTATTGCACAGATGCTTTAGCACTGACCCACAGAGACTCGGCAGGATAAAATATCCATTTCCCAGAGTGCAAGCCACATGAATTAACAGATTGAGCACAAGCATTAAAGCAGAACAGGAAATTATTGGAATTGTACTACTCATACAAAAGCACAGTTATAGTAAGTGTCAGTATGAATGATAAATACAATTTACAATGAAGCGGTAGTGGGAAATATATATATATATATATATATATATATATATATATATATATATATATATATATATATATATATATATAATCTCCAAGAAATGCTGGAAGTTTCCATAGAAAAGGGTGTGGAGTACAGTGAGGCTGTTTATTTGCATGTAAAATGGAATTACATGCATGCAGTTCAGCTCGGAATAGAACACACTGTATGATGGGATATAGGAAGTGCCCCCCCTCCCCCCCCACCCCTTTTTTTTTTTCTTTTTCAGAACTCAAGTGACTTGGTTTCACACTGTTAGTCTGCGGATATCCACCTCCATCAGTGCAGCTGCCAAATTTACTTCCCCACACAAGGCTTTTTTTTTTTTGTGTGTGTGTGTGTGTGTGTGTGTGTGTGTGTGTGTGTGTGTGTGTGTGTGTGTGTGTGTGTGTGTGTGTAAAGCCAGAAAACAATAGCTTTGGGCGAAGTCGAGGTCAGCTATCAGACAGTTACAGTGGCAGGCATTTCTTTGTCCTGTTTTGGTAGAACCCCCCCCCCCACACACACACACACACACACACACACACACACCTCCAGACACACATATTAAGAAAACATACACAATATGTGCTGAAAAGGAACTGCGAATACAGTAATTAGCGTGGACGCATAAACTGCAGTTCAAGGACGTCCGTCCTGGAAAAGAGTTCACGTGAGGACTTTTCTCTAGGATTTTAAACTCATCAGCTAAGTAAAATAAATCTAAATAAATTTACTCATAAAATAAATCTAAAATAAATTTACTCATCAGCTAAGTAAAATAAATGGGGGGGGACAAAAAAAAATACAGGGGGCTGGCGACTGTGACCGCAATATATCTAAAGGGCAATGCACGATGTACACTGGCAATGCTGTCGCCAATGTTTCCACTGGACACCTGAAATAATCAAAAAAAATGATTTTTCCAAAGGTTTATTCTCATTCAGAGTTGGGCACTACCAAGGAATTTTGCCCATTGAAACACATAGCATGTTTACACCAGAAAGAAACCACATACCGGATTGGTCAAGGCCCGGGAAAAAAAAAAACGACCGCGTCCTCCATTGTTACAAAGTATGCAGCTGACAGAGGAAATTGGAAACGTCTGGTGGAAGACAGCAAAGCGCACCTTTGGCGAAACAGCTATGGACCTTGATGATGATGATGATGATGATGATGATGATGATGATTATGATGATGGTGATGATGATGATGATGATGATGATGATGATGATGATGATTCTCAGGCACTCTCTCATTTGCCACACTGCTTACTCCTATTAGGGCCATTGGAGGCTGGAGTCTATCTCAGCTGACACTGCCTACACCCTGAACGGCTCTCAGGACCAACACACACACACCGCTATTCCCACTCACACTCACATCTAGGGGTAGTTTGGAACCACCAATCAACTTAATGTGTATGTCTTTGGACTGAGAACAGAAACTGGCATATCCCAAGGAAACTCACATAAACATGGAGAGGACCTCCACACAGAAACGCCCAAGCCTGGGACTTGAACCCAGGACATCCTTGTTGTGTGGCAGATATGCCATCCATGGTTTATTCTTACAGAATTTAATTATACGTCCACAAACGTACTCACACCGAATTGACACCGAAGCTTATCTTACTCACAAAGATGCGGCTTGATCAAATATCACCTGATATGTGAGTGTCAAGTAAATAACAACAGCTCGGCCTAAACATGCAGATTCGGGTCATCAATTAGGGGCTGGTAAGCTTCTCATGAATGCTTCTGGAGCTTTAGGTGCCATCTGTCAACAGCAGCGCCAGATCATAGAGGTGCAGCTCAGCCAAGTTAGCACTAATGAACAGCCATGTATGGGGACTGGATAAGCATGCTAACATTACATGAAGCCAAACAATTTTGATCAGCGATCAGTCCCAGAAGTGAGACTGTGACTTTCTCCTGGGATTGAAAAAGATAGTTAGATGCCCTCTGGGAGAACGGATAATGAAATCTTTTCCTTGCTGATGTTTTGATAAGCACTTTACACACGGGTTTCAGTTAAGAGCAGGTGTTTGGGTTTCTCGAAGTGTGTGTGTGTGTGTGTGTGTGTGTGTGTGTGTGTGTGTGTGTGTGTGTGTGTGTGTGTGTGTGTGTGTGTGTGTGTGTGTGTATGTGCTGCTTACATATGTGTACCTGTTATTTTCCCCAAGTGTACATGGGTCAGAACAAGTTCCAAATGGGCCGAATGAAACAACAATGCTATTGTAACCCTCACACACTATGACTTGCATCTGCCTGTATATATGTCCATGTTTTCCCTCAACCCATCTTCTCTTAATACATAAAGTACTTTATTGTTTACACATACGCAAATCCATGGCTGAATCCCAATTACATTGAGGTCGTTCTCTGTAATATCTGGACGAGCAGCTATATCAGTTTATTACAGTACAAAAGTTATCCATGACCTAGAGCGAGTCCTAAAACAAGCCTGAGATATCGTGATACATGGACTAACTGACCTAATGCTGTTTTAACTGTTTTTGATAGAATGGAATGCAATGACTATATAGGATATCAATATAACTATTTTCTACATGTTTCAAACTTTAATAATATAAAGACTGAGCCATGTTGATACTTGAAATTTAGGCAGTCATATACCCTAAATTATACCCCAGTACATATGCCTCCGTCATATACCCCAAATTATACCACAATGCATATGCCCCAGTCATATACCCCAAATTATACCCCAGTACATATACCCCAGTCATATATCCCAAATTATACCACAATACATATACCCCAGTCATATACCCCAAATTATACACCAGTACATATACCCCAGTCATATACCCCAAATTATACCACAATACATATACCCCAGTCATATACCCCAAATTATACCCTGGTACATATACCCCAAATTATACCCCAGTACACATACCTAAGTCATATACCCCAAATTATACCCCAGTACATATACCCCAGTCATATACCCCAAATTATACCACAATACATATACCCCAGTCATATATTCCAAATTATACCCTGGTACATATACCCCAAATTATACCCCAGTACATATACCCCAGTCATATACCCCAAATTATACCCCAGTACATATGCCTCCGTCATATACCGCAAATTATACCACAATACATATACCCCAGTCATATACCCCAAATTATACCCCAGTACATATGCCTCCGTCATATACCGCAAATTATACCACAATACATATACCCCAGTCATATACCCCAAATTATACCCTGGTACATATACCCCAAATTATACCACAGTACATATATCCCAGTCATATACCCCAATTTATAACCCAGTACATATGCCTCCGTCTTATATCCCAAATTATACCACAATACATATACCCCAGTCATATACCCCAAATTATACCCCAGTACATATACCCCAGTCATATACCCCAAATTATACCACAATACATATACCCCAGTCATATATTCCAAATTATACCCTGGTACATATACCCCAAATTATACCCCAGTACATATACCCCAGTCATATACCCCAAATTATACCCCAGTACATATGCCTCCGTCATATACCGCAAATTATACCACAATACATATACCCCAGTCATATACCCCAAATTATACCCTGGTACATATACCCCAAATTATACCACAGTACATATATCCCAGTCATATACCCCAATTTATAACCCAGTACATATGCCTCCGTCTTATATCCCAAATTATACCACAATACATATACCCCAGTCATATACCCCAAATTATACACCAGTACATATACCCCAGTCATATACCCCAAATTATACCACAATACATATACCCCAGTCATATACTCCAAATTATACCCTGGTACATATACCCCAAATTATACCCCAGTACATATACCTAAGTCATATACCCCAAATTATACCGCAGTACATATACCCCAGTCATATACCCCAAATTATACCACAATACATATACCCCAGTCATATATTCCAAATTATACCCTGGTACATATACCCCAAATTATACCCCAGTACATACACCCCAGTCATATACCCCAAATTATACCCCAGTACATATGCCTCCGTCATATACCACAAATTATACCACAATACATATACCCCAGTCATATACCCCAAATTATACCCCAGTACATATGCCTCCGTCTTATATCCCAAATTATACCACAATACATATACCCCAGTCATATACTCCAAATTATACCCTGGTACATATACCCCAGTCATATACCACAAATTATGCAGCAGATCCATGAATTTGATGGGACAAGCTGAATTTCAAGTTCTGATACTTGGTACAAACGTACTGATACATTTTGCAGTTTGTGTTAGCATTAATCAAATTGGCAGCATTAAAAAATTAAACTCGAGCAGCGTTTTTAAATTGAAAATGTTACTACATTTCTTGTGTAACTGCCAGTGAGACCAGCCATTGCAAAGCAATGTGCACCCCAGCATTGGTTCCTGGTATGAGTTGATGGAGCAACAAGATATATATATATATATATATATATATATATATATATATATATATATATATATATATATATATATATATATATATATATATATATGTACATATTTTTTTATATATTTGTGTGTGTGTGTGTGTAGATAGATAGATAGAGAGATAGATAGATAGATAGATAGATAGATAGATAGAAGTGTTTTGATAGTAAGTTTGTAGTGAATTCTTGGTTAAGAGTTCAGTAAAATGGCTTGCCATCAGTTAATAAATTATAACCACAAATTTTTTAGTTTTAAAATGATTTTTTTTTAACAAAGAGCTTTTAATAAATAGTTTTATTCCAGAACTATTGCTTTGTTTGTATAATGAAAAAGTGACTACATTATTTAGTAAAATTAACATAATTTGCTATGTGGCATGAATTAAAAATGCACTTTTTCATGACACTTGTAGATTTTGCCTCACTGTCCAATAGGTAAAGCTCGTGTACATGTACAGCAGCAGGAGGCTAAAATATCTTCAGTGGTAATGTGTCATACCCTCCTACCATATGAAGTCCTTGTATACACAGATAATTATTGTAAATGATGTCTGCTCAAACAGTTGGCACGTCAGCACCAGGAAAGATTATCTCAAATGTTCCCCGTAAGATGTATCTATTCTTTTTTCTTTTTTTTTATGGATAAGAATCCAAATAGTAATACTGTACCTCCATCTGAATTCTATTTAATGGCTAATTGTGGGTTAACAAGTCAAGAGTACAGAGATAGATAGAGAGAAAAAACTGTGTGAGGAACGTGAGACATGGGAAAGACGTACTAAAAGCAAGTGAGAGAAAGAGAGAGATAAAAAAAGACAAAGGACAAAGAATAGAAAGAAAGCATAAACAGGAGCAGCGGCGTGAGAGATAAAGAGAAAACAGAGAGGAACGAGCATCAGCACAGTGAGTGGGCCCTGCCGAGCGTCTGGAGTCTAGACACTCATTCTCAGGTTGCAGACAGGGCTACAGGGAGTGCCAAACCCCACGGCATGCTGGGAAGGACCGGCTGTATGGCTGTAAGGTGACTCTCCGGTGACGACTGTAATGTATACGGGCCCCTGTGTTACACCACACGGCCAACAAAGGCCTGGGAGGGGAATGCAGGTGTCAATACAATTCATTATAACCTATGATAAATCACCTCACATAAAGACGAAAGTATACCGGAGATGATATTTACCCTGATAGGTGCCTTAAAAGCCACAGGTTCGACATGGCTCAGACCTGCGCCATACAAATCACTATACAGCAGCACATAAAAGCTGCAGTTTACTTACGAACAATGAGCGGCTGATATATCACCTTGCCTGTTTGTGGCACTTTTCCTTATTCGGTATATTGTGGTTGGAACAAAAGATATTAAGTGTGTCGCTGAAGCGGTTAAACATGTAAACACTAGCACAAGCAGTGCACATGAGAACCTGGTGCTCGAGCATGACACATTCTTCCAACCAAAGAATACTTCATAGCTCAATTACTTCTCTCACTATGGGTCTGTCTCGGTGGTTTCATCGAACCATCTATCTTCTCGCCATAAAAGTGTGACCTCCATTGCAACTTTCCTTTCATCCACATGTAATTATCTATAATGGTCCAAACATTGGCAGAATTAAAACATGTTAACACTTAAGATAATTGCGGCATGACAAGAGGAGAAAGGTTGCATGGGCTGCACCAGTATATATATATATATATATATATATATATATATATATATATATATATATATATATATATATATATATATATATATATATATATATATATATATATATATATATATATATATATATATATATATATATATATATATATATATATATATATATATATATATATATATATATACATATACACGTATAGGTATATGTATAAGAAAACTACTATCAACGTGCAGAACTTTCTTCATCTTTTAAAATGCTCAGATTTTTACAGTGCATCTGTGGTGGGGTGCAGCACATGTCTCAGTCTCGGTCCAGCACTGCCAAACCAGAGAGCAATAAAAGCAAAGGCTTGCCATTACTCTAACTCAGGAGCAAGGCAGGAGAAAACCACTAATTATTATGAAGCCGCATGCAGATGAATTCAATTACAGGAGGGTGGAAAACTCAAGCCTCAAACTGGGCCTTTCCCACTGAACAGAATTCTCTCTCTCTCTCTCTCTCTCTCTCGCTCTCTCTCTCTCTCGCTCTCTCTCTCTCTCTCTCTCTCTCGCTCGCTCTCTCTCACACACACACACACACACACACACACACACACAGTTTCCACTTTTATAACCGTATCCTACTATTTTGCTCAATATTAAACTGCATAAAACGCATTAAATACACTGCTGTCCTGTTAAATGGTTAAAGGGGAACAAAGGAAAACATATCGAATTAACATATTAAATTAATAAGAAAAACAAGTTATTGTAAATAAATGCACTAACGAAGAAAAATAAACCCAAACAAACATCCATAACCTGAAAAACCATTCATGTTAAGTTAGAGCATCAGCATTTCTATACAATACAGTATTCCAACAGTATGGTGAAAATGATTCTGAATCAAAGAGATGCAACACGATGTTGTATTATATCCATCGACAACTTCCTACCAATTAAATCAATCTGACTTCGCATTGAAGTGAAAAGATGCACCTGAAATGTGTCTTTGATTAGAAGATAACCAGGAGCCAATTAGCAGTAAGGAGGGAAACCAAATCGTACATCCGGAAGCTAGGGACAAATTATTGCTTCGAGTTGAGTGGACCTGTGTATGAGATCTGAAGACGTGACACAGAAAAGTCATGTCCTGCAAAATGTGCATCAGTGAGAACTCATTCAGGCTAAAGTCGGAGAAAAGCTTCAGGAACTTTCCATCAAATAATCCTTTGAAATAAGGCTGCTAAAATATATAGGCAGTTTGATGTGTGTATTAATATATATATATATATATATATATATATATATATATATATATATATATATATAAGTGAGGGATCCCTCACTTTCTGCGGTTATTTGGGACCGAGATTCCCCTGCGATAACTGAAATTCACGAAGTAGGATCACCCCCCCAACCCCCCGACTGACGTATACATACATGTATATGTGTATATAATATCAATAAATACATATTCAATCCTATAAATGCTTATAATGATAATTAAACATTAAAAAATAATGCATAAGATGTAAATAAAATATAAATACACACACACATAAAGACACACGCGTGCAGATGCGCATCTCACAAAAATGTAGTTTTGATGGAAGATTTTGGGTTGTTTTTTGTTTCTTTAGGTTTTTTCTTTTTTTTTTTCTTTTTTTTTTTTTTTGCATAATTGGACTTGTTTTTGTGGCATTGTCCTTAACCTTTTCCTCTTTTCTTCCTTAATTTCTTTTTTTTTTTATTTCGGTAAATATTTAAAAAAACGCAATGCACCGAAGCCACATAAATTGAAGCGGGAAGTAGCGAGGGATCCCTGTATATATTGTATATATATATATATATATATATATATATATATATATATATATATATACACACACACACAGGTCCTTCTCAAAAAATTAGCATATTGTGATAAAGTTCATTATTTTCTGTAATGTACTGATAAACTTTAAACTTTCATTTATTTTAGATTCATTACACACAACTGAAGTAGTTCAAGCCTTTTATTGTTTTAATATTGATAATTTTGGCATCATGTAAAGAAAAACCAAAAATCCCTATCTCAAAAAATTAGCATATTTCATCCGACCAAAAAAAAAGTGTTTTTAATACAAAAAAGTCAACCTTCAAATAATTATGTTCAGTTATGCACTCAATACTTGGTCGGGAATCCTTTTGCAGAAATGACTGCTTCAATGCGGCGTGGCATGGAGGCAATCAGCCTGTGGCACTGCTGAGGTGTTACGGAGGCCCAGGATGCTTCGATAGCGGCCTTAAGCTCATCCACAGTGTTGGGTCTGGTGTCTCTCAACTTTCTCTTCACAATATCCCACAGATTCTCTATGAGCTTCAGGTCAGGAGAGTTGGCAGGCCAATTGAGCACAGTAATACCATGGTCAGTAAACCATTTAGCAGTGGTTTTGGCACTGTGAGCAGGTGCCAGGTCGTGCTGAAAAATGAAATCTTCATCTCCATAAAGCTTTTCAGCAGATGGAAGCATGAAGTGCTCCAAAATCTCCTGATAGCGAGCTGCATTGACCCCGCCCTTGATAAAACACAGTGGACCAACACCAGCAGCTGACATGGCACCCCAGACCATCACTGACTGTGGGTACTTGACACTGGACTTCAGGCATTTTGGCATTTCCTTGTCCCCAGTCTTCCTCCAGACTCTGGAACCTTGATTTCCGAATGACATGCAAAATTTGCTTTCATCTGAAAAAAAGTACTTTGGACCACTGAGCAACAGTCCAGTGCTGCTTCTCTGTAGCCCAGGTCAGCCGCTTCTGCCGCTGTTTCTGGTTCAAAAGTGGCTTGACCTGGGGAATGTGGCACCTGTAGCCCAGTCCACTGCTTCCACAGGTCCCCCAAGGTCTGGAATCGGCCCTTCTCCACAATCTTCCTCAAGGTCCGGTCACCTCTTCTGGTTGTGCAGCGCTTTCTGCCACACTTTTTCCTTCCCACAGACGTCCCACTGCGGTGGCTTGATACAGCACTCTGGGAACAGCCTATTCGCTCAGAGATTTCTTTCTGTGTCTTACCCTCTTGCTTGAGGGAGTCAATGATGGCCTTCTGGACAGCAGTCAGGTCGGCAGTCTTACCCATGATTGCGGTTTTGAGTAATGAACCAGGCTGGGAGTTTTTAAAAGCCTCAGGAATCTTTTGCAGGTGTTTAGAGTTAATTGGTTGATTCAGATGATTAGGTTAATAACTCGTTTAGACTACCTGAACATGATATGCTAATTTTTTGAGATAGGAATTTTGGGTTTTCATGAGCTGTATACCAAAATTATCAGAATTAAAACAATAAAAGACCTGAAATATTTCAGTTGGTGTGCAATGAATCTAAAATATATGAAAGTCAAATTTTTATCAGTACATTACAGAAAATAATGAACTTTATCACAATATGCTAATTCTTTGAGAAGGACCTGAATTTTTATATTTATCAGGGACTTTTATTTTCCGAAGCACACATGTGAAAGGTGTCGTATCTTTTGTCAGTTAAATCGGGGCTTTTAACAACAACAAAAAAATTGAATATTTTCTTTTCTGCCATTGATGTTGTATTTCACTTCAGCAGTTAACTGATACCATACGTAACTACTAAGTTCAACACTGTGCAAGTTGTACTTCAACTATAAATATCAATGCCCTAATGTGCTTAACTTACTGTTAAAGCTAATCAAAAATTGTTCTTTTTATTATTGATATTATTTTTACTGTCATTGCCATTATCATTTGTCTTTATAACATTCATTCATTCATTTACAATACTGTTTAATTCCAATTAGGGTTGTGGCGAGGCTGGCGAGCAACTCAGCTGATTCTGCGTGAAGGTGGTGTACCCCTGGACAGCTCGCCATGCCTTTGCAATGCTACACAGACACACAACTATACACACTGAGACACACAGGCAATTTCATACAGACAAATAGCATATTGTGCATGTTTTTGGACCATATGAAGAGACCGGGGTACCCAGAGGACCTGACATATAGAACATATACAGTAAACTATACACAGAAAGCCCCCGGCCTGTGAATCAAACCCTGGTCTTCTTGCTGTGAGGCGTACATGCCAACTACTGTGCAACTCCGCTGCCCTCATAATTATTATTATTGTTGTTATTATTATTATTATTATTATTATTATTATTATTATTATTATTGTTATTATTATTATTATTATTATTATTATTATTATTATTGTTATTATTATTATTATTATTATTATTATTATTATTATTATTATTATTATTATTATTGTTGTTGTTGTTGTTATATTATTA
>CM045745.1:10490281-10495281 GCA_024760905.1 Plotosus lineatus | reverse complement strand
ACTTTCCACACCTACTCCAGTTTCAAAAACCATAAAACATTGCTATCAAAATTAATTTACACTCAGGAGGAAAGAAGGTAACTGTCAAATCCCAACTGTGTCACACTAAAAGTGAGGGCGTATAAATTTCCCTTAAGAAAATGTTTGGACAAATCGACTTTTTTCGAAGATTTGGAGAACATAATTAAGATTGACTGAGGCTGACTGGGTTGCTTGACAGAGGCAACATAAAAACATAAAAAGTGGTTTCAGATGAGATTCAGCATCTGTCAGTCAGTCATCAGTGAAGTGGTTCTCAGTGCAGTAGGCGGGACTGGCCAGAGCTTCGGTGTAGCACTGTCTGAACAAACCAGTGCAGCTAAAATAATCGAAAAATAATAACTAATTTTTATGGTAATTATTTTTAACTTTTGAACTCCCGGCAGGCCTCTACAGTAACAGGAACAATCCTTTCACTCGAACCTCCCATTTTTCTATTATGAGTTCAACAGCTGTAGTCAGAGAAGACACCCAAGAAACAACCAAAAAAAGTTCAAGTCCAATTCAAGACTCAGTCCAAAGAGGTCCAAGTCTAATTCTAGAATCAGTCCAAAGAGGTCCAAGCCTAATTCAAGACTTAGACCAAAGAGGTCCAAGTCTAATTCAATATTTAGTTCAGTGAAGTCCAAATCTAATTCAAGACTCAGTCCAACAAGGTCCAAGCCTAATTCAAGACTTAGTCCAGAGAGGTCTGAGTCTAATTCAAGATCTAGTTCAGAGAAGTCCAAATCTAATTCAGGACTCAGTCCAAAGAGGTCCAAGTCTAATGGAAGACTCAGTCCAAAGACGTTCAAGTCTAATTCAAGACCCAGTCCAAAGAGGTCCAAGTCTAATTCAGGACTTAATTCAGAGAGGTCCAAGTCTAATTCAAGACTCAGTCCAACGAGGTCCAAGTCTAATTCAAGACTCAGCCCAAAGAGGTCCAAGTCCAATTCAAGACTCAGTCTAAAGAGGTCCAAGTCTAATCAATACTTAGTTCAAAGAGGTCCAAGTCCAATTCATGACTCAGTCCAAAGAGGTCCAAGTCCAATTCAAGACTTAGTCCAAAGCGGTCCAAGTCTAATTCAAGATTTACTTCAGAAAGGTCCAAGTCTAATTCAGGAGTCAGTCCAAAGAGGTCCAAGTCCAATTCAAGACTCAGTCCAAAGAGGTCCAAGTCCAATTCAAGTCTTAGTCCAAAGAGGTACAAGTCTAATTCAAGATTTAGTTCAGAGAGGTCCAAGTTTAGTTAAAGACTCAGTCCAGAGGTCCAAGTATAATTGAAGACTCAGTCCAAAGAAGTCCAAGTCCAATTCAAGACTCAGCCCAAACACTGATTTTCTTGGGATTTCTTTCATAATAAAACATTATGTTACCACAAAAATGTGTCAGTCTACTTTGTATAACCCCTGGGACGACCAGCAGGTGCCACTGAATGTTACCTTTTAAGTATCTGCAGCATGTTTTTGAAAATTGTAATCCTTAACATCTCAAAAGGATTATTTTGTGACTTCTTGCACCCAGATCTTCAATTCAAGACTTGGTCCAAAGATGTTCAAGTCTAATTGAAGACCCAGTCCAAAGAGGTTCAAGCCCAAGTCAAGACCAAGTCTAAATGGATTTAGACAAGGCTGAGACAGGAAAAAACAAAGCTGTACAAAAATCTGTACAAAATTGCCTAATCACCAATTTAACCTCGCGACGTTAACAGGATCAAATGGTTTGAGCAGTGAGAGTGTAGAACAGTTTATCATTCATTTTCTCTGACCAGTTCATCCTAATTGGGCTCACGGGGAGGCTGACGCCCATCTCAGCTGACTCCGGGCAAGGGCAGAGTACACCTTGGACGGCTCGCCGGGCCATCACAGGGCACAAACATACTGACGGCTTTGCAGCTACTCTTGTTGAAAGTCAGCAGTGGTTCTTTTACATGAACCTCACACCATAGACAGTGTGAGACATGGCCGGCCTTTGATAACCGAGTTAGCTGCACTGTGGGGACACTGCCAACCCATTGAGAGTGGGGCCTGAACCCCCAACTTTAGGATCAGTGATCCAGTAGAACAGTTAAAAAGAAAAAATAAATGTAATTTTTTTTGGACCCAGTCGAGAGCAGCCAAAATATCTGACAAGACAAATATCTAAGACTGAGTCAAGTCCAAGTTCAAGTACCAACAAGTCAAAGACAATAAAAAAAGACAGGAATTATTGCGAATGTTACAATAACCACAAACTGAGTAGCATTTCAGTATTGGGTAAGAAATGTTTGACAAGTTTTGAGTCACTTAACTACATACTGATTGTCATTTTACAACTAATACGCTAAAGCTCAGCTATAGCGAGTAAAGGTACTACATTACTAATTTCCCAGGGTAAAGCTGCAAAGCCCGAGGTTTTTATGCAAATTACACCAGCGATGTTTACACTTTGAAGGTTTATAGACTGGCTTCTGCGTATGCCCCCCTCCCCTAGACTTTCCCCACTCTTCATTTAATCCCAGTAAATACCGGTACTGTGGTATTCCCATTCCTGAGGTCACCACTCTGCCTGGAAGTCTGCTGCAGAGCTGAGTGAGATTAGCCTACTGATCAAACCGCTAATGATTTTAGCTAAACTGGGTCAATTACAGTCCCAAAAATAATGTGCCTTGTTAATTAAACTCGAAACTCGACTCAGTGGGAGTGATAGCAGAGAGGTGGGATACACAGAAAGAGAAAAACAGGACCCGGATGAAAGAGAAGGTTGAATGAAAAAGGGCAGAAAGAGATAGAAGAACTTGATAAATCCTGAGCAAAGTTTTGACAGTTGAATAATGACTAGATTGTTTCATTTTAAAAAGTAGCTGGAAGAAACAAACCGGCCTGAACTCGTAAGTGTATCACACACACACACACACACACACACACACACACACACACACACACACACACACACACACACACACACGCACACACGCTACTCCGTGACTGAAAATAGGGGGCTTACGCAATTTCGGCTTCTGTGCACTAAACATGTTAATGCGTGCCATTCTGTTGGATGTGGTTACGTTTCTGTGGGGATGTGCATAAGGAAAGAAGATATTCTTCTGTACACCGACACACATCCATTGATCGAAGCCTTTCGTGTAATAGCGTGTTGGTTGTGTGTGTGTGTGTGTGTGTGTGTGTGTGTGTTGGCAGGTGATTCTCACCTGGCTGCTCTGAGGGCTGGACGGATCATAAGGCTGAACGTAGTTCTTGAGTGAATCAGTTGGGTTGAGGTGCGGAGGGTAACGGATGGTAGGATGGGAGAAGTACGGTGATGGAGCTGGAGGAAGGATGGCGGGAGCTGAAAACTGCAGTGGAGAGTGAGGGGGAGGACTTCTCGTGGAGATTACTGCAAACACACAACACGCACAACACACACAACACACACACACCTCATACGTGTCAGTCATTGTTACTATACTGACTGAGTTCGGTGTAGAAATGAGATCACTAAAAAGAGATCACATCTGATCAAGCTTTTATTACACACACAATGGAGTTGAATACACTGGTACCTCAATTTATGAAATTAATCCGTTCCGGAAGTGGTTTTGAAACCTGTATTTTTCATAAGTTGAATCATATTTTACATGTAAACCATGTGATTCGCTCCAAGGCTCCCAATACAACCCCCTAAACCCTTTAAAAATTATAAAAGTATACCTTTTAAGGCCTCCTTCTGCTTCAATATCGTATCGATGGTAGACGGGTTTGGTCATATTCCTTTGCGATATCACTCAACCGCATGCCGCGAGCCCAATTCTTCTTATCACTCGCACCGGGAATCACACGGTGTGTTTGTGTGTGAGTGTGTGTGTGTGTGTGTGTGTGTGTGTGTGTGTGTGTGTGTGTGTGTGTGTGTGTGTGTGTGTGTGCATGTGTTGACCATGTCTTCTTAGCAGAGTTATAATCTTACAAATGTTTATACAAGGTTAAAAGCCTGAGCCAAAATACTAAAGTTGCAATGAGCACACTCGAAAAACTCACGAAACAACAGTAACTCTGTCCTTTACACGAAAAGCTTTATTTATGGAGATGAAGCTCCATAATAGCCAATGAGAGGGAGCTGCGTCATCCCTCCTAGCCAATGGGAGGCCACCGGGGCAAGATGTTGGGAGACAGCCAATGGGAGGCCAGCGAGGCGGGATGTTGGTAGATCAACACGGGAGAGCATGTTGCGAGAGCAACTCTTACATTGTTTGAATTTTTGAGATGGCGCTTTCGTAACGTGGGTTTGTTTCGTATCCAGAGACAAAAATTTTAGGAAAATGTTTTTCGTAAACTGGATTTTTCGTTTTCTGGGGCTTTCGTAAGTTGAGGTTCCACTGTATTTCAAACTGGGGACTGCTGAAAGAAAATTAATTGTTTCATTGGACTATTCGTATGAACATGCAACCACAGTTTTTAATTTTAGTTTTTACAGTTTTTAGTTTTTACACACAGGGCTAATCACCATCACATGTTGTCATACATTTAACTCGTGGTATTAAATTAATTTGCAGGATTGTCTGTTATGTGATATGTCTAATGCTCTCAATTAAAATTAACACGCTAGCTTTAGTTAAGCGACTGTATTTTGAATGTTCTTAATATAGCACGGATGAGTATATGATATGATGTGCTAAGTACTGTACAGACTCACCGCTGTGTCCCACGCTAGTCAGGCTTGGGTGATGATGCTGGGGAAATGTAGTTAGACGGGGAGAGGAGTCTTGTGGAGAGGTGGGGCTAAACAGCGGCTTCTCCGCCTTCTTCATAGTAGGAGAGGATATCTCAGCTACAAGAGAGACATACACGATTAGAAAAAGTACATTCAATCCATATAAGATGCAGGATTACACACACACACACACACACACACACACACACACACACACACACACACAAACGCACATTGTATATATACATATATACCGGTGTCATATATAGGTCGCTTTGATGACAGTGTTTAGCACA
>CM045745.1:10475281-10482781 GCA_024760905.1 Plotosus lineatus | reverse complement strand
CAAAATGTTACAAAGCTGGCAGGACAGAATTATATCAAGTCATCGTAAGCTACAGCATTAAGCTTCTCCTTCAGGGAAATGAAGAGACACAAGAGACGCAAAAGACATTCCAGCATGACAAAGCTTTTGTACACACATCAAGCACCATATAAACATGGCATGCCAAGAATGAGAATAAGAACTAAAGTCAGCTGCACAGATCTGACTGAGCAAGTTTTGTGAACTAAAACTGGAGCATTGTTTCCACCCCAGACCTCATCACCTGACAACGTCACCTGATATCACTGTCTGACCTCATAAAAGAGCAAAATCCCAAACAGAACACTCAAAGTTTTTTCATAATAGTAAAAGGATGTGAGGTGGTACCATGGCGTACTGGTTAGCATGTCTGACTCACAGCAATAAGGTCTTGGGTTCAAGTCCCAGCTCAGGGAGTAGCGTGGAGTTTGTATGTTCATCCCACGCTTGTGTGGGTGTCCTCCCACACTCCAAATACGTGCACAGTAGGTTAATTGGCGGTTCCAAATCACCCATAGGTGTGAGTGTGGCCCTGTGATGGCCTGGCGAGCTGTCAAGGGTGTACCCTGCCCTCGCCCAGATTTGGCTGAGATGGGCACCAGCCTCCCCATGACCCTAATTAGGATTAAGCGGCTCAGAAAATGAATGATGACATGAATAAAAGAATGTGGGTGAGTTGGTCAGTTGTCCACACACTTTTGGCCATAAACTGTACTGGCAACAGAGAGGAGATGAGAACAATTCAAAGTTCACTGAGAGTCAAGATCAGTGCGGCGAAGGACAATTACAGGAGAAGGCTGGAACCACAGCAGAACAGCATGAGAGCGGTTTGGAGTGGTAAGAAGACCATCACGAGTTTCAAGCCATCCATCAACAGAGGAGCTGGGGGCGGTGAGGACAGGGCCAACGAACTGAACATGTTCTTTAACCGATCTGACACTGCGGCTACTGCACAGCACCCCTCTGACTCATTAGGAGCAAGCCTGAACACCCCTGTCCCCCGTCCCCAGTCACGCCACTCTTTCTCCCTCCCTCTCATCACTGCACCCCACCTTCTGTGATAGACCTGAGACCCCTCTCCCATCTGTCAACTTCACATACAATCAGGTCAAGGAACAACTGCAAATACTTCACTCAGACAAGTCAGTGGGACAGGACGAAGTGAGTCCCCATGTCCTTGTGCCCCCCAGCTCTGTGGAATCTGAATTTACAGAGGGTCCCAGTTACATGGAAGACATTATTCCTCTTTCCTGTCCCAAATACCCCACGTCCCAGTGGCCCCCAGGTTTACAGACCCACTGCACTGATTTCACATGTCATGAAGACGCATGAGAGACTAATACTGGAACAACACCGATCCATAGATAGACAACATATGGACCCACTTTATTTCACCAACCAGCCTCATCTCAGAATCTCATTTACTTTTTCAGTACATCAGGCCGACCCTCCTGGGTGAGATGCTGACATTGATGCAGGTTGACGCCTTTCTTGTGTCCTGGATCCTGGACTATCTGACCAGAAGACCACAGTATGTGCACCTGCAGCACTGTGTGTCGGAAATAGTGGTCAGCAACACGGAAGCACCACAAGGGACAGTCCTCTGCCCCTTTCCTCTTTACCCTCTACACCACTGGCTTCAGTTACGGCACAGACACCTGCCATCTTCAGAAGTTTTCTGATGACTCTGCTGTGGTCAGCTCTATCAGTGGAGGTAGACAAGACAGAGTATCGGGCTGTGGTGGATTCCTTCGTCACATGGTGTGAGCAGAATCATCTGCAGCTGAATGTGACAAAGACTAAGGGACTGATTGTGGATTGTAGGATCCAAAACATCGGTGTCGGACCGGCATCGGAGTTCAAATTGACAATAACCTGGACCGGGTTAAAAACACTACCATACTTTACAAAAAGGGCCAGAGCCGTCTCTATTTTTTGAGGTGGTTAAGGTCATTTATCATCTGTCGGGCACTAACCAGGATGTCCTGTGGGTCTGTTGTGGCCAGCGCTATCCTCTATGCTGTTGCATGCTGGGGCAGCAAGCTGGGGGTTTCAGACGCAAACAGATTGAGCAAACTGATCCGCAAGGCCGGTAACGTTGTGGGGATGGAACTGGACTCTCTGGCAGTAGTGTTGGAGAGGTGAATGCTGTCCAAAATAAATATAATATTGAACAATACCTCCTACCCACTTCACAACTTGCTGATCAGTCACAGGAGCTGCTCTGTGAGAGACTGATACCACCGAAATGCTCTAATAAACGACACAGGATATCATCCCCACCTGAGAACATTAAACTGTACAAAACTCCTCCATAAAGTACCAACGTCCACTGTTGTATATTTACATTCGACTGTTTATCAATCCCTCTGGGATCAATAAAGCATTCTGATACTGATATTAATGAACTAAAACAGCATACAATTCTTCTTCTTTACCTTTCGGCTGTTCCCTTCAGGGGTCACCACAGCAAATGATCTGCCTCCATCTCACCCTATCCTCTGTATCTTCTTCTCTTACACCAACTACCTTCATGTTCTCCTTCACCACATCCATAAATCTTCTCTTTGGTCTTCCTCTAGGCCTTCTGCCTGGTAGTTCCAACCTCAGCATCCTACTACCAATATACTCACTATCCCTCCTCTGTACATGTCCAAACCATCTCAATCTAGCCTCTCTGACTTTGTCTCCGAAACCTCTTACATGTGCTGTCCTTCTGATGAACTAATTCCTGATCCTTTCCAACCTCATTACTCCCAAAGAGAACCTCAACATTTTCATCTCTACTACCTCCAGCTCTGCCTCCTGTCTTTTCCCCGGGGCCACTGTTTCTAAACCATACAACATCGCTGGCCTCAACACCGTCTTGTACACTTTTCCTTTCATTCTTGCCGATACCCTCCTATCACACAATGCACCAGACACTTTTCTCCAACCATTCCAACCTGCCTGCACACGCTTCTTCACCTCTTTTCCACACTTTCCACTGCTCTGGATTGTTGAGCCTAAGTACGTAAAATCCTCCACCTTCCTTATCTCTGCTCCCTGTAACCTCACCGTTCCTGTTGGGTCCTTGTCATTCACGCACATGTATTCTGTCTTACTGAGGCTAACCTTCATTCCTCTCCTTTCCAGGGCATACCTCCACCTCTCTAGATTTTCCTGCACTTGTTCTCTGCTCTCACTACAGATCACAATGTCAGCTGCAAATATCATAGTCCATGGGGAATCTTGTCTAACCTCGTCTGTCAACCTGTCCATCACCATAGCAAACAAGAAGGGGCTCAGAGCTGACCCTTGATGCAGTCCTACCTCCACCTTGAACTCTTCTGTCACATCGACAGACTTCCTCATGCAATACCTCAGTTCCTCTTTCGGCACCCTGTCATATGCTTTCTCCAGATCCACAAAGGCACAATGCAGCTCCATCTGACATTCTCTATACTTCCTCACCATCAGCGTCATCCTGTACACCACCATCCTATGCTGTTTGGCAACACTCTCACCGACTACTACTTTGCAGTCACTGACTTCCTTCAAATTACATCATCTGCACAAGATGTAGTCTACTTGTGTGCTCCTAGGTCCGCTTTTATAAGTCACCCTATGCTCCTGTCTCTTCTGAAAGAAAGTATTTACCACAGCCATTTCCATCCTTTTTGCGAAATCTATCAACATCTGTCCTTCTGCGTTCCTGTCCTGAATACCATACCTGCCCATCACTTCCTCGTCCCCTCTGTTTCCTGCAACAACATGTCCATTGAAGTCTGCCCCAATGACCACTCTTTCACCTCTGGGGGAACTCTGCATCACTTCATCTAACTCACTCCAGGATCAGGAGGTCATGAGTTCAAATCCCACTGAGACCCTCACTGTGCTAAGACCCCTGGGCAAGGTCTTAACCACAAGTGTGCCTCTGTTCACCCAGCAGTATAAATGGGTACCAGTAAAATATACTGGGAAGGTAACCTGCGATGGACTAGCGTCCCATCCAGGAGGAGTTGAACTCCTAGTTGCTTTACGCTACAGAAACCGGGGATAAGCGCCGGCCTGATGATCCACTATGGCTTGGGTGTAAAAAGCCCACTGACCTTACCTTAGCTGATATGATTACCCCCAGTGCAGCTAACCGGGTTATCAAAGGCCAGCCATGTCTCTCACTGCCTATGGTGTGAAGATCATGTAAAAGAACCATTGCTGATTTTCATCAAGAGTAGCTGCATAGCTGTCCAGGGTGTACTCTGCCCTCGCCCAGAGTTGGCTGGGATGGGCACCGGCTTCTCCCGACCTTAATTAGAATTAAGTGTTTCAGAAAATTAATTAATTGATGAGTTATATGATTATTCATTCATTAATTTTCTGAAGCTCTTAATCTATATTAGTGATCACGGGGAAGCTGGCGCCCATCTCAGTCGACTCTGGGCGAAGGTGGGGTACACCCTGGATGGCACACCAGGCCATCATGCTCTATGATTCTGATTTAATAAATTATTATGATTTTTTAAAAATATTTTATTTTTTATTTTGATATACAGTATTAATAACACAAGGAGAATTTAGCCTCTGCATTTAACCCTTTAGAAGTGAGCACACACACTCAGAGCAATGGGCTGTCACACGGTGCAGTGCCCAGAGAGCAGCTGAGGGTTAGATGCCTCGCTCAATACTTCCGCTGTGAAGGTGGAGGAAGGGAAGGTGCTGACCCCTCCGCCCGTCACCACACACTTTCCCTTTTAGTCTCAAACCCGCTTCTCTGACTATTAGGCTACGACATACATGATAAATCTGTCTCTGATGTACTGGGAGATCTGTTAAGACTCGGACACCATCGTCCAAGAGAAATTTGCCCATTCGTTCATTCATTCATTCATTTATTTTCTGAACCACTTAATCCTAATTAGGGTCGTGGGCAGGCTGGCAGTCATCTCAGCCGACTCTGTGCGAGATCAGAGTACACCATGGACAGCTCGCCAGGCCATCAACACACAGTCACGTCTACTCTGGACAAAAGTCAGCAATGTTTCTTGTACATGCCTCTCATGGCATGGTCGGCCTTTGATAACCCAGTTAACAACCCGGTATTAGTTGGGATTGAACCCCTGACCTTGGGATCAGTGATCCAGCACCTTTCCACCAGGCCACCATCATTGGAATCATACTGTGGAAATGTTTTTGGATCACTGGATTGACCTCAAATTACTAAATACAGTTCATATATACCAAGTTGTGCCACGCAGTGAAAAAAAATATACGCATGCTCGGCCCACCTTCATATCTTATGGAGGTCATCCCAAAAATTTCACCAAGCAATGAACCCACTCATGATTTATGATTGCAGCAATCTATTAGAAGATAAAGTGATGTTTCCACTCCCCAAATTTATATTTTTTTTCTTTTCATGAAAATAAAATTATTTTTTAGATCAGCAGTGTTTGGAGATCTGGAGTGTTTGTACGAAATTATTCACATTTAAACTATTTTTAGTTTTATTTTAAGATTTAAAAATACAGTTTTCCACAGTATTACACTTTTATTTTGTTTCAAAGCACAGACCAGTCATTTCAAATTTGTCATCAAATTTGTCCCTCAAAATAAATAAATATATAAACGGGCAAATTTTCGAGCCCACCAGCGCTTTCGGTAGACGGGAACGTTAAACGTTCCAGGTGGTCTTGAGGTCAGATTCTTGAGGTCAGGCTCTTAAACGCTATCTGCGTTTGCTATGTGAGGATATGAGGCAGTGTTATTTTCCTCCCCTGAATCACAGTGAAGTGAAATGTTGATAAACTAGTTTTGCGAACCCCGTGAACTCATAAAGTGCTCATTCGCATGGGTCGAAAACAAATCCTTCATCGTCAGGCCGTCTCAAAGCCATAATGCCCTCCGTGCTCCTTATAAACTTGGCTTTCAGAACATTTTATACACCAGCCGTGCTTTTCAGTGCTCCGGTCTCCTAATGTTTCTCCCCCACTGAGAAGGACTTGTTTGTTTTTGTTAGCGGTGATTTAAAACTCAGATAAGTCCACTGCTCTGGTGTTTTCACTTTCGCATAACTACAAATGGAGAATAAAGCCAAGTTTTACTATCAAACAGTTTGTAATTGATGTGTGTGTGTGTGTGTGTGTGTGTGTGTATATGTGTGTGTGTGTGTGTGTGTGTGTGTGTGTGTGTGTGTGTGGTTTATATATATATAAAAAAAAATAAATATATATATATATATATATATATATATATATATATATAAACACCACCACTGCCATATATATATATATATATATATATATATATATATATATATATAGGGGCAGTGGTGGTCTAGTGGTATAGGGCGCTGGATCGCTGATCCAAAAGGTTGGGGGTTCGAGTCCCACTCTGCACAAGGTTGTCACTATCCCCCTCCAGTGGAGCTAACTGGGTTATCAAAGGCCGGCCATGTCTCTAACTGTCTATGGTGTGAGGCATGTAAAAGAACCATTGCTGACTTTCGACAAGAGTAGGCGGCAAAGCCGTCAGCGTGTTTCCGCCCTGTGATGGCCTGGCGAGCTGTCCAGGGTGGACTCTGCCCTCGCCCGAAGTTGGCTGGGAATATATATATATATTTATATGGCAGTGATGGTCTAGTGGAATCGGGCGCTGGATCGCTGATCCAAAGGTTGGGGTTTCGAGTCCCACTCTCTACAAGGTTGTCACTGCCCCGCCCAGTGCAGCTAACGGTTATCAAAGGCGGGCCATGTCTCTCGCTGTCTATGGTGAGAGGCATGTAAAAGAACCATTGCTGACTTTCGTAAAGAGTAGCTGCAAAGCCGTCAGTGTGTTTCTGTCCCTTGCTAAAAGGGTTGTGACTGGAAGGGCATCCGACGTAAAAACCTCTGCCAAATCAAACGTGCGAATCAGATGATTCGCTGTGGCGACTCCTGAGTAAAAAGGAAAAAAAGCCGAAAGGAAGACAGACAGACATATATATGTGTGTGTGTGTGTGTGTGTGTGTGTGTGTGTGTGTGTGTGTGTGTGTGTGGTGTTTAAAGTGTAGTGTTAATTTAGGAATTATATTGTAAGATTAATCCTTTTCTACTTCACATGTGCTTTTATTTTGAAGGCCTTTTCCCAAGTGTTCATATTAGGTGAGATGAAGACGATGCCATGAGAGTTGGGGTTGTTTTCTTACAGTAACACTAGAATTGAAGTAGTTGGCCTGGTAGCACATCAGAGGGACAGCACATGTAAGATGTTTTGAAGACAAAGTCAGAGAGGCTAGATTGAGATGGTTTGGACATGTACAGAGGCGGGATAGTGAATATATTGGTAATAGGATGCTGAGGTTGGAACGACCAAGCAGAAGGCCTAGAGGAAGACCAAAGAGATTCATGGATGTGGTGAAGGAGGACATGAAGGTAGTTGGTGTAAGAGAAGAAGATGCAAAGGATAGGGTGAGATGGAGGCAGATGATTCGCTGTGGCGACCCCTGAAGGGAAAAGCCGAAAG
>CM045745.1:10420281-10462781 GCA_024760905.1 Plotosus lineatus | reverse complement strand
AGTGGTAGAATGCTGTGAGTGTGAGATGCTGGGATGCTGTGTGTGCTGCCACAAGTACCTTACGCGCTGCGCTGCCGGACAGCGTACGTCGTCACTTGGGTAGTGATTGTATATGTGAGGCGCTCCACCGAAAGTAGGCGCTTGTCGCAAGTGACGCATGGTGCTTATGAGACAAAGCGCAGCTTATCTGGACTTCCGATCTTTCAAGTGAGCAAGTGCGAGATGAATACTTGTTTAGTACTGAACTTTCACTTGCTCACTTGAAAGATCGGAAGTCCGGTTAAGCCACGCTTTGTTATAATTTAGAAGATGAATATTGCCCCGTGAAACCAGCAAAGCACGACAAAGCACGACATACTATATATATATATATAATTTAATACTATGAACAAAATAAGACAAAATAATAACTTATAGCTTAAACCTAAACAAAACACAACTTGAACGAAGGTCCCACAATAAAGATAGTCACGAAGCAGATGCAGTATAATTTAGAGACAGCGTGCGCTGGCGGTAAAAGGCTTGGAATCCCGTGTGTTGAAAGAAACATATGATTAAAAATCCTCGGGTTGGCTGCGGACGAGCGCGGAGGATGGATTTGGGTGATGGAGTCTTGAACGATGAAACTTGGACGAAGCGCATTAGAAGATCTGCCTTAGATGAGTTTCCTTAGATGATCTGTGTCAGCCGGTCCACAACAGGTCCTAATATAACCTCCCCAAAGTTCAGGAACATTCCATTCTAGAATTTTCTAAATCACCTGACCTGCCACAGGGATGGAAAATTCTAGACCCAAAACTGCTGAGTCATACCATGCGCCACCATTTCCAGCACACTAACTGAATATAATTACACTCAACGTTTATACATTCATTATATTTATATTTACATTTATACATTTATTTACATGCCCATAACAATATATATTCATGCAGAAAATGTAAAGTGTGTGCATTCTAATCCTGACAATGTCTGAAGGACTAGGATGGGAAAGCTGGCCATGCTTTCCAACGAGCAGGAGTGACACACTCTCTACTCCACTTCTCAATCAGCGTGACATTAACCCATCATCTGGAAGACGGCGGATAGCGTTTCAACCTGAATGTGCTCAGCTGCCCTGTGATGCAACATGAGAAGCAGTTTAAAATTATAAAGTGACTATCTTCACGTATGTTAGAGGAATCACAGAAGAATATACCCGAGCTGGCTGGCTGCTTGCTGACATATGATGGGGAGAGCTGGCAAATGAAAATAATCGGGAGAAAATGATCTCAAACACCGAATACTGCCCTGTGAATGGACCGTTTCTTACACAGCTCAGTACGAGGATATCAATGGGCTTTGTAAGCCTGCTGAACTTGAATTAGTAGCAGTGCCAGTACTGACGCTGAGTCATGACTATACTGCTGCTATTAACTAAACAATGGAAGACAAAAGTCCTGCTCTTGCAGTAAACACTTCATTAGGAATTACGAACCTCATTTTGGCAGATTTCATGGCAGGCGTCGTCTAAGTCAAGGGTCCCCAACCACCGGTCCATGGACCGGTACCAGTCCGCGGCTCAATTGGTACCGGTCCGCAGAAGAAATAATCCGTTATTTCTGTTTTATTTATTATCTGAGTCTGAGCGATCTTTATTGTTGAAAAATCTTTTATTTTGAAAAATGACCGGATTCTCTCAGTTACATGTCGGTCATTTGAGCAATAAAATGTAACCCACATGGGGACGGCACATGAACAGAGGCGAGGTGGACATGTTTTAAACAATTGCGGGGATTTTGGGTGAGACTGAACCTGAGCCTTCATTCTCCCAGCTGGTGCACCATCACCTGTGGGTTCAAGCTCTAATCCCAAACCAACTTTATTTCAGCTGTTGAAAAATAACATTCATGGAGTGCTTATTATTATTATTATTATTATTATTATTATTATTATTATTATTATTATTATTACTATTAACAACAACAACAACAATAATAATAATAATAATAATAATAATAATAATAATGTATATAAATAAATTATATTTATAATATAAATAATCTATGACACCCCCAGCCACCACCCGGTTCACAGTAAAATTGTCAAGCGTTTACTGGTCCGCGGTGATAAAATGTTTGGGGACCACTGATCTAAGTAACCAAAAATAAATAAAAAATTGTTAAAAAAACCGTAAAAGGAAGAAAAGGTGAGGGGTAGAAGAAAAGCTGTGTGCTGTGTTTCCTCTCCATTCCTTCACCCTGATGACAGCATACACCCAGTAAAATAAATGACAATCTGCTCAGCACTCTGACATTTCAGAAATGGCATTTCTAGTTTTTCTGTGTGAGATTTAGAAATGAAGCATCGCTGACTTTAAGAAAAAACTTCAGTTTCTTTAGAAGACTGACTGCTGTTCCGAGCCAAAAAAATGTCTCGAAGCAATTTACTGAGCGAAACTAAACAGAGTACATTCACAATTTCATTTTTTATTTATTTATTTATTTTTTGTTCAGTATTCTTGTGGCGGTTTCAGGGATTTTTTCCTTTCAGTGCAGCATAGTTAAGAAAAGACTGTCAACAGTGCAACTGCCACCAAAGCAGCTGCTCCAGTGTGAGGTCTTCCTCGGTCAATGAAGAAGTCAGAGATCCTGAAGATTCCCACACTGGATTATAAATTACACGTCAGGATGTGAAACGTACACGAAAACACACTCCTGACTGGAACATAACACAGCTTCAACCCCATTAGCTTTCTTGTGGACATTTCTAACAGAACAATTGCGAATTTTTTCACGAATCCCTGCAAATCTCATCAACGGTTCCTTCCGGCGGAGTTCGGAGACGCTCCTGTTCCAGGCAGCAGCAAGATCACGAGGTAACTGCGAGCTATGTGAATTTCTTGTTTCAGGCTTCAGGTGAATACAGTATCCTCCCCCTTTTTAAAATAATATATCCAACCATCAATCTTTCACCAGTTCATTGCTGATTCAGAGTTTCTGGGATTTTTTCAAAGATTTATTTATGCACATGAGGCATGGCCTGATTAAATGTTCATGAACTTCTATATTTTATACTGGCAAATGTTAACGCTTTAACAGCTGTTAGAATTAAAATTTGTCTATTAAAGCCTTGTACAGAAAAAATTAGATTAATTATTTGTAATCAATTATTATTATTGTCTGTCCTTTATTACCTAATACAGTGGCATAACTGCTACTGGTTTCAGTTCTGTCAGTTTGTGATTATTTATTTATTTATTATTATTATTATTATTATTATTATTATTATTATTGTCAGTTGAGTTAATTTTCTGTAACCACTTAATCCTAATTAGGGTCGGGGGAGGCTGGCGCCCATCTCAGCCACCTCCGGGCGAGAGCAGAGTACACCCTGGATGGCTCGCCAGACCAACGCAGGGCAGAAACACACTGACAGCTATGCAGCTACTCTTGTCGAAAGTCAGCAATGGTTCTTTTACATGAACCTCACACCATAGACAGTGAGAGACATGGCCAGCCTTTGATAACCCAGTTAGCTGCACTGGAGGGGGGGGCAGTGACAACCCATGGAGAATGGGACTCGAACCCCTACCTTAGGATCAGTGATCCAGCACCGATACCACTAGGCCATCACTGCACTTTATTATTATTATTATTATTATTATTATTATTATTATTGTGTGTGTGTGTGTGTGTGTGTGTGTGTGTGTGTGTGTGTGTGCGTGTGTGTGTGTGGTTAAACTTGCCTACATCTCAAGAGACTATCGTAAAGGGAGAATTTATGAAGAGGTCATTATAGGTCAAGTTCAAGGTCAGAAAAACGGCTGCCAATTGTTTATTATGACACAGTAACAGCTGGTGCGATTCCCCAATCGAGAGCCTCGAGTTATTTGAGAACTAATACGTGTGATTTATAAGTAAAGCTTATGCAGGACATTGACGTGTGGATGATAATCACATGCAGTGGTGGCCTGGTGGTAAGGTGCTGGATCAGTGGGGTTCCAGCCCCAACTCTCAACGGGTTGTCACTGTCCCCCCCCAGTGCAGCTAACTGGGTTATCGAAGGCCGGCCATGTCTCTCACTGTCTATAGTGTGAAGTTCATCTAAAACAGGGGTCGCCAACCTTTTTGAAACTGAAGCTACTTCTTGGGTATCAATTAATGTGAAGGGCGACCAGGTCGAGACACACTTCTGAAATAACAAATTTGCTCAATTTATCTTTAATTATATATTATTATTATTAATAATAGTCATTTATGTGAGGATATTGATTTGATTAAAAAAATAATAATAATAAAATAGATGCAGCTCAATGGAGAGTGGCGCTATGGAGCCACGGGCCTGTTCTAAAAATGGCAGTGAACAGGCCCGCGGGCGACTCATGTTGGTGACCCCTGATCGAAAAGAACCATTTATGACTTTCAACAAGAGTAGCTGCATAGCCGTCAGCGTGTTTCTGCCCTGCAATGACCTGACAAGCTGTCCCGGGTGTACTCTGCCCTCTCCCAGAGCCGGCTGAGATGAGCAACAGCCTCCCAGCGACCCTAATTAGGATTAAGTGGTTGGCCGTTCACCCATAATTGCTTGTTTTTTGGGGTTTTTTTTAATGATAATAAAAGTGTCTGCCAAATGCGAGATGTCTCATGGTGGCCAGGCTGAAAGAAGAGCCTCCGTCAAATGTTTCTTGATAGGAGTCTGAGCTTGGGTTTGCTTTTTACTGCCATTGATTGACCTGAAAGTTTATCTGCTGACCTGAGTTAGATTCTCTTTATTATTCTGCGCTATTCTGGGTCGTGGTGTATGATGCTCTATTTCTTGGGGGTTCAAGTTTCATTATGTAGAATTTTTTTGTTTCACTGCTACTCCTCTGTATACAAGTCAGAGATACATAACAGCCAATCAGCATAAATTCAGTGATGCTGCAGCATTATTGGATTTCCTGTGGTGTGCATGCCTGGACATCGTATCAGTACATGGGACAACCATCCGAACCGTGTTCTAAACGTAATGAGAATTTTTGTTTCCTTTCAATCTCCATCCACCTGGAGCAGAACAGGGCAGTGGTGGGCCTAGTGGTATAGGGTGCTGGATCATGTGATCCTAACTTTGGGGGTTTGAGCCCCCCCCCCCCCCCATCCCCCATCCCCCATCCCCCATCCCCCAGTGCAGCTAACTGGGTTACCAAAGACCAGCCATGTCTCTCACTGTCTATGGTGTGAGGCATGTAAAAGAACCATTGCTGACTTTCGACAAGGGTGCCAGCAAAGCCGTCAACATGTTTCCGCCCTACAATGGCCTGGCGAGTCGTCCGGGCTGCACGCTGCCGTCGCCCGGAGTCGGCTGGAATGGGCGCCAGCCTCTCCGTGACCCTAATTAGGATTAAGCGGTTACAGAATATGAAATGAACCAGAGCAGGGCACCATGACAGACAAAAATACAGACGGACATGATTCTTTTATGGATGACTCCATTACTTGGGGCATTCCACAATATCGACTGTCATATTGGGCTTTTATAGTGCATTTCCTTTGGGAGGGTGAAGATGTTATTGATGTTAGCGATGCAAATGAGAGATGAAAACAAAAAAATTATGGACGTATCAAAAACCGTCTAGACTTCACATAGTGACTTCATTTAAAGTTGTTTAAAAGACTGTCTACATCGGGCTTGTGTGTGTGTGTGTGTGTGTGTGTGTGTGTGTGTGTGTGTGTGTGTGTGTGTGTGTGTGTGTGTGTGTGTGTGTGTGTGTGTGTGCACGGTACCTGGAGGGTTCTTGCCAGGCTCATTGTTACTGGGACTTCCTGTCTGCTGCAAGTCTGTAAACAAATATAAAGAACAGGGATTAGTACACAGAATGCAGACTGGGTGAATCAAAGAGCAGTGGCAGCACAGATTACATTACCCTCATTTATCATCCACTTCCATTCCCTTCAGCTTTATTTGTAAAGCTCTTACCGCTTTCTACAGCTTTTTATTTGTTTCCCTGGCAAGGGGAAATTAGTGAAATCCTTGATTATCATCACCCAAAGCTGACTCATAGGATGGAAGCACTGACATTTGGTAATAAAAAACTAATTTGTTTTCCAGGAATAGCAGTCAGCGTAAAAAAAAAAAAATAAAATAAAAATAAAAATACTATCCACGAATGAATTTGTCAGCTAAAAACAAGTGGCCATTCAAACAGTATACGTTTTAATTAAAAATATTAAAAAAGCACATGCAAATCCTCATCTACTGTACTACAGTATTTTGCACATGACGGCAGTTATTGTATATTTCCTACCCCACCCCTCCTCCCCCAACATCATATCCTCGCTGGGAAAGACTGCAGGAGCTCAGTCCTGACAGGCCAGGCCAGATGTGTGCAGAAACATGTTTTTTTTTCCCCCAGAATGCAGGAACGTGAAAGAAAGGAGAGAGAGAGAGAGAGAGAGAGAGAGAGAGAGAGAGAGAGAGAGAGAGAGAGAGAAAGGGAAGGATCATATAAAATGTGCTCTGTAAGGAACAAATCAAAGAAGTGTCCTTCTTTCTGAACAGCCACACACGTGCACAACTCACTTTTGGAGGTCCGGTGGTACCATACATCATAATGCAGCTGCGGTTCAGAGGGAGATATACTGGAGGGGGTGGAGGGGTGTGAAAGGAGGTTGGCGGGAAAATAAATGAGAAGAATCCAGGATGTTGGTGGGGTGTGCTTTGAATATACAGAATTCTGACTGATGATTGTTACCTTACACAACCTTCGAGAGCCAGGTGTGCTGAAATTCCAGAACACATAGTTCTTTTTTTTTTTTTTTTTTTCTTTCCTTCCAAAGATGTGAGATCTTCAACTATTAATTTGGTTAAAAACAAATAAATTTAAAAAACTAACCACCACCCCCCTCAAATTTCGCTGGCATTTGTGTTATACCCAAATTTACACTTACAAGGTTTTATCCCAACACTTTCATTCATTCATTCATTTTGCTGTGTCACTTTATCCTATTAGACCAATATTGGACGAAGGCAGGGTACACCCTGAACTGCTCACCAGACAATTTCAGGGCCAACACCTGATCCACATCTACTCACACCTATAGGCAATTTGGACCTAGCGGTTAGTCTAATATGCATGTCTTTGGACAGTGGGAAGAAACCACAGTGCAGTGGTACCTCACCTTACGAAATTAATCCGTTCCCGAGCCTTTTACGTAACCTGGATTTTTCATAAGTAGAACCGCATTTTACATGTAAAACGCATGATTTGTTCCAAGACCCCCAATACTACCCTTTAAAAATGATAAAAGCATATCTTTTAAGGTATGTAACATTCTTACAAATGTTTATGCAAGGTTAAAAGCCTGAGCCAAAAAATAAAGTTGCAATGAGCACACTCAAAAAACTCATGGACAAGCTGCTGCTCAAGGGGGCTGCGTCATCCCTCCTAGCCAATGGGAGGCGAGCAGGACGGGATGTTGGGAGATAGCCAACGGGAGGGAGCTACGTCGTCCTTCCTAGCCAATGGGAGGCCAGTGGGGTGGAATGTTGGGAGACAGCCAATGGGAGAGCAACTCGCACATTTTAATGTTTGAATGGCGCATTTGAATGTTTGAATGGCGCGTTTAGTGCATTTTGTAAGGAGAACTTTTTTCGTATACAGAGACAAAAAATTTAGGAAAATGTTTTTCGTAAACTGGATTTTTTTGTTTTCTGGGATTATCGTAAGGGGAGGTACCACAGTACACAGAGGAAACCCAAGCAAGCACAGCGAAAGTATGCAAACTTTACTGAGAAACGCCCTAGGCCAAGATTCGAACCCAGAACCTCCTTGCTGTACGGCATTCATTCTACCCACGACACCATTGTACCCACCACCACCACCGATTTATCAAGTTAGAACGTAAAATGAACCCATACGTTGGTGCATTTTGATCTGGAATAACAGAGCGGGAGTCTAAACTTACCGAGTTTTTTTTTTTTTTTTTTTTTTTTTTTTTTTTCCCCAGATCATGGAGATCTTCTAACAGATCCCTGGTTCCAGTGCTGTTTCAGCTTAGGGTGCGTCATCTACCCTCCTGAATTACACACAATCTTCACACACATTCTCACGCAACATAAAAAGCCACACGTTTGAAGGCCCATGAAATAAAGCTCAAGATGATATGATCTTGAACATGGAGAGCAAGCAAGAATGACATTGAATGCAGATAGCCTTGCATGGCACAAAATTCTTGCACAGTGGGAGATGAAAGACAAAAAAAAGAGAGAGAGAAAGAGAGAGAGAGAGGGGATCAAGAAGTCCATGTCCATGAACATAAAACGAGGCTCCGTATATAAAATCTCAGCAGCATCTCGCTTGCACAGCTCATGAAGGCCTTTTATTTTGTGTATGTGTACCAAGTTTAAATATTATTACTCCCACCCCCAAAGTTAAAACTGACCATTCAATAATGCTGTGCAAATGGAATGTTCTTGGCATCGTCTCAACAATGACAAAGACAGAAGGAGCACCATACATTAAACAGAACGAGAAACTTTTGTTTTTTCTAAAAGAATGAAGGGCGTGCACTGAAACCTCACGCTAATAATAAATTTTGGATAGCACCTTATTAATAAAGATAATGTAGCTGCTCAGTGTGTGTACTTTAACTCATTTCAAAGTTGTATGACTATTCTGTCCAAAAAAAAAAAAAAAGACGAAGATCTATATGATATAGTATTGTATAGTTTAAAGCTCAACTGGATCATTAGGTCTTTCAGTGGTGGGACTGGTGCAAGCTGGCTGTGTGACAGTGCCAGTTCCAATGCCAACTTCCCCATCCCCCTTTCTCTGCCGATCAGCCTTCACATATGCACTATACGCCATCCATCAGTCTGGATAAAGACACCTCCTACTGCGTCCAAAAAAAAAAAAGAAAGGATGGAGACCAAGAGAAAGAGGGGAAGGAAAATGAAGTGGCTCGAATCTATAGGTGCATTCTAGCATAACGTTGTTTACTGTGATTAAAGTAGAAACAATAGAGCAGCTGGCTCTGGCATTTAGACATCAAATGGTCCAGACTCATTTTTCATTACGGCCGAGCATTTCACACACAGCGATAGTGTAGAAACACACCCCGCAGCTGTCGTCACACGTACACGCTAAACTCTATGTGAAACGTAAACCACAAATCTACGCCTGTACAATAAAAACCCTATTTCTGATATGGCATTTTAATGCATGGATTCACATAACGTACACTAATTATAAGGTCACGCCTGTGTGTCCAGATGTATGCGTGTGGGTGTGTGAGTCTCTAAACAGAGTTACGCACGCCTTTGCAGTGTACCGTTTGAAATGGGACAAACGGACGGAACACTTTAAAAATAAATGTCTATAAGCCATGCACATAAACAGTTTGGCCAGGCTGGGACTCGGCGTGTGTGTGTGTGTGTGTGTGTGTGTGTGTGTGTGTGTGTGTGTGTGTGTGTGTGTGCGTGTGTGTGTGTACTTGTGAGAGGGAAACACACACACACACACACACACGCACACACACACACACACACACACACACACACACACACACACGCACGCACACGCACACACACACACACACACACACACACACGCACATGCATACACACACACACACACACACACACACACACACACACACGCACATGCGCACACACACACACACACACACACACACACACACACACACACACACACACGCACATGCGCACACACACACACACACACACACACACACACACACGCACATGCGCACACACACACACACACACACACACACACACGCACACACACACACACACACACACACACACACACACGCACATGCACACACACACACACACACACACACACACACACACACACACACATACACGCGCACACACACACACACATACACACACACACACACACACACACACACACACACACACACACACGCACACGCACACACGCACACGAGCATGTGCGTGTGTGTGTGTGTGTACTTGTGAGAGTGAAACACAGAGACCTGAAAAGCACAGAACCTCACCAGGCTCACTTTTTGGCACCCAACAACCATGTCAATGCTTAAATAAACAAACTTTTTGAGAATCCGAAGGTACGAGACGACTAAAAAGCAAAATAAATTCAGATGAAACCATTCTATCCCTTTTCATTCTGCCAAAATATACTATAACTAGATTATGTATCATTTGATTTTAGTTATTTCCTTATATACATATGTCTTAATAAGTAAATGTTCACATATCAATGTCCAATCTTGTTTTCATTTATTTTGGGAAAAGAAAGTGATTCAATTGTAATTAAACAACATAAATTAACATATTTTACTTATCAAACATAAGATATAAACAATAATCACATTTTATTTGAGGAAAACTTTAGGACACGCCCATCTATTTTTCCAATTAAAATGTCTATAATCACACACAGGTGTATCAGATCAGGTCACATGATCAGTACATCATTACCCAGCATTTTGAAGAAGGATCGTCCTATTTAAACCGCAGATAAATTTGGTCTGTTGAAGTGAGATTGAGCACCATGGTGAGATCCACAGAGCTGTCTGAGGCCCTCACAAAGAAGATCGTGGCTGAGTATGATTCTGGCAAGTGTTTTCAAAAGATATTCAAAGAATTCGATATCAGCCATTCCGCCTTCCGGAAATTTGTTTACAAGTGGAGGACATTCAAAACAACTTGCCACCATGCCCAGGTCTGCTCGCCCAAGCAAGTTCACCCCCAGAGCAGATGGCAAGATGTTAAAATAAGTCATCAAAAGTCCCAAAATGTCATCGTGGGACTCCAGCAGGCTCTCGCTACTGTTGATGTGAAAGCGCATCAGAACTATCAGAAAGATTCTACACAATTTGTTGTTCATGGGACGAGTGCAAGGAGGAAACCTTTGTTCTTGAAAAAGAATATTAAGGCCAGACTGAAGTTTGCCAGAGAACATGGACAAAGACCAGGACTTCTGGAATAATGTTCTTTGGACAGATGAGTCAAAAGTTGAATTATTGGGACACCAGAACAGACGACATGTTTGGCGGAAACCAAATACATTACTCTAGGGAAAGAACCTCATACCAACTGTGAGCATGGAGGTGGACGTGTTGTTGTTTGGGGACGCTTTTCTGCAGCATGAGCTCACCATTATAGATTCCACCATGAATTAAACGGTGTATTAATGGGGGTTTGAAGAACATGTGAAACTATATGCAAAAAAAAAAAAAAAATTTCTGAAGTGGAACTGGACACTGCAACATGACAACGACACCAAAATTACCAGGAAATCCACCAAGAACAGGCTGAAAACTAAGTGGAGAGTCCTGGAATGGTCAAGGCCCGGATCTTAATCTGCTGTGAAGGTGACCTTGAAACTTGCTGTGCATGCAAGATAAACCTCAAACATCTCAGCTGAAAGAAATCGGCATTAAGGACTGGGGCAACCTTTCCTCAGATCGATGTCAGAGACGGGTAGACGGCTATCATAAGCATCTCACTGAAGTTATTACAGCCAAAATATTTAAGTACAGTTCCATCACTTTCTTTTCAAGAAATAAATATACACAAGACTGGACATTGTTATTCGAACTTCTTTAATGAAATGTTGACTATTTCATGTCATGCCATAATTCCTTTTATTAGTGCTATTATAATATTTATTTATTAAGTGCTATTATAAAGAATATTATTTATTCTACATGTATTTGTAAACTTGGCTACAGCCAACGTGTTAAAATGAATGCAATGATCTTCACACATTTTTAAACCCTCCTTTATAGTCATTATTAGTCACAATGTATGAAGGGATTGAATTTAAATACCTGAATAATGACGAATAAAGTATTTTAATCGGTTAATGAGTATCAACTGGCACACCCTCACGGAAAGAATGATATAACTATGTAATAAATTCAGCCACAAGAACGAACGACGATGTTTTCTTCTACAGATTATAGTGAATCTGGCAGTGCTGGCCTGGTGGTAAAGGTGCTGGATCACTGAGCCCAAGGTTGGGAGTTTAAGCCCCACTGTCAACGGTTGTCACTGCTGTCCCCCCCTCAGTGCAGCTAACTGGGTTATCAGAGGCCGGCCATGTCACTCACTGTCTATGGTGAGAGGTTCATGTAAAAGAACCATTGCTGACTTTCAACAAGAATAGCTGCAAAGCCGTCAGCGTGTTTCTGCCCTGTGACAGCCTGGTGAGCTGTCGAGGGTGTACTCTGCCCTCGGGAGAGGGAGGAGTTGGCTGGGATGGGCGCCAGCCTCCCTGTGACCCTAATTAGAATTAAACGGTTTAGAAAATGAAATGAATGGGTTATAGTGAATATACATATATATATATATATATATATATATATATATATATATTCTGAATATACTATATTAATCCCAAAAGGGAAGTTTAACTTCAGCATTTAACCCGTTTAAATTGAGCGCACACACTTGAAGCAGACGGCCGCCACACGTTGCGGCAACCAGAGAGCAGTTGTGAAGGTGCAGCTCACTCTGCCCACCATCGCACATTTTTCCTGCAGGTTTGGGAATCAAACCAGTATCCTGGTGGTCCCAAACTCACTTCTCTGACAATTGAACTACCCCTTGTATACACACACACACACACACACACACACACACACACACACACACACACACACACACACACACACACAAGTGTATAATACAGTCATTTGATTAACAAAAGAATCTGACAAAATACAATTTCCAGTTCGCCGTCCATCGCTATGAGATGGGCATACATGTAGACTAATACTGATTTGTTTGTTTTTTTTTTCTCAGCTGTGTGACTGCACTGTATATTTATTATTCCCTTCAAATCCGAGGATTCGCGGCCATATCCAAACTCACAAGCTTCACTCTCACAACTTTAACACAAAAAGTGTTGAGTCACTCCTTCACAGGATAAACCTTTTTCCTCTTTTGTTCTGATTCCATCTATCAGTTTTTGATGTGCACCCAGATCAGCTCATTCTTTTCATACAAGTCATCTAATTATATAACAATCGTTCCTTTGCAGGGGAAAAAAAAAAAAAAAAAGCACTTCTTGTTCCAGCAGTCTTTCTCTGGAAGCTCACCTCCCACTATATCTCAACTAAACATAAACACTCTCTCAGACTCCTATACTTGGCACGGTCTCCCTGCAACCCATCCGGCCTCTCGTCTCTGTTTTGTGTTTTGTTTAGAGCTATCACATAGTTTAGCAACTTTTCTTTGCTGGCTGCAGACTGGAAGTGTGCGCGCACACACACGTACACGTGCTCGCTTACACACACGCACACATTGAACGACAAGGAACATGCAAACCGTCGACATTTCAGGAGGAGGCGTCTGGCAGCCATTTTAGAAAGTGAGCAGGGCTGCACACGTATTTCTCCGCTTGCCAAGAAAACCAAGCTTTAGCCAACAAGTCTTTCTTTCCCTCGTTCCTTCTACTCTCCCTCCCTTTTTTGTGGGCCAACCACGGAGGAAGAGAGTGTGAGAGGCAGAAATATCTCCTAATTGTGGGCTGTCCTCACTGAAATGTTTTCAGCAATGCAGCTGCACTAGTGTAAATACTGCCTGTGGCTGAAGCTCCCTGTGTGTGTGTGTGTGTGTGTGTGTGTGTGTGTGTGTGTGTGTGTGTGTGTGTGTGCACATTCAGTCATCGGAATTTTGGTGCTCGCCAGTCTGAGCACTTATTACCTCACAGCACACGACTGTGACTTCACCACATACTCACAAATCAGCCAATACGGATCCTGGCGACTGTTTAACTTTCTTTTTTTCTCACCATCTCTCTTCTGACTCTCTCTCTCAATCAGCTTGTATTTGGATTCACCTCAGAATCTACATATTTCATGATCAGGCTTTCAGACTGCAATTACTGTTCCGTATCGGCCCTCGGGTAGATCTTTCATAACACTCTTATCGTTTTGCTTTCTTCACCAGCGCTTCCTTTCTTCCATGATCACGCTGTCATTTTTTTTTTTTCCCTTTTGTCTTAGACCCAGCTCTTGTTGATAAAACACCAGGCCCTTTATCAGAACGAGCCATAACCTAAACAGAGATAGAAAGCATCCTGGCACTTGCGGAGAGTGAGATAGAGTGAGAGCGGAAGCCTGCCGTGGTCGTCTGGGTGCCAAAGACACGCTGCCTGCACGGGGTGTGAATAGTGGGCACAGCAAAGCCAATGGGCATCTGTTCTGAAAGCTGACACAAAGACAGACTGGCAGCCATCTTGAGATGAAATCGTGCTATCTCACATGTGTGTCTCAGATAAATGAAAATGGAAGAGTCTGGGAATGCTAATGGCCTGAACATGCTGACTTCAGATTCATAGACTGACCGTATATTTTTATATTTATTTTTATTTGTTTGTTCTTTGTAAAGGCTTATTTATTACGTATGTATATGACTATTTTTTTTCTTATTCTAGATACTGATATCTTCTTTCTTCTTTTCCTTTCGGCTGTTCCCTTCAGGGGTCGCCACAGCAAATGATCTGCCTCCATCTCTCCCTATCCTCTGCATCTTCTACTCTTACTCCAACGACCTTCATGTCCGCCTTCACTGCATCCATAAATCTTCTCTTTGGTCTTCCTCTGGGCCTTTTGCCTGGTAGTTCCAACCTCAGCATCCTACGACCAATATACTCACTATCCCTCCTCTGTACATGTCCAAACCATCTCAATCTAGCCTCTCTGACTTTGTCTCCAAAACATCTAACATGTGCTGTCCCTCTGATGTACTCATTTCTGATCCTATCCATCCTCGTTACTCCCAAAGAGAACCTCCAACATTTTCATCTCTGCTACCTCCAACTCTGACTCCTGTCTTTTCCCCAGACACTGTCTCTAAACCATACAACATTGCTGGCCTCATCACCGTCTTGTACACTTTTCCCTTCATTCTTGCCCGATACTCTCCTATCACGCATCACACCGGACACTTTTCTCCATCCATTCCAACCTGCCTGCAGCTTCTTCACCTCTTTTTCCACCTCTCCATTGCTCTGGATTGTTGAGCCTAAGTACTTAAAATCCTCCACCTTCTTTATCTCTGCCCCTGTAACCTCAAAAGTTCCTCTTGGGTCCTTGTCGTTCACACACATGTATTCTGTCTTACTAAGACTAACCTTCAATCCCCTCCTTTCCAGGGCATACCTCCACCTCTCTAGATTTTCCTCCACTTGGTCTCTGCTCTCACTACAGATCACAATGTCATCTGCAAACATCATAGTCCATGGAGATTCTTGTCTAACCTCATCTGTTAGCCTGTCCATCACCATAGCAAACAAGAAGGGGCTGAGAGCTGACCCTTGATGTAGTCCCACCTCCACCTTGAACTCTTCTGTCACACCGACAGCACACCTCACCACTGTCTTACATCTATCATACATGTCCTGCACCACTCTAACATACTTCTCTGTCACTCCAGACTTCCCTCATACAATACCACAGTTCTTCTCTCGGCACCCCTGTCATATGCTTTCTCCAGATCCACAAAGGCACAATGCAGCTCCTTCTGACCTTCTCTGTACTTCTCTATTAACATCCTCAAAGCAAACACTGCATCTGTGGTGCTCTTTCTTGGCATGAAACCAAACTGTTGTTCACAAATGCTGACCTCTGCCCTTAGTCTTGCTTCCACTATTCTTTCCCATAGCTTCATTGTATGGCTCATCAACTTTATCCCTCTGTAGTTGCCACAACTCTGTACATCGCCCTTGTTCTTAAAAATGGGCTCAAGCACACTTCTCCTCCATTCCTCTGGCATCTGCTCACTTTCTAAGACCTTGTTGAATATTCTTGTCAGAAAATCTACTGCTACCTCCCCTAGACACTTCCATACCTCAACTGGTATGTCATCAGGAACCAACTGCCTTTCCACTCTTCATCCTCTTCAATGCCCTCCTCACTTCTCCTTACTAATCTTTGCTACTTCCTGCTCCTCAGGTCACCCCTTCTACTCTTTTTCTCTCTCATTTTCCTCATTCATCAGCTCTTTAAAGTACTCTTTCCATCTTCCCAGCACACTTCTGTCATCAGTCAATACATTTCCCTCTCTGTCCTTTATCACTCCTAACTTGCTGCACGTCTTTCCCATCTCTATTTCTCTGCTGTGCTAACCTGTATAGATCATTTTCTCCCTCCTTACTGTTCAACCTATCATACAAGTCATCATACGCCCTCTGTTTGGCCTTTGACACTGCTACCTTCGCCTTACGCTGTGTCTCCCTGTACTCCTGTTTACTCTCTTCGGTCCTCTCAATGTCCCACTTCTTCTTGGCTAACCTCTTCTTTTGTACACACTCCTGCACTTCCTCATTCCACCACCAAGTTTCCTTATCTACTTTCCTTCCAGAGGACACCACCAAATACTCTCCTACCGGTCTCCTGATCACATTGGCTGTGGTTGTCCAGTCCTCTGGAAGCACTTCCTGACTACCCAAAGCCTGTTTCAACTCCTCCTTGAAGACAACCACGACCTCTTCCTTTTTCAGCTTCCACCACTTTGTCTTCTGCTCTACCTTTGCCTTTTCACCTTTCTCACCATCAGTGTCATCCTGCACACCACCATCCTATGCTGTTTGGCAACACTCTCACCCACTACTACTTTGCAGTCACTGACTTCCTTCAAATTACATACGCCTACACAAGATGTAGTCTACCTGTGTGCTCTTACCTCCGCTTTCATAAGTCACCCTATGCTTCTGTTTCTTCTGGAAGAAAGTATTCACCACAGCCATTTCCATCCTTTTTGCAAAATCGATCAACATCTGTCCTTCTGTGTTCCTGTCCTGGATACCAAACCTGCCCATCACTTCCTCGTCCCCTCTGTTGCCTGCACCAACATGTCCATTGAAGTCTGCTCCAATGACCACTCTTTCACCTCTGGGGGTACTCTGCATCACTTCATCTAACTCACTCCAGAATCTCTCCTTCTCTTCTAGCTTACATCCTGCCTGTGGGGCATAAGCACTAACAACATTGACTATCACGCCTTCAATTTCTAACTTGAGACTCATCACTCTGTCTGACACTCTTTTCACTTCTAGAACATTCCTGACAAACCCCTCCTTCAAGATGACTCCTACTCCATTTCTCTTCCCATCCACACCATTATAAAACAGTTTAAACCCTGCTCCTAAGCTTTTAGCCTTTCTACCTTTCCACCTTGTCTACTGAACACACAGTATGTCCACCTTCCTCCTCTGCATCATGTCAGCCAGCTCCCTATCTTTTCCTTGCATAGTTCCAACATTCAAAGTCCCTACTCTCAGTCCGAGGCTCACGCATTTCCTCTTCTCTCTCTGCCTACGGACACGCCTCCCGCCTCTCCTTCTTCGACGTCTTCGACCAACAGTAGTCCAATTATATTGATGTATATTCTAGACACAGAATATTTTAGCATGTGACATAACATACTGACTGCATTTCTGGTGTCCATCAAAAATAGGACTCGCACTATGTGTCCCCAAAATAAATACTTTTTATCCAGTTCTGCCGTTATATTTGTCAGAGTTACATGTACAATGGTACCTCACTTTACGAAAGTCTCACCAAACGAAAAATCCAGGTTATGAAACGCATTTTCCTAAAATTTTTGTCTCTGGATACGAAACAAGTTCACGTTACGAAAGCGCCATCTCAAAAATCCAAACGCACCATTCAAACATTCACACAATGCGCGAGTTGCTTTCACATCGGTTGTCTCCCAACACCTCGCCCCACTGGCCTCCCATTGGCTAAGAGGGAGCTGAATCTCCACAATACAGTACTGTACCCAGAATGCTTTTCGTGTGTCTTCGACCCATTATTCGACACACACGTGAAGGAGAACTGTTGGTTTGTGGGTTTCGTGAGCGTTAATTTTTCATTATTAATCATGAGCCCCAAGAAAGTGATTCCTGGTGAGACTGAATAGAAAAAGCAGGCTCCATTATCAATAAAAGTAAAACAGGAGATGATAAAAACATACGAAAGTGGGATTCGGTTGAGTGAAATCGCAAAGGAGTATGGCCGAAACCCCTCTACAATCGGGACGATATTGAAGCAGAAGGAGGCATTAAAAGCGGAGATACAGTGACGGAGGCGATTATTTCGGAAAAAGCGACCGCTATATTTAAGGACCACGTGAAGGAGGGTGGGGGTGAGGGTTCTTCGGACCAGCAACCCCCGGACTTTAAAGCGTCGCATGGGTGGTTCGAGAGATTTAAAAAAAACGGCAAATAATTTTCTTTTACTTTTAACACATATTTCACACAAAATTGGTGTACTTTGAAAATGTTTAAAGGGTTTAGGGGGTAGTATTGGGAGCCTTGGAATGAATCACACATTTTACACGTAAAATGCGGTTTAACTTACGAAAAATGCAGGTTACAAGAAAGGCGCTGGAACGGATTAATTTCGTAAGGTGAGGTACCACTGTAATTGTTTCTCATGATAAAGTACCTCAGTAATGTCATTAAATTCCACAATTCAGTTAAATGGAATTTAGCGGCCTGTTTTACGCTTATTTGTCTTATTTCATATCAGAAAATATACATTCTAGGTAAAAAAAGTAATAATTATTGAAATAAAACACATTCACAACACCAGGGCAGTGGTGCTTGATTACCGATCCCAGGGTTGGGGGTTCAAGCTCCACTGTCAACGAGTTGTCACTGGTAAAAATTGTTGGAAAAAAAAAAAAAAACAGTTGTGAAATTCAGTCTCACATTTTTGACTCATGCTTGAATTTTAAAAATAAAAAAAGCCTAAAATAATGCAAAAGGTCTGATGAACGATGGGGTGCTATCAATGAAAATCAATACTAGGAGGAATATAAGATTATTGCGGGTAAAGTAGCGGATTAGAGGAAACAGTGGAAACAGTGGAAAGAAAACAGCCAAGTGTGTGTTTGTGTGTACGCCAGTCCGACCCTCAACAATGAAAAAGAGACGTGTCAGAAAGGGCCGACTCTCTCACATCCAAGTGTAGGTGTACACGCTTTGACAGGGGCAAAGTCACATTATTGATCTGTCTGTGTGTTAACAAAGGCCACCGCAATCTGACACAAGGCACCATGCAGCGAATGTTGCCTTACATATGTCTGCTCTGGCAACCAGCACTGAGGCTCATCAGTCACATGTCAGACCACGGTGTCACACTGACAAGCACCGTGCTTCTTCACATCTCGGTGACAAAAGCAGAACAGAGTGTGCACAGATCAACGTGGCCAAAGGTCAAATAATAGACAGATTATGGAAATGAGTAGAGTGGGGTTCTTTAATCATTGCAGGCCTTTGGGAACGTCTAGTCGTAGTAAGTCCGTGGGAAGAGACTTGAACAAATTATCTGGAAACGTTTCTCTTATTCATGACAAAAATTCTTCAAAGTAGCAACATACTAATAATAATCCATTTTTGTTTCATTTAATTTTGCAAAACGCTTTATTCTTTCCTGAGGTCAAGAAGAGGCTGAAGCCTATCTCAGCCAACTCTGAACAACTTGCCAGACCATCGCAGACACATAACCATTCACAATCACATGTACATCTGAGCAGTTGATAATATCCAATTATCCTAACGTGCATGTGTTTGGATTGTAGGACGACGCCTACTATGCAAGCACTGAGACAACGTGCAAACTCCACACAGGAACCCCCCCCCCCACACACACACACACACATACAAACACACACCCCGCCAAGCACAGGGCTTGAACACAGCACCTTCTTACCACGTTAGGTGGACATGCCGATCACTACGCCACCGTGCCACCCTAGTAACCTTCGTGTAAGTCTTAATATAAATGTAAGGGCTTCCGAGCAGCACACTGATAAGATACACAAATATTAATGAAGAGATCACAAGTTAGAATCCAGTTTAATGCCAGAGCCATCAATGAACCAGAGTCGTAGGAGGCATACCTTCACTTCTCTATCACTCACAACGATCGCCAGCCAATCATGGGCATCTGCGAGCTCATTTGTACAAGGGGGCGGATAGCGCTTTCCCTCTGAGTGTGTTAGACCGCCTACTAAATACGTATGTGCTGCACTTCGAAAAGAGGCAGGTGGCTTGCATTGCATGTCATTAAATGATTATAAATACTTGATTGTGTGGATAACAGAGATGCACTGATCTGACTGAGAGTATACGTGAGGAGGCTCAAAGTGCAATGCAACCTGTGTGTCAAAAATAAATGGTGAGTTTTCTGTGTACACCTCACTGCATCATGAGATCTGCACTTGGGGCCGAAAAATTCTTCAAAATGGTCTACGGCTGTCAATCAGCTCAATACTATCAGTAAAGGAGGTAATGGGTAATAAACAATTATATTTTTTTAATAAAATCCCCCAAATGTTTAATAAGGCATCCCAACCTTAATGATTCACATAACTTCACAACATACTCTTTCAATCATTATCCTGTATTCCACCATGTCCTAACATTATTATTCTTTCAGTGAAAAATCTGAAAATGTCATCAGTGCATCTCAGTAGTACTTGTACTTATTTAATATGTTAAGGAAATTATCAATAAAATAAATCAAATAATCCACAAGTGTCACTTGGAATTTCAATTTCGTTTTCCGACTGATGCGCCTGCAACAGCATGAATATTATGTAGAGAGATTAGCACACAGTTCTTACTCTCTTGTGTTTGTCTGCAGGGTATTTATAGTGGTAGTAAAGGCTGTATTGACTGAAATTGTATGACATCTCATCAGGGTATCTCCCCATCCCAGTGACAGCATGCCACTTGGATGTGTATTGTTACTTGATTGGCTGAGTGAGCGGCCCCATTTGCATGAGTGTTCGCGGTGTCGTGGGACAGTGGGGGGAGGTACGGGACGATTCGGCCTTAGCGGTGGCAACTGGCCAACAGTCCTTTTGTGGCCGTCGCAAGCCAGGCAGGGAGGTGGGCACAGAAAGAGAGAACGGTGCGGTGAGAGTGAGTGAGACTATAGATTTAATTATGCATGCACATTTCCCCATTCATGGAGGTGAGCGCAAAAGAGGGCGAGGGGTTGGGTGGCAACCAATGACATTCCACCATACAGAGCTCCTGTCTGGATGAACACTAATGAGGTGACACTCAGCGGCTGGAGCCCAGCCAAAACAGTCCATTAACTTCACACAAGTAGTTAAGAGGAGGAGAGACTGGGAGGGGCAGACGGGGAGAAGAAGTAAAGGAAAAGTTCAAGAGCGAGGCAGAAAGACAGAGAGGAGAGTTGTGAATGATGCACCGGGGGGGGCATGGTGAAAGGAGGTGGGTGGGGGGGTCATGATGGGGAGGGGTGGGTGTCTGCAAGTGTGTGTGTCTAAGTGTGTATAGGAGGTCAGTAAGGCTACTACAGTCTCATGGACTCAGAGACCCAGACTCAGACAGGCCTTTAACAGTCTGCCTCTTTTCTTTCATCTCTCACTTTCCAAGTTAAAGGAGCGAAGGATAATGGCAGCCCTTTTCTAATATCCTAATCGAGGTTCAGAGGCTTTCGCGTCCGTCATGGCAGGCAGCCTGTATCGTAAATCAGACCATTGATCATTTGTACAAATTATATGTGATTCGCTGACGAGCTTATATTACATGTACCAAATGTGTTGCCACTTATGAGTTCTATCTCATAAACCCAGTCACCACACACACACACACACACACACACACACGCGCACAATCTGAATTCAATATGCAAACTCATTTGTTTATTTTCTGAACCACCTAATCCTAATTAAGGTCGCAGGAACGCTGGCGCCCATCTCAGCCGACTGCGGGCGAGGACAGGGTGCACCCTGGACAGCTCATCACAGGCCAACACTCAAACAACCATTCACACTAACACTTAGGGGAGGTTTTAAATAGCCAATTAGCCTACTGTGCATTGTTTTTTTTTTGGACTGTGGGAGGAAACCGGAGTACCCCAAGGAAACCCATGCAGGCACGGGAAGAACATGCAAAGTAACTCCACAAAGAAATGCCCAGGCTGAGAATCGAACCCAGGCCTTCTTGCTGTGAGGTGGACGTGCTAACCACTACACCACCGTGCTGCCGCAGTAGAAAAACATGACAAATGAATTAAATTTGAATGCAAAGAAACGTATTCCACCCACACATACATACAGACACACACACTCACTCATGCATGCATGGGTACACTGTAAAATGCTGTCTCACCACATAGTTATGTTTGCTCTGTCAGAACATGTTGTGCGAACCAAAGTTCCAGCAAAACAATCACACGGAACTCTTCATACTCTAAACTGAGGACACATGTGCACTGTTATCTACATCAACAATTTCAATATAACTCATCACCGAAATGGTGGGCAGGGTTCGTCACCTCAACAGGAGGATTAGGATGCTGTCTATTTGCTGAGGGTCGCGGTGATTAAACAGGGAAACAGCTTTTCTTTCAGGGACACCAGGTTCATTTAATGCAGATGTGTCTGCTACAGTCATTTCCAAAATTACTGGCACCATTTGGTCCAATAAATAATATCTTTGTGGTTATTTAGCTTCTGTGATGGCCTGGCAAGCTGTCTAGAGTGTCTCCCTCCCACACACAAAGTTGGCTGAGCTGGACACCAGCCTCTCTGCAACTCTAATTAAGATTTAGCAGCTTAGAAAATGGATGAATATTTTATATATATATATATATATATATATATCTTCTTTTCCTTTCGGCTGTTCCCTTCAGGGGTCGTCACAGCGAATCATCTGCCTCCATCTCACCCTATCCTCTGCATCTTCTACTCTTACTCCAACGACCTTCATGTCCGCCTTCACCACATCCATAAATCTTCTCTTTGGTCTTCCTCTGGGCCTTTTGCCTGGTAGTTCCAACCTCAGCATCCTACGACCAATATACTCACTATCCCTCCTCTGTACATGTCCAAACCATCTCAATCTAGCCTCTCTGACTTTGTCTCCAAAACATCTAACATGTGCTGTCCCTCTGATGTACTCATTTCTGATCCTATCCATCCTCGTTACTCCCAAAGAGAACCTCAACATTTTCATATATATCATATATATATATATATATATATATATATATATATATATATATATATATATATATATATATATATAGAGAGAGAGAGAGAGAGAGAGAGAGAGGATTTTCTGAGTAGATCCTTCCGTAGGAGAGTGCTCAATACTTTTTGGTAGAGCAAATAATAAAAAAAATAAAAAATAAAAGGACAGGACAAAGACTTTCTATTGAAACTCCATTTATCACTACAGATCTGTTTCGAGGGGTAGTGAAACCATCCTCTCTCTTCAGGGGATTATATCCTTTTATTTTTTATTTATATATATATATATATATATATATATATATATGCTCTGGCGTCCCGCATGTGGGCAGAGCCCGCATTCAGTGGAGCGCCACATATGTGTATTGTGTGTAGTGTGTATTGTGTGTGTGTGTGTGTGTGTGTGTGTGTGTGTGTGTGTGTGTGTGTGTGTGTGTGTGTGTGTGTGTGTGTGTGTGTGAGAGAGAGAGAGAGAGAGAGAGAGAGCCAGTGTTGTGTGTGTATGTGCATTAATAAAAAATGTTTAATTAATAAATATGTAAATAAAATGGTTTTATATGTTAATAAAATGTTTAAATGGTTTAATAAATAATTTGGAGTAAATGGATTGGATGCTGTATTTAAAGCGGAATTACAGTACCTGTTTGAAAGATCAGAGGCCCTGATTCAATATTAACGTGCTACCTTGCAAGATTGGAGGTCTTGTCTCACGGAGCACTCTGTTTCCATGCTCCTTCTGCTTCTATATCGTGCCGAAATAATCGCTTCCGTCACTGTAATTCCGCTTTTCAGTATTTTCCGGGTCCATGATGGATAACGAAATATAACACTGCAATGATCTTTCAAAAAGAACTCACGAGCCAACATTCCTGTTGAACTCTCCTCTCTGACACGTGTGACAAGCAGGAAGTATTGGTATAGGAAGTATGGGTAGAGATCAGCTGCCTCCTGGCCAATGGGAGGCCAGCGGAGCGGGGTGTTTGGAGACAGCCAATGAGAGAGCAACTCGCGCATGGTTTGAATTTTGAATGGCGTGTTTGGCACTTTTCGTAAAAAGAAAGTGTTTTCGTAAAAAGAGGACGAAAATTTAGGAAAATGTTTTTCGTAACCTGGAGTTTTCGTACCCAGAGAGTTTCGTAAGTAGAGGGCCGACTGTATATATATATATATAGGGTGACATGATGGCTAGTATATATATATATATATATATATGTGTGTGTGTGTGTGTGTGTGTGTGTGTGTGTGTGTGTGTGTGTGTGTGTGTGTGTGTGTGTGTGTAAAACTCTACTCTCGGTGTGAGTGTGTTGGCTCTGCAATAGCCTGAAGAGTTGTCCACCCCACCCTCCCCCAGAGTTGGCTGAGATAGGTGGTAGCCTACCCATGACCCTAATTAAGATTAAGCGGATCAGAAAATGAATATACATTATATATATATATATATATATATATATATATATATATATATAGGGTGACATGATGGCTAGTGTGTCCAACCGACAACATGAATATTTTAGCTTCATGTCCCAAACTCACATGTTCCGTGTGGAGTTTGTTCCCCCTGTGCTTGCTTGGGTCTCTTCCTCGTACTCTGGTTTCCCTCCACAGTCCAAAGACATGCTAATTGGCTGTTCCAAATTGCACCTAGATGACCCTGTGTGTGCACGTGTGTGTGTGTGTGTGTGTGTGTGTGTGTGTGTGTGTGTGTGTGTTGCCCTGTACAGTGATATCCACATCTCTTCTGTGTGTATCCCGCCTTCGCCCAGTGTCGGCTGAGATATATGCTCCCATTGAGTCCATATATATAATATATACTGCTGAGCATTTTATTATGGGATGCATTGAAGTGCATTTATTCTATTGATTGTGTTTCCCTGAAATGGATTCATGTTTTACCAGGAATGTGAAGACTTCTATCGCTAACTGTACACAGTACTCTACTCATACTCATGTTTGAAAAATAACAAGCATTTTTTTTTGTTCAGCAGTAAAACCGGTTAGAGAAACTCCAGTGTATCACTAATTCAGAGGTGAAATATTCTCCAACAGCTGTGCAATTATTTTCATCTTATTTAAGACCAGATTAGAAGCAGACTGTTTATAATCTTTTCATTCACCTGCTGCTTTGTGTTTCTTTGAATTAAAATACTTTTATATGTCATAGTAATTCATTGCACCTGCTCCCTAAACAAGTCTCAACTCTCTGAGATGTAAGAAAGGGATTGCTGCTGCACTGTGAGAATACTCGTTGACAAGCAAGTGGGAAAACAATGCTCATAATCAAAATACTGATTCATAACTAATCCTTTAATTCAAGAAATGTGATTTAACTGTTATCACGTAGTTGAATTGCGATAGAACGTGAGTCCATCCTCGGAAATCAGAAATCCTCAGAGATGGTTTTTTTAATCATGTTTTATTACTTAAGCTATTTATTTGAAGTAACGGGGTATTCCTTGGGGGGAGTGGGGGGGGGGAACGCCCTCTATACGAATGTAGGGTATGATGGATTCCTTACACTGCAGGTTGTGACCATAACCCGACTGGGTGCTGACCAGGCTTGTTTGTGTGTGAGTGGAGGAAGATGGTCAGTATAGTGCCAACTCCTGCATAAGGAGGCGGGGCAAGGTGCCAAGGTGGCAGGGGCAGAGTGTCTAAGTAAGACCCGAGTCCAATTCGACCCAAGGGCAAAACAACCATTTACATATGCACTACAACACACACACACACACACACACACACACACACATATACACACACACATACACACACACATACACACACACATACACACACACATACACATACATACACACACACACACACACACACACACACATTCATGCACTTTTACCCAAATTAGGATGCTGAATGACTTATTGGACATATAGCACCACATCTTAGGATGATCTTGGCACAAAGCTAGCAAAGAAACAAACCATTTACTCATTTAAACAGTTCTGCCAAAAAATAAATAAATAAAAAATAAATTAAAAAAAAACATGCTCAGAAGAAGCCAGGGGAGGAAAGTCTTTAATTTAATGTGTGTCTTTGCAAACATAAAAACATACAACCCAGCCAACAGATGTCTGAACCCTTTTATTGTGCGACAACACCACTAATTTCAGTTGGAAAAACACACAGAGTGAAAATAGATGTTGCAAAAGTCCTTTGTGGTCTGTTTCTACCACAACAGTCAATTAGAATGAACGTGCTCTTAATGCTGTCTCGTATTCAGAAAAGTCAGAATTCGGATTGATGAGACCTCGTCATTCCGAAAGTGTGCAGAATATCTTCATCTTTATCATCATCTTGCTCTTCTTCCTCTTGTTCGGGTGTCGGGTTGGGGGGTCAGCAGCCTGATTAGTGAGGTGCAGACGTCCCTCTTACCCACCCACACCAAGATAGTCCCAGACCAGCCAAGAGATGTAGTCTGTCCAGCATGTTCTGGGTCGACCCCAGGTGCTCTTCTCAGTCGGACATACCCGAAATACCATATCAGGGAGGCGTATGGGCAGAAGTCTATTCAGATGCCCGAGCCACCTCAACTGGCTCTTCTCAATGCATGCATAACATACATTCATTCGTTTTCTGTAATGACTTAATCATAATTAGAGTCGCATGGAGGCTGGTGCCCATCCCAGCCGACTCTGAGCGAGGGCAGAGTACACCTTGGATAGCTCACCAGGCCATAGCAGGGAGGAAACACACTGATGGCTATGCAGCTACTCTTGTTGAAAGTCAGCAAAGGTTCTTCTACATGAACCTCACACCATAGACAGTGAGAGACATGGCCAGCCTTTGATAACCCAGTTAGCTGCACTGGGGGTGGACAGCAGTGACAAAAGTTCACGTAACGAAAGCGCCATCTTAAAAATTGAAACGTGCCATTCAAACATTCAAACAATGCGTGAGTTGCTTTCCCATTGGTTGTCTCCCAACACCCCACCCCGCTGGCCGCTAATTGGCTAGGTGGGAGCTGAATCTCCATAACACAGTACTGTACCCATAATGCTTTTCGTGTGCCTTCGACCCATTGTTCGACACGTGTGAAGGAAAGTTGTACTGTTGGTTCGTGAGTTTTTTTGAGTGTGCTTATTGCAGAGTTATTTTTTGTTATTAATCATGAGCCCCAAGAAAGTGATTCCCGGTGAGACTGAAAAGAAGAAGCGGGCTCCGTTATCAATAAAAGTAAAACAGGAGATGATAAAAACATACGAAAGTGGGATTGGGTTGAGTGAAATCGCAAAGGAGTATGGCCGAAACCCCTCTACAATCGGGAAGATATTGAAGCAGAAGGAGGCATTAAAAGCGGAGATACAGAGACGGAGGCGATTATTTCGGAAAAAACAACCGCCATATTTAAGGACCTCGTGAAGGAGGGTGGGGGTGAGGGTTCTTCGGATCAGCAACCCCCGGACTTTAAAGCGTCGCATGGGTGGTTCGAGAGTTTTAAAAAAAAAAAAGGTAAATAATTTCTTGTACTTTTAACACATATTTCATACAAAATTGGTGTATTTTTATCATTTTTTAAGGGGTTACGGGGAAGTCTTGGGAGCCTTGAAACGAATCACGCGTTTTACATGTAAAATGTGGTTCAACTTATGAAAAATGCGGTTTACGAAAAAGGCGCTGGAACGGATTAGCTTCATAAAGTGAGGTACCACTGTATATGAATTTAACATCAAGCGTGCATGTACACCGCCATCAGCACCTCGACTATCCAAACCCACCAGCCGAAGCAGTGAATATACAGTTACAGTACTTTAATGCTGTGCTATATTAAAACTCACACAGATCACGTGTTTTACCATAGTAGTCTTTCTAAAAACTTCCAAGCTCTTAACTAAAGTGTCCATTGCCTGAAGGACTTCTGGGGCTCTAGAGGTTCGTTCGAAGGCTGGTGTAGGTGACGAGCATGACGTACAGCGGACCTTATGAAAAGCATACCGAGCTTATATTAACTCAAAGCAGCCGCGTGGAACACTGCATAGTACGATTAACATGGTGTACACTGGGGCTTCACCGGCTACCTCGTAACGTTCTGTGACTATATTCATGATCCCCGGAGGAAAATCTGAACCGGAATCTATTATCATTTGATATATGCCATCCATAAGCTTTTACATTCAATTTAAGGAACATCGGCTCCAGCGGTGAATCAGACACCCTTGAAAGGGACACCGCGGGAGTGAGGAGCAGCTTCTCCTGATAAGGTCTCTCAGGTGGAACATGTCAGCAGGCCAGGGGCTGATGATTAACACAAGCATAATGAAGGAAACTCTCATTCAACTCAGGAGGGCCCACGATGCCCGCTACAAGGTCAGAAGACAGGCAATGAGCCAATCATCTGCAGCAGCAGCAGACCGCTGATCTCAGCACATGTCAGCTAGTCCTTTATAATGGGCTAAAAGATGCGTTTCCATAATCCACGCACTGTAAGTTGGAGGGTTCCTCCTCCCTGGAAGATACTCAGAAAGGCAAATCTGCCATGTGCTCTTGAGTCGAAAGGGCAGCCCTGGGCTGCAGTTAGTAACAACATGTGGTTTGGCTCCAGTGTTCCGTTTACACGCGCGACAGTGAGAGGAGGAACTGCTAAATTAATTTCAGATTCTGTTGTTTTAACACCATAAACAATGTTAGACAAATTCTGGCATTAAGCAGATGTTGAGGAACACGGCTAATAACAGAATCTCATACGCTACTAGCCGCATGTCTTCCACTCTTCGGACGATCAATCTGATTTTTCTTTCTGATTTCATAAAACCAATAGAAGATTACTCTAGAATATACAGTGTAAATATTTCTTTATCAGGTTGACTTAACAAATGCCACATATCAAGTGAGTACAAAAAGAAGAAAAAAACTGCTGCGGAGTGCAAACAGTGCAGCTCCTTCTGTAATCTCTGTTGTGTAGCATGAGAATTAATGCAGGCCTCCCTGTACAGAGTCGCCGCAGTCACCCTCCCATGCCGTAGGGGCTGAGAATGCAATAGGCCTTCGTATGCACTTGAGATTTCTGATGACGTGTCGGAGGACTAAAACGAGACGAACAATGTTCGGCTGTCATATAGATCAGGGGTCCCCAACCACAGGTCCACGGCTCAATTGGTACCGGTCCACAGAAGAAATAATTCATCATTTCCATTTTATTTATTATCTGAGTTTGAACGATCTTTAATTTTTGAAAAAATTTTATTTTGAAAAATGAACGGATTCTCGCGGTTACATGTAGGTGCTAAAATGTAACCCGCAAGGAGACGGCACATGAACAGAGGCGAGTTGGACATGTTTCAAATAATAGCGGGGATTTTGGGTGAGATTGAGCCTGAGCCATCAGCCTTCATTCTCCCAGCTGGTGCATCGTCACCTGTGGGTTTTTTTTTTTTTTTTTTTTTTAGAAAAGTTCAAGCTCTACTTCCCAACCAACTTTATTTCAGCTGTGGAGTGCTTATTATTATTATTATTATTGTTGTTGTTCATAATAATAATAATAATAATAATAATAATAATAATTTATATAAATGTTTATATTGTAAATATAATCTAATCTATGACACTGCCCCCAACGCCCCACCCCCGCCCCCACCCCCACCCCACCCACCACCCCAAGTCCGCGGTAAAATTGTCAAGCGTTGACTGGGCCGCGGTGATAAAAAGGTTGTGGAGCCATGATATAGATGGACGCAGAGGGGCGGCATTGAATTGTCGTCAAAACGTGAATTTTTCCCAATCACAGATGCATTACAAGAGCTGTGTCATGATTTTCAACCAAATTCAGTTGCCAGGATGGTACTTGAATATCCCATTATTTGTTTAATAGAGTTTAACATGTAAATTTACTGGTTTAAAAAGTGCACAGTTTTTGTGAACGCTGGACGCTGCACAGTCCTTGTAAATTCTGGTGATTTATTTCATAAACCAAATTCGCATTAATATAAATAGTTATAAGGCAGCAAGGTGGCGTAGTGGTTAGCACGTCACCTCAAGGCAAGAAGGACTGGGTTTGATTCCTGGACTCGGACGTTTCTGTTTGTAAATCTGTAAGAGAGGCGGAGTGAAAAGGTTAAAGCCTGGTAGCAGTTTAGAACGCTCCGGCCTAGAAAGTAAAAAAAAATAAAAATAAAAAATTCTGGGGAGAATCAGTGTTTGTTATTTATGATGCATGGAACATGTTTCTCAGTCACAGAGAGGACTTTAAGGAAAACGGAGAAAAGAAGGAAGAGAGGGGAGGAGAAAGGAAGGAAATCACAAGGCTCATTTTAGTCATGCATACTCTATGGACTTCATTTGTCATTACTTTGACACTCTCTGTTCATTAAAGCGTTATCACTTGTGTATGATATACGAATCTATAATTGTCCTGAAGACCTGAAGACTTCTAGAGAAATTAATGACCAGATTGGAAGTTTCAAGTTGGAATTTCAATTTTTAAGTCTTCTGCATTTCGTCCAAAGTGATTTAGCTCCAGATCTGAGCTGATTCTCTATGATATTGGTATTTGAACTTTTTAAAAGCTGAGGGTCAACGTTACAGGGCGACTCTCGCACTCTCATTATCTATCAGAAATAATCAATAATTTGTCAAAACACGTCCTTATCTCTGACAAATACAGATCGAAAGATTAGCGCACTGATTGCACCACTCGAAGAAAACTGGCCTGGTTAAAGTGTGTGGTTGGATATTACCGTATTCGATGTAATAAGCGCCCTGCTCCAATAAGAACCCCACCCCCAGTGTTTGTTTTTTTATCTTATGTCTAATAACTGCCCATATGTACTGGGAGCAAAATCGTAGATCAAAAGTACCAATTTTATTCGATCAGTGTCTGTAACGGTAAAATGAAGCGTTCACTGCATGTAAAAGTGAGTTTATACAGCATTTCAAGACCCCCTGCCACTGGGGAATGTCTATAATGTTCATCCGTAACAACAACACATTTGATTGTTCCGCCGTGCTTTAAAAAACAGGAAAATATTTTGCTGTGTTCTCTTGGTAAATGTCCAACAACCGATGAACCATTAGAAACTGCTACAGCAAAACTATGGGATGCTCTGAATGAATGGAGCGATGAGCCAGATATGGACCTATCAGAAATTGATGAGATTCTCCTGCTCACTAACTTCATAAATTTAAAGACGTTCCTGGCCATGTGTTTGTTTGTGTTTATTGGTTCAATGTGCCATGTGCTAATGTTGACATTAATTTTGATTGGTTCAATTTTACATCTGGGGGAAAATATTTAAAGGAACAGCACCAGGAGGGAAAATTAAAGGGTCTTTTAAAAAAAAAATTTTTTTTTTTGCTATTTTCTGTTTATTTTCATCTTTCATGTAAGTAGTTTGGTTGATACCACAAAATGAATAACACAAAAAACAGTAAAACTCTTTTATTGTTGTGTTATTATTCACGTTTTCCACCTCGATGCTAATAAGCATTTACTGTTCCACTCCGCTGGTAATCATTTTAATAAGCGCCCGCACACTCCATTTTTTTTTTTTTTTTTTTTTTTTTTTTTAGCGCCCTGGGCGCTTATCACATCAAATATAGCAAATCCAGTACAGTAGTACAGTGTCGATAAAGAATTTCACTAAGCAAACAACAATGGGTTCCTCTGGGGTAGAAGTAATCGCCGGTGTCATTTTCACTCATTTTCCCTATCCGATTAATCCTAATTAGGGTCACAGGGAGGCTGGCGCCCATCCCAGCCCACTCTGGGCGAGGACAGAGTACACCCTCGACAGCTTTCCAGGCCATCACAGGGCAGAAACACGCTGACAGCAATGCAGCTCCTCTTGTCGAAAGTCAGCAATGGTTCTTTTACATGAACCTCTCACCATGGGCACTGAGAGACATGGCCGGCCTTTGATAACCTAGTTAGGTGCGTGGGGGTAGGGGGGTAGTAACAACCTGTTGAGAGTGAGACTTGAACCCCCAACCTTAGGATCAGTGATCCAGCACCTTCTCTACCAGGCCACCACTGCCAATAAACAATGCATAGCTCTTAATGTAGTTTTCTGACGTTAGGAGTGCTTTCTCAGATCGAGTCACATTTCCCAGATCTGTTCGCTTCCATCTTGTGCGTTATTGTTCCATACAGTCACTTTCCATAATCTGAGGAAAGACCCTGTGAAACCTTACTGCCTTTTTACTTTCCGGCTCTGTGTGGCACTGCCATGAACGTGTATACATTTCTTTCATGTTGTTGGCAATTGAAACTGACAGTGGGTGGGGCCGAGTTTAGGAATTGGGCCATTGCCTGGAATCTGCAAGGCTTTTCCAGATTTGTAAGCCTAAACAGAATGCAGTCCGTGTTTATATTCAACAAGAAAAACCTATCTTGCTTTCCAGTGACCGGTTACAGCATTATACATGTATGCTGATTATCTTTCCGAAAGAGACATAATAATTTTTTATATATTTTAATTCTAAGGTGCAACTCTTACAAGTGACCAGCACAAGCCTCAAACATCCCCACAAATGTTTTTCTTTTTCACTCTAATTACACTTTTACATTCCAAGCATTAAATGTTGATGTAAAAATAACAGAGTCCTAGTGCTTGAATAGGCCATGATCCAAAGGCTATAAAATGTTATCTGCATGCATATAGCTGGATATGCCATTGCATCATGGGAACTAGCGACGATATCAAAGGCCCACAATTGGATCACTGTCAATAATATGCAGCCTTGGCAAGTGTTCACATATACATATCCCTCTAATCCTCGCGCCAAGGATTCTTTCCGTCATAGACAGGAACTGGAAGTTAAGTCACAGACCAATCTCAGTGCTGAACCCAAGTCCAGGTAACAGGCACAGGGGCTTCTGCTGGAGTTCCAGGTGATTGGCCGAGGTGTACCAACACTTCCTTTTCACCCCATCCAAAGCCACTTGAGCTTGGCATACCTTACCTGGAACAGCTAAGACCTCCATTTGTAAACATTCACCATGGAAAACGTTGGAACCCACACACTCCCCAGTGCAGAAAGTGTACAGTAATGCTAAAGCCTCAGTCTGGCCCCAGGAAGAACAGGCGGGGGGGGATACACCAGGAGGAGGCTTCTTATAGGCTATTCATGCCAAGTAGACACAAAGGTAGGACTTTTTTTATCAATTGAAGGAATTACACAGATCATATGTCACCATATGGAATTCCTTTTACACATAATGCATTTCCTTCATGGAGTCTGTGAGAAGCCACAGAGCATATCTACTGGGAGCACTCTTTGGGACAGGGGGAAAAACTTCAGTGTAAGTGTGAGTGTGTGTGTGTGTGTGTGTGTGTGTGTGTGTGTGTGTGTGTGTGTGTGTGTGTGTGTGTGTGTGTGTGTGTGTGTGTGTGTGAGAGCAGGCATGGGGTGGGGGGCCTCTGTCGGGGCAGCCTCGGCACACTGAGAAGAAATATGCCATATGCACTCAGTGAACTGGGGCCTGCAGGGCTTCTCTCAAGGTTATTAGAAAACCCTGCACACCCTGTATGGAGTCTGAAAAAAACAAATAGGTAGAACTAGATGAAGTCTCAAGTTCTGACACACCTCTCTCACGTGTGAGGCCCATGAGGGCTTTTAGGGAACTGCGAAAACACTTTGGTCTAATCAAGCAAACCTTCAGTTGGTCTGCTGTATCTGATCCCTCCTGTTGTGACAATGACACGGCTGCTGAGGCAGAGCGTATGCCTTTGCCTCAGATAACAGGGCTGCCTTTGACACTGAGTTTCCTTCCCTGTGCCGGGGCCAAGAGCCGAGTATCCGCTGCTCCACCCCCAAGTCCTCATCCACACAAAAGTAGGAAGCGGCAGCAGTGGCCACTCGCATTGTGGCAGACCGCTCTAAATCACGTCTCATTTCATCCGCCGCTCTTCGTAAGCGGTTTCAGCAGAGGAACTGTAAACACAACAACAGCGAATAAATACATCAGTCAGAGCTACCTGAGTGCTTCAAACAGTGTTAGCTAATTGAGTAACACTGCAGCCTCGATGGACTCGCATTAGATTACAGCGTAAACCAAACCTGTACATCTCCAGACAAATGTTCCTGGGTAAAGTAAGCAGATACTATCAGATCAAGATACAAAGGATACCAAGATACTATCAAAAACAGAATGAAGGTTGTTCAGGTACACGTTAAAAGAATATATAGATTTTAAACCATCATGCTCACTATAAGTAAAACAGTTCCTCACCTTACGAAATTAATCCGTTCCAGAGCCTTTTTCTTAGCCTAGATTTTTCGTAAATTGAACCGCGTTTTACATGTAAAACGTGTGATTCGTTCCAAGGCCCCCAATACTACCCCATAAACCCTTTAAAAATTATAAAAGCATCCTTTTTAAGACCTCCTTCTGCTTCAATATGGCCATATTCCTTTGCGATATCACTCAGCCGCATGCCACGAGACCGCTTCTTCTTTTCACTTGCACCAGAAATTACACACGCGCGCATGTGTGTGTGTGTGTGTGTGTGTGTGTGTGTGTGTGTGTGTGTGTGTGTGTGTGTGTGTGTGTGTGCGCGCGCGCGTGCACGTGTGTATGTTGACCATGTCTTCTTAGCAGAGTTATAATCTTACAAACATTTATGGATGGTTAAAAGCGTGAGTCATAAAATAAAGTTGCAATGAGCACACTCAAAAAACTCATGAAACAACAGTAACTCTGTCCTTTACAGAAAAAGCATTATGGAAGATGCAGCTCCATAATAAGCCAATGGGAGGGAGCTGCATCATCCCTCCTAGCCAATGGGAGGCCAGCAGGGCGGGATGTTGGAAAATAGTCAATGGGAGAGCAGCTCGTGCACTGTTTGAATGTTTGAATAGCGCATTTTAATGTTTGAATGGCGCATTTGGCGTGTTTCGTGAGAAGAACTTGTTTCATATACCGAGACAAAAAAATTTGGAAAATGTTTTTCGTAACCTGGATTTTTCATTTGCTGGGACTATCATAAGGTGAGATACCACTGTACCTACCACTGTACACTTGCATTGTTCAGGGAGATTCTGATCGTGTCACTGTTCCACTGTATTCTGCCGAATGAATTCCCACCTTGATCAAATCCACAAAGCAACATGTCTACTAAAGGTACTCAGCTGAATTAAGCCTCCACAGTAGGAATTAAGGCCTGTACATTTGTCTTCAGCTTCCGGCAACCTTGAAACTCCACCAAGCTGTACAAGGATCGTGCATCATCAGCAAGTTGTGGCTCATGCCTTTTTCCCCTTAAAGAGTAAAACTGAAGGAAGACAACCCTGGGTGAGCCCTATGAAAGCTAAAGAGAGCAAAAAGCCTACAGGGATATAGCAGTTTGTAATGGAAACCTTATCACGAGCTATTTAAAGGAAGGTGAAATGGATCATCACCCACTCTGGTTTACAGACCATCGGTGGGCAAGCAAAGACAGGGTTGGGGGATTAGAGGTGACGTGGAGCTGTTAACTTGAATTGCTCGGAGTCGCTGTGGGGTTCTCCAGCAAAGGAAACCAAGCGGCAAACAAATCAACAGCTCAGAATGCTAAGTGGAAAAGGATTAGCTTTAGCTCTAAAGACCGGCTCTATAACATGCTGTCCTTCAATGAAACATCTATTATCTAAAGGTTTCACTGAGAGAGGTGGTTTTTGAATAGAAAAGGGAAGCATTCTATGTTCCCAAGGCAGACTCTGCCACTGACAGCTGCACAGTGACATAACAGACGACTAATACAACTTACACAACCGTCCCAACAGCCCAAGAAGGCCGACTTAATGACAAACCAGCCAAACTTGATAAAACAGTTCAGTAAGTAAACAATTTGCTATCACCTCATTTAACCTTGGCAGCTGCAGTTCCATGGAAGATATTTGGAGATTTAACCCTTAATGACGTTTGGAGCTTTAACCTAATAATTCCTGAGACAAACTTCGCAGAGCTGCTATAATGAAATAAAAGGCTTACCACATGGACTGAGTTCTAGTGGTGAATAATTGTAGAAAAGAATAAGGCCGAATGTTAATAATTACGTAGCATGTCTAGCTACGTTTAAATGCTAGTTACAAACAGAAGAAGGGAAAATATAATATTTTGTATACAAACCGAATACCAATATATAACCACAAAAACACATTCTTTTTCTAGAAGAAACTGGGGTTTGTTTTTTTGTTTAGTTTAGTTTTGTTTTTTTTGTTTTTTTGGGTTTTTTTTTTTTTTTTTTTTGGCGGGGGGCTGTTACTTTTTTTGTTTTAGCTGAATCCCATGGCTCGGGAGAAGCGCAGCACTGAATCAGGCAAAAAACGGCTCACGATGTTATATGTGGGACGTACTGACTGCTATGTCCGTTGCTAAAAAGTGGAATGATTATCATGCACACTGTATGAAGAGTTGTGAGTCCATGCACGTAGTGCGCTGCACCGGACACCAGGCTAAATTTAGCTTCCTTGCTACTACCCCTGTGCTTGGCCTCCAACCATCCCTCTGTGAGCTATCCTTTTGTTCATTTAATCCGCGCAGCTAACCTTAAGCAAGCGAGCACCTTATACTGGGTTTTTCTTCAAAAAAACTCTGCATCATCAAATACAGGGATCCCTCACTTTCCGCGGTTAATTGGGACCGAGATCCCAACGTGACCACTGAAATCTGCGAAGTAGGATCACCCCCCCCCCCCCAACCTCCCCCTCCCGACGTATACATACATGTATATATGTATATAATATCAATAAATATGTATTCAATGCTATAAATGCTTATAATAACAATTAAACATTAAAAAAAATGCATAAGATGTAAATAAAATCTAAATAAACAAACATACAGACACGTGCGCGCATGCACGCAGACGCATGTGCACGCACTCAGATGCGCTCCTCACAACAATGTAACTACAGTAGTTTTGATGGGAGGTTTTGGGTTGGTTTTTTTTTTCTTTTTGCATAATTGGCTTTGTTTTTGTGGCATTTTCCTTAACTTTTTCCCCAATTCTTCGTTAATTTCCTTTTTTTTTTTTAATTCGATGAATATTTAAAAAAAAAAAAAAAAAAAAAAAAACACGAAAAAATGCACTGAAGCCGCATGAATTGAAGCGCAATTACAGCGGGATCCCTGTATTTAATAGGGACAAATGCCACACTTACAGGAGGACTTTAAATTAAAACCTCTGCCAATAAGCAGGCCAAGGCATTGCAGCTTCCTGCCTTCACTTCATTGTGATCCTCATGACAATTGCATGTGGTTAGCAAACAATGAAGGCCAATCTGGAAACTATCAATTAAGGTGTGAGCTGAGCAACCGCGTATGTAATGGAGAACATGAAAGTCCGCCTGTGACTCTTGGTTTACATTCCGCCTTAGTGGTTTCTACTGTGTGGAAAGGGGATAAGCATCAGCCACGCTTTATCTTTCCTGTGGCACTTGGAGGAAGACGTAAACATTTGTGTAATCTGTTACTTGAACGGCCTACGGTAAAGCTGGAGATGGGATGGTAGTGGTGATCTAAGGCTTCGTTATAGTATGAGTATGTGTGTCTATGGTTTGTAAAAACAAGACAGTCGTCTCATTCAAAGTGGAATGTAAAGAAGGACAATGTTGGTTGCTGGATGACAAAATGATATAACCAAGACCCCTTTAATTCCCTTAAGCCCTCTTACTACAGTCATGACCAAAAGAATCCATCCGTCACTCACGTCTTGTCCTCAGACAAAAAGCCTCCGAGCTGTCGCCAAAGTTTTAATATGTTGTTCAAACCAAAATTGATTAAACATCACAGAGCACAAACAATGCTGGCCCTTACATCTCCATGAGGCACTTTCGTAGAAAGCTGAATGAATGAGTGCTCTGTTCGGCTGAACAAATGACAGACGCTCATTCGAGAGATAAGTCTTCTCCCGTCAGCTCTGACTATGTGCTCATAGCGTATCTCATGTACTAGTTAGTTCAGTAGGAGTTCTTGTCGTCGTCCCGTCCCCCCCCCAAAAAAAGGAGTATTTTAGTGCCTGGATGTTTAAAATCTCTTCCAAGTCAAATTCACTGCTGGAAACTGTTAGCGTGGCATTAGAATTTATGGAACACATTCACATATGTCACTTATACAGAATATAAACATCAAGATCCCCCAAAGAGGGTGTATATGACATCACTGACTTACTAAAACCCCAAAACGTCTCATTAATACCAGCATAAACATGCCAACTCTCATCACAGCACTCACTGCTTCACATTTAACTGAACACTTATGTATTTTTTTTTTTTTTTTTTTGCATGGATCAAACATGTCAGTGTTCTCAACTACTCATTTAAGCAGCTGAATGGATACAGCCTGTAATCACATCCCTGCCAAGACCCTATGTAATGCTATAAGCTGAACTAATGTGTTCAATACATACTGTTCTGCGTGCCTAATCATTCTTACTGTACTGCAGCAGTACCGGTCCAGAAGAGGAGTGTTTTTATAATGTAACATAAACACTCAGCATATTATACTTCATCATTGTGTTTTTAAATACTCAGTGATGTACTATACTCATCTGACAGCTCAGAGATTCAAACCAATTAGTCATAGATATCAAAATAAATGACCTGCCTGGAAATGTGGAGAAGCAAACTGAAGAAAAGTATTTTAAAGAAAGGGTTTCCCTTTATTATCCCTTCGTTCCCTTTATTTAGCCGATGCTACATTTCACATTAATGTCAATGTATACAAGACTTTAAAAGATCATCTGGTGAGTAACTGTGCATGTAATAGTCTTCACTAGTATTTAGTTGAATCAAGGATTCACCAAAAGCAATTAATCACACCAAAACGAATAAACTTACATCTGGTGCGTTTTAGTATTGTAATGAAATTATGTACCGTAATTTCCAGACTATAAGCCGCTACTTTTTTCACACACTTTGAACTCTGCGGCGTAAAAAATGATGCAGTTCATCTATAGATTTTTTACGGGCTAACGGCCCCCAGGGGGTGCTCTAGCACGAAGCGCAAGAGCGAGATAGATACCTGCAGCTTATAAAGAGATACGGCCTATATAAGTACAAATTCTTTTTAAATTTAGTTGGTGCGGCTTATATTCAGACGTGCCCAATAGTCCGGAAATTACGGTAATAACCTCAAAATAATGTGAGTTGATTTCTATGTGTTAAACAACTGATCTGCCCAATAAGAAGCCATATCCAGGTCTGAACTGTGTGCTGTGCACTGATAAAGAGTCTTGGCTGAGCATACAGTACATACTACTGAAACTAAATCCCACAGTTACATGGTGATGATATCAATTAGTTCAATGGTCATGAAAAAAATATGCTTCCTCAATGTGATTGGGTGAAACATCGTTCTATTCAAATGAGGATTGCACAGGAGTAATAGTTTATTTTGCCAGATATATATATCAAAATATATAGCAAAACAAAGCCAATTATGCAAAAAAAAAAAAAAAAACCAATCCAAAACCCCCCAACAAAACTACTTACATTTTTATGTGAGGTGTGCATCTCTGTGCACGCGTGCATCTGTATGTGTGTGTATTTATATTTTATTTACATCTTATGCATTATTTTTGAATGTTTAATTGTTATTATAAGCATTTATAGCATTGACTATGTATTTATTGATATTTACACATATACATGTATGTATACATCAGTCAGGGGGGTCGATCCTACTTCGCAGAAATTAGTAGTCGCGGGGGTCTCAGTCCCCATTGGCTGTGGAAAGTGAGGGATCCATGTGTATATATATATATATATATATATATATATATATATATATACATAAAATTACCGCATATGGCACATAGAATTCTGTTTATGTTGTTAAAAAAGTGAATTTATTTTATGGTTTGGAGTAAGTAACCGTTTGGAGGGGATGATAGAGTTGAAGAAGTTACATAACTCAGACATTAATTCTCATTACCACGGTTATATAATAGCATGTGAAATATCACCGCCACAGAGTTTCCATGTGAACACGGACTGTTAGACAAACCTATGAATAGACAGACACAATGTTCAGGACACAAAAACCATACCATTCATTCATTCATTCATTTTCTGTAACCGCTTAATCCTAATTAGGGTCTCGGAGAGGCTGGCACCCATCCCAGCCGACTCCGGGTGCTCGCCAGGACATCGCAGGGCAGAAACACTATGCAGATACTCTTGTCGAAAGTCAGCAATGGTTATTTTACATGAATCTCTCACCATAGACAGTGAGAGGCATGGCCGGCCTTTGATAACCCAGTTAGCTGCACTAGGGGGGGGTAGACAACCTGTTGATAGTGGGGCTTGAACCTCCAACCTTAGGGTCAGTGATCCAGCACCATTACCACCAGGCCACCATTTCCCCAAAACCATACCATTTTTTTGAAAGACGCTCCCCTTGCACTGCGCTTTGCGTTGTATAAATGTACAAAAGAAATAAATGAATCTGGAAACTGGTGGAATCAGAATTAAACATAAACAACTTCCATAAAGGTTACGGTCTACATATGATGTAGATGTTTCTGGACCTGACTGAGAAGGTGAAATAAAAAAATGACGTATTATATCTTGCGCTGAACTGGCGCTACTGAGTGTTCGTCAAACCTTTAATGTTTGCAGCGGACAGCTACTTGACTAGCAAGACCTGGCTGGGGATCCCATTTGTTCATGATGTCGTAAAACTGATGGGAGATGGAGAGAAAAAACATGGAGTGGCTGTTACCCCTTTAAAACCATGTGAAGAAGAAAATAAAGGCTTTTGTACAGAAGTGACTTTCATTTCAATTTAAATTCATTTTACATTTTGAGAAGAAACACCAACTTACAAAAGTTCTGGTTCACTCAATAGGTCCAATCAAATTCTAGTGTACTGGTGATGTAGAAAAACCTGGTAGCACAAATTGTCCCTAACAATGTGTTGCAATCGGGACATTAGCACTCAACAGGCCACAACCACATGACATCAATTAAACAAGATGTCCACCCTGGGACTGCAGTATTGTTTTCATCATTGACAAAAACAAGATTTTTTTTTTTTTTTTTTTTTTTTAATCATGGTTATTTTTTCGTACTAATAATTAGAAATCCATCACCTTGAACGTTTATCCAGAGTGCGCCCTCTACAGTATCTCGAGGGCTTCGCAATGATAGTGTCAATTCACATAAATTCAAGCAGTCCTTGTGCATTATACTGCACCTTGTAATTTTAACCAGTCAACACTTCTTCCACGTATCTTGCCAATCATTATAAATATGACCAATCATAGCATTTTCCCGTGCAAACGTTGAGCTGTACATCAACATACATCACTTCCTTCTTTATACTTTTGATGAAATTAAGATTCGAACGACAGTGGCATAGCGGTTAGCACGTCTGTCTCACAGCAAGAAGGTCCAGGGTTTCAGTCCCAGATTCAGGTGCTTCTGGGTGGAGTTTACACGTTCACTCTGCGCCTGAGTGGGTTTCCTCTGGGTACTTCGGTGTCCTCCCACAGGCCAAAGACACACATTTGGACTAACTGGCTGCTCCAAAATTTCCCATTAAGTGTGAGTGCAAGTGTGAATAGTTTTTTTTTTTTTTTTTTTTTTTGGGGGGGGGGGGGTGCATGTGATGATCTGTTGGGCTGCACCAAACCTCCACCCAGATTCGGCGGCTGAGATAGGCTCCAACCTCCCCATGACCCTAATATAATTAAGTGAAAATATATAGGCATGTGTACAACTATTACGCTAAAAACCTAAAAAAAAAAAATTTGAAATATGAATTGAATTTATTTTAAAAACAAAATCCTGAAAGGATCCATATTGATTTATTACAAGACCAATAAGTGATCTGCTTTGAAGAGGTCCGATTATGTAAACAATTCTGGTTTTTATAAAGTACACTGCCTTTCTAGTCACATCTACATCACCTATAATGTGACACGTTCTAAATGTGCTTGCTTTCTTGTACCATATTCAAGTTGCCTTTGTTTGGTTTTATCCCTTATCAGGAACTGCTCGGCTAATCTCCCCTCACAAAGCCCTCCATTTTGTGTTCCTTTCTGCAGATAGTGTTACACGGAGCGCACACGAAACTCGCAGGGCCAGAGGGCTGTCGAAAAAGCCGGTGATGATTAGCACACTTTCTCCCTTCAATACATGCAGAGCTAGCAACCGAAAGTTGGATGGCGGAGGCTTGATGATGTCATACAATTTATAAATTGGATGATCCAATGACTAGGTGACTACATAAGTGCTAGCATGTGGAATGGATTCCATATAATGCGTATACACTTCGAACTTTTTCCGCAGTCTGTTTATATTATAGACTTACTTACAACACGGATGCTTTTATTCTTATGCTTTTTACATCACTCTTTAAGATAATTATGCTCTTAAAACAATCGTCCAACCGTATGCTATTTCTTTGACAGTAGGTCATGGCCAAGAGGCTGAGCGGTATTTACACCCAAGAGCTGAGGCATTATCATACGGTTGTTTATCACTTTCAATAAGGAACAGTTTGAGAGTTGGAATTCCCCTAAACAAAAAAGTTATGAGACAGGACACTTGCTTGTGTGTGT
>CM045745.1:10407781-10415281 GCA_024760905.1 Plotosus lineatus | reverse complement strand
CCAACCCAAAACCTCCCATCAAAACTATTTACATTTTTGTGAGGTGTGCATCTGAGTGCATACACGCACATCTGCGCGCGTGCGTACGTCTGTATGTCTGTGTATTTATATTTTATTTACATCTTATGCATTATTCTTTAATATTTAATTGTTATTATAAGCAGTTATAGCATTGAATATGTATTTATTGATATTATATACACATATACATGTACGTATACATGATCCTACTTCACGAAATTCGATGGTTGAGGGGGATCTCGGTCCCAATTAACTGCAGACAGTGAGGGATCCCTGTATAAAAAAAATCAGGGTATGTACATATATATATATATATATATATATATATATATATATATATTACGAATGCCCCAGCAAACGAAAAATCCAAGTTACGAAACGCATTTACCTAAAATTTCCATCTCTGGCGACGAAAAATATTCATGTTACGAAAGGCACCATCTCAAAAATTCAAACAATGCACGAATTGCTCTCCCATTGGTTATCTCCCAGTATCCCGCTGGCCTCCCGTTGGCTATTATAGAGCTGCATCTCCATAATACCCATGATGCTTTTCGTGTGCCTTCGACCCATTGTTTATCATGGAAATGCAGCTCTCTCCCATTGGTTATTATGGAGCTGCATCTCCATGATACCCATGATGCTTTTTGTGTTCCTTCAACCCATTGTTCGTCATGGAGTTCTAACATGTGTAAAGTACAGAGTTACTGTTGTTTCGTGAGTTTTTCGAGTGTGCTCATTGCAACTTTATATTTTGGCGCAGGCTTTTAACCTTGCATAAACATTTGTAAGATTACAACTCTGCTAAGAAGACATGGTCAACACGCGCATGCACACACACACACACACACACACACACACACACACACACACACACACACACACACACACACACACACACACACACACACATGTGTGTGTGTGATTCCTGGTGAAAGTGATTCCCGGTGCGAGTGAAAAGAAAAAGCGGGCTCGTGGCTATCGCGTGATATCGCAAAGGAATATGGCCGAAACCCGTCTACCATCGGTAGGATTTTGAAGCAGAAGGCGGCCTTAAAGGGTATACTTTAATAATTTTTAAAGAGTTTAGGGGGTAGTATTGAGGGCCTTGGAACGAATCAGGCCTTTTACATGTAAAATAATACTCAATTTACGAAAAAATCAGGTTACGAAAACACTTCTGGAACAGATTAATTTCGTACGAATTTCGTAAAAAATGCCTGTGTCAGTAAATAAAGCAGTTGAGACCATATTTCAGTCTTTTCTCCTGAAGAATTGTGGCATTAAAAAGTCGATTAATGCAAAGCATCATCATATCAGCTATGTTCGTTTCATTTATTATTATTTTATGTTGGAATGTTTCATTTCATAATTTATCTATCATTTCTTTGCTCTACAGCTTTTGTGTGCATGTGTTTAAGACTTTTGAATAGTACAGTACTGTGTTTGTCAAACTGTTCCCTGCATTCATTATATAACATAATAATGACCACCCACAACCCCAAAAATGTACCGAGAAAATTATATCTACGGAATATAATATATTTCGGGGAAGTGTTGGCCTGGAGAAAGGTTACCGGCTTACTGATCCGGTTGGTGGTTCAATCTGCGTTCTCACAGAGTTGTCACTGCTGTCGTTCCCCCCCCAGTGCAGCTAACTGGGTTATCAAAAGCCATGTGTGTCAGTGTCTGTAGTAGGAGACATGTTGAAGAACTGTTGCTGTCGTTCGTAAAGAGTAGGCCGCGATGGGCTGGTAAACTGTCCAGGGTGTACTCTGCTGTCACCATGAGTTGGCAGAGATGGGCACTAGCCCATGATCTTAATTAGGACTAACCGGTTCAGAAAATGAATATTATATATTTTGGATAATACATGGTATTACTGGTAATTTGACATATTCAAATTTGGAAATGTAATAACATTAATAAATAACAGTCTGTGGTGTGTGTCTAGTTTACATTACATTCATTTGTCTATGGCACTGGATATGCATGACCAGTTTAAAAAGGTGACAGGACAGTGACAGTTGTCACGTCTCTCTCTCTCTCTCTCTCTCGCTCTCTCTCTCTCTCTCTCTCTCTCTCTCTCTGTCCATCTGTATACATATTTAGCTAACATGCAATGCTGAGCGACATTAGTACATCATTACATCATCTGGTTGGATGAACATTATGTGACCCACAATTTGAACTCCTATGAGAATCTGACAAAAGTAATTTTTAAGTCATATTAAATTTTAATAACACTATTCAGACTGCTCCGCACAGGTTCACAAAGCTGCGCTAAAGCCATGCAAGCATCCTTCACACTCCAGCAGCTCAAGAATTGTCAGATTTTCACAGAGGTCGAGTCGTGGGTCAGTGGGTCATTGTGGGTGGCATCAGCCTGCAACAATTTGAATAATCCTTTGTTGACGGTAAACAGAGTGACTGAACAGTTCACCAGTGAATGTAAGATCACCATGGATCCAAAACCAGGTTGACCTGGACCATCAGAAAGGTGCTGTCGCTCCGTGAAGAGAGGAGTGAAGAAAGATCCCCGGTCCAAGGCGGCAGACACAGCAGAAGATATCCAAATCGGTTCAGAAACTACTGCATGCTAGCTATATCAAATGGGCTATTATGGCCGAGCGGTCACAACGATCTGATCTCCATAGGGGATGCTGGAGGAACAAAGTTGCAGCATGACCGCCACTGGCTCATGTGATTACACAGTGTGTGTGTGTGTGTGTGTGTGTGTGTGTGTGTGTGTGTGTGTGTGTGTGTGTGTGTGTGTGTGTGTGTGTGTGTGTTCACGTACCAGCTTTAGTCATTGGCCCACCAGTGGAACCACATGATTTGCTCTCGATCCGAACCCCACAGCAGTGGTGGCCTGGTGGTTAAAGTGCTGGATCACTGATCCCAAGGCTGGGGGTTCAAGCCCCACTCTCATCAGGTTCTCACTGACCCCCCCCCCCAACTGCACAGCTGTCAGTGGTGTTTCCACCCTGCGATGGCCTGCTGAGCTGTCCAGGGTGTACTCTGCCCTCGCCTGGAGTCGGCTGGGATGGGCAGCAGCTTCCCCGCGACCCTAATTGGGATTAAGTAGTTACAGAAGATGAATGATGAACTGAACCCCACGACTTCAGAGCACACTAAAATAATTCCTTCTCAAGCAACTCCTTCTTCTTTTCCTTTCGGCTTTTCCCTTCAGGGGTCGCCACAGCGAATCATCTGCCTCCATCTCACCCTATCCTCTGCATCTTTTTCTCTTACACCAACTGCCTTCAGGTCCTCCTTCACCACATCCATGAATCGTCTCTTTGGTCTTCCTCTAGGCCTTCTGCCTGGTAGTTCCAACCTCAACATCCTACTACCAATATACTCACTATCCCTCCTCTGTACATGTCCAAACCATCTCAATCTACTTCTCAAGCAACTCCGAAACCTGAATAATTTTTTTTTTTTTTTTTAATGTCCCAAAAGAAAGCTAATGAAAAAAATGAGAGGAGAGAGACTCAGAGGCATGCCAAGTGGTCCTCACGTTACCTAAACTTTCTTAAGGGCACGGCGGATCCTCTTACCCCTACTTCCCTCGTTACGCCTGGATTTTGTTTCATCATTTGATTAATCCTTATTAAAAGGGGAAAGAAATACATTGGTTATAATGCAGGCCCTGTATTCTCTGCCCGGTTACAGTATCTCTCTGATAGGGTGCACACCTGATCCAGGTGGGTGGGCTCAACCAAGATGTACATTTGTAAACCAAAATCTTACAAACACCAGTAAAAAATGAATAAATAAATAAATAATAAATAATGGGAAAGATAAGGATTAAATCCTGTATAACATACTTAATTGATTTTGTTATATACAGACGTTCCCCGACTTACATTTTTAATTGGTTCCGGACGCTTGAACGTAAGTTGAAAGTGAACGTAAGTTGTTACAGTGACGTATGACGTGTGACGTATGATGCTCATACTGTACTATACATCCATAAATACCATTACAGTATCTCAAAACAACCCTGAATCAATTATTATAAACATAACATTGTGAAATAATATCAAATATATCAAATAATATCAACATTAACTTCAAATAAGTCACTTATTTATTCCGAATCACGTTACATTAAGCTTAAAACAGCCAATCAACGCTTACAATATGTGAAGCGCTCAATACCGAAAGTAGTGTACTTGCGAAAGTAGTGTACTTGCTGTGGGTTATATGGATTTCCGGTCTTTCAAGTGCGCAAGGGTGCCGTTGAACTCTTTTAGAACACGGCCTGCACTGATATGGAGCCAGCAAAGCGGAGAGTTCTTTCCTGGATTCGGATTTTCCTTCATTTTACAACTCTTTGCTTAATCTGAGTATGCATGGTAGATCGCGTTGATCTGAGTGGATAGTTAATTCATCTCTGTGTATGAGGCTTGCACCCATGCTAGTAGGCTTACGCTTCTGACCAACCATATTTGCTTAGGGTTACAAAAGTTCGCAAAACAGTGTAAACACAAAGATCACAGAGAAGACGTCTTAACACAAGGATAACACGCTATATAACTGAGATATATATGTATATATATATAGGACAGGACAAAGACTTTCTATTGAAACTTCATTTTTCACTACAGATCTGTTTCGAGGGGTGGTGAAACCATCCTCTCTCTTTAGGTGATTACAGAAGAATCTTCAAGTTCAAGAATTCTTGAATCTTCAATCTTTCAAGATTCTTCTATAATCACCTGAAGAGAGAGGATGGTTTCACCACCCCTCGAAACAGATCTGTAGTGAAAAATGAAGTTTCAATAGAAAGTCTTTGTCCTGTCCTTTTATTTTTACTTATATTTGCTCTACGAAAAAGTATTGAGCACTCTCTTACAGAAGGATCCACTCAGAAAATTATATATATATATATATATATATATATATATATATATATATATATATATATATATATACCTCAGTCATATAGCGTGTTACCCTTGTGTTAAGACGTTATATGTGTGTGTGTGTATATATATATATATATATATAACTACTGGGAAGGGGGGCACTCAGTCTGTCTTTTGTCAACAATGGACGCAGCGTCATTATCATTAAGTCAGCGTACTACGTATGTACCGGTGGTGTAGTGGTTAGAGTGTTGGGCTTATGATCAGGAGGTTGTGAGTTCACATCCCACTGAGACCCTCACTGTGCTAAGACCCCTGGGCAAGGTCTCAACCACACGTGTGCCTCTGTTCACCCAGCAGTATAAATGGGTACCAGTAAAAATATACTGGGAAGGTAACCTGTGATGGACTAGCGTCCCATACAGGAGGAGTTCAACTCCTGATTGCTTCACGCTACGGAAACCGGGGATAAGCACCGGCCTGATGAGCCACAAGGCTCGGGTGTAAAAATCCAAACAGTTAATCAATCAATCAAAAAAACTAAGTAGGTATGTCTAAACTCAAAATGTGACTTTTTTTTTTTTTTTTTTGGGGGGGGGCGTAAAATCGAAAAACGTAAAACGGATGAACGTAAGTCGAGGAGCGTCTGTAAAAGGAAGCTTTAGTTTTTATTTAATCAGAAAAGGTCTCCAGTGTTTTAAAAGCACTCACACATGGTCGTGGACTAATCTAGCCTAGTGTGTGACTGTGTTATAAATCGACAGGGTAATCATTACTCTTTCCAGCGTTGGTTAGGGGTTAGGACTACCCTACAATCTTTCCAAGTCTCTCTCTCTCTCTCTCTCTCTCTCTCTCTCTCTCTCTCTCGCTCTCACTCTCACTCTCTGTCTTTATTTCTGGCAGGCACTCTGTGGCTTTGTCCACGAGCTGAAATTCGCAGCCAGAGGGGCTAAGCTTAATCATCCTTGGATGCAATGGAAACAAATCCGAGCATTTTTCCCCATTCAGAAGCTTCCATTCATTCATGTTTACTGGCACCTCCCTACCACCTCATGCCTGGCACATAACCCTACTTTTACTTCACCGCATACGCTTTATTGCATCTTCACTCTCTCATACGCTGTGATGATTGGACTTGGCTTAAGAAGACTTGCCGACCTTATCCTGCCCCTTCTGTCAGATTGCTCCCAGTGGGTTTTTTGTTTGTTTGTTTTGTTTGGGTTTTTTTTTTTGTATTATTGTTGTTGATGATGTAGTTGTTCTTGTTGTAGTGATGATGGTTGTACGTTACATTTAATCCTGCTCTGACTTCTGTGGGCAAGTTGAAGCCATGCATTGGCCCTATTTTTTTTTTTTTTTTTCAAAGTCACTTTATGCAAATGTGCAGTACTAATGGAGTCGAGACATAGATAAGTGAAGCATACGGTCCAAGAAATAGGAGGCCATTAGTCTCATGAGGAGTGTGTATTCATTTGAGTGGAGTCCAGCTGACAATGACCACTGCAACATGCACTTCATCATTACAAACCCAGTGGGAATGTAGTCCCTGACAAGCCACTTCCCTCTACACATACATCCCAGTGAGGCACTGCAATGTGTGTGTGTGTGTGTGTGTGTGTGTGTGTGTGTGTGTGTGTGTGAACATATTTATACTGTACTTGCTGTAAAGCACTGCTTCTCCCTAGTTCGGCCAGCGGGAGTTGGAGCAGGTTGGCTGGTTGTGGATTACAGTCCGACAGTGGCCCATTGTTAATTGGGCGCCATGTGTGAAAGAACAGAGAGATTAGTTTGTACAGCTGCTGCCATTTGTCATAACTGCCCTTAACAAGACACACATGGTGAGCCTGGTTTGAGCCTCTCCAGCGTCAGCATCCTGCTTTCACACTGCCAGATTCTTTAGCATAAGCAGATGAAGATGTTTTAATAAAAACAAACTGCTCTGATTCCTCTTCCTATCCTCAATCCCCTCATCTGAAAACACCAAGCGCTCTCTGTGTTTCATTTGTTCAGTGTTTTTAAGACTGTAAGACTAAAGGCCACGGCGCACACACTGGGTAATCAAGGGCAGACAAGTTCACATGGCAAATTTTCTAAGTAAACACGTGCTAATCTGTAGCGACTTACATACAGGATCTGAAAATATTTTTCTACAATAAGGCTTTTTTTTTTTTTTTTTTTAACTGACGATGATTGACGGGGTTTTTCGACATAACCTATACAAATATTTTGGCAGAGCATAAGGATCTTTGTAGTACTGTATATAACATAAAGACTACAACAATATTTCTGCAAAGACCAATGTATTATAATTATTTACTGGCTTATTTTGTCATCGTTGTTGTTATAGCAGTTTCAGAGTCTATCTAATCTATTTAATGTAAACCGTAGACCTTAATTTGGCACTATCACTGCTTATTTTCAAGAATCTGGAACATGGAGTTCCACCTTAGACACCCATCTGAAATATTCCATAAGTGAGTGTTTTTTTTAAATGATGTACAAACCAACTGCATCCAAATTCCACCAGCCGTTAATACCCCCATTTCACTGGACAACGGCATGCAAGGATCGTAGCGGAAAGGCACGGCACGCAGTCTACGGA
>CM045745.1:10400281-10402781 GCA_024760905.1 Plotosus lineatus | reverse complement strand
AGACGACTCTAGGCGAGGGCAGAGTACACCCTGGACAACTCGCCAGGCCATCGCAGGATGGAAACACGCTGACGGCTATGCAGTAGTTACGTCAGCAATGCTTCTTTTACATGAACCTCACACCATAGACAGTGAGAGACATGGCCGGCCTTTGAGAACCCGGTTAGCTGCACTGGGAAGGGGGGCAGCAGCGACAACCTGTTGAGGGTGGGGCTTGAACCCCCAACCCATAGGATCGGTAATCCAGCACCTTACCACCAGGCCACCACTGTCCGGCAGTGAATTATGTACGCATGCAAAAGTCTAGAGACAAGGACGGATACTCAGCTCTGCAATCCAAAGCACTGTGGTTTCTGTTCCTCTCACGTTCTTTAAACACTCTTTTTCCCGTTTTCCGAGATTTTTGGGAAAATCTGCTTTTAGGCAATCAAAACAGGACGTTAATAATCACAGGGGACAGCATTTTCAATCTTTTAGATTAAAAAAGGTTGGGTTTCATGTTGTTCTATCTCGCAGGATATCAACAGGAGTCATGGGTCAGCTAGTGAGCTGGAACCCTACTGAGGAACCACTTCTGAAGATCAAACATACAGTATTTTCATTATGAGCAATGCAACACCCACAGACCTTGAGTGAAATGTGATTACTTCCTACATACGTATATGCTCTCGGAAGTTGTTCTGGAAGAAATTCCATACATCACATTCACCGGAACAACGTTTTCTTCGGACCACAAACACAAACGAGGTATTGTTGGATCTGCTGTCCCTTCCTTCCTATTCAAGTTCATACATATCCTTGGGAACAACCCCAAATCTTAAAGGGTTAAAAATAAATAAATAAATCAATCAATAAATAAATAAAAAAAAGCACTGGGCATCCCTGGCCATGTTCTAAACGAATCCTCTCCACATTAGGTGTCTGTCTCTTACTCATCTATAACTTTAATTTTACAGCTTTGCATTATTCGCCGCCCCCTTCAGACAGACTTTGGGTTATCCCAGTCACGGCTACCCTCCCTTCACAGTGGGAGGTACTGTACCAGACCAGACAAAAGAGGAGGCGGCCATCACTCTGAGGCCTGTCTGCCATGAAAAGACTTTTGCAGTGGGCGGTGGGGGGAGAGAAGTCACTGTCTCCCTTAGCAACCTCCTCGATTGTCTCTGGCCCTCGCTGGCAGCCATTCATTCACTGTCCCCCTCGTGAAGAATGTCTGTTGGCGTGGAGACGTGCAAGACACCAGTCAACCCACAATGAAGGAATTCAGACCTTTTCTCTCTGTCCCTCTGTCTGCGTTTACCTGCATTTGATATATCTTTCTTCACCCTCGGTCGGCTTTTTCCTTTCGCAAACTCTGAAGACTTTATAGTTTCTGGGAACCACCACCCCAGTATCTCGTCTACTTTCACTCCCTGCACTCTTTCGTCTCCATGGCCATGCTAATAGCGACATGATAAGAATGTCTGGATGATAAGGGATGGAGAGGAAACCCATGTCAGGGCTTTTTTTTTTTTTTTTTTTTTTTTTTTTGGAGACAGTAAATGTGGCGGTGGTGCTGGTGGGACAAGACCCAGTCACCTCATACAGTGAGCTATAGCAAAAATGACTATAAACCCATCAGTTTTCCTCTGTGGGGGGGCGTAGGAGGCAAGGGGAGGCGAGCAGGGTTGCGGTGATGCTCTTTGCTCAACAGGGCCCTGGAGAGCAGCAGAGCGTTGCTGTTTGTGCTCAGATGACATGAGACTCCAGGAAAGTCATTGCTGAAAATACAAGATATGTTATTGGGAGGAAAACAAGTGAAGAGGGAAAGTGGAGACGGTTCTATGTGACCCCGAAAAACAAGAACATTTTCAGACATATTTTCCCATTCTCGCTAATTCTGGCACAGACCGAGGGTCAGCAATGATTAAGGACTCGAAGCTCATTTGATGAATCATTCCAAAACAAATTTCGGTCTCTCGGCATGTATTATGGGATGTATGTAAGTAGATGGTGGCGTTGCCATGGAGAGTGTTTGAGTGAAAAAAGACTGGAAGTTATTTTGAAAATACAGCACAGAGATCTGCAAAATGATCTGACACACACACACACACACACACACACACACACACACACACACACACACACACACACACACACACACACACACACATCATCCAGCTCTGTGTACTGACCATGGGGAGGGGTGCTGAGTGAACACAGAGACAAAGAACTGAAAGCAAAAGACAAGTACTGTACTAAGAACTAGGGTTAGGGTTTTTATAGAAGATATCCAATACAAACAAACACACTGGAAGAAAAAAACGAATCCAGGAAGTAAGGAACATCATAAAAACCATGCACCAGACAGGCAAAAGAAGTAAAAGATGAAACAATCCCATGTAGCACTACGTGAAGTAATGGTATACCACCGAATTGAAGTCATAGCGAAGCGGAGAGCCAACAAGCGTGAGCGGGAGAAAAGAGGGACTTGCGTGGAGGGGAGGGAAATCAATAAAGA
>CM045745.1:10390281-10395281 GCA_024760905.1 Plotosus lineatus | reverse complement strand
AGCAGGGCATATACAGGTACTGAGACTGTAACAATGGCTACATTGGGCCCTGTGAGGTGCAGTATGGGACCAAGCAGGGCATATACAGGTACTGAGACTGTAACAATGGCTGCATTGGGCCCTGTGAGGTGCATAGTTTGGACATGGCATGATGCCTGCTGCCTAGCGTACTGGTCCTTTCTGCTATTCTCACAAGCCCTAAACTGAACTGGCCCTTCACCAGGACAATGCTACACAGCCCAGATAGCTAAGTGTGACTCACAGAAACCAAGGGCAGCCTGCCCGGTGTTTCCTCTCATGCCATGTGATTCAGGCTAATGGTAAAACTACCGTTGAGAAACAGCGCCGGGGCGCAATAATGGCACAAAATGCCAGGCTAAACTAGGCGTGTTAGGAAGTTTGTATTAGGCGGTGGACCCGCTTGCCATTTAGTGGATCGGTTTGGTTTCTAACAATATGACAAAAACCTAAATGTACAGCTGCTATGCAAGAAAAGTGGAACTCACTTCCTGTAAAAACATAAGAAAACGCATACCGTCTGCACTTTACATTTTTGGTCATATACTGTGAATTTAATATGCGATATTTAAATCCTACGTAAAAATTTTGATGGTTGTCATTCTGCCGGCGTCAAAAACTTTCGCCCGTGCCCACTGCATTGCAGATGCCAGCTAACGAATCAAAGGCATGCAAGCAGACAAAGAGGATTTGATGCCAACCACTAGTCCTCCATCACTGGCACTCTTCATGCCACTCTCCGAGCACAACACAAACAAAATGGCCACCCTGGATCTCCTACTACAGTGGGTGGCTACAATGTTATTTGAGGATGGGCACAAGGGTCAGGGGAGGGGGCGGTACCTCTAAACGATGATCGCGACGCGCTCTAAACTAGTTTAAGGTTTTTAATCTGATCTTAAAAGATTAGCAAAGTACCAAAGAAGTCAATCAGGGAGAGAAAAAAGTATTGGATTCCACCCCTTTAACTAAAGGGTCACAATTTGACAATCAGAAAACTAAAATTTACAAATAAACCCAAAGTACATCTTGTGATTTATTGAATGTGGATTTTTATGCAAATTTTATGGAATTCGCCCATATCACAATAAATGTTATGTTAAACTGTATAATAATAATAAAATATAATTATTTTTTTAAAAAAAAAACTTTTTTTTTTCTTAATGGTATAAAAGCTGCTAACTGATACCTCTCAGTTCAAATCAATACAAGAGATTTAGGCGACGGACGAGTGTCAACGGTCGAATACCCATCTTCCTACAAAGACACAAAAGAGGGGCTGATGCCAACCCTGGTGCCAGCGGCAACCATTATTGTCCCTCTGCTATGCCTTCTGCTTAGCCTGGCACGTCACTTGTACAAAATGGAGGCGCAAAGCCTGGCGATACCCCGCGTCCTCCCCACACAACCGTTCAAACACATGCAGTCTCACATGTAGTCTACAGTACAACGTAAACATTATTTAGGAATCGGCTGGAATAAGACCAGACTTTTATTATTATTATTATTATTATTATTATTATTATTATTAGCATTAAAAAATTTTCAATGGGAGAGATCAAGACTATTCAGGGAAGTTAAATGGGGCTGATATTTCGAACAATGAGAGAATAATATACTATTAAGAAATGTATAAAAAGAAATTTTAACAATAATACAATATTATTGTACACTGTTAAGAAGAAATGTACCATCCTTAGCAAGTAAGTTGGAAAAATTCTTGATTTTTAATTTTTTTTATTTTATTTTGAAAAGTTCCTCTCAATCTATTATTTTGATTTCCTGTCTAAAGTGTTTTTCATTTTAAATAATTTTTACATTCTAAATTATATATAGATATACTGTACATGTAGTTTTCTCTCTGTGTGTGTGTGTGTGTGTGTGTGTGTGTGTGTGTGTGTGTGTGTGTGTGTGTGTCACATTTACATGCTTTTTGTATTATATTATATATTAATTTGATAAATCTCTGGTATTACTTTGGTCCAATTTTAAATGGGAAAAAATTACCCACAAGACAGAAAAATAAAATAAAAATAAAATGATGCTTATACAATACATGTATTCGTGTCATGGTTGTGTGTTTGACGCCACTCATGTGAAACCAAACTGTATATGCAAAGATCTTTGTCATCATTCGTTCTATAATCAGAATATTGGGAAATATACTGCGTATCAGCGGCAGGATGGACGCTGAAGAATTGAAGAATGTATGTTACTGTTTCTTTGGTGGATTAAATGCTGAGTAGAATCCGAATGAATTGTGAATGAAGGTACAGTGTAGGTTCAACAGGCACGAGTTGGTCAGGCCTCTGGAACTCAGAGACAACGCAGTTGGCAGTCCACCTGCCTTCCACCGACCCACCGTTTCCCACTCTTCCAGTTCACTTACCTTGATCCTGGACATAGTACGCCAGGAAGAGGTCGAGCTCCTTCACTGACACGGTGATGTGGTGCGGTTGGACACAGAGCGCCTGATTGGTGCAGTGGGGCGATTTGACTAAGCGCTCTCCGTCCGTGCTCTCCAGCGGGATGCCTTTGAATAGGATCACCATCACCAGGTCCAGGCGCCACACTTTATCCGCCTGGCGGAGACAGTCGATGCGTCGGATTTTGCCCTTCTGGTCAGGGTTGGAAAGCACGCAGCACGGGTGCTTTTTGCCCGTCACGCTAAGCACAAAGTCCTCGCGGTACTCCTGCCGGATGTCTTTGCGCAGCTTGGCCAGCAGGCGTGATGCCCACTTCTGCTTTATCTCAGGTTTCTCGCTCAGCAGCTCGTCCTTTACGGCACGCTCCTCGTCCTTGGACATGCGCTTCTCGTGCTTTTTGAAGTACTTGCGCTTGCGGGCCTGTAGGTTGAACCAAGTGTAGGCAATGGAGCGCACATGAGGAAGGAGTGCCTCGATAAATGGATGAAACTCGTCCTGGGGGGGAAGAGCAAAAGAGAAAAAAGAGAAAGAAAGACAGACGGGGAGAGGGGGTGAGAGACAGAGAGAGAGAGAGAGAGAGAGAGAGAGAGAGAGAGAGAGAGAGATACAAGCAAGTCAGTGAACAGGAGTAGACGTGACCTTTTTGGCACAGGATTCCTGATCAAGCAGCCAAGAGTGTATTTTGGCCAAAAACAAAACCGAAAAAAAAAAAAAAAAAAAAAAAAAAAAAAAAAAAAAAACGGGACCCTACCTCTTAGAAAACAAAACAAACAAAACAGACTATTTAGAAAGCACACGAAAAGAAGACGCAATAAGTCACTTGACAACCGTGAAAGACTCAAAAACCACAAAAAGCCCATAAAAATAATTACACTCGCCAAACAACTAACGCGTCTGACACGCACAAATACGCATCACATAGTCTTTAAACTGGATCTTACCAACTGCTTAACAAATTACACACGCAAGTCTTTATCAACTGAGCAGATTAAATTTAAACACATAAAAAAATGAGCCTGCAAAGAAAGAAAGAAGGCTTCAGCTACCATTGCTGCCTGGTTTCGAGCGACACTGGACTGTATGGGGCTGCAGGTGTTGCAGGCACACAGGACGAGGAGACCACTGTTTACCACGTTGGCTCACGTTGTGCCAACATACAGCAGACACTTCGATGAGCCCTCACACTTCCCCTGCCTGCCTCTCTCTCTCTCTCACTCTCTCTCTCTCTTTCTCACACACACACACACACACTTCCTCTCCCTACTATTGAGACTGTATGTGCTAGCACACCCGGGCATGTGTCCCTCACACGTACAGCTCTCTTATCAAACAGTCCTGCATTCCTGCAGCAGCACTGCCTCACAGCCCTGCAGCGGCCCACACGACCCTCTCGAACAAAGCCTGCAAAGAACGTGATGCAGACAGAATATTTTAATTGTCTTCGATACTGGAAAAAATAAATAAATAAAAACATTTTACGATGCTAATTGCAAAAACACTGTAAGACTCTGAATTTTTTTTTTTTTTTTTTTTTTTAATAAAGGGACATTTTCCACATTCGCAGCAGCATTAGGTCCGCCTTGCCTTTGGGACGTTTTGTCGTTTTGTGGTCCAGGGGGGGGTCACTTAAGTTGTTAGCCAAAATGAGCAGCAATTACTCCCAGCCCCTTTTAAAATCAAACCAAGATGGACGATGAAAATGGCATCTTGGCTCAATCCTGACATTCATTCTGCTCCAAATATCTGTAAGAGTGCCATGAGAAAAAGTCGGCTGCCATGTAAACAGTTAACACCTACAACTCGACTCACAAGCGACTCACCGCAGAACCGTTCGGCTTCGAAACGTGTTAGCAGTGCAAAGCTCGACGCCAGATCCGCTGCAGGCTTTAACTCTGATGTACTACCATATAGGCAGCTTCACTTCTTTTACCAAAATCAATAAAAAAACCGTCAATAGCATCACACAGCTGGGTATCAGTCTTCTCGTTTATAAACGGACAGAACTTTTTCAATATGAATACTACGCAAGTACTACGACTCATATCTACTCAATAAAATAATCAAAGATGGATCAAATATTCTTTTTTTTTTTTTTTTTTTTAATGGAGGCTCTAGTGTGAAAATCTCAGCAATTGGAAAGAGACTTTTTTTTTTTTTTTTTTTTTTTTTTTGTCCAGACATAAGTTTCATTTCCTGTAATTTCTTGTCTATAAACACCAGTAAAAGTTGAATGGAGTGCTGGTAGAGTTAAAGCACTGAGATTTGTTTTTATTTATGCAGGCGGCGTACTGCACTATGGGAAACCACAATCAGCACTACACTCCCCTATCTCCCCTGCACACACACACACACACACACACACACACACACACACACACACACACACACACATTTAAGCACTGTCCCTAAACTACACAACCCAACAACAAAAAAGTATAATAAAGTAACTAACTATATAATAAACATTTCACTCTCACAGTAAACATGGGGAATTTCAGCAGAATTATTAATATGAAGAAAGTGTGCAAATATTTTTCTAATAAAAACTAACACCAC
>CM045745.1:10297781-10380281 GCA_024760905.1 Plotosus lineatus | reverse complement strand
TGGTGTGTGTGGTGGGGGTGTGTGTGGTAGAGGTGGTGGGTGTGGTGGGTGTGTGGTGGTGGGTGTGGTGGGGGTGTGTGGTGGAGGTGGTGGGTGTGTGTGGTGGGTGTGGTGGGTGTGTGTGGTGGGTGTGGTGGGGGTGTGTGGTGGAGGTGGTGGGTGTGGAGGTGGTGGTGGTGGGGGTGGTGGGTGTGTGTGGTGGGGGTGTGTGTGGTAGAGGTGGTGGGTGTGGTGGGTGTGGTGGTGGGTGTGGTGGGGGTGTGTGGTGGAGGTGGTGGGTGTGTGGTGGGTGTGGTGGGTGTGTGTGGTGGGTGTGGTGGGGTGTGTGGTGGAGGTGGTGGGTGTGGAGGTGGTGGTGGTGGGGGTGGTGGTGTGTGTGGTGGGGGTGTGTGGTAGAGGTGGTGGGTGTGGTGGGTGTGTGGTGGTGGGTGTGGTGGGGGTGTGTGGTGGAGGTGGTGGGTGTGGTGGGGGTGTGGTGGAGGTGGTGGGTGTGGTGGTGAGGGGGGGGGGTCAGGATTGTGCAAACAATTACATGATATATAAATACTGAATACACCCAATGAACAAACCTTTATTATTATTATTTGCTAATTTAAATAAATATCAAGGCGTCCTGGCGCTGAAAAACTCAGTGATCTTACCAGTAATGGAAGATTTTCATGTTTTAGGAGATGGAGATTTATTTTCATAAATATTTGCATATATCGACTACAGAATCAAACCCGACCGGTGTAGAGAACACCCTGAGAGGTCCGGAGCACGCGAGTCTGAAATAGCTTCAGGACAAAGAAAAACACGAACAGTTTATTGACAAATTAATTTGTTGCTATATTTGTTTACTGACTTTAAACAGACCTGCTTATGTTCCGTTGTCTGAGCTTCAGATTATTTATAATAACAAACCGCAGGTGCTCGAGCATGTAAAGAAATATTTCTTTTTCTCTTATAATTACCATTCAAATCAAACCTGCCCTGTCTCTCTCTCTCTCTCTCTCTCTCTCTCTCTCTCTCTATCTATCTATCTATCTCTCTGTTTATTTGTCTGTATCTCTGTCTCTGTCTCTCTCTCTCTCTGTCTGTCTTTCTATCGCTCTCTCTCTCTCTCTCTCTCTCTCTCTCTCTCACGAACATACACAAACGCACGCACACACACACACACACACACACACACACACACAGAGACAGGCAGACAGAGTGTGAGAGAGAAAGAGAGCGAGAGAGAGAGAGAGAGGCAGACAGTGAGAGAATGAGAGAGAGTGAGAGAGAGAGAGAGAGGGGAGAGAAAGAGAGAGAGAGAGAGAAAGAAAGGCAGACAGTGAGAGAATGAGAGAGAGAGAGAGGCAGACAGTGAGAGAATGGGAGAGAGAGAGAGAATGAGAGAGAGAGAGAGAGAGAGAGAGGCAGACAGTGAGAGAGAGAGAGAGAGAGAGAGAGAGAGGCAGACAGTGAGAGAATGAGAGAGAGAGAGAGAGAGAGAGAGAGAGAGAGGCAGACAGTGAGAGAATGGGAGAGAGAGAGAGAGAGAGAGAGAGAGAGAGAGAGGTTTCTGTGCAAATTAAAATCAAATGAACTGATTGAAGTACACAGACCTAAGAATTATCAAAAAAAATGTGAAAAGCACGAATTGTAAAAACATTGCTGGATATTTCAGCCTTTCCTCTTAAAAAACACATTCTCTCTCTCCCTCAATCCCCCCTTCTCTCTCCCTCAATCCCCCTCTCTCTCTCTCTCCCTCAATCCCCCTCTCTCTCTCTCTCCCTCAATCCCCCTTCTCTCTCTCTCTCTCTCTCTCTCTCAACCCCCCTCTCTCTCCTCTCTCTCTCTCTCTCTCTCTCTCTCAATCCCTCTCTCTCCCTCGCTCTCTCTCTCTCTCTCCCTCAACCCTCTCTCTCTCCTCTCTCTCTCTCTCAATCCCCTCTCTCTCCCCCTCTCTCTCTCTCTCTCTCTCTCTCTCAATCCCCTCTCTCTCTCTCTCTCAATCCCTCTCTCTCTCTCTCTCTCTCAATCCCCCTCTCTCTCTCTCCCTCTCTCTCTCTCAATCCCCCCTCTCTCTCTCTCTCTGCACACGCAGTCCCGTCTTCACACTCAGAGACAGAGAGAGAGAGATGTTTGTGCCACTGTGACTGTTGAATCTAGTTTTTGTTGCTATTTCTAAGAGTAACTGAAGTCGCTATAAAAAGAGGAAGAGAGTGGATTTGTGTGCTGGACTGAGCCGGGTTGTGTCTCTGGGTCCGTGCGGTGCAGTCTGGGATCGCAGCACAGGGAGAGGAGCGTGTGTGACTTGACTTGGCTGCCGGAGGTGCGGTGGGAGGCTGACGGAGTTGCGGTGGGAAGAGAAGGAGGACGCAACGGTGAAGTGCTCGCGCTCCGTCGATCCGTCCCACGAACTCCGCTCCAAACGCGAGGATGCGGCGTGTCGGTGTTCGCTCAGAGAATAAACACTCTTATCCTTCATCGCTTTCTGCTCTGGGTTGATCTTCCACATGTGTTCGATGGACTTGGTAGAGTTTTCCACAGCGCGCGCACGCACGTGTGTGTGTGTGCGTGTGTGTGTGTGTGGGGGGGGGCTCGTCGTCCTTCTTCTTGACGCCGCGCTGTGATCACGTGCTGCATGTGGTTCAGATGAAGTATTAAAAGTATGACGTCAGGAGACGCGGTGCACACGTGCACCCCGACACCGATCAATGCGCTCGGAACCACACGGGAGAGTTTAAAGTAGGTTTTCTCCAGAACGCGGGGGAAACCTCTGCACATGACATCACAGGAACCCCAGCTCCGTGATGGAAGAGAAATCAATTACACATGGGGCTTTTATTTTTTATTTTTTTTATCACGTTGCTCTATTAAAGTTCTGCTTTGCCTGTGTTTACACTCACTCTATTTTTATTTACTTATTTATTTATTTATTTATTTTCATGCTCCATGTGGTGAAAGTTTTACTAGTCTTTTATAGCAGGGTGACTATTATTATTATTATTATTATTATTATTATTATTATTATTATTATTAAATACAATTATTATTATTTTTATTAATTACAAAAATAAAAATAAGACAAAAATGTATAAAGAATAATGGATAAATAATTTAAGACACTAGGTAGTTGTTGTTTATTTGAGTACTATTTATTAAAAACATAGCATGACCTAAGATATATAAATACATGCCAAAATAAATTAGACGTTATATACATAAAATATATTTAGAATTATATAATGTATGTTGATGACAATCTCTCCAGCATATCACCATATAATCAACACTACAATCATTACGTAATCAGTTTCAGAGTCTCATTCAGCCAGGATATGATACCCTCCATATGCATTCAAAAGAAAATATCATTTCTTATATCTATTAAATATTCTCATGGTTGTGTGTTTACATTTTTTATTTTTATTGTATTGTATTAAAGCAATAAACAATATAATTCTACATAAATGCAATAAATACATGTGTGTGGTTTTTTTTTTATAACCTAAACAGGATCAATTTGTGTCTGTTTCTTAATCTTTATGCTTATTGGTCTTCATACAAATGTTACAATTAAATGAATTAATATTGTTTGTGTAGAGAAGCTTGGATGAAGACCTGTCACAAAATATTAAAAGCAGAATAATTATAAGAAAAATACCATTGTTGGACATTTTGATAATTCCTCTTTTTAAAATAAAAAAGTACCTCACTGACATTTCTATCTGAAAAAATGTCTCATAGTGATAGAAGTCTATAACTTTTGTGCTTTTTCAATAGATGGGCGGGTGAAAAAAAAAGGACTGGGAATTATGCAATTTCTAGGAAGGTTTATTATGAATCTGAATAGGATCCATGTTAAAGGAGGAACTGTGTGTGTGTGTGTGTGTGTGTGTGTGTGTGTGAGTGTGCGCCAATATACCAAATTTATGTTAGTTATATCATTTAAATAAAAGAAATAATAATATATAAATAAAAATCAATAAAAATACATTAAAGCAAAAACTAAAAAAATTAATTGGGTATTTAGAGTGAATATTCCTCTTGGATTTTAATTAAAGATAAACCCAAAGCAAATTTGATGAAATAAAAGTTAATGTTCCTGATAGAAATCGATACTTGTGTTTGGTTGACTGTTTAGGAATCATATCAGAAATCACTGAGATTTTATGTTGGTGGACTGGCTCAGGATTTCAGGGTTACAATGATAGGGTGTCATGCACTGAATAGAGGTGGTTTTAGAATAATTTTGCATTCAGGTATCTCCCAGCTGACCCTCATGGCGTAGGCCTCTGCATGCTAGAAAGATCTTCCTTTTAAAAAAAGAAGCCTTGCATCAAGCGTCATGCTGTTCATGCTAAATGTCAGTACCACAACCCTTATTATTTGAAAGGACAAATATAGTTTCAGTGCAGTCGCTGCATTCGTATTCCAGTTTTAAACATGAGTCGATTTAACATTTCATGAGTAAGTCATTGGAGGTCATTTTGTTATTTTATGTCCTGAACTTTTGCTAAAAATAGACAAATGCACCAGTGCTATCCTGGTTTAGGTTTTGGCTTTCAAATGAGTGCCATAAATATATTATGGACTTATTTATTGCACTATTTTGTTTTTCTCTTTGCAGTGCTGGGCTGGCCAGCCTGTATAAGTTAGTCTATTATAAGCCAAAAAAAGACCCCCTTTTTTTTTTTTTTTTTTTTTTTTTTTTTTTTTTTCAAATTTAATTTTATAGGCAACAGTTTACGTCATACCCTTAATAGGCTACAATCAGACAGTTAATTAATTTGAAGGCCAGTTTTATTGTACTTTAAATCTTGAAGGTCATGATGTGTATTGATGTGTATCAACAATACCATAAACAGTCTCAATATTCAATGTTTGTCCACTTGCAAGGACATAGTGAGTATAAATCCTTATAATGTAGCCTACCTTAAAAATTGTATGATGTAATGGAATACTGTACAGAGAACAGCACTCCAGACATGTGTGCAATGTGATACCAAATTATGTGTCACCCCTTCAGTCCCTTTCCTCCTTTTTTTTTTTTTTTTTATCAGCCTGCGATCGTCTGATGAGCGATTCAGGGTGGACTCCGACTCCGCCTTTGCCCAGTATCGACTGAGACAGGCTCCAGCCTCCCCATGATCCTTGTAGGCTTAAAACGTTTCGGAAAATGAGCGAGTGAGTTTATGATCGCGTGTGTAAAATTACAAAAAAAAAAAAAAAAAAAAAAATGACACGTGGCTTGGGTCAAGTAAATTAGACTTGCGGTTTTCATACTGATCAGCTTCCCTTACCGAACGGCTACGTTTATAAAGGGACAAATGAATGTGTGTCAGACAGAGAGAGAGAGAGAGAGAGAGACTAAATATATCCCGAATCTGTCGTTTTAAATCATCAACATATACGAGATTTATATCATCCAATTAATTTGCCCCGGTATAATAGTTATGATGTATAAATAAGAGCATAGAACAGGTGGAACTCTCACAGCTGCCAGTTAGCTCGCCGTGATCGTATAGTGGTTAGTACTCTGCGTTGTGGCCGCAGCAACCCCGGTTCGAATCCGGGTCACGGCAAGTCGGTGGCGCGATTCTTTTTATGTCTAAAGTAATGTATGTGCATATTAATAAACAAATATACACACACTCGTCACGTAACCAAGAAAATTTATTGCATTGTTTCCAATGATAAAACCCTGCATCCAAATATATTATAACACTTATATAATAGTACTCTGTGTAGTTTCTATTGTGTGTAGTTAGTTAGTTAGTCCTCTGCGTAGATAGTGCTTGGTGTAGTTAGTACTCTGCGTACTTGGTACTCTGCATAATTAATACTTTGTATAATCAGTACTCTGTGTAGATAGTCAGTACTCTGTGTGGTTAGAACTCTGCATCATTAGTATTCGGTGTCGTTAGTACTCCATGTAGTTAGTTAGTAGTCTGTTTAATTAGTACTCTGTATAATCAGTACTCTGTGTAGTTAGTACTCGGTGTCGTTTGTACTCCATGTAGTTAGTTAGTATTCCATGTAGTTTGTTAGTACTCTGTGTAGTTAGTTCGTACTCTGCATAGTTAGTACTCTGCATAATTAGTATACTCTGTATAATCAGTACTTTGTGTAGTTAGTTAGTACTCTGTGTAGTTAGCACTCTGCATAATTAGTACTCTGCATAATTAGTACTCTGTATAATCATTACTCTGTGTAGTTAGTCAGTACTCTGTGTAGTTAGTACTCGGTGTCGTTTGTACTCCATGTAGTTAGTTAGTACTCCATGTAGTTTGTTAGTACTCTGTGTAGTTAGTACTCTGCATAACTAGTACTCTGTATAATCAGTACTCTGTGTAGTTAGTCGATATTCTGTGTAGTCAGTCAGTACTCTGTAGTTAGTACTCTGCGTAGTTAGTACTCGGTGTCGTTAGTACTCCATGTAGTTAGTTCGTACTCTGCATAGTTAGTACTCTGCATAATTAGTACTCTGTATAATCAGTACTTTGTGTAGTTAGTTAGCACTCTGTGTAGTTAGTACTCTGCATAATTAGTACTCTGTATAATTAGTACTCTGTATAATCAGTACTCTGTTTAGTTAGTCGGTACTCTGTGTAGTTAGTCAGTACTCTGTGTAGTTAGCACTCGGTGTCGTTTGTACTCCATGTAGTTAGTTAGTACTCCATGTAGTTTGTTAGTACTCTGCATAGTTAGTCCTCTGCATAACTAGTACTCTGTATAATCAGTACTCTGTGTAGTTAGTCGGTACTCTGTGTATTAGTCAGTACTCTGTGTAGTTAGTACTCGGTGTCGTTAGTACTCCATGTAGTTAGTTAGTACTCCATGTAGTTTGTTAGTACTCTGCGTAGTTAGTACTCTGCATAACTAGTACTCTGTATAATCAGTACTCTGTGTAGTTAGTCGATATTCTGTGTAGTTAGTCAGTACTCTGTAGTTAGTACTCTGCATAGTTAGTACTCGGTGTCATTAGTACTCCATGTAGTTAGTTCGTACTCTGCGTAGTTAGTACTCTGCATAATTAGTACTCTGTATAATCAGTACTTTGTGTAGTCAGTACTCTGTGTAGTTAGTCAGTACTCTGTGTAGTTAGTACTCGGTGTCGTTAGTACTCCATGTAGTTAGCTAGTACTCCATGTAGTTAATACTCTGCATAACTAGTACTCTGTATAATCTGTACTCTGTGTAGTTGGTCGGTATTCTGTGCAGTTAGTCAGTACTCTGTGTAGTTAGTACTCTGCGTAGTTAGTACTCCATGTAGTTAGTTCGTACTCTGCGTAGTTCGTACTCTGCATAATTAGTACTCTGTATAACCAGTACTCTGTGTAGTTAGTCGGTACTCTGTGTAGTTAGTCGGTACTCTGTGTAGTTGGTACTCTGTGCAGTTAGTACTTAGTGTCGTTAGTACTCCATGTTGTTTGTTAGTACTCCATGTAGTTTGTTAGCACTCTGTGTAGTTAGTACTCTGCATAATTAGTACTCTATATAATCAGTACTCTGTGGAGTAAGCCGGTATTCTGTGTAGTTAGTCAGTACTCTGTGTAGTTAGTACTCAGTGTGGTTAGCACTCTGTGTAGTGGCTGCAGCGCTAGGTCACAGCACATTCAAGCATCGTAAAGATTTGAATTAAAAGATTTTAAATAGGTACAATTTAAAACCATCAAAACTCAAAATATTAAAAACACCACCACCATACAACACTCAGAATAATACATGGGGTCGGACTTGTTCAAAAGCAATCAGTTAATAATCGATGTTCTTAATAGTCCTGCAATGTGCAAACAAATAACATTTTAAAACACTACTGTTGTTTTGATAAATCACATAATTCTCACAATCCACCAAAGATAATTAACATGTGTCAAAGTAATGCATGGCACATTAACAGTCCGCCAATGTCTTTTTAATAGGTTGGCATTAAACATTGGCAGCGCCTTCTCAGTGCACTACAATAAAAAATGCAGCCGCCTTCCATGTCCATATCATTCCGGGCTAAGTGTGAATGGAAAAAAGACAGAAAGACAAGATGTAGTTGAAGGACTTATGGTAAATATGAATATAATGAAATATCTTGATGACCTGTAAATTAATCAATATCAAGGAATTCTGACATTTAGCACCAGGGGGCGTCAGAACACCTTACAGACATCCGCAAGTGTATTTACTGGAGAAGGAGAGAAAGAAAAAAACAAACAAAAACAAAAGCACGACGTAATCAGTGATAAATTTTGGTACTTGAATGCTTTTATGTAATTTAGCAAACTGAATTCATGTTGTCCTGTTGAGCAACTAAAGGATGTCTACATATATGGAGGTAGCTGTTCATAAAAACAATCCTGTAACCATTCACACTGCGACAACCCCTCAAATACAGCAGTGTTGTTTTTATACAAATTTACTTTAATTTTTAAACGAAGGCTGCATTTAACTAAATAAGAAGTGAAAATAAAATTTCTTTCTAGAATTGAATCTATAACAACTAGAATTCATCCAAATACTACAAAGATATTTAGAAACTTTGATAATGTTTTTTATTCTTCTTCTTATTATGATCATCATCTTCTTCTTCATCATCATCATCATTAAAATATAATTGTTGTGGAATGTTGGTTAGTATGTTAAACGTAACCTCACCAGGTAATGGGCCCAATGCTACAGGCGTAGGCATAAAAGCTGAGTTCTGAAAACGCTTGCAGAAGTTTACAGAACCGAGGATACATAAAGTAAAGGAATAAGATCCCAAGTGCAAGTTCACCCAGCGCTGATGGTGGCAGAGCACAAGTGATATATTTTGCAATATTTAATAGAGGACAATTTGTTCAAATAATATTGAATTCATGTAGGTTATGTGTGGAAAAACATTTATGAAATGATTAGAAGAAAAATGCATCTTATGATACAAGAATACGGGGAGAGGGATGGAGGGAGGGCGAGAGAGAGATATTTTGGAATCAGTATGCAGACTGTTCTCCAAAAAAAAAAAAAAAAATTTAGGGGCAGTGGTGGCCTGGTGGTAAGGTGCTGGATCACTGATCCTAAGGTTTGGGGTTCAAGCCTCACTCTCAATGGGTTGGCACTGCCCCCCAGTGCATTAACTGGGTTATCAAAAGCCGGGCATGTCTCACTGTCTATAGTGGAGGTTCATATAAAAGAAGCATTGTTGACTTTTGACTGAGTAGCTGCATAGCCGTCAGTGTGTTTCTACCTTGCGATGGCCTGGCGAGCTGTCTAGGGTGTACTCTGCCCTTACCCAGACAGAGTCGGCTGGGATGGGCACCAGCTTCCCTGCGACCATTATTGGGATTAAGCAATTCAAAAAATAAATGAATGAAAGGTCTACCGGGCGCAGAAAATTATGACAATAACAACATATTGTATTTAATTGACCTAGAGATTATAATTAAGCGGGTTACAGTATACAAAAATATAACGGAACAGCAACACAGAAGCAAAGCCAGCTGTTGAACACTTATGCAGTGAAGGTACAAAGAAATTCTCTGAAAGCATCAAAAGTCCTCAGTCTGTCTGTCTTCCTTTCGGCTTTTTCCCTTTTACTCGGGAGTCGCCACAGCGAATCATCTGATTCGCACGTTTGATTTGGCAGAGGTTTTTACGTCGGATGCCCTTCCTGTCACAACCCTTTTCAAAAGGGACAGAAACACGCTGACGACTTTGCAGCTACTCTTTACGAAAGTCAGCAATGGTTCTTTTACATGAACCTCTCACCATAGACAGTGAGAGACATGGCCCGCCTTTAATTGTTTTAGTATCTACTGCATCGGGATCTATGCAAAAACACAATCAAGGATATTTAAAAAAAAAAAAAAAAAAAATGTTGTTTTTTTTCCGGTATGGATGTAGACAAGTTCCTAGTGCAGACGGGTGTAGAGCCTAAGAGCAGTGTAATGGCGTCTCTTTAAAATCTTTACAAGTTGTGGTTGTACTACACATAAACATAATGAGAAGCAGATTTAAAACGAGTTTTATAATAGATAACCTTGATATTTTAACTATGACAGAGACTGGTCAGCTAAACTCTGTGTTTTAAGCCGAGTTAATAAATGCCAGAGAGAGATTCAATTCTGTGGTTTTTAAGATTTCAAATTTTTCGTATAAACTACAAGGCAAAAAAAACAAAAAGACAAACTGAAAAAAGTGGTCAAAACAGTGGTGTAGTAGTTCGCACTTCCAAGACCCGGGCCTGGCAATGACACTTTTGCTTGTTTTTCCTCTGAGTGCTCTGGTCCCCCCCACACACAATCCAAAGACATGTATGTGTATGAGGCTAATCCAGTGGTTCTCAAATATTGGGGCGTGCCCCCCCCCCCCCCGGGGGGGGGGGCGCAGGGCGATGCCAGGGGCGGGGGAGCACGTGACCCTAGGGAACATGCTTTTTTTTTTTTTTTTTTTTGCCTCATTAGGATAAAGTGTAACTCTACATCCACTACAACAGGTGGCAGTGGCTTCCTCACTGTCAGTGTGTGCCTAGAGGTAAGATAAGAAGTGAAGTTTATAAACCCACCATGGAAGTTTTTAATAGGGATGGAAAGAGAGGCGGAGAGACGGAGACATTGAGAGAAATGAAAGTCGAGGAGGATAAAGCAGATGTAGCACTCGGCTTCACTGTGCTGCGGTGAGAAACGAGGAAAGACCGCTGTGTTTACTGTGTCTGAAAACATTGGTAGCGGTGAGCATGAACCCAAATACATTCAGGCGTCACTTAAAGACATCACATCCCGATCACGTGATGAGCCGCGTGAGTTTTTTCAATGAAAACGTGCCGAGTATCGCCAACAACCTGATTTTTTCATAAGTTGAGCCGCATTTTACATTTAAAAGGCCTCGTTCGTTCCAAGGCCCCAATACTACCCCCTAAACCCTTTAAAAATGATAAAAGTATACCTTTTAAAGCCTCCTTCTGCTTCAATATCGTACCGATGGTAGACGGGTTTGGCCATATTCCTTTGCGATATCACTCCACTGCATGTCACGAGCCCGCTTCTTCTTTTCACTCACACCGGGAATCACACGCATGTGTGTGTATGTGTGTGCGCACATGTGTGTGCGTGCGCGTGTTGACCATGTCTTCTTAGCAGAGTTATAATCTTACAAATGTTTATGCAAGGTTAAAAGAAAGAGCCAAAAAATAAAGTTGCAATGAGCACACTCGAAAAACTCACGAAAAACTCATGAAACAACAGTAACTATATCCTTTACATGTGTTAGAACTCCATGAAAGAACAATGGGTCGAAAAGCATCATGGGTATTATGGAGATACAGCTCCAGAACAGCCAATGGGAGGGAGCTGCGTCATGGGTATTATGGAGATACAGCTCCCTTCTAGCCAATGGGAGGCCAGCGGGGCGGGATGTTGGGAGATAGCCACTGGGAGAGCAATTCGCGCATTGCTTGAATTTTTGAGATAGCGCTTTTGTAACGTGAATTTGTTTCGCATCCAGAAACAGAAATTTTAGGTAAATGCATTTCGTAACCTGGATTTTTCGTTTGTTGGGTCTTTTGTAAGGTGAGATACCACTGCATTGTGTTCCTGAGTTAATATTGCTGATCAATTTGAATTTAATATTATTTATTGATTTTATTTTTCAGTATGGTTCCAATTGTTGGTCAAAAAATGTTTACAGTTTAAATAAGGATACTTTTTTATTTAAGGCAAATTGATGCACTTTAAATCACTTTGTTTAAAAAATTGTTAATATAGTTATTTTTTGTTGGAAGTTGATCTATATTTCTTCATTTTTTTGTATTCCATAATGACAATAAGGATTTATTATATTAATAAGGATACAGTGTTATGCAGAGGGTTGACAAATAACACTATTTACATTGGGGGGTCATGAAATGTTTTCCTCTTCCTAGGGGGGGGCACAACAGAAAATAATTGAGAAGCACTGAGCTAACCCAGTGCTTCTCAATTACAGTAGACCCTTGTTATTCGCGGGGTTTGGTTCCGGCCCCTCCCACGAATGAATATACAGACGCTCCCCAACTTATGTTTTTGTTTGGTTCCGGACAGCCGGTTTCGAGTAAGTTGAAAATGACCGTAAGTTGTTACTGTATGTTCCAGTGACGTATGACGCTCATACTGTACTATACATCCATAAATACCATTACCATATCATAAAACACCCCAAATCAATTATTATAAACATAACATTGTAAAATAATATCAAATATATCAAATAATATCAACTTTAATTTTAAATAAATTAAATTCAAGCAAAATAATTTCAAATAGATACATTTTAATCAAGTTCACTCATCAAATATAAAATACTCATCAAATATGAACTACAGTATCAAATATAACCTTCCGATCTTTCAAGTGAGCAAGTGTGCGTTGAATACTTGTTTAGTACACATCTGGCTGCAGCCGGTACTTCGCTTTGTGGGATAGATATGCTTTATCTTTATAAAAATACAAGAAGGACTTGAACACATTCATTCATTCTCTGAACCGCTTAATCCTGATTAGGGTCGCGGGGAGGCTGGCGATTTTTTTTTTAATCTAAATGTTTTTGTTGTAAGCAGAATTGTAATTTAATTGTCTCTGCAGTCGTTTAAATCAATGCGACATATTGTTGTTTTATATTAACATGAAGAAAAAAGAGGAAAAACATTATATGCAGTGTTCGATTTGATTTTAAATGTAAAAAAGGATTTGTGGCTCCCAGTGTTTTCTTTAATGTGGAAAACGGGTCCAAATTGCTCTTTGAATGGCAAAGGTTGCCAACCCCTGAACTAGAAGCATCCAGAATACTAAGGCAGGTTCCATTCTGGTGATGACCTTGGTTCATACAACATTCAACTTCGTAGCACTTCTGCAGCAAAACGTTTTCCTTCCTGAATCATATCAAGCAGTTCTACTTTTTCATGGAGCGTCATTACCTTTTTCTGGCGCTTCGGCACCTTACCAGAAACCTGAGGAGGTGCGGAGCATTTGGGGTGGCATGATGGAGCTTAACTGTAATTAAAAACACACACTAAAAAAAACACTAAAAAAGAGTGCCTGCGCAAATGAGGGAAAAGGGGCGTTGCATCATCTCAACCAATCAACAGGAGGGAGAATAGCCATTGGCTGAATTTGAATCACGTGACAGTTGCTCAGCAATCCGCGAATATGCAAAGCTGCGAGTGCAAAACCGCAAATAGTCAAAGGCCTACTGTATTTTCTGTGGCGCCCCCTCGAGGAAGAAAAAACATTTCACCGTCCCCACCGCCCCGCGAGCGACTATAAATAGTATTCTTTGTCTATAAAATTATTATTAGTAAATCTCTGCATATCGTTGTATTTTTATTAACATTAAAAACAAAAAAGAAAGAAATATAGATCAACTTACAATAAAGAAAAAACTTCATTGACATTGTTTTTTAATCTGTAACAGAAAAGATTTAAAGTGCACCAATGTGCCTGAAATTAAAAATACATCCTGATTTCAACTCCGTCAACTTATTTATGTCTTAATATCTCCATCTCTCTCAACCTTTCTCTTTGTTCCAGTGTTGTTTCTTGAAGGGTTGTTTACTGCACTTCATATTGTTTGTTCGTGCGAAAAACCGCAACACCATAGCGCGATAATGAGAGGGCCACTGCCAACTACTGGAGTGGAGGTGCAATTACATTTAATTCTTGTACATTATTCCAGAAGAGCATGTTCCCCAGGGTCATACGTGCTTCCCCCCGGCATCATACCGTGCCCTCTGTGACATAATACCGCAGCCACCAAGGGGGGCGTGTCCCACTATTTGAGAAGCACTGGGCTAATCAGATACATGTATTCTTATTTGCCCCTAGGTTTGAATGTGTGTGTGTGAATGGGTGCATATCTATTGGCTTTGCAATGGTTTGGCGAGCTGGTTCATGTGTACCTCGCCTTTGCCCACAGTTGGATGGGATAATATCCTGCCTCATTAGGCCCCAACAAAGTATAGAGCAATTCAGAAATGAAATAAAACTAAAACACAATATTTAATTTTTATTTTTGCAGATTTTAACCATGACAGTGACTGTTCAGCTGAGTTGTGCACTCATCCAGAGTTTAGTACATACCACAGCACCCTATAAAGGTGTATTCATTCATTTATTTTCTGAACAACTTAATCCTAATTAGGGTCACAGGGAGGCTGGACATCCATCCCAGCCAACTCTGGGCTAGGGCAGAATCACCCTGTACATCTCACCAGGCCATCACAGAACAGAAACACGCTGATGGCTATGCAGCTACTCTTGATGAAAGTCAGCAATGGTTCTGTTACACGAACCTCACACCATAGACAGTGAGAGACATGGCCAGCCTTTGATAACCCAGTCAGCTGCACTGGGGGGACAGTGACAACCTGTTGAGGGTGGGGCTTGAACCCCCAACCTTTGGATCAGTGATCCAGCACCTTTACCTCCAGGCCACCACTGCCCTATAAAGGTGTATCTGCACACTACTACAATTTAAAACTTTAATACATACTACAAGTAAAGACAAAAAAACGTCTGTTTACATTTTAAAATCATGATTATAATGATGCAGCCTGCCCGAGTGACTGCAACAAGCTATACATGTCTGTCATATTCATTCTGATATTATCTCCAAACAAAAATTATTTATAATTATTAGGGCAAATTCACACAGGAAGCGATAATAACAAACAAAGATGCAAAGTGGAGGATTAGTCACAAAATAAATATCAAGAGGTGAAATTTTCTCAAGCGTTCTCAAAGTGGGCAGGTGCAGAGCTTCACGGAGCTCCCGAGATGTTTTCCTGTGTCAATATGGCTTTTGATAGCAGACCAATCAGATTGTTCTATTCCGGTGTGATCTATTCTAAATACAAATATTCACTGAGAAAGTGTGGATAAGGAATTCTTCTAGAACCTTTGCACTCATTTCACACACACACACACACACACACACACACACACAGAAGGCAGAAAGAAAAGCGCAGCAGGTCTCCAGATTGTCATAAAACAAACTGTGTACTTGCTTTCTTTTTCTCTGTGTCTGTCATTTTCTCCCATTCAATAAGACCAGATTGACATGACAAGGATGCACCACTGTCCCATGAAATGTGCAATTCTGCTGGCCTCTCATATTATGTCTTCATTAAAGGCGTCACTTCATAAACTATTCCAGTTGGGATGTATGCACAAATCCTGAGTGAAATTCATAGTAAGTCCAAAATTTGAAAGAATTGGGCGTATTTGCTCAAAGAAGTTATTCAGTTCTTCTACAGTTTTCTAAAATGTTCACTACAGTGGTGCCTTGACTTACGAGTATCTTTTATAATGAATTTTCCATGATACGATTTTCTAATCCACCAAACCAGCAAAATTTTGATTTCCGAGCTCTGCTGGGGAAGTGGCTTTTCCAGGCCGATTAGCCTTGTATTCTTCTGCGTGTATTTCTCCACACACTGAGAATGCCTTGTGCAGTGCTTCTCAATTATCTTCTGTGATGCCTCCTCTATAGGAACCCCCGCCCTTCCCCCAGCACTCTGTGCACGACAATAAATAGTGTTTACTGCACTTCATATCATTTGCTCGGTGCTTTTTCCCCACACCATAGGGAACAGAATGAGAGCGCCTGTGCCACCTACTGTAGAGGATGCGCAATTACACTTAATTCTAGTACAGTATGGCATAAAAGCATGTTCCCCAGGGTAATACCCCCCCCCCCCCCGCATCACACATCACACCACGCCCCCCACCCCACTATTTGAGAAGCACTGGCCTTGTGGGAGCTCACCACAAGCCTTTCCTTGCTGACATTCGTAGCGTGCACATACACAAAATTCTCCTCCTCCTCCTCCTCCTCCTCCTTCTCTGTTATGCACCACCTCATGTCTGCCCATGTGACATCTTTGCGCCTACGTGATATCTTTGCCGCAGTCAATGATCGGAAGGGTTAGTTGACTTATTGTTTATTTTTGTTTTATTATTATTTGTTATTAATTATTATTAATGTTAATGTATATATTATTATTATGAAATATTTACTGTATTTACATTTTTATCTTTAATATATTAGGTCAAATACGTGTTTGTGTCAGGTTAAATGAGTTCGAGAGGGGGTTGGACCAGATTAATTGGTTTTCTGTTACTGTATTTCCGAAGGGAATTTTTTTGTTTTGTCTAACAAACATTTTGACTTATGAGCTCGACCTCGGAAAGGATTAATTTCATAAGGCAAGGTCCCACTGCATTTGTTTACATTTTTACATATTCACAGAAATTTTATCCAAGTAAAATCAAGTATAAATTAACAGGTTTTAATCAGTCTGTTGAAGGCTGGTAAGCAAAAATCCAGCACGTCTGTTGGAAGCCTGTCGGTATTTTTTTTTTTTTTTTTTTTTTTTTTTTTTACATCCGAGCGCAGTATGGCCTGTGACAGTCCATCTACAGGCCTACAGTCCAGGTATTTTCACTGGTACTGATTTATACTGCTGGGTGAACAGAGGTACAATTGTGGTTTAGATCTGGCCCATGTGTCTTAGTACAGGAGGGTCTAATAGGAATGAACCCACAACATCTCAATTATTAGTCCAGCACCCTAACAACTCCTAAAAACTACCTACCTACCTACCCTAACATCTCCACCAAGAGCAAGTCTCAAGGTCAATTAAATACAATACGTTGTTATTGTCATCATTTTCTGTGCCCAGTCGACCTTTCATTCATTTATTTTCTGAACTGCTTAATCCCAATAATGGTCGCAGGGAGGCTGGCACCCATCTCAACTGACACTGGGTGAGGGCAGAGTACACCCTGGACAGCTCGTCAGGCCACCACAGGGCAGAAACACGCTGGTGGCTATGCAGCTACTCGTTACAAAAGTCAGCAATGGTTCTTTTACATGAACCTCACACCATACACAGTGAGAGACATGGCCGGCCTTTCATAACCCAGTTAGGTGCACCGGCGGGGGATGGGTGGGGAGGGGCAGTGACAAACCGTTGATAGTGGGATTTGAATCCCAAAAGGCACAGCACGATTTATATAAGGATGGGATGGCATGGCACATTTGATGTCTGTAGTATCAGGACATCATTATCAGGGCTGGATCAGTAATCCAGCGCACTACCAGCGGGCCACAATTGCCCCGGCAAGTAAACCTATGAATGACAATAATTATTAGATATCAGTGATCTGAGATGACAATCTTATTTATTTATTTAAAGTTTATTTGTAAAGTGTCTGCATATCGAGAGATGAATTTGCACAGGCCACACCAGTTCTAGACATTCTAAACGTTACCACATGATAGTCATGTCCTGATGTCACAGCTTCTCGCTGCAATTTAAACAGAATATTGAAAGCATTCAAAATAAAGTGTACAACTATCGGGTGTGGTCCGATCCTAGAACCAATCCTGATTTTAGACATATGTAGCTGATCGTTTCCATCACACTGGCCCTGAGCTTTACTTTCTTTCCTCATCTTGCATCTACTTTGCTCTCCCTTTGAAATGTTCGGCAATAAAGAGGCACATTTTTCTGTGATTACACCGGGCAGATCGTCGTCGGGTGCCGATGCACAGGGCTGCAGCACTGATGGGATGCACACCTAACATGCAACTTAAAAAAGAATTCATTATACAAACAAACAGGTTTAAACTTCACATATGGCACATGGCGCTCACAGCATTCAGAAACGTGCGGCAGTACGAGATATCATCAGCCGTTTAGTTATCTACTACAGTCAAATCATTTATTCCTCTTCCTTTTGCCATCTGTTCTCGTTTCCCGCGATGGAATGATGAGTGGACTGTGAAGAAATAGTGAGAGTAAATTTATATACAGTGATTCCTCGCTACCTCGTGCTTCAGTTTCTGCGGCTTCAGGGCATCACGGGTTTTTCAAAAATATTCATCGAAAAATAAAAAATAAGGGAATTCAGGAAAAATAGGGAAAAGTTAAGAAAAATGCCGCCAAACAAGGTGAATTATGCACAAAAAAAACAAAAAGCAAACAAAAACAAGAAAAAAAAAACCCAACCCAACAAAACTACTGATATTTTTATGTGAGGTGCGCATCTGAGTGTGAGTCTATTTATATTTTATTTACATCTTATGCATTATTTTTGAATGTTTGTTATTTTAAGCATTTATAGCATTAAATATGTATTTATTGACATTATATACACATATACATGTACAGGATACATGTACAGGGGGGTTGATCCTACTTCACGGAAATCGGTGGTCATGGGGGGTTCGGTCCCCATTAACCGCGGAAAGTGAGGGATCCCTGTCATCATCATACGGCGATTGGAAGTAGACAGTGGGAATAAAGGTGATAAAATTTATATACAGTTACTATATAGTACATTCGCTATGAAACATCACTTGAATCATGTCCCTTGTTCATGCCACCACAGGACACCCAGAACAGTAACACAGTCAAGTAGCAAAAATAAAAAAACAAACCAAAAAAAAACAAAAAAACAACCCAGATTAATTATTAATAACGAAACTGAAACCATGGCGACATAGTGGCACAGTGGTGAACATGTCTGCCTCACATTTAAAATGCCCGGGTTTGATTGCTGGGCTCGGGTGTTTCTATATGGAGTTTGCTTTTGTATTCAGGCAGTGGGTCTGGGGGCAGTGGTGGCCTTGTGGTGAAGATGCTGGAACACTGATCCTAAGGATGGGGGTTCAGGACCCACTCTCCATGGGTTGTCACTGCCCCCCCCCCTCCCCCTCCCCTCTCCCCTCCAGTGCAGCTAACTGGGTTATCAAAGGCCACCCAGGCCATGTCTCTCACTGTCTATGGTGTGAGGTTCATGTAAAAGAACCACTGCTGAGTTTCGACCAGAGTAGCTGCATAGCCGTCAGCGTGTTTCTGCTCTGCGATGGCCTGGCGAGCTATCCAGGGTGTGCTCTGCCCTCACCTGGAGAGGGTTTCACTAATTTGGATAACTTATGCCCAATCCCTTTCTTCAATGAATAAAAATAAGTTTAAATCGATCAAAGAACCAGACACCACCTGCACAGAAAATGCATCACAATCTAACTCAGGAAGGCAGAAAAACATTTCCCCAGCAAAACGACACCACGTATGAATGGAGCGCAGAACATGAGAACATCAGGACAAATGAAAATAGACATCAGTCAGTGAAAAGAGAACAAAGTCTTAACCAGTGTTTCTTTGCCTTAACTGTACTCAGGAAACACAGGGGAAGCTTTATTTGCTTATTTCTACCAGTTTATCCAGCTTCGGATTACGGACCATAAGGTTGGGGGTTCAAGCCCCACTGTCAACAGTTGTCACTGCTGTCCCCCCAGTGCAGCTAACTGGGTTATCAAAGGCCACCCAGGCCATGTCTCTCACTGTAAAAACTCCGTCGCTGACTTTCATCAAGAGTAGGCTGCATAGCCGTCAGCGCGTTTCTGTCCTGCGATGGCCTGTCGAGCCGTCCAGGGAGTACTCTGCTCTCGCCCGGAGTCTAAAGACTATACTCCTGTAACACCAGCCTCTGACACCTAAAGTTCCTTAATGTATATCATAGACAACATTAATAATAACTACAATATTTTCAACAGGGAAGTGGTGGCCTGGTGGTAAAGGGTGCTGGATCACTGATCCTAAGGTTGGGGGTTCAAGCCCCACTCTCAACAGGTTGTCACTGCCGCCACCCCCCCCCCCACCCCCCCCCCCCGTGTGCAGTTATCAAAGGCTGGCCATGTCGCTCACTGTCTATGGTGAGAGGTTCATGTAAAAGATCCATTGCTGACTTTCGACAAGAGTAGCTGCATAGCCATCGGCGTGTTTCTGCCCCGTGATGGCCTGGAGAGCCGTCCAGGGTGTGCTCTGCTCTCGCCCGGAGTCTGCTGGGACAGATTAATTAGGATTAAGTGGTTACAGAAAATGAACGGATAAACAATATCTTGATTATGCAGTCATCTATAAACTTTATTACAGCAGCCTATTGTGTTGTTATTTATTACGAAGCATATTTTACGCTAACACCCTGCATATCTTTGTAGGTTTTATTTATAAAAGTCATACAAGTATTTATTAGCTTGTTTGTTTGCTTGTTTATTTTATCAGGAAATGAAGAAAAAAAAAGGGTCAGGACATGAGAGGGTTTTTTTACACACTGATGTTTAAGAAAGAAATCAAATGAAAGCACATTTATACGAATGGAAATATATATGCCTCCCGGATGTCTCCCTGGTGTGGTGTTTCGGGCATGTCCAACCGGGAAGAGACCCCCGGGGTCGACCTAGAACACGCTGGAGGGACTATGTCTCTCGGCTTGTCTGGGACCGCCTCGGTGTCCCTCCCGGCAGAGTTGGAGGAAGTGGCTGGGGAGAGGGACGTCTGAACCTCTTTACTTAGGTTGTTGCCCCCGCGACCGCGCGAATATAGTGCTGCTATGGTGCAACTTTGCAAGAAAAATGTTAAAGAAATTTCAAAATTGCTTCTAAATGACGACTTCAAGCGGCAACAATGGTGTAGTGGTTAGCACATCCGCCTCACAGAAAGAAGGTCCTGGGTTCGAATCCCAGCTTGGGCGTTTCTGTGTGGAGTTTGCATGTTCTCATTGTGCTTGTGTGGGTTTCCTCCCACAGTCCAAAAACATGTATTGTAGGATAATTGATGTTCCAAATCTCCCATAAGTGGGATTATGAATGGTTGTGTGAATGTTGCAATGGCCTGGCGAGCTGTCCAGGGTGTAACCCCACCCTCACCCAGAGTCAGCTGAGATGGGCGCCAACCTCCCCGCGACTCTAACTAGGATTAAGCTGTTCGGAAAATGAATGAATAATGACTTCAGCAAAATAGTTGGTTAACAACTTGGTCCAGGTCATCACCTGGAATGCAGTTCAAATTTTTCGTCGACTCAGGGCTCAAACCACAATCCCTTTTGGTTGACCTTTTCAAATTGGTCAGTTTAACATTCCTCGAAATTATAAACCCAAGTTACCAATGAAACGTGATCTAAAGAGAAGACAAAAATATCCAAAAGCACTCAAGTAGCATGTGCTGCTCAGCATTACAGCCCATAGCCTTCAGAGCATATCATAAACTCAGCCACTGGAGAGATTCCTCATTTATTTCTTCCCTTCCACTAATCCTTTTAATTACTGCCTTAGTAAATGCTAATGTTATTCATGATTAGTTGGTATTATGCTAATCTCTGACCCACATTCGGCCAAGAAAACAGGAGCATCGTCTTGAAGGCCAGATTGCTTGGAGGCCGCAAACAAACTGACATCAGTCTCCCAGCTGTACAGAGTGAGCCAGCCAGGAACTTCCTGAGAAATGACGGTGAGAGAACCTCTGAGAAAATAGGAGGGGGGCATAATCGTTTACCTTAATGATCAAATGTTGGCCACAAGGAAGAGTGATGAATGCAGGTTTTCACATTGCAAAGGCCACCCCGGCATCTGCTGAATTCAGATTTCAGTATGTCTCAGTTATTCCTTCTATTTGTTAAGTCAGCAGTTCTCAAAAACTTTAAATACATTGACCCCTTTAAAAATAAATGGCTCAGACCCAATAAACACAGACTTATTTTGTAAATGCAATCAGTGCACAGTAATATGTTGCCCATTTTTTAATTCCTAAAGCTTTTGGTTCCTGACATGTTTAGCCGTATTAAGTTGTCATTATTAATAACTATACTTGTTGGTCAATTAATGTGTTTGTATAGTGCTATTAGAAATTAATATGGACACCAAGCAGCTTTATAGGGTTCGGAAGAGTAAGTAAATTTGGTGATAAATTTAAACATTCCTCCCTACACACACACACACACACACACACACACACACACACACACACTATACATATTATATGCAGCTTCAGTGCATCGTGGGTTTTTTGTTTTGTCGTTTTTTTAAATATTCATTGAATTAAAAAAATAAGGAAATGAAAGAAAAATATGGGGGAAAGTTAAGGAAAATGTCACAAAAACAAGGCCAATTACGCAAAAAAAACAACAACACAAAACAAAAAAACAACACAAAAATCCCCTTCAAAAATAGTTCTATTTTTGTGAGGTGCCGATCTCTGTATGTGTGTGTGTTTATATTTTATTTTTATCTTATGCATTATTTTTGAATGTTTAATTGTTATTATAAGCATTGAATATGTATTTATTAATATTATATACACATATACATGTACATATACTTCACTCGGGGGAAGGGTGATCCTACTTCGTGGAATTTGGTGGTTGCGGGGAGATCTCGGTCCCAATTAACCGCGGAAAGTGAGTGATCCACGTATATATATATATATATATTTCTTTATACACAGTATCATCATCAGTTCATTTTCTGTAACCGCTTAATCCTAACTAGGATCGTGGGGAGGCTGGCGCCCATCCTAGCCACTCCGGGCGAGAGCAGAGTACACCCTGGACAGCTCGCCAGGCCATCGCAGGGCGGAAACACGCAGCCTACTCTTGTCGAAAGACAGCAATGGTTCTTTTACATGCCTAACAGCATAGACAGTGAGAGACATGGCCTGCCTTTGATAACCCAGTTAGCTGCACTGGGGGTATACACAGTACATATATATATATATATATATATATATATATATATATATATATATATATATATATATATATATATATATATATATTACTGAAAAAGTTTGTATGTATGTCTATCATTATAAAAATGCACATTATATAAGAGACCACCTTTTAGACAAAAACATAATGTTGGGGTAATGGTGGGTTTTGCATACAAATAAAGGAGCAATAAGACGGTCAAAATCTCCAGTGCAGCTGGTTCTGTGCGATTCTCAGCACAACTTGCAGCTCATTAGCTTGTAAAACTGTACAAACTCTACCTGGGACCACTACAGTTTTAAAGCAAAGTGTCATCCCACCAAATATGGACCTTGTTTACTTTACGACTGCTTACTGTGCTTTATAGAACATTTTATGCAGAAACATTTAGTTTAATTAGTTATACGTAAAAACATATGGAAGCTTTGCTGTACAAATACTGTATAAATCCTATCCATGCCTCTATTGTGTAACAATGTTAGCAAGAAAATCTTCCCTGAAATGACATGAAAAAATCTGAGAGGAACAATATTCAAAAGTAAAGCACTGCCTCATTTGGGTTTTTTTTTTTATTGCAACTGAATAATACTAATACTAACACTAATACTAATGCTACTACTACTACTAATAATAATAATAATAAGAAGAAGAAGAAGAAGAAGAAGAAGAAGAAGAAGAGGAAGAATGGACCCCTGGCTAATGGATCACCTGTAAATGAACTTTTAAGTTTGTGTGCAGTTCAGCATTCAGAAGGCGAGTCCTCAGGTGACCTGATATCTTTGTTTTATACCTTCAGTGCATATCAAAAACATGAGCACAGAGTTTTACTCTGCTTTATACACAGCTTGCAGTGATTATGTATAGGTGGCATTGTACAAATTTCTGGGTCTGGTAGCTAAGCAGTCTATTTCGATTTGGATTGTCTCTCATGTAGCTTTTGAAATAAAAGTATGTATATATGTATTCCTGTATGTATATATAGTACGTCAGTATGTATGTATGTATGCATGTATGTATGTATGTATGTATGTATTCAGGGTAGTCATTAATAAGATGTTTACGCATTAAACAAAACATATTATTGATAATCATTAATGTGTGCTGAAATCTGCACAGATTGAAATCTCATCATATTTTAATTCCCTGTGATACTTGAACTATGGTTAAATGAAATTTGATTCGAGTATTATGCTTAAGGGAACACTATTTTCTCATTGTTTCTTTTTGTACGTAGTTATACTTCCCAAAAGTAATAATAAGAATAAGAATAATAATAAATATATTTTACAGCTCGCCATGGTTTATCTGTAGTATATATGTAAAAAAGCGTTGCAAAATTATAAATAAGTTCCAGTCTACTGCAGTATGTACACTTTCAGCATGTCTGTCTTCCTTTCGGCTTTTTCCCTTTTACTCGGGAGTCGCCACAGCGAATCATCTGATTCGCACGTTTGATTTGGCAGAGGTTTTTACGTCGGATGCCCTTCCTGTCACAACCCTTTTTTTTAAGCAAGGGACAGAAACACGCTGACGACTTTGCAGCTACTCTTTACGAATGTCAGCAATGGTTCTTTTACATGCCTCACACCATAGACAGTGACAGACATGGCCCGCCTTTGATAACCCAGTTAGCCGCACTGGGTGGGGGGTGGGGGGGGGGGGGGGGGGCAGTGACAACCTTGTGGAGAGTGGGACTCAAACCCTCAACCTTTGGATCAGCGATCCAGCGCCCTATACCACTAGACCACCACTGCCCCGCTATATACACTTTCAGTATATTTCATCTATTTTCATGTCCAAGCCCAGAGTGTACAAAAGCAAAAGGTTCAAAAGCATGTACATTAAAATTCTGATTTTTTTTTTTTTTTTTTTTTTTTTTTACATACACAATGTTATAAATTGTACTATTACGTATGCACGTGACACAAAAACTCTTTGGATCTGTATGGTAGTTATGATATTGATTTATTTATGATACTTGTTCATTTATTTTATATGTAATGCAAAGTTCGATTCCTGGCTGACCACTGTCAATCTAAAAAAAACAAACAGAAACTACTATATGAGCTTCAACTATTCTCGTACTGTTTGTTGTGCTCGCATTTCCTCAAAAATAAACTTTGCAGATTGTTATTTTCCCTCGGGTTGTTTCTCTCCTTTTTCTTTCATGAATTTATTTTTTTGAAACCCAGATTTCACTTTCTTGACTCCACATTGCTCCAACATCAGCAATCGCTCAGATCAATCAGCACAAACCCCAGAGGAACCCTAGTGCAAGTGCTGACTACACCATTATGCACCTTTTGTAAAGGGTGAGAAGAGCCACAGAGAGACTCCACTATTTCCATAAATACCAAGTTCAGTCTCTGAGCCAGTTTATTCAGCTTATTGAGAGAATGATTATGACACAGACTGGTTCATATAAAAAAAGGAAAAAGAAAAATGGAAACAAATCAAGCTTTTCATTATAGGCTTTTTGAGGACACCACCACCACCACCACCACCACCCCCTTCCTTCTTCACTGGGATTCTGAGTAGTCAATCCTGGCCCCATTCATGATCATATCTCCACATTTTCTTCAAATACTCCGTGTGGAGTAAACCCATATAATAAGGAATATGGATATGCAAAATAAAAGTCTGACAAAGTCTTATTTAAAATAATTAAAAATGCAATATAACTAGAACATAAATAAATCTTCTTCTTGAGTTCATTGCATTACACTTGAAGCTAGTTTTAGGTTTAAATAGGTATTATATTATATTAGATATTCCACCACCATCAATTTTCAACCAGTTAATGCAAAACATCAGATTTACAACACAGCAAAAACGTCTAAATCCCACGAAATTGTCACACCTTCCACACCGAGCAGGTCAAGGAAACTCAGCAAATATATCAAATTAAAATCGGACCTTTTTTGCCTGCCATGTAAAAAAAAAAAAAAAAAAAAACTTTACATAGGATGTAAATGAAATGGGACTGAAGTTCAATATAATCAGTTTAATTTTATATCAATAATTGTCAAGCAGTAAGTTAAAAATGTAAACTTTTTTAAAGTTTGTCAAAAAAAAGCTTAGAACTCATGGTAGCTCGTGTGTCGTGTACAGTCCACATCATTCAGTACATTTTTTTCATTGAACAATTACTGACAATACTGCACATCCAAATACAAAAATAAAAGCCAAAGAGAAACTGACTCTTCACTGGAAAACAGAACAGATATTTCCAGACTTCCTTATAAAAGAAAAGTGAACTGTGTATAATTACCAGATGTTTAAAAAATTAAAATAAAACGTTAAAATTTAGTTGCGACCCCAGCACAGACTTGTGTAATGACAGACAGATGGACACGCATTAAAGACTTCAGTTGACTGATAGTGGAAAAGTGAGCCTCGGACACTGAAAACAAATTAATATTCCTAGTAGACCAGGATCCAGCGGTCGGTTCATTTAGTGCAGAACCAAGACAAAAGCCTATTGTTCACCAGCAATGCAAAATGGACAAACAGAGAGAAAAATGTCAGCAAGCGCAGGGCACGATTATATTTTAAATATCACCATATTCATGAAAGGCTGATACAAGACACGGCTTTGAGGCAGACTCAGTGGCAGATGTAAAGAAAGAAAAAAAAAATAAATAAAAATCCAGCAAAATCATTTCTGTAGCAAGTTGGTGCTGAATGAATGCTGACCCAGAAATAAACAAAGACTTCAGATTTCACTTCTTTTCCAATTTCCTTAATGGAAGGCTCATGAGACAACAACAACAACAACAACTGCTCAGAGTTACCACTTGCTACTTTCACCACATCCCAAACCTGGATCCAACATGGACCACAATAACATGTGGCGGATTACGATATGATCTGTAACCTATCACAGTGTGACAGACTGCTTTTCCCCCCCTGACGACAAAAAAGAGCGGACTCCTGACACAGCCTTAACCCTCTGACTTCAAGCCAAGCGCAGGGTTACGCAACCCGCTCAACCTGCTTGACCCTGACGACATGCATGGCCCCTGCACACACTTCGCTGAACAACAGCACACATGCCAGCATCTGAAGAAAGGTCACCCTGAGAGGTGAGAGTAAATTTATGTCAAGTAAAAGTCCCAGCAAATATTCACAAATGCCAGCGCTATGAGAAATACAGGATGATATACAGTATATCTCATTGCTGGAAGGACAATATGAGTTTTTTTTAAACATTTACTGAAAAAAAACACCCACCCCCCCCCAAAAAAAAAAAAAAAAAAAAAAACCCAAAACGCTGAGCTTTTGGCAAATTTGCAATGCTATCCTCATCAACAGTGAGCGATGCTCTCTGAAGGAGGAGTTACCTGCTCATATGTCCTCGTCCTTAGGTATGGAAAAAAAAAAATATGTAGGGTGAAAAAAAAGACAGACTTACCATCCACCAGGTCCTGGCTGTCATGTCATAGCATAACTGCCATTTGATGGAGCTGTCTGCTGTTTTCCCAGCCATCGCCCTTTCAGGAGCTTTCATCAGGAGCAGCTCAGCAGTAGATAACACACCTAATCAAGCCTTCATCAGATGCCACACACACACACAGCCTCATGTAGGCCAATCCTTATCACACTGCATTATGGGAAAACTCAGACACACACACACACACACACACACACACACACACGGCCCTGTGCATAAGCAATGACTCCAGCCTCCGCAGCTGCCTATAATGACAGGATCGGGGTCTGGAATCCTCTCTCTCTCTCTCTCTCTCTCTCTCTCTCTCACACACACACACACATATACACACACACACACACACACACTTTTCAGACAGGGCTTTCATTTTTTTAAGCAGCGTACATTAGGAGCATGACTGTTTTGTGACATCCTGAGGAGCTCAGCAAGTGAGACACCAGTGAGGCTTTTGTGAGAAAGTGCAGTCGAAACTTTATTTGCATTCTTGTCTATTGTATATTGTTTGACTTGTAGTTTGGACGGCCCTCCCCATATTTTACACACAAACACACACACACACACACACACACACACACACACACACACACACACACACACACACACACACTTCAGCTCCCTTCCCTTGACACCCCTCCAGTCAACGAGGGGAGGCCCAAATAGGAATTAATTTCCCCATACAAAAGCCGAGAGTTTCATAGACTTGAGAGCGAAGCACGGTTCAGATATCGCACACCGCTCACGCTTACATGCAGTACAAGCAAGATAGTGAGAAGATCTTTACAGAGAGTAATGGAGTGTGCTCCTGTTCAGCCTTTTCCTTCCACTGGCATGATTATTCTATATACAGGGATCCCTCGCTACTTCAATTCATGCGGATTCAGTGCATCGCATTTTTTTTTTTTTTTTTAATATTCATTGAATTAAAAAATAAGGAAATTAAGGAAGAATAAGGGGAAAAGTTAAGGAAAATGACACAAAACAAGGCCAATTATGCAAAAAAAAAAAAAAAAAAAAAAAAAAAACCCACCAAACAAACAAAAACAAAAAACGACCCAAAACCTCCCATCAAAACTACTTACACAGATGTGCATGCACACACTCAGATGTGCACCTCACATGAAAATGTATGTGTTTGTATTTATATTTTATTTACATCTTATGCCTCAACATATTAAATGTTTAATTGTTATTATAGGCATTTATAGCGTTGAATATGTATTTATTGGTATTATATACATGTACGTATACATCAGTCAGAGGGGGTGATCCTACTTTATGGAATTCGGCGGTCGTGGGGGAAGCGCGGGGGAGGGGGGGGAATCTCGGTCCCAATTAATCGCGGAAAGTGAGGGATCCCTGTATTTCATTATTGTTCTGCTCTTCAAGTTTAAAAAAGTATGTAATTTTTTCAAAGCTTGAATGCTGTAGAATACAGGAAACCACCAATGGGCCTAGAAGACAGTGTCAGTGTCAACGATTATGTCCTTATACAAATAATTTTTATAAATATCTATTCTAGAATAAAATGTTGAATCAAAACAAGAGAGATAAAGTCATATAACATGGTGTTATACATTCAGAAAGTGATAAATCTTACCTTTTAGCAAGCATACACTATTTAAAAAAATGTAATTGCTATGTTATTATTGTTTTTTTTTAATATGTTAAAAAAAACCTATGCATAAATCAGTGGTTTACACATATTACACGAATGAACATCATGACTTCAGGTGTGTCAAAATGATGCATACATGTAAAAAAAAATTACATTATACATATGTGTACGATATTACAAAATATATAGTAAAATAACTATTGTAATTGTAGGTTGTTGCTGGACATTACTTAAAGGGAGAGTCTGGAATTCAGGGGTAATGTTGGAAGATATGAACATCACTGCAGATGCATCAGACTTGAGGTCGCGACTTTTCTGGACTTTGTTACATCTATTTAGAAATTTGTTTTAGTTAAAACAGTCTACCTCGTTACCAGCTGTCCAACCTTTCGAATTAATTAATTTATTTATGGTTCTTTTTTAACAAGGTAGAGGAATTTTGTTCAAACAAGCAATTTTAGATAATTTTAGCAATAAAAAAACTGTATAAAGAGAATTACAATCGGTCCTCTACTTACGAAAACCTCTGAAAACGAAAAATCCAGGATACGAAAAACATTTTCTGAAATTTTTGTCCTCTTTTTACGAAAACAACCTCTTTTTACGAAAGCGCCAAATGCACAATAGTCGTGGGGCTGGTGGTGTAGTGGTTAGGGTGCAGCGCTCATGATCGGGAGGTTGTAAGTTCGAATCCCACCGAGAGACTCACTGTGCTAAGACCCCTGGGCAAGGTCTCAACCACAATTGTGCCTCTGTTCACCCAGCAGTATAAATGGGTACCAGTAAAAATATACTGGGAAGGTAACCTGCGATGGACTAGCGTCCCATCCAGGGGGAGTTGAACTCCTGATTGCTTCAGGCTATGGAAACTGGGGATAAACACCGGCCTGATGAGCCACAAGGCTCAGGTGTAAAAACCCAACAGACTTACCAAACACACAATTCAAACAATGCGTGAGTTGCTGCCTTCCAACATTCCACCCCGCTGGCCTCCCATTGGCCAGGAAGGAGCTGAACTGTACCCATATTTCACACGCGTGAAGGAGAGTTGAACAGGACTGTTGGCTTGTGAGTTTTTTTGAGAGTGATCATTGCAGCGTTATATTTCGTTATCCATCATGGACCCCAAGAAAGTGATTCCCGATGACACCGAAAAGTAGAAGCGGGCTCCGTTATCAATTGAAGTGAAACAGGAGATAATAAAAAAATACAAAAGTGGGATGCGGTTGAGCGAAATCGCAAAGGAGTATGGCCAAAACCCCTCTACAATCGGGACGATATTAAAGCAGAAGGAGACCTTAAAAGCGGAGATACAGTGACGGAGGCAATTATTTCGGAAAAGCAACCGCTATATTTAAGGACCTCGTGAAGGAGGGTGGGGGTGAGGGTTCTTCACACCAGCAACCCCCGGACTTAAATGCGTCACATGGGTGGTTCAGGAGATTTAAAAAAAGGTAAATAATTTTCTTTTACTTTTAACACATATTTCATACAAAATTGGTATACTTTTATAATTTTTAAAGGGTTTATGGGGTAGTCTTGGGAGCCTTGGAATGAATCACGCATTTTACATATAAAATGCACCTCTACTTACGAAAACTCCAGTTTACGAAAAAGGCACTTGAACGGATTAATTTCGTATGTAGAGTGCGGACTGTATAAATGATTTCTGTGATCGTTGGTGAAGTTCTCAGGGATGTTTATTTCATAATTATGGAAGCAGCCTCCAATCTTACCAAATTATGTGCCATGTGAGACTCTTCAGAACAATAATCAACAGCTGGTTATAATATTAAATAACTTTTCTGACAGATTTTCTCCAAACATGCCAGTGATCTTTAAACTGCAACCAGTCATGACATATTGTTCGATAATTAATGAAACTTAATTACTGACTAATTGACGTGGTATATGTGGCTTAAAATACTACAAATATTCGTCTTTGGGTGTGAATTGCTTAATGCAGTATTTATATACAGGGATCTCTTACTTTCCGCGGTTAATTGAGACCGAGAACCCCCCACAACCTCCAAATTCCACAAAGTAGGATCAACCCCCCCATGACTGAGGTATATGTACAGTACATGTATATGTGTATATAATATCAATAAATACATATTCAATGCTATAAATACTTAGAATAACAATTAAACATTCAAAAATAATGCATAAGATGCAAATAAAATATAAACACACATACATATAGACGCACATGCACAGCTGCACACCTTACATAAAAATGTAAGTAGTTTTGTTGGGGGGTTTTGGGTTGTTTTTTTTTTTATTTTTGTTTGTTTGTTTGTTTATTTGTTTGGGGTTTTTTTGCATAATTTGCCTTGTTTTTGTGGCATTTTCCTTAACTTTCTCCCCTGTCCTTCCTTAATTTCCATATTTTTTAATTTGATGAATATTTAAAAAAAAACAAAAAAACAAAAACAAAAACATGATGGACTGAAGCCGCATGAATTGAAGCGCGAAGTAGAGAGGGATCCCTGTACAGTATCTGTATTATAATAGTGTAGTCAGTGGTGTTTTATTCCTCACTGTAAGATTCTGTTTGCTCAATTTTTTTTGTTAAAAAGTGTTATTACAGATCATTTAAAATTCTAAGATAAATTTAAAAAAAGAAAGAAAAGTAAACGCGTTCCTCGGCACATGTTCAGACCATTGCAGGTGACTTTTGGCAGCTGTACTAATGGCAGCTTTCATGCAGTTGTTTACAGAATTCAATTGAAAAGGAGCATTTTCCTACTTTTTCCCAATATTTATTTAACCGCTGGGTTTCCCTCAGCTGACAGAACTCAGGTTATACCAACATGCACAAGTTGGTCTCCTGAGAGTTGCTCTCATGACATGTAGATCTGAATCTGAACATGTGCTTTTCATCCCACTCTTGCTCCACATCGCATTTGATTCTCAGACATGCTAGCAAATGAACAACATTTTTACTTTTGACATTTAGAGTGAGCGTCAACCTGCCTCCCAAGCAATGCGTGGTGGGCTTTGGGGCCTGAATGCCAGCTTTGTGCCATGTTTGGGACTCTCTTTGTAACCTATCCAGACCTTTTTCCCTCGACTGCGAATTCCCAACCTCCGCCTCCTCGCAGAATGTTCCCGCCAGTGACCGCGTCCCTCTGAGTGAATTGTTGGTTTGTATGAGACCATGCCTTTAAGTCAGGGGCGCAGTGCGACTGGCATCTGAGGGTCGAGGAGGCATTTCACAAAGCAGCACAGCCTTGAAGAATACCCTCTCACTACCCCCTCAGTGCAATGGTGTTCTTTATACGTCCGTAACCTTTCCCACATTCCTGAAGCGGTCCAAATCTGGAGACTATCCATCAAAACCTATAGTTTAAGTGTCATATGTTACAAAAACAAATTTCTATTGCTACTAAAACAATGGTGGACGATGTTGAATTAATAACTGTTAGGGTCTATTCAAAGAAAATTATCCACAAAAAAACAACAACAAAGATAACTTAGGCTCACTCAATCAAGATTATAAACGTAATAACGTGATAAATCATGGATTTTTTGTGTGCAGTTTAAGCAGAAGGTAATGTTCAGATTTTAAAGAACATCCCAAAGGCATATCGATGGATTTTTTTTATAGACATCGGGGTCTACAATCTGGACGTAATTCCTGTAACCAAATTTAGGTCCACATGGGACAGGCTGTCTGGCAATTACAAGAAAAGCGAGTGCTGGTTTGTGTTTTTGTCTATAATTCGACTACTATGTATAAACAGATGTCAACAACAGGTGGTAATTTGATAATTATGCCAGCATCAGTCAGGTTTAATGTACGTAAATAAATTCTGACAGCATGTTTACATATTCGATTCAACTGACTGAATGGTTCAGCTCGGGTTAGTTGGCTCGGATTCCAGGAAGTATAGACAGAGTGTCAGCAATTTTATTATTTTTGCAATTTTTTTAATAGAATGATAGTGGTGAACACTTTCAAATGCAGCAGGATGTTGTTCATTCTCTAATCTGAAAGTGAATAATAGAGCACCACAGGGGTGTAATGTGGGGTCGGTGGAATAGTGGTTAGGGTGCTGCGCTCATGATCATGGGGTTGTGTGTTCAAATCCCAGTTAGACCCCCCCCCCACCACCACTGTGCTTAGACCCCCACTGTGCTAAGACCCCTGGGCAAGGTCTCAACCACAAGTATACCTCTGTTCACCCAGCAGTATAAATGGATACCAGTAAATATATATATATATATATATATACTGGGAAGGTAATCTGTGATGGACCAGCGTCCCATCCAGGAGGATTTGTACTCCGAGTTGCTTCACGCGATGGAAGCTGAGGATAAGCACCGGACTGATGAACCACTATGGCTCGGTTGTAAAAAGCCCAAAGGACTTTATCTTTACAGTGGTGTAAGAGTTGCACATCCACCACACAGCAAGAAGGTCCTGTGTTTAGACTCCCAGGCTTAGTGTCTTTGCCCAGAGTAGACTGAGATAAGCTACAGCCTACATGTGACCGTAGTAAAATTATGTAAGAAAAACAAAGTACTTGGAGAAAACCTATGCAAGCACAGGATGAGCATGCAAACAGAAATGGCCAAGAATCTTTTTGTGAGTTGTAAGTGTTAGAAATGTCATCACCAAGAATGAACAACCTGATGAACAATGACCAACAGGAGCAGCATGGTGGTGTAGTGGTTAGCATGTCTGCCTCACAGCAAGAGGGCCTGGGTTCGAATCCAGGCTTGGGGGTTTCTGTATGGAATTTGCATGTTCTCCCCATGCTTGTGTGGGTATCCTCTGGGTACTCCGGTTTCCTCCCACAGTCCAAAATCATGCACAGTAGGTTAACTGGCTAAATAACCTGTGACGAGGGCTTGGATAACTTGTGCCCAATCCCGTTCTTCAATGACTTCCTTCCAAAAGATATTTTCTCAGCTGGAGGTTTTGATGAAGATTGTGGAGAGTGCCGTCTCAAACATCCGTATAAAATCTCCCAACTGTGTCCAGTTGGATCTGGTGACCGTGAAGGCCAAAGCATTAACAACTAAGTGTGTGTGGTTAGGATTGGGGGTGTTTCATGTGTCTCTCTCTCTCTCTAATTAACATAGTTTTGATTGCCATCAAACACATCAAGTGAACTTTTCAGCCCTGTGGATTGTCATCCATGAAAAGAGTACTCCCATCAAATTACAAGCCTTTCTCAATGAACAAAGGTGATCAGTCAGAATAATGTTACATTGGTCTGCATTGACTCTTCCAGAGAGGAAAAATGGAAACAAATATTTCTCACCGAGCAAAATGATTTACAACTTCTTTATTCGCCCTTTTAATAAATTTCCCACCCAGAATTAGGCATGACGTATGTTCTGCGTACTTTGTGGCAGTGGGGAAACCAGCTGATAAGGCTCTGTTCAAGTGAGGACAATATTTAAACTTATTTCATTTACCTAACCTCTTAATCTGACTAGGGTTGTATGAAAGCTGGAGTCTATCCCAGCCAATACATGGGTGAAGGTGGGGTACACCCCGTGCAGCTCCCTAGACCATTGCAGAGGTCAACACACACACACACACGCACACACACACACACACACACACACACACACACACACACACCATCATTCACACTAACGTCCACACCTAGAGGCAATTTGGAATAGTCAATTAGCCTACTGTGCATTTCTTTGGACTGTTGGAGAGAAGAAAAAAAAAACTGAAGCACAGGGAGAACACCACATCGAAACACTTAAGCCCGAGACCTTCTTGCTTCTAACCACTACACTAGCCCTGTTAGGAAAATATTAAGAGTTTAAAGCCATAGAACAGCCAGATATCCACTATTTGATCCACGAGGAAAGTCCTCAACACTCATTTATAATCTCTCTTGATTGTAGGTGATGTTGTGGCAAAAAGTATCCAGTTCACAGCATAGGAAATTCAAATTACCGTATTCGACGTGATAAGCGCCCAGAACTGGAATTGGAGTGGGTGGGCGCTCATTAAAATGTTACCAGTGGAGTGGAACGGTAAGTGCTTGTTACCATCGAGGTGGAAAACATGAATAATGAGAGAACAATAAAAGAGTTTACTGGTATTTGTGTTAATTTTGCGTTACCAACAAAACTACTGACATGAAAGCTGAAAATAAACTGAAAACAGCATAATTTTAAGAAACCTTACTTTTCCCTCTCAGCGCTGTTCCTTTAAACATTTTCCCAGAAGTAAAATCGAGCCAATGAACACGAATGTCAACTTTAGTACAAGGTAAGCACATGGCACATTAAACCAATTAACACGAACATAAACAAAAGCACATGGCCAGGAAAGTCTTTAAATGTACGAAGTTAGTGAGCAGGAGAATCAGGTGAAAAATACTCATCACTTTCTGATAGGTCCATATCTGGCTCCATTCATTCAGAGCATCCCATAGTTTTGCTGAAGCAGTTTCTAATGGGTCATCGGTTGTTGGACATTTACCAAGAGAACACAGCAAAATATTTTCCTGTTTTTTATAGCACGGCAAAACAATCACATGTGTTGTTACTGATGAACATTATAGACATTCCCCGGTGGCAGGGGGTCTTGAAATACCGTGTAAACTCACGTTAACAGGCAGTGAACGCCTCATTTTTACCGTTACAGAGACTGATCAAATAAAATTGGGAAGTTTGATCTACGATTTTGCTCCCAGCACACATGGGCGGTTATTAGACGTAAGATCAACAACATTGGGGGGCGTTTATCAGAACGGGCCGCTTATTAAGTTGAATATAATAATTTTTCAGGTGTTTATTTAGCCTTTAGGAAAAGAAAAGGGTGTTAAACCTGGGGTGTGTGCGTTGGACCCAGAGATGCAGGAGACCAAAAGAAGGTTCAAACGATTTATTAAACACTAGGGATAGTAAATTACGGAAATACTAAGTCAAGGGGTCTGGTCGAGCACGAAGCATGAACCAGGGGTCAAAGAGAAAGCCGAGGAGCAGAATCACGGGGAAAACAATCTTCTGACATCGGAGGGAAGCGCGCCGCTCCCATTTATAACTGGCTGCTTGCTGATTGCAGATAGGGACCAGGTGTGCTCTGCTTGGTACTCGCCTACCGGCAACCGCCACGCCCCTCGCCAGCGCCTGCAAAGATTAAAGAAGAGTTAATTCTGCCAGCCAGCACAGACCATAACAAAGGATTCAATAAATTGTCCCGAGCAAAGATCTCAGCCCCCGTCTGCCAGCGCTGGCATATATCGTGCCCATTCCAGAATGCTTGGCATCTCTGGCTTTGTGTAATGACATATATGTCATATCTGCTTGGTATATCGAGCCCCCCGCTGTCAATTATGGCTTTTTCTGAGAAATGACATCATATGTCAAGTTGACTTTGAAGCGTCTGAGCTCGACCCCTGCATCATTTAGGACGAACATTTTGTTTCGTTTCCAGGTGCTGGATCACTGATCTTAAGGTTGGGGGTTCAAGCCACACTCTCCATAGGTTGTAACTGTCCCCCCCAGTGCATGGACTCTGGTGGCCTGGCAGTAAAAGGTGCTGGATCGCTGATCCTAAGGTTGGGGGTTTGAGTCCCACTCTCCACAAGGTTGTCACTGTCCCCCCAGTGCAGCTAACCGGGTTATCAAAGGCCGGCCATGTCTCTCACTGTCTATGGTGAGAGGTTCATGTAAAAGAACCATTGCTGACTTTCGTAATGAGTAGCTGCACAGCCGTCAGCGTGTTTCTGTCCCTTGCTAAGGATTGTGTCAGGAAGGGCATCCGACGCAAAAACTCTGCCAAATGAAACATGCGAATCATTAATATGACTTCCATGCAGATGATTCGCTGTGGCGACCCCTGAGAAAAAAAGGAATAGCTGAAAGGGAAAAAAAGATGATTTTGTTTTGTACGAATGGAAGTAAAATAATCTTACACTCACTTCAGTAAATAAACTCCTCATATAATAGTCACATAAATCATCTAATAAGTAAATAGTGCATTAAATCAAACAATTGCTCATCTACAGGTTTCATCATTAAAAATTCAAAATTATATTTCATTAAAGATGACTTCATTGGTCGGTTCTCCATATTGAGGAGTACACATGTCTTAAATAGAGGAAATGTGATCAGTCATTCCAAAGATATTACAATTTCTGTATTAATATCCATATCCATGTTGTTAACGATCAAAAATTGAGAGTATGTGATCAAGAAGTCCAGCAATTTGCATAAGATTTATGCAAGACCTAAATATATCACATGACATTTCAGAACCGGCAGGCCATAGGCCATCCTCAGGTCATGGGTCCGAAACATACAGCGCATACACCTGATTTTTTTCCCTCCACAGTGACTCGAGAAAAATGTTTACGCAAGTAAAAAAAAAAAAAAAAAAGAAAGAAATAAACATTAACACAGGATTAAAGCAGAAATATTCCAGAATATGAATGTAAACTGCAAAGAACTATTTCTACTATACCTATAGTTCCTATAGGCCAATGCAAATGACCAGCTGTCACTCCAGAGAAAACAAAGACATCTGCTTTCGGACAATACGAGGGACACAAAAGGAATTAAACGACTTCAGTCATAACATACGTACGTGTTTGTATGTCCCAAGAACATGAGTTAGCCAATCAGTGAATCACAATCTGAGGCCACACAAATTAAACATGAATGATCACAGAGCGAAAACCCCACACAGAGTAACAAAGCTGCACACGATGGAGCCAACTTTATATGAACAGATTGTCTCTGAAGCCAGTGACACTGTATGGCAGAATGCAATCAGCGGCAATACAACACACACACACACACACACACACACTGTTAACTAGTGATCAGTGTTAGACCTGAGTATTAATTGGAGTTATTTTTAGAAGTTTAATTATTAGCATCAGCCTAAATTACCATTGCAATTATGTACTTGATAAACACGACATCCTTTGGGTCATGTTAAAATTAAATACAGTTTACTTATGTGATTGTTGCCTCATGAAGACAATGTAGTGGGAATAAATCATTAAACGAAACCACCTCTGTTCACTTGCACTGGTGTAACCCATGGCGATCTAACCTTTTCTATTAAGTCTGTCTGAAGCCTTGTGTTTATTTCGAGGTCAGCACTCACACGCTCAGGGTGCTGGGAGCAACATTAAAGACTTTCTGCCAAGAGTCTTTTTTTCCTCCTTAAGAGGGCGAGGTGGCCCTGCCATGACACAGGCAATCCTTTGGGGTGGCTCAGAGGAGGTACGAGCAACTGTCAGTCAGAGGAAGAATATGGAGCAGTGGGGAAGCCCGTCATTGCTGACAGGGGCCGTCATTCACACCACAGCACTGAGGAGGACACACACCGAGCCAATCAACAGAGACCCTGCTGAGGACAGACAGCATCGGGACGAGAGGCATCCAACCATGACGATGGAGGGCGGGTGGATTTTTTTGAGGGTCCAGCAAGAGTTAATGAAAAGACAGATGTCTCGAAGGTAGAGATATAGATTTTCATGAAGTCAGAGCTCTGTACTTTTGGAATAACTGCAAACTTGTATGGTGGGTCCAATTTACATATCAAAGGGCAAACGCAGGCAGCTAGCTAGCTAGCTAGCTAGCCGCTCGCATTCAGAAAAGGCTACATTACATTCCAGATGCTCCGTTTTCGGATAAAGGTAATATGTGAATAGCAAGCAAGCCGAGTAAGGAAGTTCAAATAAGGTAGAGTTAGGGTCGAGCTAGGTTTCACAGTGGAACCAGCACTTTTGGGGTTTAGACACCACCTTTCAGCAGGGCACAACGAACATACACCGATGTACACGCACACACTTTCCCGAACCAATGAATTGTTCTTTATTCACCACACCATCCAAAGCTCAGTATCTAAAAGACGTTTCCTCGCAACCGTCCCCAGCACTGCGGTATTAGGCCTGCCAGGCCAGAGGAAGTACATAAGGAGCTCTTTGTTAGGCTGTACTGGAGAGACATTGTGTAGAATACAGTGCCTGCCCAAGATAAAAGGCTTGCCTTTCCTCTCATCTAAGCAAAGTTTATCCTCCCGAAGTCTCCCCTTTCTGCTCGGCCGACAAAGGGATGGCTTGAGTCGTGGAGCACTTTCACTTATCAAAATGTCCATCACTTGAAGCCATTTAGATCCGGTGATGTGAAAACGCCTCATACCTCACTGCTCTTAAGTGAAATTGAGAGGATTAATGATGAGACTGGTACACCAAAATCATATTTAGACCACATAAACAGTGTTTTAAAAAAGACTGAGCAGGTGCATTTGGAGGAACAGGTTTGTCCATTAAAGACCCATAATATCTGTTCAAGAAAAGGGGGTGTGGGGGCTGGTGGTGGTAGTGGTGGTGGTGGGGGTGGTGTTCCACTGAGTGCAGCTTCTGAGGGAATCATAGGCACATTCTTTGCAGGATTAAAACCAGGCAACTTGATTCTGAGTCCCCGGCTCTCAGGTGGTCCTCAGAGAGAAGTTTAGGCCAGGAGTCATCCAGTTCGGCACTCGGGTAGCAGAACATCCTGAAGAACAATGAGCTGAGTAAGGAAGCCTTGCAGTATACGGCTCCAGTTTGAAACACCTTCGCTTGCAGCTTGCAGGCTTTGTAAATAGTTCTGATTTGTACCGGATAATCTGAAGGGTGGTGGTTTATTCTGGAGCAGAAAACAGGAACGACTACCGCTCAGCTGGAGGAAGAACGATTCAGACTCATCTCACAGATATTGTCCACAGACGGCTTCACAGCTGTTCTATGTTGCTTGCTTCCGAACTAAAGGGCATGAAGCAAGATGCTCAGCAAGGACTATAATTCAAATACACATTGGTTGGTTCATGAGTGGGGCAGTGGTGGTCTAGTGGTATAGGGCGCTGGATCGCTGATCCAAAGGTTGGGGGTTCGAGTCCCATTCTCCACAGGGTTGTCACTGTCCTCCCCAGTGCGGCTAACTGGGTTATCAAAGGCGGGCCATGTCTGTCACTGTCTATGGTGAGAGGTTCATGTAAAAGAACCATTGCTGACTTTCGTAAAGAGTAGCTGCAAAGTCGTCAGCGTGTTTCTGTCCCTTGCTAAAAGGGTTGTGACAGGAAGGGTATCCGACGTAAAAACCTCTGCCAAATCAAATATCCGAATCAGGAATATAACTTCCATGAAGATGGAGGCAGATGATTTGCTGTGGCGACTCCCGAGTAAAAGGGAAAAAGCCGAAAGGAAGACAGACAGATTGGTTGGTTCATGAGTAGATTTAGAGTTTACATCTTTGTTAGGTGGATAATTTGAAATCCTGGAAAGCAACAAAATATGTAAATTGCTAATATTAAAGTGCTTCCACGATACTACAGCCAGACTATAATATGAACTGATGACATGCAGATTACATTTTCAGCACAGTTTATTTCACTTAAAATTGAAGAAGTGAAAAGACAGTATAGTATGTCTAAGTACCAAAAAACTCCACACAAATTCACAAGTACAAGTGCCAAAACCCAAAGCCATGGTCATGGCCTATGTGTTTACAGTTCTGGGGAGATACCAAAAGGCCTTGTGTGCTTTTGGAGCACTGATTAAACAGATATAAGGCATCAGGGCATTGGAGATGCCAGGAACTCCAACTGGCAACTCAAAGCAGCACTTAACTGTCACATCAGCCATGTGTGGCACAGTGCCCATCACCAGAGAGACGGTGGCAAACAGCAGGGCATGAGCCTGAGAGAGCCAGACAGAGCAGGCGTGGGGCATCAGGCCAGAGTCACAACACTCCCCAAAACACTCCATGCCAAATCCTCACACATCCAAATAAAAGGTTACATCTGGCATAAATTACCAAAATCAAACAATTTGAAATCCAATTGGGGTGCTTTAACATTTCTGGAGTGCAGGAAACAATACATGGCTGTGCATATTGAGTTCGTGTAAACACTGCAAAATTGCAGATGTGTGACTTATGCTTAGGTTGGAACCAAGCCAGCATTGCAGAAGGAAGATACAGAGAATGTGTATCAGTCTGATCACTGAATACGTGCTTCATACGCATCAACGTGTGCCACAAAGTCAGCATTTTGTGATATCAACATGTGGTTAAACTTCAACCCGCAGTAAAACACGTGCACACTGCGATACCCTTCTTGCTGAGCTCAAGCTAATGAAATGATTTCGACCCCCCCACCCCCAACCCCACCCCCCAAAAAAGCTTTCTACTTTCCCGTTCACATAAAAAAAACAAGATTAATCAGAGTTTTGGTGGAGGCATTGTAATCACCAGAGTTTTATTTGTTTGTATTCATGTTCATGTTCATCATCATCATCATCATCATCATCATCATCATCATTACCATCATCTGCTTAAACGGGGGTTGGGTTGCCAAGCAGTGAGGCCCAGACGTCCCTCTCAACAGCCACTTCCTCCAGCGCTTCCAGAGGAACGCCAAGGCAGTCCAAAGACGAGCCAAGAGACATAGTCCTTCCCGTGTCTTCTTGGTCGACCCCAGGGCCTCTTCCTGGTTGGACATGCCTCAAACACTACCCCAAGGAGTCACTCAGGAGGCATTCTGATCAGATACCTGTGCCACATCATCTGGCATCTCTTAATGTGGACAAGCAGCGATTCTAAGAGGTGGCATAAGTGCTGGATCACTGATCCTAAGGTTGGGGGTTCAAGTCCCACTTTCCACAGTTTGTCACTGTACACCCCCCCACCCCCCACCCCCCAGTGCAGCTAACTGGGTGATCAAAGGCCGGCCATGTCTCTCACTGTCTATGGTGTGAGACACGTAAAAGAACCATTGCTGACGTGATGGCCTGGCGAGCTGTCCAGAGTGTACTCAACTCTCGCCCGGACTCAGCTGGGATGGGCGCCAGCCTCCCCCCGACCCTTAAGCGGTTACAGAAAATGAACGATGAGCAGCGGTTCTACTCCAAGTTGCTGCCGACTGACTAAACTTACCACTTCATCTCGAAGGGAGAGCCCTGCCATCATATAAAGGGAGCTCATTTCAGCTGCTTGTATCCGCAATCTAGTTCTTTCTGTCACAACCCAAAGCTTGTGACCATAGGTGAGGGTAGGTACATAAACCGACTGGTGAATTCAGAGCTTTGCCTTGCAACTCGGCTCCCTCTTCACCACCACGGATTGGAACAAGCTCCGCTTTACAGCAGAGGCTGCACCGATCCACCCGTCAATCTTCCGCTCCATCCTCCCTGACTCGTAAACAAGACCCCCCGAGATACATGAACTCCTTCGTGCAGTGCAGGACCTCATTCCAGGTGCGAAGGGTGCATTCCACCCTTTTCTGGCTGAGGGCCACGGCCTCAGAATTGCGGGTGCTGATTCTCATCTCGGCCGCTTCACACAGCTGCGAATGAAGCCAAAAGGACAATGTAATCCGCAAAAAGCAGAGACGAGATTCTAGGGCCACCAAAACAAGAACCCCTCAACTGCACCTAGAAATTCTAACTATACATATTATTAACAAAATCGGTCACAAAGGACAGCCTAGGTAGAGTCCAACCCCCTACTGGAAACGAATTTGTTTGTCATTAAACCAAATATTGAATCCAACCATGCACAGACTTTTACCAAACTTGGTGGAAACACTACACTACCCCAGTCACAGACATTATTTGATTTTGGATTGTTATGGACATAGGTGAAGGTTAGCGCAAGGTCACAAAATTTTGGCAACAGAACACTTCTAAACAACTGGCAATGTATATGCAGTTACTGCTGAACTCTAATAGGAAACACACACACACACACACACACACACACACGCACACACACACACACGTATTTTCATTCATTAATTAATTTTCTGAATCGCTAAGAATCGCTAACCCTAAGTAGGGTTGGGGGAGGCTGCCTCCCATCTCAGTCGACTCTAGGCAAGGGCAGAGTACACCCTGGATAGTTCGCCAGGCCATCACAAGGCAGAAACATGCTGACGACTATGCAGCTACTCTTGTGGAAAATCAGCAATGGTTCTTTTCGGAATCATCAGCAATGGAACCTCTCACCATAGACAGTGAGACACATGGCCGGGCCTTTGATAATCCAGTCAGCCGCACATATATACAGTCGGGCCCCTACCTACGAAATGAATCCATTCCAGAGCCTTTTTCGTAACGTGGGGATTTCGTAAGTAGGGGTCACATTTTACATGTTAAACGCCTAATTTGTTCCAAGGCTCCAGTCTTTGGACTGGATAAACATATTTATTAATTAAACCATTATTAAACATTTTTTAATTAACACACACACACACACACACACACACACACACACACACACACACAAAGACCCCTGTCTCTCTCTCTCTCTCTCTCTCTCTCTCTCTATCTATGTGTGTGTCTCTCTCTCTCTCTCTCTCTCTCTCGCGTGCGTGCTGTGGGCCACGCCCACAAGACGTGGAATTCAAAGCGCATTTCCTGCTTGAAAACTAAACTTTAACTGAATTCCTTGAGGGATCGGAATTCCAGATGAGCTCAAATGCACCCACATTTATTAAACATTTACTGAATTAAACAACTTAAAAAAACTAAACTAAAAACTAAAGAGTAAAGCCCAGATAGAGAGGCCAGCGGGGCGGGATGTTGAGAGACAGCCAATGAGAGAGAGAGATTGAATTTCTTTTTGTAAGAGGGGGTTGTTTCGGATCCCAGGGACGGAAACTTTGTATGTATAATGATCTTTGTAACCCGGGGATTTCGTGCCCAGGGGTCTTCGTAAGTCGGGGGCCGACTGTATATATATATATATATATATATATATATATATATATATATATATATATATATATATATATATATATAAATGGAATACTAAATGGTGGTATTACATGCATTTAAAAATAAGCTTTGGAACATTTATAATGTTATTGAATAATTCACTTTTTTTAGAATAAATCACATCAAAATATCTTGAGTTGTAAGTACCCACCGATATGATATTTTACATGTGTATTCTTTATTCTTGTACTCTTCCACAATTTCAGTGTTCAAACACAGTTAATATGTAATTATTTCTACAATAAGTAAAGTAAGAATAAAAAGAACCTCGAAATATCTAACATATGTCATAATTATCTCAAATGATGAGTAATTTCATAATGTTTGGAGGGCTTGAAAGGTTAAAGTTCTTGAAAAAGGAATGGCATTGCTGTATCATGTATATGTAGAAAAGGCAGATATGCATATGATGTTAGATGTTCCTACAGTGTTTTTAAAAGCATACAATAGATTATATGTATTAATTACAAAAATTCAATCATCTTCCCTTCTAAACTTTGAAGATGAAGGGACCACTCTTAAAATTTGTGTCTTTGAGAAAAACAGTTTATTAACTTCTATGTTCAATATTTACACTATGTGCAAATCTCGTTGTTGTTTTACTTCTTAAGCTTAATCTTGTTTGCGAGCGACAGGAGCTCGGCTGTGCTTTCTCTTCCTGTTCCTTCTGATGGTCTAACCTTGCTCTTTTTTTATTACTAAAATCGTTTTTATAAAATACAATCACTTATTATACACATGCAAGTTGCTTTCGTATTTGAATGAATACGTTAAGAAAAAATGAAATGATTCTACAGTATATCCGACTTTGTTTACAATATGGCGGCGCCCATGAAGTGATAGAAATTAAACAAACACACTTTTGAAATCGCGCATGCGTTGCTCTTGCTGGTAAAATGATAATTGCAATAGCACACTAGTGAGATGATTTCAGTAAATGTGACGGGCTCAAAAGTCGACGCTTGTCGCAAGTGACACACGGAGCTTGTGAGAGAGAGAGAGCGCGGCTTATCCGGACTTCCGATCTTTCAAGTGAGCAAGTGATGGTTGAGTACTAAACAAGTATTCAACGTGCACTTGCTCACTTGAAAGATCGGAAGTCCGGATAAGCCGTGCATTGTCTCACAAGCTCCGTGTCCCTTGCGACAAGTGCCTGCTTCCGGTGGAGCGCATCACAAATGACGAAGAAGACGAGACTTCACTGCGAGAACTTCCTGTTTAATACTAAGCCTCTAATGAAATGTACATGTTCATCAGAACATTGTATCACACAACTTCATCACGCTCAGATGGGCAGGAGTTCAACCCTTACCCCCCACCCCAAAAAAATATTTTAACGGATTTGGAATAATATAAAAATAATGTCCGGAGGTCTGAAAAAGCGGATTTCCGCCAAGAAGCAGAAAAATGTAATGCCTGAATACATATACAGTGGTACCTCACCTTACGATAGTCCCAGCAAACGAAAAATCCAGGTTTCAAAAAACATTTGCCAACTTTTTTGTCTCTGTATACGAAACAAGTTCTCCTCACGAAACACGCCAAACGCACCATTCAGACATCCAAACAATGCACGAGCTGCTCCCCCATCAATGACATTCAAACATCCCACATCGCTGGCCTCCCATTGGCTAGGAGGGATGACGTAGCTCCCTCCCATTGGCTATTATGGAGCGGCATTTCCCATAATGCTTTTCGTGTAAAGGACAAAGTTACTGTTCGTTTATGCTTTATTTCTTGACTCAGGCTTTTAACCTTCCATAAAAATTTGCAAGATTATAACTCGGCTAAGAAGACATGTTCAACACACGCACGTGCATGCACGCAGTGTGTGTACACTGTCTCTCTATCTCTCTCTCTCTCTGTCTCTCACACACACACACACACACACACCCACACACACACACAATACACATGGCGCGCTCCGCCGAATGCGGGATCCGCACACACGCAGGACGCAGGAGCATTTTAAGGCGGGGAATTCAAAGCGCATTCCCTGCTTGACAAATCGGAGGTACTTTAACTTGATTCCTTGAGGGATCGGAGGTCCAGATGAGCCGTGTTTTGCTCACATTCGGCGGAGCGCGCCACATTTATTAAAAATTTACTGAATTAAACAACTTAAAAAAACGAAAAATAAGCTGCAATATGCTCTCTCGAAAGAGAGTTAAGCCTCCTTTCATCTCTGACTGACTCTGTAGGCAGTCTCTATCTCTCTCTCTCTCTCTCACACACACACTCACACACACACACACACACACAACTCTTGTGTCTTTGGTGTGTTTTGCCGAATGCGGGCTCCGCCCACACGCAGCGCGCAGCTGATGGAACAATTGTATTTAAATGTTTAATTGGATGAGATGTATTTAAAGTGGAATTACAGTACCTGTTTGAAAGATTAGTGGTCCTGATTCAAAATGCTTCCTTGCAAGATCGGAGGTCTTGTCCCACGGAGCACTCTGCTCACGCTCTTTTTGCATCAATATTGTGCCAAAATAATCGCCTCCGTCACTGTATTTCCACTTTAAGGTCTCCTTCTGCTTCAATATCGTCCTGATTGTAGAGGGGTTTCGGTGATAACAAAATATAACACTGCAATGATCTCACTACAAGCCAACAGTCATGTTCAACTCTCCTTCACACGTGTGACAAACAGGAAGTATGGGTCCAGGAAGTATGGGTACAGTTCAGCTGCCTCCTGGCCAATGGGAGGCCAGCGGGACGGGATGTTGGGAGACAGCCAATGAGAAAGCAACTCGTGCATGGTTTAAATTTTGAATGGCGCGTTTGAATTTTTGAATGGCCCGTTTGGCGCTTTTCATAAAAAGAAAGTGTTTTCGTAAAAAGAGGATGAAAATTTAGGAAAATGTTTTTCGTAATCTTGCGTTTTCGTACCCAGAGTGTTTCGTTAGTAGAGGGCCGACTGTGTGTGTGTGTGTGTGTATATATATATATATATATATATATATATATATATATATATATATATATATATATATATATATATACATACACACACACACACACACACATACATATACATATATACAGAGAGAACCTTATGTATTTTTAAATGAGATAATTACCTTTGACATTGAAAGAAAATAATCTAGGTCACATGATTTTTGAGCACTTCGAAAAGAACCCTGAAAGACATGCTGCCATCACTATGAAACACTGAGGAAACCACATATGAACTTCAAATGAAACAATTGCCTTTGACCCTAAGTGACCCTTAAAGAACATAAAAACAGATAACCAATGTGAGCTTTTGTTTTTTTCGTGCAACATTGAAAATAATGTAAAAAAACGTACTAAATATATACCCACCACTAATAAAACGCCAGAACCAGTTTATCCCCATCGACACGCACACTTAAAAAAAAATTATTTTTTTTTTAGGAAAACTGATTGAATCACTCTAAGTGTAGTTAATTGACTGCTGATAGCATATTTGCTCCAAATGCACCAGGGAAAAACTAAACAGAGTGGGACATCCTTTATGAGCAGATAGCAGATGGGATAAGTGAATGAGCGTATGAGAGAACAGAGATAGAAAGCAAACAGAGAGGATCATGGAGGTTCTGAGTAACACAGATGGGAATGTAGGGAGGCTCAGCCTGGAGCAAAGAGCTGAGCTTTATTTGTCTAAGATTAGAAAAATAACCTGCATGCGATGATTGACGGCTGAGATTCCCTCGCAGATGGTCTGGTTTGAGGTCATGGGGAAACGCTATTAAAGAGAAACAAACGGAGAGAGGACCTTTGCACCTCTATTCTTGGATGACTGCGAAATCCAGGAAAACAGAACAAGGCAGATGACAGCGTTTATTAATAAAAACAGGGCATGTTTAAAACTAACAAGCAAGCTGTACACGTACAGTAGATACACAAAAATTAAAATGAGTCAATATTCCAGATTTCAAAATACTATTTATTAAAAAAAATCCACCCCTATAAATAACAATTCACAATTATATAATGTGTAGTCTCAACCACAAATTAAAGAAAAATAAACAGTTGATTCACACCAAATGAAAAGAAACAATACAAGAGAGTCAATGAAAGAGCCCAAGTGTGATTACGTAGCCTTAGACCTGATGTGTGAGATCATGATAGTGCAGCCAGAAATGTACATTTCCAATACGCGGTTTATACCGATAGCAACAGTAGATGTAAACCAAACAGCTGAGACGGCATTACCGCACATGGCTAATGCTCTCGTTAAGAATGCCAGCATGTGAGTAGTAGTAGTATGCAGTATTTATATATTCTTATACATAGCACAGTGAAGATTTGAGCAGGACTTATTGCTTTCTTGGGTACAGCTACATGGGTTTATGATTAAATTTAAGCCGAGTTTAACTTTTTGCCATCCAATAAATACTTTACTTATTTCACACAACTATAATAAGACTACGGATGAAAATGTACAAATATTGTTGACATGCCATAAAGGTTCAAACTGCACTGTATATAGTTAGTAAACAGCTCTGACTAAACCACATCGTGGTTCGATTTTAATTCAGGGGTGTGCGTGGGACTATTTTTGTTCGTCTCTGCAGGAATCATTTCTCATGAGCACAGTTGACTTGGTTTGTTAAAATATAAACAAATTTGCTATTGAAAACAGAGCTATTCTCTTCAGCCTATAGAACTTGCTGAAGAGGGACGGATGGTCATGAGAACGCAAGAACACCGCCATATTAATGAAAGCAGACAAATTTTGACCCATGACCTTCATTTCTAAGTGTTTACTCCCGTCACTTTGGTTTTCGTCCAAGCTGTGATGCACACCTTTGTTTTACTCCATTATATGGTATATTCCCAGTTGTTATGACATTGAAAAGACAGAACAATTACAATTATGGTTTGCATTTGAACACAGTATGAAAAAGTAAAGAATTCTGGTGCAATACATGGCAGCGTCCAAATTAAACTGAGGAACAACAATAAAACGTATTTACTACTTCTACACTGCCCAGCTAGGAAAAAAAAAAAAAAAAAAGTCACACAGTAATATGTTCATGGAGTGAATTTAGTCTTGATCACAGCATGTAATCTCCATGGCGTTGTTGCTTCAGTTGGTCCGGTGGAAGCTCGGCAACATTAATGCGGCAACACAATGAAGTCAGCTGATGAGCTGAATGTACTGAATGAGCGGCTTATTATCTCAATAGACATTTGGTTCCCCAATGTCACGGATAGAAAATGGGGACACAAATAATGAAAGAGTGGTTCAGGGAGCATGAGGAATCATTTTCGCATGTGTATTGGCACCCCATAATCCTGACCTTAACCCTATTGAAAGTTTTCAGGATGTGCTGGAGAAGACTTTATGGAGTGGTTCAGTTTTACCCTCATCAATTTAAGACATCAGTTAAAAAAAACAAACAAACAAACAAACAAACAAACAAACAAAAACCCACCTCAACATCGAATGGAAAGAAATGTTATGATACTAAGTTTGTTGAAACAATGCTATGAAGATTACACGCTCTAATCAAAGCTAAAGGAGGAGGAACAAAACAGTGTGTGTGACTTCTTTTGGCTAGACAGTGTATTTGATAATGTGATATTATCAGAGGGGGAAAATACCTTTATAATACTGAGACGTGCTACTGTAAACTTTACATAAAAGGTCTGATAAAAGCTAATGTGGCGCTATACATTGCAGGAGTCCCAGCGAGGTTTAGAAAAAAATAGAGGAAACGGGTTCAGAAATAGAGGAAATGAAATATTTCAGCTGGAGGTCAAGGGGGCTGCAGGACCCCTGATGCTGAAAAAATAGTGGAATTCCACTAAATAGGCTAGTAAAAATAGCGGAATTCCACTAAATAGTGGAGATCTGGGATCCCTGACATTGAAAAAAACAAAAAGAACAATCAGTGCTTAGTCAGGACATTTTGGGGACTGACTTTTTAATCTCTTTTGATCAACTTGCCACTAGATTCACTGGCACTTTGTTTTCATGAAGAAGGTAACATTATAAATAATCATCCTAAAATTTGAGGTAAACAAACAATAATTAAAAAGTTAAATTAAAATAAAAAAAGTTTACGAAAAAGTTTAGATTTATACAAGGCCATAAGATCCCTTCTTGTGTGGATATGCATAAAAAAATGTTCAGTTGCCATATAGTCATAGTGAGTAAGCAACGAAATAAACAATATTTTACAAATATCCGCACACAACATTGAGCGACGTACAATAAGCACTTAACATCATTGATTCTCAACCCGAAACTTGCAGGCTCTAGCATAAGATGTAACTTCACGTAATAATAATAACAATAATAATAATAATAATAATAATTCACTTTGATATTGCATTAAGTATATTTGCGACCTGCATCACCCCTTTGAGTTGTTCTGGCCCAAACCTACATTTTTAAAAGCTATATTTTTCTGTAAAGCTTTCTCGAGACAAACATCTCTATTGCAAACATGAGAGGAAACTGAAGTATGTTCATTTTGATGCTGATTCATCAAGACTGTGCTTCATAATTTTAGACAATTCAGACAATTGTTCAGTATTAAACAAAAACAGAACCCAAAAGTGAGAACATCGTAATACAATACAGCATTTCTAGTCAGACCTGCATTTAACGGAACTTCACAAAAAGTCGAGGCAAAATTAAATGCAAAACTTCATCAGAAATCAGCAAAACCCCAAAGCCAAGAATTAAATTTTGCTTTTAAAAAAGTTCTACCTAATGGGTCGGTACAACTCACGAATCAAGGCAATGGAAACAGCATTTAAAATATTTCAAATAATAGATTGTAATAAAAACAGAAAGAGTGATTAAAATTGTCATTCGGGACAACCATCAACCCCATAATTATTGACACCCCATGTCAATAAGCAAAAAAAACAAACCAAAAAAAAAAACCCCAAAAACAATACCTTGTGCACGTAATATTTTGGGATATGAGTTGCAGTTTCCCAAACAATATTTAAAATATTTTCCCTGAACAATCAAATAAGTCATCAGCCACTATATTTTCAGTGAGTATGGTTACCTGTACCGGAGCTGGATAATATAGACTAAAAATAAAATCTCAGATTTTATTTTTTTTGTTGTGACCGACACCCAATTCACACCCACACCCACCCACACACACACACACCCTCCCAATATCAACACAGAAAAACACCTTCATTTCTTCAACTGGTTTGAAACTGGAGTTGTTCCCCGAATGCTGCAGTTACTACTCACTGCATTTCCGAGTGAACAAATCTGAAGAAAAAGAAAGAAAGAATTGTAGACCTGTACATGCCACATCATGTGTGGTTTTGTTTTTTTGTTTTTTTTCCCCGTATGGATTGCTGCATGAAAAGAACAATATTATTTTTCTCAGCTATTTAGTCGGCATGTGCAGACTGCCGCAATTTTGCACATCTCGCAAGGTTATACACTGCTGCTATTCAGCTGCGTCAACCTGTCTGAGAAACTAAAATAAGCAAATAAGCTTGGAGTGTTACTACCTTAAGTAGGTAGAGAGTTTATACAAATGTTAACAGTGGAAAGCCAGACTATATATATATATATATATATATATATATATATATATATATATATATATATATATGACTTTGCATTTTCAAACCATTTCCAAATTATATAGGACATACTTCCTGTTCTTAAGATGAGCTCTTCACTTGTACCTATTCTAGAGCAACAACACATGTAAGCAAAAAAAAAAACCCTCCCTGGGCGGGGTCCAGCCAATTACAGATTTTACAGGGCCACTGAATTTGAAAATGTTATGAATTTACAAAATATTTTAGGAATTTTTCAGGCTCTGTGTTAATTACCCAGTTCTACAGTGATTCATGATTTTCATTTTTATAATGAAATAATGCATAAAATTGATCCCCAGCTCTGATGGTACATTTACAAAAAATTGTCCTCTATTATGCTTAACTGTAATTTCAGTTAGAAAAACCTGCCTTGTCAATCATCTACCTCTTTTATTAGACATTTTTCACTCACTCACTCACTTACCAAACTGCATAATCAGGCCACTTAGGCTGAAGGTGGGGTACACCCTGAATAGTTCATCAGACCATCGTAGGGCCAGCACATGGACACTTTCACACCTAGAGCCAATTTGGAAGATTTTTTTTTTTTTTTTAGCCATTTAACCTAATGTACATTTCTTTGGATGGTGGGAGGAAACCAGAGTATCTGGAGGAAACCTACAGAAACACAGGGAGGACAACCCTCCCTGAGCCAGGGACTTCAATCAGAACCTTCTTGCAGTGAGGCAGACATACTAACCACTGCACCACCATTCCACCCTAGACGTTTTTAGACTTATTTTATCCTTAAAGGAAGCCAGAAATTAATTTAAAAATACAAATAACCATATGGAAGAACATATTCATTCTGAATATTCTTTACCTGTATCAATAATTTTCATTATGATAAAAATCCCAGCGAGGTTTAGAAAAAATATAGGAAACGGGTTCAGAAATAGAGGAAATGAAATATTTCAGCTGGGGGTCAAGAGGGCATATATTATAAATAATTATCACTTTGGCGAGTAAAAATAACGGAATTACGTTAAATAGCGGAGATATGGAATCCCTGAATAAAGGTAAATAGTTACTTAATTAATTTACATAGAATATTTTTGTAAAATCTTTCCACATCATTTTTTTGTATATCCTTTTCCCGTTAGCACAAAGGTTGCCAATAAAGAGTTAATGGCACCGAATTTCCCCAAATTATGAACACGAACATTTTCCCTATACCAGAATTTGCCAACAAAACCATTCTTTAAAAATTAAAAACTAACAATCAAGTTAAGGAGGCACTTCACATATGACAACAACAAAACAAACATTACATTCTAGCACAAACACTTCTTCAAACCTCAGGTGTAGCGAGTGTGTGTGTGTGTATACGTCTGTAGTGTATATTATTAGTTTTGCAGTATCTTTAAAAACGACCAATTGTAGACTCGGTCTAAATTTGGTTAATCTTGGTCACAGGTTCAATTTAAAGCTTAACATTCTAATGTTTTATATTTTATATTAAAAAAAATCTAAAATTCTACTGATAACAGCATAACCGCTTCCTATACCATTAACATACTATTTTAAATAATTTTGGTTAAATATATATTTTTAAAAAACCTAAATTACCTCTCTGACATGTTCCAAAAGGCACAAATCACGTGATAAAATAAGTAATAGGCAAAACTGTGATTGAAAGGAATGTATCTTTGTGCTGCAACCTGATCAGTATTCAAGATAAAGATTCAGTGTTGTGGTGTGTGATTACTTGGCGAAGCGTTTGTGAGTAGAGTTAGTTCAGTGTTGAGGATGTCTTCGGCTCTTGCCAGAGGTCACGGCTCACCTCTAGAGCCATCAGCCACCCACCACAATAAGCCAGAGATAAAACCTCTCAGACTAAGCTGCACCCTGCTAATCATGGAGTGTTACCCTGGAAACACCAAACCCTTTAATTCAGTCTGACGTTCCCTAACATTGTAAACACACATTAACATGCCATTCACAAAGCTTTCAGTACAAAATAAAGCAAAAATTTTAAAAAATAATAAAAAAATAAAAAATAAAAAAATCAAAAGGCACACTACCAAAAATCAAAATTCAACACGGGATGAGAGCTTGTGTAATGAGAGGAATCACATCCGATGTGATCAAGTTCTAACAGAACTAAGCCTGAAGAAGACTGCAGTTTTGGTACCTTGGAAGTGTTAGGCCACAGTCAAGTGATGGAGTGGAAAATAAAAAAGGAGTGTAACATAGAAACTTCATGTCCTCAATACCAGGCTCTGCTTTGCTACACGTGCGAGTGGGAGGAGGAATTCTGGTACAGTGGCCGTCTGCTTCGGAACGGCAGGAGCCACAGGAGCTTCCAGCGCGTGCCAAACACCTCGGCCAACGACTGCTGCCATGACCGATGAGCACTGCTGTGAGCCAGGCATAAATGCACTTCATTAAAGAGGAATATCATGAACGAGAATATATTCTTATTGCATTTCAATAAACAACTAATGAGTATTTTTCTTTTAGGAATCCCAGCATGGGGTGATTTGCTGGTCAGTTTCCAAACACTATTCTAAGAAGATCAAACGGGAACACTTACATCCCTTCTGAAGAGTAAGACATTTTCTCTATAGTGGTTTGGTCCTGAAAAAAAAAAAGGAAGAGAACTGATATCAATATGACACAACCATTTCAACCCATTTAATGAAAGAGTAGATACTGTCAAACACTGACTTGAAAAACCTTCGAGGATTCGACATAAATTTAAGTATCAGACCTCTTTCTAATGGTTCCCACGCTAGGAATGAAAGACTCAACAGCGTGCCCGAAGACAAAAGAAAGACAGTGAAGCTGTCAGCAGTGAGAAGCCCCTGGTGCCCTCTTCACCTTGCCAAGTTGGCAGGGCCAAGAGGGGCATCTGCATGTGGACAATACGCCGCATACGTCAGCCTACCAAACTCGCCCTCTGCACACCAGGTGAGGGGGCGAGACAACCCGAATAAGGGACTAAAAAAAAAAAAAAGACACTACAACTGATTATGTTAATGATATGAGCCTAGCTCTACTACTGTGGGACCTATTTATGGAGGAGTAAAGTGTTGCTAACCCAGTAAAAAAGAGATAATTTCCGATAAATCCCCTCCCCCCATGAGCAGTAATAATCAGAAAAGTGCGTTCTAGCATTTAATATTGCAACAAACATCAATTCTTAAAACCATGATGAATCCATCCCTGGGTTAGGTCCAAGATCAAGATATTAATGCTAACAAATGCTGTCCATTGTTAACCTCGACATGCACGTGTGAGATCTTACCAGGGATTAGCAGTCAAAAGTGCAACCACTGACACAAACAAAGGTCACATCCTCTACCCAGTCCAGTCCAATAATACTGATTATTAGACAATTGGCTGGGATTCAGAAGGTGGAAGGTTGATGTGAGCATGTTCATCTTCTGGAGGAGTTCAAATTTATCGTGTGACTCTGTAGGAAAACCCTGTCTATATTCAAAAACCAACTCGAGCTGAAGATAGCTTAGTTGCTGCCAAGAAGTGTACTCAAGGATATCCAGGGACGTAGGAAACTAATCGACGTGTTAATGTGATAACAACAGTGTTAAACAGCTCAATAGCATTGAGGCCCTGCTTGCATCTCATTGGGTTTCCTTCTCAAGCCGTCCTGGCCACAGATATGTAAGACGCCGTAAAGCAGGGTTCCCCAACCTTTTTATCACCGCAGACCGGCCAACGCTTGACAATTTTACTGCAGACCGGGAAAGGGGGCTTGTATTGTAAATATAATTTATTTATTTAAAATATTATTATTGTTATTATTATTACAGTCATCCCTTGAATATCGCGGATAATATAGACTAGACCTAGCCGCGATATTCGAAAAACCGTGAAGAAGGAACACCCCTCTCATTTCTACCACACGCATATGTTTTAGCGTTTATACAATATCAAGAAGTGTATATAAAACGTATATTAAACGTTACACAGTTATATTTATATACAGTATAAATACTGTAAGTACTGTACTCACCTCTGACAATAGCTCTTCTCTGCTTGATCTTAATCTTAGTCTTTTTTGATGTAACGCACGGTAGATTCATTTCTGCCGTAATGGCGTGCTACATGGGCATACGTATTGCCCGCCGTCAGCATATCTAGCAACTTCACTTTTTGGGTCACTGCCATCATATTTTGCTTTTTCTTGGGCTCATTGGATGCCTTAGATGGTGCAGGACGTTCACAAACACTATACGATCACAAAATCACAAAAATTCCCGCAGGAATGTGCGAGGCTACAGCGTCACGCGTCTAAGCCTGCGAGATTGACTTTAGTGGGCGGTCCCTGCCTGAACTGGGACTGGAGAAGGGGCACTTCAGTCTGTCGTTTGTAAACAATGGATGCAAGCTGCCTTGGGTCCCTGTCTTCCGCTTGCGTACATGAGAGTTTCAGCGTGAATTTTGAATTTTTTATGAATATTTTTTGATTTTGGATACTTATGGAAAATACCGCGATGCACCGAGGCCGCAAACTTCAAGTCGCGAGGTGTCAAGGGATGACTGTATTATTATTATTATTATTATTATTATTAATAATAATAATAATAATAATAATAATAATTACATGAATGTTATTTTTTAACAGCTGAAATAAAGTTGGTTGTGTGTGTGTGTGGGGGGGGAAGCAGTGGTGGTCTAGTGGATAGGGCGCAGGATCGCTGATCCTAAGGTTGGGGGTTCGAGTCCCCACAGGGCTGGCACTGCCCCCCCCCCAGTGAAGCTGACTGGGTTATCAAAGGTGGGCCATGTCTCTCACTGACTATAGTGAGAGGCATGCAAAAGAACCATTGCTGATTTTCATAAAGAGTAGGCTGCAAAGCCGTCAGCGTGTTTCTGGGGACAAGTAGCAAGCGTTCCTACGTCCCGGTTAATCTTCTCCGGAAAAGACCAATTGCTACACTACCCTACAGGGATAAGATATGATGATGATGAAAGTTGGTTGGGAAGTAGAGCTTGAACTTTTCTTAAAAAAAAAAAAAAAAAAAAAAAAAAAAAAACCCACAGGTGATGGTGCACCAGCTGGGAGAATGAAGGCTCAGTCTCAGTCTCACCCAAAATCCCCGCTATCGTTTGAAACATGTCCAACACGCCTCTGTTCATGTGCTGTCCCCTTGTGTGTTGCATTTTAGCGCTCAAATGACCGACATATAACCGAGAGAATCCGGTCATTTTTCAAAATAAAAGTTTTTTCAAAAATAAAGATCATTCAGACTCAGATAATAAATAAAACGGAAATAATGAATTATTTCTTCTACGGACCGGTACCAATTGAGCCACGAACCAGTACCAGTCTGCGGACCGGTAATTGGGGACTCCTGCCATAAGGCATGTAATATGGATCTAGGTATGACATTCAGAAATCAGAACATATACTGTTCCAAAAACAAAACAAATGACCTATCAGTACGGAATAAAGCCCCATATGACTGTCTTTCAGGAATTCTGCTCCATGAAGCAGGCAAAGCTTAAAGCACAGTCTCTTCACTACCTAATTGTCTGAATCTTTAGTAATTGCAAAGCTATTGTAAAAGCCCGTTTTGAAAAGCATGCATGGCATAATTCAAGTGGCCGAATTATATAAATAGGATCTTGGCGAGTATGTTTTCTTTTAGAAATCAGAAAGTAAATTAGGAGCTGTTAACACTTGTCAATTTCAACTCTTTTACCTTCTTGGACACCATTATACTGAAAAAGCACGGATAATGGAGTGCTGACATACAAACCTGTAGTTGATTGCTCATGGTATTATTAAAATAAAGATGTCAGCTGCACTGCTTTTCAGCATTTTAAAGTTACATTAATTTCTTCAAACAGAATATTTCTCCTGCGAACAAAAAGGCATTACAATATGTGTAGTGTAATTGCTATTTGTAAACAACATGTCGGGTGAAAATGCAAGAGTGTCTTCCCAGTGTGGAAGAGTTCAAACGTTCTTCATAAACTAGAACAAACTGAAAAGAGAACTGGTAGAGCGCCAGTTTAATGTTGTTTTATACAGGATATAAAAGACTGGAACAGTCTGCCTCTGAATGTTCAGTCAAGTCCATCTTTAAATATCTTCAAAAAGTCGGTAAAAAATATCTAGATAATAAAGCCAGAGAGAGTATGAGTCTTCAGTTTATTTCCATAATTTAATAAGTGACTACCATGTAACTCTGTATTTACCAGTATTATACTATATCTATTGACTTAAATAAGCACTTTTTCAATGTAACTTTTTTTTTGTAATTGTTAGGACCCCATTGGAAATAAGTTTTACCGAACTTTATGGGCTATCCTTGATTTCAACTACACCTATCCAGGGAATCATTTATTTATTTTATTTATTTATTGTATTTGTTATTCTACATTTGTATAACCAGTTGGTATCAAATTTTTATTTATATATTATCTATACTTGTTTTTATATAGTCTTGTTTTTGTATTTTTATATACAGGGATCCCTCGCTACGTCATGCTTCAATTCATGCGGCTTCAGTACATCGTAGTTTTTTTTGTTTTTATTTTTATAAATATTCATCGAATTAAAAAATAAGAAAATTAAGGAAGAATAAGGGAAAAAATTTAAAACAAAGCCAATTATGCAACAAAAAACTCGTTACATTTTTGTGAGGTGCGCATCTGAATATGTGCGCACGTCCGTATGTGTGTGTATTTATATTTTATTTACATTTTATGCATTATTTTTTAATGTTTAATTGTTATTATAATCATTTATAGCACTGAATATGTATTTATTGGTATTATATACACATATGCATGTATGTATACTTCAGTCGGGGGGGGGGGGGTGTTCTACTTTGCGAAATTCAGTGGTCGCTGGGGGATCTCGGTCCCATTTAACCGCGGAAAGTGAGGGATCCCTGTACTTAATATTTTATTTGGTTTTCTATACTTGAATACCTCATTTTATATCAGTAATGCAAATAATTTATCAGTTTACTTTATTTATTAGTAATATATAGGTGTGTGCATTGTACAAATTTTTTTGCTTTTTATGCCATCTAAGAAACCCAAATTATAAATTGCACTATATGTATGAGTATTATTTGAGAATGTTGAAATCACATAAAAATCAAATCAATCAATCAAAAAATAATCAGGCAATGCTAAACTACTTAAGGCTACATGGTACATGGGCATTCATAAAGAATGCATGGTCTCTTTTGTCTGAATTTAACCCTTTGACAGCCTAATCCTCTTTTCTCACATGAAGCTGATAATCAAAGGCTCAAGATGAACTATGATTAGCAATCTGTCCCCTGACAGATCTCAATCCATGTTCCATCACCTGAGAAAGCACAGATCGTCATGCATGCTCTCTAAAGTCCTGTCTAAACACAAATTTTAATAATTTTGTGGGCAAGAATCTAAACATAGCCGACATCCATGAGGAAGTGTTTCAGTCTGGCATCTACAGATAGTGCATCTATCAATGTGTGTGTGTGTGTGTGTGTGTGTGTGTGTGTGTGTGTTTACGTGGTGCCCTGTATTGGACTGAAGGTCCAATTCCGGGTGGCATAATCCAACCTCAGACAGTGTCCCCCTGTTCCTGACTTTATCTATCATGACTTGAAACAGGCTGTTTCACTGAAGATGAATAAATTTAGATGTCAATCACTACGGTGTCACTGACAGCCATGTGTGTCTGTGTGTATGTACAGTAAGCAAGTGTAACTATCAAAAAAAGAGACAGTGAGAGAGAGAGAGAGAGAGAGAGAGAGAGAGAGAGAGAGAGAGAGAGGGGAGATTGAAAAAGACTTACAGAAAGGATTCCTATGATTTGTGAGTAGAAGAGTCCGCTCATTCCTCCGAACATAATCAATCCCATGAAGCAGGATAGACGCAAGAGTGCCAGCTCATGACGCACTATAAATAACTCCTGAGAAACAAAGGAAGAGAATGTATCAGCACAAACAAAGTAGCACATGCATGCATCCATCCAATTCACACATACGCTTAAACAAAAATGGCATTTCCACAGGGCTCATTAGGAGCGGCTGTTGTTCCCAACAGTGATTCAGTGTTTCATTTTCATTTGTCTGGCTTGAGGCTTTCTGTGCCTGGATCACTCCAGACACATATCCCAATTCAGCATATTCCACACACCACCAAAAAAAAAAAAAAAAAAAAAAAGTCAGGCTTTCCCAGAGATAACGCTTCTATCTCTCCTGCACAGGCCCTTCTGTGTGTGTGTATACACTCCGCATCACACTTCTCAACTGGGTTCGTTTACCTACACACAATGCAGCAAAACAAAAACAGGAAATGAGACACAGGCCAACAAGCGCTGCCAAGGAGACAGCTCAGTTGTTTCAGCTGTCATTGTGAATACGTTGATTAATCTGGGTAAGAATGAAGGGAAATTAATTTAATTAAGTGTTAAGGCAGAGGGACCACTGAGGATATGAATGGTGTTCACTCGTTCAGATATTTTTAGCACCTATTTTTAAGATATTTTTTTTTATTTACAACTCAAGGTCAAATTTGGGTTGTGGCTTTCATTTTTAACCAGCAATAGCCTTACACTTTTTTCCTGTAAAAATGTTTGTCATATCATGTCAAATTATGATGATAATTTGTTTATGAACCAACATGCTGAATATGTACATTCCCAAAGTAGTTTTCCTAACTACAGGGACCCCTCGCTAATTCACACTTCAAGTCATCCAAAAAAAAAAACAAAAAAAAAACAACCCAAAACCCCCCAACAAAACCACTTCCATTTTTATGTGAGGTGCACGTCTGTGTGTGTATTTATATTTTATTTGAATATGATTTTTATTGATATTATATACACATTTTGTTTTGACCATTTGCATTTTAACGAGTAACGAGGGAAATGTTGAGGTTCTCTTTGGGAGTAACGAGGATGGATAGAATCAGAAATGAGTACATCAGAGGGACAGCACATGTTAGATGTTTTGGAGGCAAAGTCAGAGAGGCTAGATTGAGATGGTTTGGACATGTACAGAGGAGGGATAGTGAGTATATTGGTAGTAAGATGCTGAGGTTGGAACTACCAGGCAGAAGGCCCAGAGGAAGACCAAAGAGAAGATTTATGGATGTGGTGAAGGAGGACATGAACGTAGTTGGAGTAAGAGAAGATGCAGATGATAGGGTGAGATGGAGGCAGATGATTCGCTGTGACGACCACTGAAGGGAACAGCCGAAAGGAAAAGAAGAAGAAGAAGACACATATACATCAGTCGATGGGGGTCGATCCTACTTCGTGGAATTTGATGGTCGCCGGGGGATCTCGGTCCCAATTAACCGCGGAAAGTGAGGGATCCCTGTATTAGGGTAGAGCTGCCTGCCATGTTTCTCATATTCTTCACGTGCTTGTGAGAGTTTCCTCCAGGTGCTCCGGTTTCCTCCTACAGTCCAAAGGCTAATTAAGTATTACTTGTGTGTTTGTGTGTCTGCACATATTGCTTTTATAAAAGATGAAACCTCAACACATATTTTCCTTTAGAACTGAAGAAAAATAAGCATCAGACTGAAAACAAAGTGGTTAGAAATAGGTGAATGAAATTGTGTGTGTGTGTGTGTGGGGGGGGGGGGTGTAATAGGATTGGAAAGTTTTGATTTTAGTATTTGATCATATCATTATTTTCATTACCAGCATTACCGATAATATTTGATTTCTATTATCTCGGAATATATTCTTCTCAAAGCTTTTAGTAAAATATTGGGTTGAAACTATAATTTAAAACCTCAATGTAAATCAAGCTAAAATAATTGATTATTGGTTTCTTTTTAAATATCTACAAAGGAAAACAGTCACATCACTGCTAGTGTTAACATTACATAGGAATTAGGTGTATTTTCATAAAGTTTAAAATACCATAATAATAATAATAATAATAATAATAATAATAATAATAATAATAATAATTACAATTCAATTATTGAAGTTATTTCGTGCAGGATTAAATCAAATACAGGGATCCCTCACTTTCCACGGTTAATTGGGACCGAGATCCCCCCACGACCGCTGAATTCCACAAAGTAGGATCACCCCAGACTGATGTATACGTACATGTATATGTGTACACAGTGGTACCTCATCTTATCAAATTAATCCGTTCCAGAGCTTTTTTCGTAACCTGCATTTTTCGTAAATTGAACCGCATTTTACACGTAAAACACGTGATTCGTTCCAAGACTCCCAATACTGCCCCCCAAACCCTTTAAAAATGATAAAAACATACCTTTTAAGGCCTCCTTCTGCTTCATTATTGTACCGATGGTAGACGGGTTTGGCCATATTTCTTTGTGATATCACTCGAGCCCGTTTTTTCTTCTCACTGCATGTGTGTATGTGTGTGTGTGCGTGCGCGCATGCATTGTTAGAATGGCGCGTTTTAATGTTTGAATGGCGTGTTTGAATTTTGAAGATGGCGCTTTCGTAACGTGAACTTGTTTCGTATCCTGAGACAAAAATTTTAGGAAAATGCTTTTCGTAACCTGAATTTTTTTCGTGAGACTTTCGTAAGGTGAGGTACCACTGTATAATATCAATGAATACATATTCAATGCTATAAATGCTTATAATAACAACTAAACATTAAAAAATACTGCATAAGATGTAAATAAAATAAAAAAACACACACATACAGATGCGTGTGCACGCACGCAGATGCGCACCTCACAAAAATGTAAGTAGTTTTGATGGGAGATTTTGGGTTGTTTTTTGTTTTGTGTTTGTTTAGGGTTTTTTTGCAGAAGTGGTCTTGTTTTGGAGCATTTTCCTTAACATTTTTCTGTATTCTTCCTTAATTTCCTTATTTTTTAATTCGATGAATATTAAAAAAAAAAAAAGCGTGATACACTAAAGACGCATGAATTGAAGCATGAAGTAATGAGGGATCCCTGTAGATAATAATTATTATAGCAAATTTCAATGTAATGACAGTTTGGGTTATTTCAGTTTTTCAACATTTTAATGCTGAATCCTAATACCCTTCCTAGTACCCTTGGATCCTGCTTCTGATCTATGCCTTCATAAACTACATACTGTTGATGGAGCTGAACCACCTAAATTGTGTACGACGCTTAGATCTACTCCAGCAGAAATGATTTTGAAAAAATATTTATTTTGAAGATCGGACCGTAGCTAAAAGCTGTGCGAGTCGCCATACCTTAAAAGTTAAGAAAAAACATGTGAAACAGTGAAATTTGAGCTTTTATACAAGACACACCAGTGTAAGTTTAACCTGCTAGTACCTTGTCTAGTGAGACTAGAGGCTGAAAGTAGTAGTACTGGCAGAAATCCAGCACGAGAGTGTAGAGACTCAGGACCTGAGTGTAGAAACACAGCTGAAGAAAGAGCCAGTGGTTATCTTCCCCAACACAGTTATTAATCCTGCAAAGACAGAGAGACAGGTAAAAAAAAATGACACATTGTATTACACACATTCAAATTATATTACACCCCAACACATAAGAAATCAAAGAAATAAAAAACAAGTGAAAATTCTGAAGATTAATATGTTATTCTGACACAGAGCGAGAAATACAGTAAGAATTACATAGAATGAAATGGGAGAAGGATGAAAGAAAAAGAAAAAAAAAACCCACTCTGGACAGAGAAGCCAAGTCGAAGCCTAATTCAAATAGTTGTAAAAAGATATGGGCACTTTTTTCTGCCCTTCCTCTCTCTGGGCCATTACAGGCGATGACAGCAAGTCACGATTTGCTGAGTTCATACAGACGGAGGCCTTCTTCAGTCGTACTGTACCACTCTGCTTTGGGCTAGCAGTCACGCGCCCCCCTGGTCATCCGATATCTCCTTCCCTTCATTTTACCTTTCTATAGAAGCCTTATTAACTTTACACCATCTCCATTATTACACACACACACACACACACACACACACACACACACACACACGCACAAATGCAAGCCAGTACAAACTGAGGTCTTTTAAGGTAATACACTCAGTCTCGGGCAAAAGGTCAGATTTATAATACCCCCACACACACACACACACACACTTTAAAAGAAGTAATTGTTAAAAATTGATTTAAAGAAGTTGTTAAGCCTGACATGCTTCTTCTGTTTTCCATGTTTACTCAAGTGACTAAAATTACTGATTCATCATCACAATAAAAGTAAGGCCATATTATTACTGAAAGAAAAGAGGTGCTCACGAAGAACATGTCCTAACTGAAGATAATACTGTTTTACAGACGGGCAGCACAGTGATTAGCACGTCCTCCTCACAACAAGGAGGTCATGGGTTCGCATTAGGGGCTCAACTCGGGCATTTCTGTGTAGTGTGAATGTTAACCCTGTGCTTGTGTGGGTTTCTTCCGGATAACCCAGTTTCCTCCGACAATCCAAAGACATGCATATAAGACTAAGTGGCTGTTCCAATTTGCCCCTAGGTGAGTGTGTGAATGGTGGTGTGTGTGTTGCCCTGCAATGGTCTGGCGAGCTGTTTGGGGTATACACTGCCTTCCCCAGAAGCCTAGTAGGATTAAGCGATTTTGCAAATGTATGAGTGACTGTTTTATGGACTCTGTGCAGCTCTTACTGAGGAAAAAAAAAAACCAATGATTTCTAAATTCGGTTTTACTTGCATTTCACTGCAGACAGTATGAACCTAAAATATTTTATGCCTTGTTTGGTTAACTTAATTTTATTTATTATGAATGTAAAGCCATTCATACATTCATCCCCTCCCCCAAATAAAAAAAAAAGGAAGTTGCAGTTTAGGGCTACTGATGAGGTAAAACACAGTCATTCGGTTGCAGAGAGGCTAGAGTCTATCTCAGCCAACACTGGGAAAAGGCAGGGTACACCTTGAACAGCACACCAGACTATTGCCAGAACAGCTAATTAAGCTGATCTGCATGTCTTTTGACTCGAACTCAGTACCTTCTTGCTGTGAGGCAAATGTACCAACCACTAAACCACCCAACTGATTCTCTCATTCATTTTCTGAACCGCTTAATCCTAATTAAGGTCGCGGGGAGGCTGGTGCCCATCTCAGCCGGCTCTGGGCAAGGGTAGAGTGCACCCTGGACAGCTCTCCATCCATTGCAGAGCAGAAACACGCTGACGGCTATGCAGCTACTCTTGTCGAAAGTCAGCAATGGTTCTTTTACATGAACCTGTCACCATAGGCACTGAGAGACATGGCTAGCCTTTGATAACCCAGTTAGCTGAACTGGGGGACCACCCAACTGCCCTGAGGTAATATATTTAAATAATAAAACCAAGTGTTTGTATTCATGACCACACAAAATCAGAATTCAAGAAAGGCCTACAGTTTGAGAAGCAATAATGATACAAGATCTACAGTTTGTCAATATAATGCGTGAAAAATTTTTAATATAATGTTTTGCGCCATTCAAACAATGCACGAGTTGCTCTCTCATTGACTATCTCCCAACGTCCCGCTCCACTGGCCTCCCATTGGCTAGGAGGGATGACGCAGCTCCCTCCAATTGGCTATCTCCCAACATCCCGCCCCGCTGACCTCCCATTGGCTAGGAGGGATGACGCAGCTCCCTTGAGCAGCAGCTTGTTTCATGAGTTTTTCGAGTCTGAAATTGAAAAAGTGTGAAATTTGAAACTTCCATTCATTTCAGCTCAAGGTTTTCAACCCCAGATTGGCCAACATGGAAGCATAGAAAAGTTTTCGAAGAAAACAGAACATTAATGAGATGTATACAGATTAAATTTTCTTTTACTGTTGATGAGAGTGGATTCCCAGTATATGACAAAAAATGTGATGAAAATTTCGCAAACAACAAAAAGTCAAATGTTGGCAGATATTTCCACAATAAACACATAGTCTTTGCTAAAAAAATATCTGGATAAAATGAGAGGAAAAAAATTTCAGTTTCTTGACTGTTGAGGAAGGTTTATCTGAGCAAAACTTATTTGAAGGAGTGGACGCAGTCTGATAGCGACAAAAAGAAGCAAACAGCGTTTTTGGTTTTCGGCAGTCGGCAAGATAAAATTTCGATGTCATGAATATGAAGACAACTCAATTACACATTGAAAGAAACCTTCAACCCAGTGTGTTTTTTTTTGTTAAGATTAGTTTAAACTGTTCAAAATATTTTAGTTTGCCTCCAGAAATAAAATTTCATTTTTTCGGGAGCGGTTCATTGATTTCATAAATGCAACACACTACCGTTTTTCAATACAGTGGTACCTCAACTTACGAAAGTCTCTCCAAACGAAAAATTCAGGTTACGAAGGCATTTTCCTCAAATTTTTGTCTCCGAATACAAAACAAGTTCACGTTACGAAAGTGCCATCTTAAAAATTCAAACATGCCATTCAAACATTAAAACGCCTCATTCAAACATTCAAACAATGCACGAGCCGCTCTCCCATCAATGATGTTCAAACATCCCGCCCCGCTGGCCTCCCATTGGCTAACAATTGAGCTGTCGTTCATGTCGCCTTCACTTAATCGCCATCTTGGACAGGTTCACCTGACCCCATCTTGTACAGGGATCCCATTGACGCAACTACCTCCCATTGCCTATTATAGAGCTGAATCCACCATGATACTTTTCGTGTAAAGGACAGCGTTACTGTTGTTTTATGCTTTATTTCTTGACTCAACCTTCGAGAAACATTTGTAAGATTATAACTTTGCTAAGAAGACATGGTCAACACGCACGCGCGCACACACAGACACTCACTCTCTCTCGCACTCACACACACACACACACACACACACACACACACACACACACACACACACACACACACACACACACTTGCGTGTGATTTCCCATGCGAGTGAGAAGAAGAAACGGGCTCGAGTGATATCACAAAGGAATATGGCCAAACCCGTCTACGATATTGAAGCAGAAGGAGGTCTAAAAAAGTTATGCTTTTATAATTTTTAAAGGGTTTAGGGGGTAGTATTTGGAGCCTTGGAACGAATCACGCGTTTAACATGTAAAATGCGGTTCAACTTACGAAAACTACAGGTTACAAAAAAGCTCTGGAACGGATTAATTTCGTAAGGTGAGGTATCACTGTATTTCCATAAAGGTAAAAAAATGATATATGCAGTGTTATCTTCATTTGAGATGTCAAAAGGGTTTTATGCTCCTTTTGTTTTGTTTTGTTTTTTCTGTGGAAAACGAGTCCAAATGGCTATTAGTGTGTTTAAGGTTTCCGACCCCTGGGCGATACAATGCAATAATAGAAGCCTGATGTGTCGCAACACCTCAACTAAGATTTGGCACGACAGCCATTGGCTCAACTGGAGCTCATCTGCCCTTTCACAGTCTTTGTATTTTGTCCTGCTTGGTGTTCTGCCACCTTCCTAACCAGCTCAAAGCTAATGGAGGGCAGATTCAGTCACTGACCATGCAGCAGATTGTACTGGGTTTACAGTGTGACATTTACAAATACTGTTTTAATTTAAATTTCACCACACTGTTCCAAGGTTTCCTGATTGGGATTGTAGGCAAGAAGTGAGTTAATTCAGTGTTTAATCAAACTGAAATTTAGAGTGATGGACTGATGCATTACTATTATAACACCTCTGATTTAGGATTTAAAATGCAACAGCAAGCCTGTACCCCATAAAAATTGTTGATGTGACCAAAGTGATATAGCTGACCTGGGACCTGTATTAATGGCAAAACGATGTACAGTAATTAATAATGTAACAGGATATATATATATATATATATATATATATATATATATATATATATATATATATATATATATATAAATATATATATATATATATATATATATATATATATATATATATACACCTTTTATTTTTAATTAACTGGGATCCCTCACTTTCCACGGTTAATTGGGACCGAGATCCCCAAGCAACCATCGAAATCCGCAACGTAGGATCAAGCAAGGGACAGAATGGATCTTTAGCAAGGGACAGAAACACGCTGACGGCTTTGCAGCCTACTCTTTATGAAACTCCGCAATGGTTCTTTTACATGTCTCTCACCATAGACAGTGAGAGACATGGCCTGCCTTTGATAACCCAGTTAGCTTCACTGGAGGGACAGTGACAACCTTATGGACAGTGGGACTCAAACCCCAAAACTTAGGATCAGCGATCCTGCGCCCTATACCACTAGACCACGACTGCCCCATGTATACATACATGTATATTTGTATATAATATCAATAAATACATATTCAATGCTATAAATGCTTATAGTAACAATTAACCATGAAAAATAAAGCATAAGATTAAAATAAAATATAAATACTACACACACAGATGCGCACCTCACATTCTCTACTGTTCTGATATGATACAGGGTTTTGTGTTTGTGTTTGTGTGTGTGTGTGTGTGTGTGTGTGTGTGTGTGTGGGCCCTGCAATGGTCTGGCAAGCTCTTCTGGGTGCAACCTGCCTTCACCCAGTGTCAACTGAGATGGGCTCAGCCTCCCTGTGACCCCAATAGGATTAAGCAGTTTTTGGCAAACAATGTCAATTAGCACTGGACATGTAACCACAACCAAAGTACACATGTGAACAGAAGAAAAACTTCAAATCAATTTTTGTATAATGGTGGACAAAATAACTTCTGAGGTAGCTTCACTGTTTCAGGGACTGGGAAGCTTGAAGCAACTGATTCAACTATGAATTCTACTTTATATCAAAGAGCTGTATGAAGCTTGGGGCTTCACATTACTCCCCTAGACAAATTTAACACCACTTGTAGAGATAAAGTCTGCATGTGCTTTAATTATTTCAAAACCAAAACCAATAATGAAGACATCCATGGAAATAGTTTCTTACCAGGGACAATGGTGGTCCATGCGGCGCACACAGTGACCACAGCGGCTGCAGTGGTGTGATCTCTTTGGCCTCATAAGGTTGCATTTATTGCACAATTCCCATTGTTCCCGTTCTATAATTAAACAGAACGAGAAACTTCACTAATATTTCCAACCAAAAGACATTTATTAATAAAGATTACCAAGTGAAAACAAATGCTTCTCCATAGCCTTGTAACATGTAGCAACGAACAAGATTACGCATTAAACAGTTCCCAGAATACACAGATGACAATTAACCAATGAAATCGTATGTTAACCACTGAATCCTATTAATACTTAATAATTGCTAATAAATCTGGCTTTTCAAAAAAAAAAAAAAAAAAAGAGAGAGATAGATGCATTCACCTCACAAGATATGGAGTCTTGAGACCATAGGAGTGAAACTCAAGACCTGCTGGTCGAATCCAATCAGCTAACTCCTTTTATGTGGCCTGCAATAGCTTTCTAAGATTTTATTATCTTTATTATTATTATTGATTCTACATCAGTCGTTACCAGAAAAGATCACACATTACCATCATCCATCCACTAGGTGGTGGCAACCTATTTAAAAGCAAACACCATGTCCCCTCCACTCCCTAGTGCAGCAGAGTTATCAAAGGCCGGCCATATCTCTCGTTGTCTATAGTGAGAAGTTCATGTAAAAAGAACCATTGCTGACTTTCATCAAGAGGAGCTGCATAGCCGTCAGCGTGTTTCTGCCCTGCAATGGCCTGGCGAGCCATCTAAGGTGTACTCTGCCCTCGCCCAGAGTCAGCTGAGATGGGCGCCAGCCTCCCCGTGACCCTAATTAGAATTAAGCGGTTCGGAAGATGAATGAATGAAGACAAATCCAGACTTATTGTGGGGGGAAACGAATAGTAGGCCAATTTGTTTGCTTTGGTTAGAAGTTTCTGTTTCAAATCAAATACCATGCCGTTCCACACACAAAGAAATATACGTTTTACTGCCATCTACTTTAAGTGGTGATAACAGGAAACTTTATAGCATGTACTGAATGTAAATGTTTGACCACACTACTCAAGCAGAAATTTCCAGAAGACAAAGTGCATCTCAGCTTATTACGTTTATGTATTTTGCTTAGTCGCGGTACTGAAAGCAGCTCAAATCTGTTCATGAGCTGGACTGTGAGACAATTTAAGAGGGTGGCATGGTCTGATGAATCATCTTAAAATTTGAATCATATAGCCAGCTGGATGCTGTACATGAGCATTCAATACTGAACAAAGATACACAGAAGGCAAAGATGCTAGCAGAAGCAGAGTAAAGCTCTGGGGGAATTTTCTTTTTGGAAGTCTTCAGGCCTGGCATTTATGAGGACGTTACTATGACACATTGTCAACATAAGAATTGTAACAGTGCAAGAACACCTATTCACAGTAATTATATTCCCTAATAGCAATGGCCTTTTTTATTTATATACTGTAATAGGCTTCTAATTTCCCATCAGACCTGAATCAATGAAGCATATGTTGGATACTTAGGACAAACTAGTCCTGTCCAATCACTGGAGACCACACCTTGCAACCTAAAGGTCTGCTGATAACTCATTCATTTTTTGAGTCACTTGTTCCTAATTAGGATCGCAAGGAAGCTGGCGGCCATCTTGGCCAACTCTGGGTGAGGGTGGAGTACACCCTGTACACCTCACCAAGCCATTTCAGGGCCAACACACACTCATACACACAAACACAGACACACACACACACACACACACACACACAAAACCATTGACACTTACAGTCACACCTAATGGTGATTTGAAATGGCCAGTTAGCCTACTGGGCATGTTTTTGGACTGTGGGAGGAAGCCCACGCAGGCACAAGCTTCACACGGAAACTCCCAAGCCTGGGAATCAAACCCAGGCCTTCTTGCTGTGAGGCAGACGTTCGAACCACTGCGCTTTTGTGCCACCCTGCTGATAATCTATTGGTGCCAAATACCACAACACAACGATAGTCAAGGCTCCCAACCATTTTCAGATAACATTTCAGCATCTTCCATTAGTGAATGACCTTGATCGGTTTAGATGTCATGTGGAGTCCATGCTTCGAGAAGACAAAGCCATGCTAATTGACCAAAAAAAGACTTGCACGATATTAAGTGGTTGGTTTAATGTTATGGCTGACAGGTGTACTGTACACTTGATGTCTAAAGGTGCTGAAAATCTAATCCATGTTTTCCACAATATGAGGTTATCAGTGATGAGTCATGTTAAGTCTTATTAGTCACAACCATCATTTTATTTGAACAAGTATTTACCACCATGTTATTCACTGCTCTGGCATATTTGACCAAATAATAACCATTTATGGCCAGCTTCCTCAAATCTTTTCAAGTTAATGCTATTAAAATTTAAGGCAATATGTTACTCACACGCATTCAGCAAAAGGCTGACTGAGGCTTAATAAGCTCAGTACTATGAATAAGGTGACAGCCTTCTCTGTTTTTTATTATAGTCCTGTTGTCCAAACCTTGTCCTTCAACAGATATAGAGAATCGTAGTACAATACACAGGTAACTGTCTATCTGTACATGCCTGCCTTTACACTGTCTGTCTTCCTTTCGGCTTTTTTCCCTTTTACTCGGGAGTCGCCACAGCGAATCATTTGATTCGCACGTTTTATTTGGCAGAGGTTTTTACGTCGGATGCCCTTCCTGTCACAACCCTTTTTAGCGAGGGACAGAAACACACTGACGACTTTGCAGCTACTCTTTACGAAAGTCAGCAATGGTTCTTTTACACGCCTCTCACCATAGACAGTGAGATACATGGCCCGCCTTTGATAACCCAGTTAGCTGCACTGGGGGGGGGGACAGTGACAACCTTGTGGAGAGTGGGACTCGAACCCCCAACCTTTGGATCAGTGAACCAGCGCCCTATACCACTAGACCACCACATGCCTGCCTTTACACATCTTTTAAAAAAGAACCTCTGAAAAATATCCCTTGCGTCCTAAGGGAATGTTTGTTGGCAGAGTAAAACACTGACTCTGTGTGCCAAAATGCCCCTAAGGCATTGTAGTATCATTAACAAACACTGACCACAGACTGGTTTAAAACTGTAGATGGTCTTTCAGTCACTATTGTGTTTAACAGGGTCTGCCAACTGTTTATTGAATAAAACCAGAACAACAGTGTCCTCTGGTGGTGTGCATGTGCAATTTAATTTTTTTTTTTTAAAAAAAGGACCTGCATATCTAAGACAGAAAAGACAAGCTTTTAATTTTAATTGTACAAAGAAAAAGCAAAAGAAGCGAAGAAGACAAAAGGTTCAGTTTTACATAATATAATAATAAAAAAAATACTATAACAATATTTTCTTCTTCTTTTCCTTTCGGCTGTTCCCTTTCAGGGGTTGCCACAGCCAATCATCTGCCTCCATCTTCATGGACGTCATAGTAATGGTTCGCATGTTTGATTTGGCATAGGTTTTTACGTCGGATGCCATACCTGACACAACCCTTTAGCAAGTGCCAGAAACATGTTGACGGTGTTGCAGCTACTCTTTACGAAAGTCAGCAATGGTTCTTTTACATCAACCTCTCACCATAGACAGGGAGAGACATGGCTGGACTTTGATAACCCAGTTAGCTGCACTGGGGGGGGGGGGGACAGTGACAACCTTGTGGAGAGTGGGACTCAAACTCCCAACCTTAGGATCAGCAGTCCAGCACCCTATACACACAACCTGTTTAGAGCGGGGCTTGAACCCCAGTCCCCTAGGATTAGCGATCCAGCCCCTTTTATCACCAGGCCACCAGCGCCCCCTATAACATCAATCAGAATTGCAAATTTGATAAGCACAACTGTTACTTAACTGATTTAGTAACAAAATTTTCACATTTAATGAAGAAAAATGACATTTTTTTAGATATAGCAATAGCAGTGAAGTTGCCTCACAGGTTGCCACCTGAATAACCCAGTTATAAATTATGCTTGTATATTATGCCTGATAGCTACGGGGGGGGGGGGGGGGAAGGGAATAAAACAAATTGATAATCAGCACCAGACTTTGCTTGCTTGACCTTAGTACAGCTTTTGAGACCATTGATGATACTATTCTCCTTAATTGATGCTATAACATTTTTTCAATCATTATTTTATAGAATTAAATGGCCATGTCTTTGTACAGTGTCTTGCAAAAGTATTCACCCCCTTGGCATTTTATTTGTTGCCTCACAACCTAGAATTAAAATGGATTTTTTTTTTGAAGGTTTGCAGCATTTCATTTACAGAACATACCTACAACTTTGCATCACAATAAAAAATGTAAAAAAAAATCACATCTTCAAACAACAAACAGGACAAAATAATAAAACTTTAGCATGAATAATTATTCACCCCCCTAAACTGAGTACTTTGTAGAGCCACCGGGATTTTTACCCATTCCTCAAGGCAAAACTGGTCCAGCTCATTCATGCTGGAGTTTCCGCTTGAGAACAGCAATCTTCAACTCTGACCACAGATTCTCATTTGGTTTGCATTTCAACACATTTAACATGTTTTCCTTTAATCCATTTCACTGCTGCTTTAGCAGTATGCTTCGGGTCATCGTCCTTCTGGAAGGTGAACAGTCTGAAACAGCTTTTTCTCAAGAATATCCCTGTATTTGGCACCATCCATCTTCCCCTTGACACAGATCAGTTTCCCAGTGCCTGCTGCTGAAAAACATCCCCACAGCATGATGCTAACCACCACCATCTTTCACTGTGGGGATGGTGCTCTTGGGGTGATGGGATGTGATGGGATGTGCTGGGTTTGCGCCAGACATAGCCTTCTCCTTGTTGGCCGAAAATATTAATTTTAGTCTCTCCTGGTCAGAGCAGAGCACCTTCCTACAAACATACCGCCACACAAACTCAGAACGTGTCTTTTTTTTTTTTTTCCCTAGACACTAATCACGATACTCAGCTCTGTGGACTGCATGCCTTTTTGAGATCCCATGCACAGCTACACCAGTGTCTGCTGTGGAACTGTACAGCTCATTCAGGGTTACCTTTGGTCTCTGTGCTGCCTGTCTGATAATGCCCTCCTTGCCTGGTTGGTGAGTTCCAGTGGTGCTTCAGGGATCATCAAAATATCTATTTATTTATTTTTTTTATAACTCAACCTTGGCATGTACTTCAACAACTGTGCCCCGGACTTTCGGAAAGGGTGTGTTTATACTGACAGATCATGTGACGCTTGGACTGCACACAGGTTGACTTCATTTTAGTAATTATTTGACTTCTGAAGGTAATTGAGCTTTCGAAGGGCTTCATAGCAAAGAGCAAATACACATAAGTACACATGTCAGTTTTCATGTTTTAAAATATTTTTACATAGATTTTTCTCATTTCACCAACAAAGATTACTTTATGCAGATCAATCACAAACTTTACATTAAAATAAATTAAATTACATGTTGCAATGTAATAAGATAGATGAAAAGCCCTGGGGGGGGGGGGGGGGATACTTTTGCAAGGCACTATACACACTAATGCTAGGTATGGTGTTCTACAAGGATCTCTACAAGGCCATTTGTTTTTTTTCCCCCATCTGTATAAGCCTGGGCTAATCTTATTGAACATATAGATCCTTCTACTTTTTTAAAAAGAAGTTTATTCAAACAACAGGTAGAATTTTTATAAATCTGTCTGCTCAAAGTCTGTGTGTCATTAAAATATAATTCCATGAGGTATTTTAAGATAAACCAATCATAACTTTGGCAACTATCCCACTGAGCTCTCAGAATCTCCAAGAACAACTTTTGGGGATCGTCATTATTACACGTGAATGCCATAAAAACTCATCTCTCATCCTACGCATATGTACCAATGTTCACTCCTCATGCTAAATTGAAAAAAAATGTCCTTTTTCTTATTCGATGTAAATGGTTGGTTACTAAATCAGTTAAACGGTTGTATTCATCAAATCAGTAATTTGGATTAACAGTTAAAGTGTTATGCTCCTGCGTTAATATTCACAATATCTTTTTCTTATTATTATTTAAAACAGAACTTTCGTCATATTATTCACTTCAGATCAATCAAGTTTGAATCCAGGCTAATGCTACAGCCATTTGTGACCAGGAGTCTATGAGAGCCAATTGGCCAAGCTCTCACTGGAGGGAGGGACTGAGGGATGGCATACACTCACTTCTCCGTCACTTACAGCAATTAACAGCCAATTGTGGGCATCTGGGAGCTTATTTGTATGAGGGGCGGATAGCGCTTTCCTTCCAAGTGTTAGATCGCACCCAAATACACATGCAAAAAGAGGCGGGTGGCTTGCATTGCATATCACGGTCGGGGTGTGTGCAATCTTTCACCCCTCCTTGATTGGAGGTGGTCGAGTGATGGGGAAAGCAATATTTGAGAGGAGGGAAATGGATATGACTAAATTAAGTACAAAATGGGGGGGGGTAATAATAATAATAATAATAATAATAATAATACAAGCTTTACTTCTGTCTGAATATTCACTTAATTATTTTCTTATTATTATTTTCCTTGATAAACTATTTACTCATATGTTGCGGCTCTATTCAGAATCCATTCATTCATTCATTTTCTGAATCGCTTAATCCTAATTAGGGTCGTAGGGAGGCTGGTGCCCGTCTCAGCCAACTACAGGAGAGGTCAGGGTACACCCTGGACAACTCTGTCCCTGGTTGGTAGTCATGCAAATTTTTTTAAAGCTTACTTTATTTGCATTTCTCACTAGAGCAACACAGGCTATTCAACTACTCTTGTCGAAAGTCGGCAATGATTCTTTTACAGGAACCTCACACCACACAGTGAGAGATGTGGCTGACCTTTGATAACCCAGTTAGCTGCACTGTGAGGACAGTGACAACCTTTTTAGAGTGGGACTTGAACCCCCAGCCTTGGGATCAGTGATACAGCACCTTTACCTCCAGGCCACCACTGCCCAGTTCTATTTAGACTCATACTGCACATTCATGTTGTATTTGTAGAACCAGTTGTGTGAAGTGGACATTAAAAATTCTAAATGTTTGTGATATGGCTCATCTGAACTGATTAACCAAAATGGTGTAATTGAAAAACTCATGAAACAAGCTGCTGCTCAAGGAAGCTGCGTTATCCCTCCTAGCCAATGGGAGGCCAGCGGGGAGGCCAGCGGGGCGAGATGTTGGGAGATAGCCAATGGGAGGGAGCGCCGTCATCTCTCCTAGTCAATGGGAGGCCAGCGGGGGGCACAATGTTGGGAGATAGCCAATGGGAGAGAGCTGCGTCATCCCTCCAAGCCAATGGGAGGCAAGCGGGGCGGGATGTTGGGAGATAGCCAATGGGAGGGAGCGCCGTCATCTCTCCTAGTCAATGGGAGGCCAGCGGGGGGCACAATGTTGGGAGATAGCCAATGGGAGGGAGCTGCGTCATCCCTCCAAGCCAATGGGAGGCAAGCGGGGCGGGATGTTGGGAGATAGTCAATGGAGATCAACTCGTGCATTGTTTGATTTTTTGAGATGGTGCTTTCGTAACGTGAACTTGTTTCATATCCAGAGACAAAAATTTTAGGAAAATGTTTTTCGTAACCTGGATTTTTCGTTTGTTGTGGCTTTCGTAAGTTGAGGTTCCACTGCATATTGAATTGTGTAAAGGACATTAGGACCGTCGATGCCTACGAGTTTTTTTTTTTTCCCCGATGAAATTCGGACAAGACAAAAATGCTTATGCTTGGACCACAGGGCAAGTGGAAATCAGCAGTTTCATCATGTGCAGCAGAAAAAAACCTTGGTGTGATTATTCGGCCCCAGTCTTTTATTTAAAGCTCATGCAAATAGTATCACTCAGAAAGCCTTCTTTCATCTCAGAGCATTACTAAGACAAGAAATGTAACGTCACTGCATGATGAGGAAAAAACTTACACAAGGTTTTGTTATTTCTCAATTAGATAAACAAGCACCACATAGTCCAAAATGCAGCAGTAAAAGTTCTTATTAGAACCACAAGATATGACCATATAACCTCCACCTTATATACAATAAACTGGCTATATAGATACAAAACACTGAATTGTCTTGCTCCACATTTTCTTCGCAAACTTCTTGCCCTTTATGATCTACCATGCCGACGTAGATCAAAGGTTGCAGGCGACGTATTGATAATGTAAATAAAGAAGGCTGTAGAAGGCATTCCCTCACCAAGCCCCACAGTTATGAAGCAGAGTCATTCCATCTCAAGTCAGTAATAATTTTAGGAGGAACAGATGCAAATTTTCATGGTTCTATGTTAAAAAAAAATTCTGTAATATGACTATTTCAAGATTGGAGGTTGAAACCCCTTTTTTTTTTTTACTTGTGCATTGTTATTAGTCACTTTTGTCATTTTTTTGAAAGATAATACTGCTCTACATAAATATAGGAGCAAGGCATAGTTTTAGTTTTGTTCACCACATAACCCTGAACTGAATATTGTGAAAACAGAAGCGGTACTTAATTTTAACTCCTAGTAGAAGAATGATGTCATGACTGAACTAAACAGTGGAGCCAAAGGAATGTGTGACTGTAACATGCTCCGAGTCTAAGATGTTTGAACTTTAATATGCATGTCTGTCGGTCTTCCTTTCGGCTTTTTCCCTTTTACTCGGGAGTCGCCACAGCAAATCATCTGATTCGCACATTTTCATTTGGCAGAGGTTTTTACGTCGGATGCCCTTCCTGTCACAACCCTTTTAGCAAGGGACAGAAACACGCTGATGACTTTTCAGCTACTCTTTACGAAAGTCAGCAATGGTTCTTTTACATGCCTCTCACCATAGACAGTGAGAGACATGGCCCGCCTTTGATAACCCAGTTAGCCGCACTGGGGGGACAGTGACAACCTTGTGGAGAGTGGGACTCGAACCCCCAACCCCAGCACCCTATACCACTAGGCCACCACTGCCCCGAACTTTAATATGCATATAGAAACCAAAGAGTTGTGGATAATTAAATGTGTTATCAAACTAATACTGTCGTAGGGTTCAAACATGCACCAGGTCGAATGAAGCATGGCAAAGGGGATAATGGATTCAATAACCAAACACTCTTTGGTGGGTACTAGACACTCAAGAAATACATATTTTTAACAATTTTTCATCATCATCATCATCTTCCGGTTAATCCGGGGTCAGGTCACAAGGGCAGCAGCCCAAGCAATGAGGTCCAGACGTCCCTCTCTCCAGCAACTTCCTCCAGCTCTTCCAAGAGGGACACAGAGATGATCTCAGACAAGGCGATAGACATAATCCCTCCAGCGTATTCTAGGTCGACTCCGGGATTTCTTCCTGGTTAGACACGCCCGAAACCCCCATACCAGGGAGGCGTTCGGGAAACATTCTAAGCAGATGCCTGAGACACCTCAACTGGCTCCTCCCAATGCAGAGGAGCGGCGACTCTACTCCGAGCTCCCCCCCTGATGACTGAGCTTCTCACCTTATCGCTAAGGTAGAGCCCCGCAACCCGGCGAAGTGAAATGAAAATAACATTTTTTTTGTTTGTTTGTAATGATAGTCATTATTTCAGTAACATCAACCAAAACCCTCTAATTCAACAAATCTCTTTCAATGCTGTCTTTCCAAACATAGACTTTCCTAATTCCAGTGCAGAATCACAATATTGTTGCTTCTTAATTATTACATTTAAATGATTTCCTGCCATGTATCAGAGCTACTGTTGCTGATGAAGTTACTCTTGCAAATACCACAGTACTGCTGAATTCTGGAAGATGACTAATCAGGTAGTGTTCAGTAATTTTCTCGAACAGCACAAGGCCAGCCTTAAAAATATCTTTGTTGGTGGTAACACGGCCGGTTGGCCGAAATTGTACACAAATACCCTGCCTGAGCATTCACAGATGCAAAAAATAAAAATATACCGGCAGGTTGTGTTGAAAAAACGCGTGTGTCTCCTATCATACACCGTATCAAAAAGTGACCAAAGAGAAATCAGGATCAACCGTGCCTTGTGATTGCTCAATTTCACCAGTTTGGTGAAACAGCGATTCTTATTGGCAAGTACGGTCTTAACAACAAAGACGGAAAGGGACAATGATGAGGCAAAAACAAATACAAGTTAATTATAAACCGCCAGCAACAGCATGAAGCGTGACGAAGGTGTTTGACTGACGCAACGTTGACTGCAATATTAAAAGTTGATATGTTGAAGAGTCCTTGATACTCTGTTGATTACAATATTAAAAGAATAAACTTTGATATTCAGCATTTTGATTTCAAATATAATATATTTATTTCATTCCACTGTGTTTACATTACATACTGAATATAGCATGATGTATGAAAAAAGTTCCCCGTGAATCCTGGATTGCCTGCACAGGGAATATATATATATATATATATATATATATATATATATATATATATATATAAAATTTCCTCCCTCCCTGGTGAATCTTTTTTTAATCATGTTATTGCAAACAAAGAATTTAAGCCTGGGCCAATGCTCACAATAGTGCAATAATCAACACATTCAAATAAGTCATTGTTTTTATGGTTAAAAACTTATTCACAAGAAAACTGTAATACAGACTCTTCTTTTCCTTTCGGCTGTTCCCTTCAGCGATCGCCACAGCGCCTCATCTCACCCTATCCTCTGCATCTTCTTCTCTTACTCCAACAACCTTCATGTTCTTCTTCACTACATCCATAAATCTTCTCTTTGGTCTTCCTCTAGACTTTCTGCCTGGTAGTTCCAACCTCACTATCCCTCCTCTGTACATGTCCAAACCATCTCAATCGAGCCTCTCGGACTTTGTCTCCAAAACGTCTTACATGTGCTGTCCCTCTCACGTACTCATTCCTGATCCAATCTATCCTCGTTACTCCCAAAGAGAACCTCAACATTTTCATCTCTGCTACCTCCAGCTCTGCCTCCCGTCTTTTCCTCAGCACTACTGTTTCTAAACCATACAACATCGCTGGCCTCAACACCGTCTTGTACACTTTTCCTTTCATTCTTGCCGATACCTTCCTATCACACATCACACTGGACACTTTTCTCAAACCATTCCAACCTGTCTGCACACGCTTCTTCACCTCTTTTCCACACTCTCCATTGTTCTGGATTGTTGAGCCTAAGTACTTAAAATACTCCACCTTCCTGATCTCTGCTCCCTGTAACCACACCGTTCCTCTTGGGTCCTTGTCGTTCACACACATGTATTCTGTCTTACTGAGGCTAACCTTCATTTCTCTCCTTTCCAGGGCATACCTCCACCTCTCTAGATTTTCCTGCACTTGTTCTCTGCTCTCATTACAGATCACAATGTCATCTGCAAATATCATAGTCCATGGAGATTCTTGTCTAATCTCATCTGTCAGCCTGTCCATAAAAACTGTAATATAGACATGCGCCATAAATTAAGCTAATACATGATGGAAAATGTTCAAAACCGGGAACTTTTCAGTTAATCAGTAACATGACAAGTGCTGTCCATTGTCTTAAGCAGAGGGAGAAAAAACGTTGCTTAGCTAATGACCAGTATAATGAAATTAACAATAAAAAAATGTTACCTTATCGACAAAAATATGGCAAGTCTTTAATTTATAAACTTTACAAACTGTATACACCACTTAACACACAAATAGGTTTCATAGATCTCTAACCAGCTCTTCACCCAACAAAAAAAAAAACCCCACACTTGAATTAACTCACGGAAGCTCTCGGTGCGTGGAAAATACAGTGGTCTTGGAAGTCAAACAAATTTCGGAAGTCAAACTCGAAAAATGCATGAGAAAAAACGAGACTGAGAGTGAGGAAAAGTGCGCAACTTCCAGAAATCAGTCTCTTTTGACTCTACTCGACCACTGTGTGCGTGTGGATGTGCTCGCTCCTGTTCTACAAAGTACAGTATACCGTGTTTTTTTGTTTACTCGATTAGATTAGCGAATAAACATGTCTCCAAAGAGAGCACTGAGAAAAGGTCAGTTGTGTGGAAAACTGCTGCATTTAAGAAAGAGCTGATAGCCAAGCATGTTACTGATCTTGCTAAAGAATATGGCATGGCTAAATCAACGATATGTACGATCCTGAAGAACAAAGAGACTGTTAAAGCCAGTGATGTGATGAAAGGCTCAACGGTTATAGGAAACAAAGACCGCAAATACTGGAGGAGGTGGAAAATTTCCTGCTCCTATACATAAACGAGCAGCAGTTAGCAGGAGATAGCGTTAGCGAGGATGTGATCTGCTGCAAAGCTCGTGAAATCTACGATGATTTGGTGAAAAAAGGCCTGAGCTCGAATCCTGAAGGGTAACACTTTATTTTTGAACCAGTCTCGACTTGCTTTAAACAAAAAACCAACAAAAAAGACAAAATAAATTAATCTATTAAGAATTTTGTGTGTTTGTCCTGTTGTTTCACATTTAATAAACTATTTGATATAAAAACGACATTATGAAATAACATTATGTTTAAAAAAGGTAGTTTTCTAGCATCTTGGAACGGATTAAAACCGTTTACATTACAGTGGTACCTCACTTTACGAAAGTCTCACCAAACGAAAAATGCAGGTTACGACATGATTTTCCTAAAATTTTTGTCTCTGTATATGAAACAAGTTTATGTTACGAAAGCGCCATCTTAAAAATTCAGACGTGCCATTCAAACATTGCACGAGCTGGATCTGGATATGGAGCTGAATGTACCATGATGCTTTTCGTGTAAAGGACAGAGTTACAGTTGTTTTATGTTTCATTTCTTGACTCAGGCTTTTAACTTTCCATGAACATTTGTAAGATTTTAACTTTGCTAAGAAGACATGGTCAACACACGTGTGCTTGTGTGTGATTTCCTGTGTGAGTGAGAAGAAGAAACAGGCTCGAGTGATATCACGAAGGAATACGGCCAAACCAGTCTACCATCGGTACGATATTGAAGCAGAAGGAGGTCTTAAAAGGTATGCTTTTATAATTTTTAAAGGGTTTAAGGGGGAGTATTGGGAGCTTTGGAACGAATCATGCGTTTTACATGTAAAATGCGGTTCAATTTACGAAAAATGCAGATTACGAAAAAGTCTCTGGAATGGATTAATTTCGTAAAGTGACGCATCACTGTATTTATAATGGGAAAAGCGGATTTGGAATTCGAACAGCCTTCTGGAACGGATTAAGTTCAAGAACTAAGGCACCACTGTAATTATAAAACCACGCCCAAGAATAATTTAAAAAAGTAAGGGAAGGGGGGAAAAAAAACAAACAAACAAAAAACACACAGACAGTCCCAAATAAAATTTCTACATCCGAGGTCGGGTTGCAGGGGCAACAGCCTAAGCAATCATTTCCAGATGTCCCTCTCCCCAGCCACCTCCTCAAGCTCTTCCGGAGGACAAAGAATTGTTTCAAAATAAGCCAATGTCCTGGGTTGACCCCAGGCTCTCTTCTTGGTTGGACATGTCCAAACACCACCCCAGAGAGGCATTCTAAATTAGAGACAAGACACCTACACCGAGGTAGACTATCCATAAATATGATCAGAACCAGTGACAAAAGTACAGCCTTGGTGGAGTCCAACCCTCATTGCAAAAGAATTCAACATGCTATCAATGCGCGCAAAGCTCTGGCTCCAGCATTACAGAGACAGAATAGCCCTTAGCAATGCGTCAGATATACCATATTCCCAAAACACACTCTACAAGACAGTCCAAAAAGCCTTCCCCAAGTGCACAAAGTCGAGACAAAAACTCCACTGTTCCTCCTGAATCCGAGGTTCAACCATGGGTCAGCGCCCCCTTTCTAGCATGCCTGAATAGACTTTCCCAGTAAGACTGAGGAGTGTGATTCCACGATAGTTGTAGCATATCCTCCATTCCCCTTTTATAAAAAAAAGGGGAAATACCATCATGCCAATCCAGAGATACCTCCCCCGAAGACCACGCGATGTTGCAAAGACGTGTCAACTAAGAAAGTTCTATAACATCCAGAGCCCTGAAGTATTCAGTGCACATCTCGTCCGCCCCTAGAGCACAGCCAACGAGAAGCTTTATAACTATGTTGGCAACCTGTTCCCCAGTTATAGGCAGACCATATCCTGAAACCCCAGGTTCTTCCTCTTCTACAGAGGGCGTGTTGGTGGAATTGAGGAGGTTTTCAGAGTATTCCCAGTCAATATGAGCAGCTCCCCACTTCCACTGTAAACAATGCTTGAGAGAACTGCTTCCTCCTCCTGAGGCGTCGAATGGTGGTCCAGAACCTTTTTGAGGGACTACCGATAGTTTTTTACGCACTCATCAAATTCTTCCCACACCCGAGATTTCGCAATAACAGAATTGATCAACAATGGTGGTTCAAAAGAAGACCCCTGTGAGAAAAAAATAAAATAAAAAAATGCAAGAACTTAGTTTCCACACATCTCAAGAGGGGCTGAACCTTGTTTCATTCTGAAGTTGCTCACGGGGAAAGGCAGTGAGACAGTGTGAGCATTTTTGTTGCCCCCTCGTCTCAGTTTAGTCTCCCTCCGCCTCAAAGTGGAGGGACGGATCTTGACTGTTGCATGTTTTTATTCACCAAATGACAGTTCAGAATGCCCAACTTTTTTTGCGTGTACAGTGTTGGGCTATAGGGCACATCCCCTGGGGAGTCCCTCAATGTCCTGGCAGACTTCACATTCCATGAGGCAAATGACCGTGTGACATTTAAAAGTGTGACTGGTAAGTATGGCCTCTCCTATCAGCACCCAAATGGTATTTCGTTGGTAGACTTCTGTGCTCATGACGGTTTGTACATCACGAATACCATGTTCAAACA
>CM045745.1:10220281-10292781 GCA_024760905.1 Plotosus lineatus | reverse complement strand
TGGTGGAAGCTGAAAAAGGAAGAGTGTCGTGTTGTCTTCAAGGAGGAGTTGAAACAGGCTTTGGGTGGCCAGGAAGTGCTTCCAAATGACTGGACAACCACAGCAAATGTGATCAGGGACACAGGTAGGAGAGTACTTGGTGAGTCCTCTGGAAGGAAAGTAGATAAGGAGACTTGGTGGTGGAATGAGGAAGTGCAGAAGTGTGCTGGTGCCCATTTTTAAGAACAAGGGAGACGTGCAGAGTTGCGACTACAGAGGGATAAAGTTGATGAGCCATATGATGAAGTTATGGGAAAGAATAGTGGAAGCTAGACTAAGGGCAGAGGTCAGCATTTGTGAACAAAAGTTTGGTTTCATGCCAAGAAAGAGCACCACAGATGCAATGTTTGCTTTGAGGATGTTAATAGAGAAGTACAGAGAAGGTCAGAGGGAGCTACATTGTGCCTTTGTGGATCTAGAAAAAGCATATGACAGGGTGCCAAGAGAAGAACTGTGGTATTGCATGAGGAAGTCTGGAGTGGCAGAGAAGTATGTTAGAGTGGTGCAGGACATGTATGAGAGATGTAAGACAGTGGTGAGGTGTGCTGTCGGTGTGACACAAGAGTTCAAGGTGGAGGTGGGACTGCATCAAGGGTCAGCTCTGAGCCCCTTCTTGCTTGCTATGGTCATGGACAGGCTGACAGACGAGGTGAGACAAGAATCTCCATGGACTATGATGTTTGCAGATGACATTGTGATCTGTAGTGAGAGCAGAGAACAAGTGGAGGAAAATCTAGAGAGGTGGAGGTATACCCTGGAAAGGAGAGGAATGAAGGTTAGCCTCAGAAAATCAGAATACATGTGTGTGAATGAGAAGGACCCAGGAGGAACGGTGATGTTACAGGGAGCAGAGATAACGAAGGTGGAGGATTTTAAGTACTTAGGCTCAACAATCCAGAGCAATGGAGAGTGTGGAAAACAGGTGAAGAAGCTTGTACAGGCAGGCTGGAATGGTTGGAGAAAGTGTCCGGTGTGATGTGCGATAGGAGTGTCAGCAAGAATGAAGGGAAAAGTGTATAAGACGGTGGTGAGGCCAGCGATGTTGTATGGCTTAGAAACAGTGGCGCTGAGGAAAAGGCAGGAGTCAGAGATGGAGGTAGCGGAGATGAAAATGTTGAGGTTCTCTCTGGGAGTAACGAGGATGGATAGGATCAGAAATGAGTATATCAGAGGGACAGCACATGTAAGATGTTTTGGAGACAAAGTCAGAGAGGCTATATTGAGATGGTTTGGACATGTACAGAGGAGGGATAGTGAGTATATTGGCAGTAGGATGCTGAAGTTGGAACTACCAGGCAGAAGGCCTCGAGGAAGACCAAAGAAGAGATTTATGGATGTGGTGAAGGAAGAAATGAAGGTTGTTGGAGTCAAAAAAGAAGATGCAGAGGACAGGGTGAGATGGAGGCGGATGATTTGCTGTGGCGACCCCTGAAGGGAGCAGCCGAAAGTAAAAGAAGAAGATATACATATATATATTATATATATTATATACACACACACACACACACACACACACACACACACACACACAGTTGACCCCCGACTTACGAAACCCCCTGGGTACGAAAATCCCGGGTTACGAAAAACATTTTCCTAAGTTTTAGTCCCCGGGATACAAAAACAACCCCCTCTTACAAAAAGAAATTCAAAATTCAAACGTGCCAATCAAAATTTCACATGATGCGCGAGTTGCTCTCTCATTAGCTGGCTCTCAGCATCCTGCCTCACTGGCCTCCCATTGGCTAGGAGGGATGACGCAGAACCAGAGGAGACCTTAAAGCGGAAATACAGTGAGGACCTCTGATCTTTTAAACAGGTACTGTAATTCGGCTTTAAATAAAAATCCATGTCCATGTGTGTGTGTGTGAGAGAGAGAGAGAGAGAGAAGGAAGCTTAACTCTTTAGTTTTTAAGTTGTTTAATTCAGTAAATGTTTAATAAATGTAGCGCATTTGAGCTCATCTGGAATTCCGATCCCTCAAGGAATCAAGTTAAAGTTGAGTTTGGACCACCGATCTGTCAAGCAGGGAATGCGCTTTGAATTCAATGTCTTGTGGGCATGGCCCGCAGCGCAACAATAAACATTGAATGTGAAATGTTTAATAATGGTTTAATTAATAAATATGTTAATAAAATGTTTAAATGGTTTAATAAATATTTTATTTTACTTTTAACACATTTCATACAAAATTGGTGTAGTTTCATCATTTTTAAAGGGTCTTTGGAGTCTTGGAATGAATCATGCGTTTAGCATGTAAAATGCAACCCCTACTGACGAAACTCCCGCGTTACGAAAAAGGCATTGGAACGGATTAATTTCGTAAGTCGGGGGCCGACTGTATATATATATTATATATATATATATATAAAATAATAATCATAATAATGTTGCGTAGGTATATTTAGATAATAGAGGAAGAAATGTGGAATTTCTGGTTCTTGTCATTTATTTATTTTTCCACATGAAATAAATTTGTTTATAATTTATTTTTCAGGCAGCGAGAATGTTACCAGAGAGTTTGATGTTATACTCATGTTATGTTGTTGGCACAATGTTATTAGGAAGCTGCTAATAAAGTTGCATACAACCACACAGTGGACTCACATTTTCATGGACACACAGGGCCCCCTCCCTGGTAAAATTGTTAAGCATTGACCAGCCTGCGGTGATAAAAAGGTTGGGGACCACTGTTATAAAGCACCCCAATTTTACTGAATCTGAAGCACTTCAAGTCCAGTGAATGACCCGAAAAGCAACAAAAGTAAACAGTAGGTCAGAAAATAGCTTAGAAGGGGAACAAGGCTTCAAATCATGCAATAGCAGAACATTTGACAGACTTCAATCTATCGAGTTGGTTTGGTATGAAGAGAACAGAAGGGTGAAGGAACTTCAGTGTTGGGAAGAACTTCCAGAACAATATTTGATTTCAGTCAACGAAAGAACCCATGAGTGGGCTCAAAGTAAACACCTGCAAAAGGTGGATACATTGAGTCAAAAATATTTATTAATATTTTTAAAATACTGATATGGTACTGAACAGAAACATCCCTCAAATATGTTCTTTACCTCAAACTTTTCCGCCTATGCATTACCAATAAAATAGACAAACTAGGGTGCTCTAATACCTTTGACCAGTGATGTAAGTTTAAAACATGTGAATACTATAATCTCCAGTTAGTCTTATTTAAGCAGTTTCATTCACTCACACACACACACACACACACACACTATTATTAAACATATTTATTTGTACTTGTCAGCTCATTACCAAGACTTTTAAAACTTTTATAGAATACATCAGGGTGTGGAAGAGCAGGATAAACGTCTCCTTAGTTTTGTCAACACCCAAGGAATCTCACGGTGTTCCCGTTACTGTCTCGACCGTGAATATTTTAAAAACACAGCCGGAAAAACCAGTCTGATAGCAATGCAATATCTACTTTTGTTTCTCATCGGTATGGCGGAACAAACTACTTTACAAAAGTATATCTTGACATGTATCTCACTGTTTCAATGAGGAACTAGTGTTTTTAAACAACACTGCAGTTGAGGTAGAAAGATGCAAATAAATTTCGTGCCGTTTGCAAACGCCGCCATTGCAGAGGGCGCGCCATAAAGGTCAAGCAATTAGGCTTCGTACGCTCAAGTGGGTTTCAACAGATTGAGATAACAGAAAAAAAATCCAGAAAAGTAAAAAAGGAGTGTTCAGTCAGATGACATAAAATTTGAGAAAAATTTTTTTTTAAAAGTAATAGTTCATATTGTATAACACAATTATTGACATATAATGTCCATTTTGTTTATGAAGTGTACGATAATAAGTCATTTCATCAATAAGCTTAGTCCACCGAGTTAAAAGATAAAATGGAAAATAGGAAATAATATACCCATTACATGATACATAAGCTCAAATGTTAATATGTGGTTGTTTACAAAATCAACAGGCTGCAAACTTCTGTAAATGTAATTGATATAAATAATTAAACAGGGTAAGGAGACCTCTCTGTGATGAAGCATAATTTTTTAAAAATTACTGTAGAAAAATTGCTTATTTTTTGACAAAGGATTACTTTTTCAAGCAGTGAAAAACATCTGTGCACAACTTTGCATAAGCATACTACAAATGTATACAATCAGCCCCCAACTTACGAAATTAATCCGTTCCAGAGCCCTTTTCGTAACGCGGGGATTTCGTAAGTAGGGGTCGCATCTTACATGTTAAACGCCTAATTCATGCCAAGTCTCCAGTCTTTGGACTGGATAAACCCCATAAACCCTTTAAAAATGATAAAAAAGTACAGTAGGCCCTTGACTATTTGCGGTTTTGCACTCGCGGTTTGAGTACACAGTCTGCCCAGCAACTGGCACGCGATTCAAATTCAGCCAATGGCTGTCCTCCTTTCTCCTGATTGGTTGAGCTGATGTCTCACCCCTTTTCCCTCATTCGCGCACAAGTTGTCAATGAGCCTCTTTTTTGTGTGTGTTTTAATTATCAGTTCAGCTCTATGGTACTACTCAAACACTATGCGTCTTCTCTGGCTAAACAATAGAAAACGCTGGATGTCTCGGATGTCTCTTCTGAAGAAATAAAGACTTTCTCCTGAAAAACGACGGTTTTTTTCTGATCTGTTGTATTGAAGTCTTTTTCAATTATTATTCCAGTACAGTACCTAAGTTCATGTTTATGCGTGAGACTTTATGCTCTGTAGCATGTTTAACAAACGATACCAAAAGGGTAAACTTTATTCCAGTACTCTTTATGTCCTTTTACATTGAAGGTGGAGTGAAATTTTTTCTATGTTCGTTTTACTTGTTCATGTTTTGCACTATGCTCGTCTACGACCAGTTGACTGTACTACAGCGATAAGATCGGAGTATCTTCGGGCATGTATAACTAAGCAGAGCTAGCATGCTATTAGCAGAGCTAGCATGCTATTGTTCGTTTTAATTTGTTTTATTTGTTGTTTTGTTTGTTCATCTTATCGGGTGTACTCTCCTCGAGCCATGGGATCAAATCATGATCTTGGGGGACCTTTTGGAATCATGATGTTTCTGATTATTACGATTTGATACCAATTGTGATACAATGTGGGAATCATAGTCGACTGCAGCAGAGATTACTCACTTACTCACTCTCACATAGCGCTATCACAAAAGCCGACCAGGCTTCTTGGTCTTGTGCAAGCCTCTTTGCTTCTTCAAAGGTGACTGATGTTCCTTTAAGATCTTTGGTCACAGTGTCCTTCCATCGCATCCTTTGTCTCCCAGGTATTCATCTTCCAGAAGGTTCCCAAAAGAGAAGTCTCCTCAGGATACGAGTAGGGGCCATGCGGACAACATGTCCAAACCATGACAGCCACTTCCTTCGAAGTAAGTTTATGAGAGGTGCTTGGTTGGTTAGTCTATACAGCTGTTCATTAGGTACATGATCTTCCCATGTTACACCAATCATTCGTCTCAGACATCGGTTGTAAAAGGCTGACAATCGCTTTTCTTCTACTATAGTAGTAGTCCAAGCTTCTGCTCCATATAGCAGGGTGCTGATGACTACTGCTTGGAATATCCTGGATTTTGTTGACATGCTGACAGATCAGTGGGTAATGACTGATAAGATCTTGGTGAAGGCATCTGCTGCTCTCCCTATACGGTAGTTCAGTTCAGGGGTGAGCTCACCATTATGTGTTATAGTGCTTCCTAGATACACAAACTCGTCTACATTTTCTCATGTTTCACCTTCTCCCATTTTGATGTTAAGGTTCACTTGTTCTTTCGAGATGGCCATGACTTTTGTCTTTTTAGCATTTACAATGAGTCCCACTTTGGCTCCTTTTTCTTCAACTTGTGATGGTGCATGCTGGAGTCTGATTTCTGGGTTATCGATCAGTGCAATATCATCAGCAAAATCTAGATCTGGGAGCCTTTGTTGTTGGTATCGGGAACTCCTTCTTCTTTCTAGTACTATCCCTGTGTCGTTCTTGTCAAGGGCATTCTTCAGCACCCAGTCAATGAGTATACCAAATAACAAAGGTGACCAAATGCAACCCTGTCTGTTGTTCTTTAACCTCTTTACTGCTTTGTCTACTTCTGTTTTTGTTGGGTCACTCATATCAATGTCCCGTTCTTCCCATTCTATCTCTACTTCAGAGAACTACTAAATGCAGAACCACCTGAAGAGTCACTAACTGAAACTGAAGTGCTCTGCCCATTTCTCCAATCGACCTTTCTCACTTATGATGTTACCATTTTCATCTTTAACTAATAGTGTGTTCTTTGACTTCTTTACAGTTAGTATTTTGATCTTTTTGAAGATCTCTCTTTGATTTTTCATTTTTGCAGCTTCTTCCATTTCTGTTACCTGTTTCTCTATCCAGTTGTTCCAATCCTTCTCAGCACTGTTCTCTATATTTAGCTTCAGCTTCATTTGATCCTGTTCTATCTCTTTCATGTTTGGCATGTCGTCTCTCTCCAATAACCTGTTTTGTTTCTATGCTTATCCATTTCTTGTGTTCTCTCTGTTTGTATCCTACTGTTTCCTTTGCTGCATTCACTACATTTGACTTGAATCTTTCCCATTCTCTCGGTGTATCTGGTTTGAATGCTAGATCAGAGAGTGCATCGAACTGCTGTGAAATTTGTTCTGGTATTCTTCTTTGTATTGAGGGAGAATCAGATTACTGCTTTGGATCTTTGGCTCTTTTCTTGATTTCTTCTGAGCTGCCAGTTTCAATTGAACCTTGGTGATAACAAGCTCATGAGCACTACCAATATCTGCTCCCCTATATGCTCTCAAATCTAGTAGTGATTTTCTCCATTTGCCATTTATCATCATATGGTCAATCTGATTGTGAGTATTGCCATCTGTTGACGTCCAAGTGGTTTTGTGTATGGTCTTGTGGGCAAACAGTGTTCCTCCAATAACCATGTCATTCTCTGCACAGTATTCCACTAGTCTCATTCCATTGTTGTTACGGACTCCAACTCCATGTTGACCCATTTCCGATGACCACTGTTTGTTATCATCACCAGCTTTTGCATTGAAGTCTCCAATAATAAGTCTTACATCATGTGTTGGTAAGCTATCGGTCACTGCATTTAGGTCTTCATAAAATTTGGCTTTTACTTCTTCGGCTTCTACTGTTGGTGCAGAAGCCACTATTACACTGAGTTTCACCTGTCTTGCATATAACCAAGCTTTGGGTATTCTTTCGTTGATGTTCTCGTATGACATTAGACTTGCCCTGGTTCTTTGTGAAAGTGTTAGTCCTACTCCATGCTCATGGATGTTATCTTTTCCAGAATTGATCAGTGTCCATCCTTCAACATTCTCCATGTCTATACCTGTAAGATGAGTTTCACATATGCCACATAGATCTATGTTGTACCTTTCTAGTTCTTTCATGAGTTGTTCCTTGTTACTTTTCTTATATAGTGTTCTGGTGTTCCATTACCCCACTCTCAAAGGTTTCTTTATGTAATTAAGGTTCTCCCGCTTACTTCCTCGAGTCAAACACGCATCGTCTTGACTAGTCAAGCTTTGAATGGAAGTCGTCATTATAGCCATCGAGGCTGTGAGGTTGTTGGCAAAAGACTGAAGGTTTGTTCTTGTGATAGATTCCGTAGCTATATTTTACTCTGGGCGGGTAGCTGGCCCTCCGCAAAGGGTTTTCTGTCTGGGTTGTTCCTTCCCATAGTCAGTGACAAGAGAAGGTCCGTTGAGATATCATTGAGTGACCTTCACCTGGGATGATTTTCTGTCAGGGTTTACTCCCTTAGCCTTTCCCCAAAAGAGGAATCCACAAGGCAGCGGAACTATTTACCCATAGTTGGGGATCTGGTTCATGGGCATCAGGGCGTGTCCTCATGCCAGATGTCTGGCAGATGCATGCCGCATGTCTGGGGGCCGGATCTCCTCCAAGTCCTTTGCAGTTCAGCCTGGGACTGCAAGGTGCCCAGTTACCATGTGTTGCCACGAGGAGGCACTGCATAAGGCTTGCTGTTGCAGAGGCTATGTACTGGCAGAGTGAGGCTTAAGCACTCGGCTTACCTTTTTGCACTGCTTTTGGCTGTGCTAGCCAGCGGTGAGGCTGAAAGCAAGAACTGTGTAAGCTGCTACTAACTACATGCACTCACACTAGACGCATACAACAACCAATCAACAGCACAGCAGCAGCGATTACCAGGGTAATTACATACCCATACGCTAGCATAGTTCAGAATTTCTAAACAATATACAGTTCAGTTCTTCTAAGTCAGCACAAACAGTAGTTGACATCTGAGGATGAAACAGTGATTACAAACGTTGGCTGAAGTTAGCATCATTTAGCAGTTTTGTAATTCAAAGAAATGCAATGCGGAACTTTAGTGTCTGCTACAAATCCACACCTCGAAAAAAAACACATGCACAAGCTACATAGGCCAGAATACCATAATGTTAGTACAGTGTTTCCCTGAAAATAAGACCTAACCACAAAATAAGACCTAGTGTGATTTTACAAAATGATTTTAATATCGGCCCTCCCCTTAAAATGAGTCCTAGTCGAGAGTGTGACGTCACAGGGTCACGTGACTTATGTTTACCTGCCATATTGGACGGCATGATCCGGACGATGCTTGCTCATTCAACATTGCTAAACATTTTTAAATATCGTGTTGCGCTGTTGGCTGTGCAAATAGACAGAGGAGTGAAGCCTGCACTGTCATTTTATCATTTTTCATCTGACCCGGAGAGAAAACCCAAGTGGATCGCAGCGGTAAATAGGAAAGACTGGAATCCTACACAATACAGTATAATATGCAGCGAACACTTTGTATCAGGTAAATATACATTTTATATATATATATATATATATACACATTTTATATATATATATATATATATATATATATATATATATATATATATATATAAAAAACATATGTGAATTTATACAACCATTATAAGCAGTGATAATTGTAATGTATTATTGCAGAAGCGCTTGTTTGTGTAGCTCTATTTGGGGATAGAACGATTGAGGTGGTGGTCTCTCTTCCCGGTTCCTGGCTCCCATTGTTGCATACAGCTTACAAATCCAGCAACAAAATATTTGTAAGCTTCCATTGATTTGTAAGCTTTTAACTCTTTGCCAGTAAATGGAGATGGATCTTTGTACATATCTTGTCCACGGCCCAAGTAGACAAAAGCAGGAAGGGAAGAATTATTTAACGCATTCCTAAACATTGACTGCAGCATTAGATATGGATCAGCAATCCCCAGCTGCTTTATTTTACTCAGATACCCCGCCCTCTGGTCACCTGTCAGATGATTGACAACGTCTGACAATATTATAGTGTCATCGCTTTTGCCTTCGACACTCTCGCATATTTTGCTTTCGTTGCCATTATTGGTTGTTGTTGAAGCCATGCTGAGTGAATCGTGTACATGTGTGTGTGTGTGTTCTGGATCACGCTTGCCATCCAAGATGGTGCATGAAGGTATTGGGGTCACGTGACTGCAAAACCTCAATTCATTGGCCTGCTACTCGCTCAATCTAGGGCTCTAGGTGAAAGCGCTGACTCATCTATTAGGCAGCTTTACCTAAGGTACGCTGTCAAAGCATCAATCCTTGCACATTGAGGCTCAGTCGATGATGTCAGCGACTGCTTTAAAACAAGGACATACACTTGCATTTATTAAATTAAAAAAATAATAATAATAATAATAAAATTAAATAAAAAAATAAATAAATTTAAAAAAAAAAAAAAAAAAATCACTAAAATCACTCAATTCGGTTCTGGTTAAAATATTTTAAAAAATAAAGAAATATAACGAAATAAGAATATATAAAGACAAAGATATACATGTAATAGAGAAAAATGTAAAATACATCACCACCTAAAAATAAGCCAGAGTATCATATTTCGATATGAAAATTAATATAAGCCCTGTCTTATTTTCGGGGAAACACAGTATAAGCTATTGAGGAAAGAGGTTTTCAAGCCCTTTATTTGTTGGGTTTTGTCACTTTACATCATCTGACATGTTCACTGTTTACAAAGCCTGATTAAAATAAATACAGGGATCCCTCGCTATTTCACGCTTCAATTCATGCGGCTTCAATGTATTGCAGTTTTTTTTTTTTTGAATACAGTCAGCCCCCAACTTACGAAGACCCCTGTGTATGAAATCCCCGGGTTACGAAAAACATTTTCCTGAGTTTCCGTCCCCGAGATACGAAACAACCCCCTCTTACGAAAAGAAATTCAAATTTCAAACGCGGCAATAGACGCGCGAGTTGCTCTCTCATTGGCTGTCCCTCAACATCCCGCCCTGCTGACCTCCCAGATAGAGATAGAAGGAAGCTTCACTCTTTAGTTTAGTTTTTTAAGTTGTTTTAATTCAGTAAATCTTTAATAAATGTGGGTGCATTTGAGCTAATCTGGAATTCCGATCCCTCAAGGAATCAAATTAATGTTGAGTTTGTCAAGCAGGGAATGTACTTTGAATTCACGTCTTGTGGGCGTGGCCAGCAGCAGGGACAGAGACAGAGAGAGCGAGAAGGAATAACACTTTAGTTTAGTTTTTTAAGTTGTTTTAATTCAGTAAATGGTCAAGCAGGGAATGCACTTTGAATTGTCAGAGGCTGTTCACCACAGGAAGCAACTCACCATAGAGTGCATGGCTGATAGTGGAAGTGACTCACGTCTCTTTCCTGATAATCTAACTATTAACTGCAGCAGATGAAGAACAACGCAGCAGCAGTATGGCATCATTACAGCCTAAATGATTTGAAAAGGATAACTAGGCAAGTGCTGTTGAAAAAACCTGACTGCTCTATAATTTCATATGATTGACATGAACAGATCAGAACAGAGAATTCGATCCAATCTATTGATCACAAATATCTCAGTCGTCTTGTTCATCATCATCTTATTCATGACACCTAGTCACCTCAGAAAGTACTGGAACGGCAGTGATGACACTGTAGTTATGGCTTTTTTTTTTGTCCTGATATTTACTTGACGTGTTAAACAATTTGGAAGATTTTTATTTGATCTCATGATACCATCCACTTTTCAAGTGATCAAACATTTTGGAACACGTGATGATTGAAACCACCAAAAAAGGGGGTCTTGATATTTTAATGCTTTCAAAGAACAGCAATAAAAGAACTGTATACGGAGGAATTTGCAAATACCCACCACCTAAAAGACTGATTCATTTCCAATCACCACTGAATTACCTCAAGACAGCAGTAACATACTATATTACACACACCATTGTTAGATCATACCTTTGAGCAATATTGTAACTTACAGACAACTACTGTGCCAGGAATATGTCCTTCAGCATAGTGGGGCAGCAGCACCAGTTTGGGAATGAGGAGGGTGTTGTAAAGCCAGATGAACAACACCATGCATATGCAGAACCAGCCCATGGGGTCCACCACGAAGTGCAGCCGCAGCTTCATCCTTCCTCATAGCACACAAGCCCAAGGACACAAAGAGATGCTCTTGCTGCCTGGCAGGGATTTGACTCCAGATCAATGGTGGGATCACTACAGTAGAATTTAAATGGAACTTAAATATTGATGGATGTTGAAGCTGCACATAAAAAAAAGCATCACCTACCAACAGGAGAGTCTTTATCTGCGTCCTAATGGAAGCTGGAGGCCCTCAAATAGTAAAAAATAAATAAGTGGAGTGTTCAGTGTAAGGCCCAGCAGAGTAATAAACAGAACATGAGGTTTATTGCAATTTTAAGTCCATTTGTTTTTGAGGAAATTCACATATGAATCTACTGTCTCAATTACATGAAATATAATTTTTTTCTGTGTTTGTAGAGTGGTGCAGTAGACAGCATTTCCAACCCATGGCAAGAAGTTCCTCAGATCGACTCCCAGGTTCATCGAGGGTTTTTCTATGTGAAGTTTGCATGTTCTCCTGGTGCTTGCATGGGTTTCTACTGCAACTTTCAACCCTCAGTCAAAAGCTACGCACGTTAGGCTAATTGGCTGTTCTAAATTGCCCCTAGGTGTGATTGCAGATGATTGTGTGTATGTGTTTCTCTGCAAATGACCGGTGACCTACGAAGGGTATACCCTGCTTTCACCCAGGTGTGGCTGAGATGGACTCCTGTGACCCGGGTGGGAAAAAGCAATTTCGTAAATTATTGAATAAATACATAAGCAAATAAATGAATGTTGTATCTGTATTGATCAAGGGGGGAGGAATAAACACAGATGACAGAAGATACAAACTAGTAGAACTGCAGAAGCACACATGGCAGAACTGGAAATATGAAGAATCTCCTTTCAGCCAATCATATATTTAACCTCGTAGTTGCCAGTCAGAAAACAACATGGGAATAATTCTAATTAGAATTTGTTGCATATACAGTGTTATTTTGTCGAACAAATTTAATCCGTTCCTAGGGCAAGCTTGTAAGCCAAAAGATTCGTTAGATGAAACAATTATTCCCATAAGAAATAACAGAAAACCAATTAATCCGTTCCAACCGCTGCCCAAACTCATAACCTGCCACAAACACGTATATTTGACCTAATATATTAAAGATAAACATGTAAAAACAATAAATATTTCATAATAATAATATTACATGTACATTAACATGAATAATAATTAATAATAAATAATAATAAAATAAGAACAAACAATAGGTCAACAAACCCTTCTGATTTGCAGCAAAGATGTCACGTGGGCAGGCAGGAGGTGGTGCATAACAGAGGAGGAGAATTTTGTGTGTGTGCATGTTATGAATGCCAGCAAGGAAAGGCTCGCGGTGAGCTCTCACAAGGCCACTGCTTCTCAAATAGTAGGACCAATGGTGTGGGGGGGGGGGTGATGCCAGGGAGAGGGAGGGGTGTATGACATTGAGGAACATGCTTTTTTGCCATACTGTACTAGGTTTAAGTGTAATTGCACATCCTCTACAGTAGTTGGCAGTGGCGCTCTCACTGTGTTCCCTATGGTGTAGAGAAAAAAACACTGAGCAAACTATATGAAGTGCAGTAAACACTATTTATCTTCACGTGCAGGAAGAGAAATGCTTTGTTTGGTCTTCCTTGGGGGGGGCGTCACAGAAAATAACTGAGAAGTACTGCACAAAGTTTTCTTGCGTGGAGGAATACGAGGATAATCGGCCCGGAAAAGCCATTTTGAGGAGAGCTTGTACAGTGAATTTTTGCTTGTTGGACGGAGCAGATTTTTTGTGGGTTCAAAGCTCATATCATGAAAAAAAAAAATCGTTATAAGTACACTCGAGAGACGAGATACCACTGTATGCAACAAGGGTGCTATAGGGTTAAAACATTACAACTAAGAGTGCCAGTGTCACAAAAATGCAGGTTAAATATAGGTTTATTTAAAAGATTAGCTTCATAATTACCTCTTCCTGTGCGTTAATGTGACGAGTGGAGCAGTAAATCACCTGCCCCAGCCATAAGGAACTGCTGTAAAAGATAAGCATATTATCCATGTTAATATTTTTCACTTTTTTATTTTAAAAATTTTCACATTTTAATTTTTTTTAACCCATACGATTTCCTTCTCCGACACGTAAATGCAAGACTTATAATATCAACACCATATACTGAGCTTCCATAATAAATAAATAAATAAATAAATGGTTTCATGAATCTCATTAACCTCCTGGATGGACTGGAGAGCTCGTGACTCGAGTCCTCTCAAGGAAAGTTAGCCAGCTAGTGTGAGACAAACCTCAGGTTTCTCAATCGAGACTTTGTCCATACTTTATTGAACATGACAAAATGTATTAACAGATACTGTATTTACCAAAAAATAAAAATAAAAAAAGACAATAATCCTCCCCCTTTCCCCACTTCCGGTAGTGGGTTGACTTCGCTAGCTGCGCGAGGAGGTTACATAAACACTCCATACAACTCTGTATTAAATACAGCAACAAATATATAAAACCGGGAGGAGAAATTTATAGAAGGAAAATTGAAAAAAAAATTCCCAAATTAAACGTTTAAAACCGTAAAAGTGCCTTAAAGTTGGGAAAGAAGAAGAAACAGCAGTACTTACCGGTTGACAGGTTATTGCTAAGCTACCTGATTGAAAAAAAGGCAGTTTGGATGCTCGAAGATTTTCACTCTACGGTGGCCACGATGTCCGAAAAGGCGAAGCAAGAAAAGAGTCCAGTAGTCTTATATATATATATATATATATATATATATATATATATATATATATATATTATCATTTTATTTTATTTTTATTTCTTTTAATGATTATATTAGGCCAGTGGTGGGCACTGGATTGCTGATCCTAAGGTTGGGGGTTCGAGTCCCCACATGGTTGTCACTGTCCCCCAATGCAGCTAACTGGGTTATCAAAGGCAGGCCATGTCTCTCACTATGTATGGTGAGAGGCATGTAAAAGAACCATTGCTGCCTTTCGTAAAGAGGAGCTGCAAAGCTGTCAGCATGTTTCTATCCCTTGCTAAAGGGTTGTGTCATGAAGGCCATCCGACGTAAAAACCTATGCCAAATCAAATGTGCGAATCATTCGCTATGGTGAACCGCAGAGGAATTGTATGTGTGGAAAAGCACAAATGGCAATTTTAAATCTCTCTCTCATATATATATATATATATATATATATATAAAATGTGTGCGTGTGTGTCAAACCCTGAAAAAGGGAAAAAGCTGAAAGTAAAAGAAGATATCTCTGTGGGTGTGCACATATAGAAAAAGGAGAGAATACCATTCAAAAGTTTGGGATTACTTAAAAAAATTATCTTAAATTAAATAGTACAAATTTTCTTGTTCATGAAGAGATGAAGGAGTGCAAGATTCGTTAGTTTTACCTTTGTGAGATCTTTTAATCCTTCATGATAACCCTACCCCTGCAAAAAGAGGAAACAGCGAAAGGTAAAAAAAAAAAAAAAGAATAACCCCACCTGTCCCCAGTTGGTAGTTATGCAATTTTTATATCTTATTTTATTTGCATTTCTCACTAGACCATCACAGGGCCAGCACACACGCAACCATCATAGTTATTAAGTCTCCCGATTCAATCGGGAGTCTCCTGATTTAAAAGCATAAATCCAATCTCCCGCCAGGAGATTAATTTCTCCCGATTAACCTCCCGAAAAAAAAAAGTCACACTTTGAACACACCGTAGAATTTTTAAGTCTTAATCTTCTGCATATTGCACTTTGGAGACACCGTAGAAATCTATAGCCAGTCTCTATCTTCCGTTTTGTCAAAATGGATGTGGTGAGGAAGGCTGATGATTTGACAGAAGTTGATTTTAGGAACAGGAAGAACATACATACCCATGACAAGATTGCAGTGGGTTGGCCTGTCAGAAATGTCATGTCAGAGGAAGCAGACAGCTTGGATGACAACACACTGAATAGATTTTATGAAAGTGTGGAAAGATTTTATATTTGTGTGGTGAACAAAATGATTTCAAAATTCCCTTTCAATGAAACAATTCTTGAAGACTTAAACTTTCTCAACCCTAAAGTATCAGTGAAAAAGATGAACAATGATGCTATTGTGAGATTAGCAAAGAGATTTAAGATAGTGAAGGGTGTGGAAGAAGAAAAGCTGGTTGAGGAATTACAGGATTTTCAATTAATGCGTGAAAATGAAATGCCAGTGTTCAGAGAAAAGATGAGGTGTGATGAGTAGTGGCATCAAGTGATGACAATGTCAGCTGTGATGGGAGTGAAGAGATTTCCTCTTTTCACAAAACTGTTGCAGGCAGTGCTGACTGTACCAAACAGCAATTGTGACAGTGAAAGGGTATTTTCTATTGTAAAGAAAATCCACACTGATGCCAGGTCAGAATTGATCAATGAAACTGTTTGTGCCCTCTCGGCTACAAAATTGAACTCGGACTTTGTTTGTTACAAATCATCCATCCAAGTCCTGAACTTTGTAAAACTGGAAAGCAAGCAACATACAAGTATGTGCAGGAACATACCGAAACATCTGGTGTAATTATTAAGCAAGCAGCATTAGTATATGTAACAATATTTTTAAACAGTTGTTACCTTTTTTATTAGCTGATTCATAAAACTGTATACATCCATGAATAAAAAAAAAAAACTTGTTTATGTTTATGTTCCTTTATAAAAAAATATGCATCAATTCTTGGGGCCGCAGCCCGGCCGCGCAGGGGGTGCGGTGTCTCTGGTGAAAATTCTCCCTATTTCAAAATGTTGAAACTTAATAAGTATGAACCATTCACACTTACAGTACATACTTAGGGCAATTTGGAACAGCAAATTCACCGCATGAGTATGTTTTCAGACTATGGGAGGAAACCGGAGTACCAGGAGGAAATCCATGCAAATTCTACAGCGAAAACGTAGGAGACCAGGAAAAACTTAAACCCAGGACTTCCTGTTGTGAGGCAGACGTGACTACTGTACACCATCCCCCAAAACAACATTATGAGAAATAGTAAAATGAGGAGGGAAGGTTTTGGACTGTGGAAAATAAATTATATTTAGGCCATTTTATTTCACACAACGATAACACTGCAAATTTGACCATATTAATCACGGTAAACAAATAGAATGGATTAAAAAAATAGACACGAGTCAAAAAGCAATTTTATTTTTGTATTATTTCAGCACATGTCGAACTTTTATTTTGAAATTCAGCTCTCAACGGAGTAGTTGAGTCCTTACTGTGGCCGACTTCACAATATTTACACAGACAAAATGCGCTCTGTCTGACTGTCCATGGCTTTTCATTCCAAAATAAAGCACCAGTGGCGCTAAGAGGACTTTCACCAGGGGATTAGTGCTGAGACACACACCGTGTTGGAGACCCATACTGCAGTTGGAGAAAGGCGAGACGATGCAGACACGTCGCTCCTCGTCGGCGCTGGCTGTTAGCGGCGAGGTGTCGCTTTCTTTCCAGAACGAGCTCGCTGCTACTATCCACCGCGCGTTCGAGGTGGCGGTGGAGATCGCGGTGGTGGAGGTCAGTAAGCTGGTGAGCCAGGCGTTGGGTGACGTGCGCGATCAGATGCAGGAGACGCTGAAGGAAAACACGTTCCTCAAGACGCGGCTGCAGTCCGTCGAGCTCGAGCTGGATGGCGTGAGGAAGGGTAGAACGTGCAACAGTCCGGTGACTCCTGACGATAATCAGCCGCAGACTGAGATCCCTCAGCGACTCGAAAGCCAGACCAAGTCTGAGAGCCAATCCACCAGAAAGGCAGACAGTCCAGCAGCTCAGGAAAACGACAAAATGTGCTGCTATGACAGTAACTCAAACACAGACGAGTCTTTCTGTGAAATTCGTGAAGATGGAAGCGTTCGGTCACGTGACTTGGGTGCAGACCCTTTATTAATGCAGGATTGTGATCAGAAGACAGGTAATCGAGCAATTAACCAATTAGAAAATCAACAGGCACCAGGGGCGTGTCCAAATGTGTACAACAAGGCGGTCGTAACGAACCGCGTCCTGATACGTTCTCTGATTTGTCTATCGCCACAAACAGCGATCACGTGTTATAACTGCATTGTAGTGCATGTTTACACATACAGCATGTACAGTACAGGGATCCCCCGCTCCTTCGCGCTTCAATTCACGCGGCTTCAGTGCGTCCCTGTTGATGTATTTATTTTTTTATTTTATTTTATAAATATTCATCGAATTTAAAAAATAAGGAAATTAAGGAAAAATAGAGAGAAAACAGGGCAAATTAGGCAAAAAAAAAAACCAAAATCTCCCATCAAAACTAGTTACATTTTTGTGAGATGGGCATCCAGCATGTATGTTTACAGTATTTATATTTTATTTTCATCTTATGCATTATTTTTTAATGTTGTTATTATAAGCATTTATAGCATTGAATAGTATGTATTGATATTATATGGGGTGGGGGTGATCCTTCTTCCCAGAATTCGATGGTCGAGGGGGATCTTCTTTTTTTTCTTCTTCTTTTCGGCTTTTCCCTTCAGGGGTGGCCACAACAAACCATCCGCCTCCATCTCACCCTGTCCTCTGTATCTTCTACTCTTACTCCAACTACCTTCATGTCCTCCTTCACCACATCCATAAATCTTCTCTTTGGTCTTCCTCTAGGCCTTTTTCCTGGTAGCTCCAACCTCAGCATCCTACTACCAATATATTCACTATCCCGCCTCTGTACATGTCCAAACCGTTTCAATCTAGCCTCTAAGACTTTGTCTCCAAAACCTCTTACATGTGATGTCTCTCTGATGTACTCATTCCTGATCCTGATTCCTGATCACACATCACACCGGATACTTTTCTACAACCATTCCAACCTGCCTGCACACGCGTCTTCGCTTCTTTTCCATACTCTCCATTGCTCTGGATTGTTGAGCCTAAGTACTTAAAATCCTCCACCTTCTTTATCTCTGCTCCCTGTAACCTCACTGTTCCTCTTGGGTCCTTGTCGTTCACACACATGTATTCTGTTTTACTGAGGCTAACCTTCATTCCTCTCCTTTCCAGGGCATACCTCCACCTCTCTAGATTTTCCTGCACCTGTTCTCTGCTCTCACTACAGATCACAATGTCATCTGCAAACATCATAGTCCATGGAGATTCTTGTCTCACCTTGTCTGTCAGCCTGTCCATCACCATAGCAACCAAGAAGGGGCTGAGAGCTGACCCTTGATGGATTCCCACCTCCACCTTGAACTCTTCTGTCACACCGACAGCACACCTCACCACTGTCTTACATCTCTCATACATGTCCTGCACCACTCTAACATACTTCTCTGCCACTCCAGACTTCCTCATGCAATACCACAATTCCTCTCTCGGCACCCTGTCATATGCTTTCTCCAGATCCACAAAGGCACAATGCAGCTCATTCTGACCTTCTCTGTACTTCTCTATTAACATCCTCTTAGCAAACACTGCATCTGTGGTGCTCTTTCCTGGCATGAAACCAAACTGTTGTTCACAAATGCTGACCTCTGCCCTTAGTCTAGCTTCCACTATTCTTTCCCATAACTTCATCGTATGGCTCATCAACTTTATCCCTCTGTAGTTGCCACAACTCTGCACTTTGTTCCCTTGTTTTTCAAAATGGGCACAAGCACACTTGTCCTCCATTCCTCTGGCATCCTCTCACTCTCTAAGACCTTGTTGAATGTTCTTGTCAGAAAATTACTGCCACCTCTCCTAGACACTTCCATACCACCACCAGAATGTCATCAGGACCAACTGCCTTTCCACTCTTCATCCTCTTCAATGCCCTCCTCACTTCACCCTTAGTAATCTTTGCTACTTCCTGGTCCTCAACAGTCACCTTTACTACTCTTTTTTTTTTTTTTTTTTTTTTTTTTTTTTTTTTGTGTTCTCTCATTTTCCTCATTCATCAGCTCTTCAAGGTACTCTTTCCATCTTCCCAGCACACTTCTGTCATCAGTCAATACATTTCCCTCTCTGTCCTTTATCAATCAAACTTGCTGCACGTCCTTCCCATCTCTATTTCTCTGCTGTGCCAACCTGTATAAATCATTTTCTCCCTCTTTACTGTCCAATCTATCATACAAGTCATCATACGCCCTCTGTTTGGCCTTTGACACCGCTACCTTCGCCTTACGCTGTGTCTCCCTGTACTCCTGTTTATTCTCTTCAGTCCTCTCTATGTCCCACTTCTTCTTAGCTAACCTCTTCCTTTGTACACACTCCTGCACTTCCTCATTCCACCACCAAGTCTCATTATCTACTGTCCTTCCAGAGGACACAGTACTCTCCTACCTGTCTCTCTGATCACATTAGCTGTAGTTGTCTAGTCATCTGGAAGCACTTCCTGACCACCCAGAACCTGTTTCAACTCCTCCTTTAAGACAACACGACCCTCTTCCTTTTTCAGCTTCCACCACTTTGTCTTCTGCTATGCCTTTGCCTTCTTCACCTTCCTCACCATCAGCGTCATCCTGCACACCACCATCCTATGCTGTTTGGCAACACGCTCACCCACTACTACTTTGCAGTCACTGACGTCCTTCAAATTACATCACCTATACAAGATATAGTTTACCTGTGTGCTCCTACCTCCACTTTTATAAGTCGCCCCATGCTCCTCTCTCTTCTGGAAGAAAGTATTCACCACAGCTATTTCCATCCTTTTTGCAAAATCTATCAACATCTGTCCTTCTGTGTTCCAGTCCTGGATACCAAACCTGCCCATCGCTTCCTCGTCCCCTCTGTTGCCTGCACCAACATTTCTGTTGAAGTCTGCACCAATGACCACTCTTTCACCTCTGGGGGTACTCTGCATCACTTCATCTAACTCACTCTAGAATCTCTCCTTCTCTTCTAGCTCACATCCTGCCTGTGGGGCATAAGCACTAACAATATTGAACATCACACCTTCAATTTCTAACTTGAGACTCATCACTGTCTGACACTCTTTTCACTTCTAGAACATTCCTGACCAACCCCTCCTTCAAGATGACTCCTACTCCATTTCTCTTCTCATCCAAACCATGAAAAAACAGCTTAAACCCTGCTCCTAAGCTTCTCGCCTTGCTACTTTTCCACCTGGTCTCCTGAACACACAGTATGTCCTCCTTCCTCCTCTGCATCATGTCAGCCAGCTGTCCACCTTTTCCTGTCGTAGTTCCAACATTCAAAGTCCCTACTCTCAGTCCTTTTCCTCTTCTCTATGCCTACGGACACGTCTCCCGCCTCTCCGTTTTCGAACTCCCCTTCTTCGACCAACAGTCGTCCAATTTCCACCAGCACCCTGTTGGTTAACAGCACTGATGGCGGTCGTTGTTAACCCCGGCCTTGACCGATCCGGTATGAAATTTGTCTTTACGGTTTGCATTTTGTATTCTAGCAAAAGTTTAACGCCTGATGCCCTTCCTGTCGCAACCCTCTGCATTTATCCGGGCTTGGGACCGGCGTGAGGGCGGGCACTTGTTTGTGATCTCTATCCCGATTAACTATGGAAAGTGTGGGATCCCTGTATCATATCAGAACAGTAGAGAATGCATGGCTTGCCTTTACACTTAGGGATGGTACAAAATGAATAAGATGCCGTTGACATGCACCACAACATCCTTCGGACGAATAATATTCAAATTAAGAATACACAACCATGCAAATGCACGAATAATCGTAGCAGTCTAAGGTATGGTAGTGTCAAGGATCACTACTGTTGAGCAGGATGCATTGGAACAGATTTGAAATTTTGGATAAATTGTGCTGTACCCTTACAACAGTGGTATAGCTGGGACATTTCCATGGCAATGTTCTGTCTGAATATGAATGACAGGAACCACAAATTGGCTTTATAATCAAAGAACAATGTTTTTACCTTTGGGAAGTTCCATGCTACATGATCTCCAGTGTTGATTTAACCCCCTACAGTGTTCATATAAGTCCAGTTGGACATAAATGAATACGTTCACTCAGTGATTCGCCAAAATGCTTGGGCGTCAGGGCGATCTTAGATGACACTGGTTGAAGACAGGGCTATCACACACAACCATTCACACTTATCTGGGGTCAACTTGTAAAAGCAGGTTAGCCTAATGTATCTGTCTATGGACTGTAGGAGGAAACCGGAGGAAACCCACTCAAACACATTGAGAGCATGCAAACTCCACACAGAACCTTTAGTTTTTAGTCTGCTGTGAATGCATGAACATATACGATCTGATGTAGGAAACCATACAGTATCTGTCTCCCATGCTGTGATTTACAGTATATCAACTATTTGTGTTGTTGTAAAAATAAAAATGACGTCGATCAACATGTCACCTTTACAGGTCTACCACATGGATCTGTAATTCCAGAGAACCAACAGATGGCACAGCACAGCCAAGATGTACATGGTGACCAGAATCCACTATCCCTTGAGCCGGTCTGCAAGAAAGAGGAGTTCCTCGATCCACAGCTGGTCGATGCTTCCGGGGAAGATGATGTGAATGACATGAATAATCATATTAATGAAGCTGATGATGAGATTAGGCCAAGCTGCAGCTTTAACTCGAAGCATGATGAGGAGTTTGAGCCAGACAAACTTTCTCTGGTTCAGTCCAAACTGTTAGAGGACTGGAGGCCTGACCTAGAGGAATCACATATTTGTCAGAATAAGAATCCAAATGCTGGACCCAGCCATAGTCTTGGTAAGACCCCCCCCCAAACATCACACTCATATGAAGACCATGAAGACCGCCACTGTGTCTACTCATTTTCTGAACCGTTTAATCCTAATTAGGCTTCCAGGGAGGCTCGGGCCCTTCTCAGCTGAAATCGGGCGAGGGTAGAGTACATTGTCTCTAGGCCAGTGCTTCTCAATTATTTTCTGTGGTGCCTCCGGGATAACCCCCCCCCGGCCCTGCGAGGGACTATAAATAATATTATTTGTCTATTAACTTATTATCAGTACACCTCTGCATAATATTGTATATTCATTAACATTAAAAACAAGAAAGAAATATAGTTCAACTTACAATAAGAAAAACTTCATTAACACTGTTATTTAATCTGTAATTGAAAGGATTTAAAGTGCACCTATGTGCCTGAAATTAAAAAAAATAAATTCTTATTTAAACTCATTCAATTTATTTTTGTCTTAATCTCTCTGTCTCTCTCCACCATTCTCTTCGTTCCTGTTAGAATTTTTTTCGTGTTTCTTTCTGGTGGGGTTGTTTACTGCGCTTCATATCGTTTGCTCGTGCGAAAAACCGCTACACCATTGCGCGACAATGAGAGCGCCACTGCCAACTACTGGAATGGAGGTGCAACTACACATAATTCTATGTACCTACTACTGCACTCGATTAAGGCGTGGTTTGATGTGTTCAGCACTCGTGCAAGGTTAAGGTGACTGATTTCCTTTAAATAGTCTACAAGCCATGTCAAACTTATGGTGAGTTAATATTGTTTCATGTAAGCAATATTCTCAGCAATATTAGCAGAAATTTGTTGTACTCAGAATAAAGTCCATGATCTTTGATGTCGTTTGGTTTTATCTGTGTTTTAATGTTAAAGAATCTATGAAGGTGTAATGTTATAGCATACGAGTGAAACTTGTGCTTTCTCCTGTTTCTAGATGCTTCAGACAGGATCGCTGCACCTGTTGGCGGTAATCCCGGGTTTTCAGCCTCCTTTGATTCTCTTTACCAACCAGTAGCCAGAACTCAACATGTACATCCTGATCCTCAGAACGATGAGGTCCACCTGAGGACAAATGTTCCCACCAGGAATCACCAATGTAAAATCTGCGGCCATTCATTTAGTCGGGCAAGTGATCTGCGCAGACATCATAGTCACCGACACAGAGTGAGGGTAGCTAACCCAGCTAAACCAGGAAGTCCAGGAAGACCTGTTAAACAGCAGCTGTTTCCTCCTGGCTGTAGCCCATATCACTGTAATGAATGTGGCCGGGACTTCAACCGCATGGAAAACCTAAAGACACATTTGCGCATACACACCGGCGAGCGTCCGTACTCTTGCTCTGTGTGTGGAGTACGGTTCCGGCACTCTGGGGCTCTCACACGCCACTTCCGGATCCACACAGGTGAAAAGCCATATGTGTGCGGGCAGTGCGGAAAACGTTTCCGGAACTGTGGCGGCCTGCGCTTCCACCAGAAATCACACACCACAGAGAGACACATGGTTTTGAATTGTGCTTGAAAAACATGGTTTAGTTTCTGGAGACTTTGTATGGTTGTGTGGTTTAGTTCTGGCCAGTATAACCTCAGATCAATGATTTTAAACCTTTACCTCGATGATAATATATTAACAGATTTGTAACAATTCCCTTTTTACATGCTGGAAGATGATTATGCATGAGGTGAGTCTATTCATATGGTGTGTGAATGTATGTCCGAGACAGCAAAAAAAAATCACATGAGTAGGTATCATTCCTGAACTTGCACTCTTGTGCCACGGGCAGTGCTAGCCTGGTGGTAAAGGTGCTGGATCACTGATCCTAAGGTTGGGGGTTCAAGTCCCACTCTTCACGGGTTGTCACTGTCCCGTCCAGTGCAGCTAACTGGGTTATCAAAGGCCAGCCATGTCTCTCACTGTCTGTGGTGTGAGGTGCATGTAAAAGAACCATTGCTGACTTTCAACAAGAGTAGCTGCAAAGCCGTCAGCGTGTTTTTGCCCTATGATGGATGGCCTGGCAAGCTGTGCAGGGTGTACTCTGCCCTTGCCCAGAGTATGCTGTTATCAGTGCCAGCCTCCTCCAACCCTAATTAGGATTAAGCGGTTACAGAAAATGAACGAACGATGAGCACTCTTGTACACATACTGTATGTTGTAAGGAGTGTGTGTGTGTGTGTGTGTGTGTGTGCTTTAAATGAATGAGTTGCTCTGATTAGCTTTGTTGGCTTCGTTGTTCTACATGCAGTTTACACCTGCCTTATATCACTCATCAAGTCGTCCGCTCATTATTAATACTGCATATCATTTGGGGTAGCGGCGAAAGCTGGAATCAATTCCAGCAATCAAATCATTTGACTTCAAGAAGGTCCGAGGTTTGAGCGTCAGGCTTGACAAGAGAATTTCTGTGTGGGGTTTACATGTTCTGCTCTTGACACCCATGGGTTTCCTCGAGATACTACAGTTTCCTTCCACAGTCTTAAAACATGCACATCATTCTAATTGGCAAGGTGTGAGTGTGAATGGTTGTGTTGTGTGTGTGTGTGTGTGTGTGTGTGTGTGTGTGTGTGTGTGTGTGTGTGTGTGTGTGTGGGCCCTGTGATGGACTGGCAAGGTGTTGGGAGTACACCCTAAGCCTTTGCCCAGAGTCAGATTAGATAGGCTACAGCTTTCATATCATCCCAGTAGGATTAAGTAGAACCCCAGAAGGGTTTTAATTTCTAGACAGAAAACAGAATTCTGTCAAAATTAAATCGTTGAGATAGTGGGAAAAAAAAATTCCTCAAATTAAAACCTCGAACTGACAACAAAATTCTGTCCTTATTATGTAATTTGTACTGTTTTGAAATGTAAACGTATGAACACTTGACTGAACTATTAGATTCATACATAGCATAGATTTATTCAAAATACAGGGATCCCTCACTTTCCACAGTTAATTGGGACCGAGATCCCCCCCCTTGCAACCATCGAATTTTGCGAAGTAGGACCCCCCCCCCCCCCCCAACTGACGTATACGTACATGTATGTGTGTATATATGATCAATAAATATTATTAAACGCTATAAATGCTTATAATAACAATTAAACATTAAAAAATAATGCATAAGATGTAAATAAAATATAAATACACACACATACAGACGCCATACACTCAGATCCGCACCTCCAAAACCTCCCATTGAACTCATTTTTGTGGTTGTTTTTGTTTGTTTTTGTTTTTTTGGGTTTTTGGGGGGGTTTTTTGTTTTTGTTTTTTTTTTTTGCATAATTAGCCTTGTTTTTGTGGCATTTTTCTGAACATTTTCCTCTATTCTTCCTTAATTTCCTTATTTTTTAATTCGATGAATATTAAAAAAAAAAAAAACGCAATGCACTGAAGCCATATGAATTGAAACACGGAGTAGCGAGGGATCCCTGTACTATGAATTAAATAAATCCAATTTTTAAATTCAGCTCGATACTTATTGAGGGAAATGGTGGCCTGGTAGTAAGGTATTGGATTACTGCTCTTCAGGTCTGATGTTCAAGCCCCACCATCAATGGTTTTTTTGCTGTACCCCCCCAGTGCAGCTAACTGGGTTATCAAAGTCCGGCCACGTCTCTCACTGTCCATGGTAAAAGACATGCCAAAGATCCATTGCTGACTTTCATCAAGAACAGACTGCATAGCGGTCAGTTTTTGCCCTGCGATAGCCTGGCAAGTTGTCCAGGGTGTATTCTGCCATCCATCTATTCATCAGGTCAAGTTAATTCTTTGGGGGGGATTCCTGACTAAGAAATAATTATTTTCCATAAAGTCATCTGTTTCGCAATTAGCAGCACCCCTAACAAGTCCTAGGAAATAAATGTAATTGAAGTATTTGTCATTTCTACCGTAATTGACAAAGTTGCTCCAACTACCTCGAAACATTTAATTAGTAATTCATCACCTCCGGTTTCCCTGGGGTATAAATATGATGTAACACAGAGGCCAATTCTCTAAACATGGAAAGACATCACTCTGTCGCTAATCCAGTGCTTCTCGAATATTGGGGCGCGGTATGTTGCCGGGGACGGCGTATGACCTTGGTAAACATGCTGTTCTAGAATCTTCTTCTTCTTTTGGGTTTTTCCCTTTTTCAGGGGTCGCCACAGCGAATCATCTGATTTGCACGTTTAATTTGGCATGCTGTTCTACAATAGTGTACGAAAATTAAGTGTAATTGCACCTCCACTTCAGTAGTTGGCAGTAGCGCTCTCATTGTCGCGCTATGGTGTAGCGGTAGTTCGCATGAGCAAACGATATGAAGTGCAGTAAACAACCTCTCAAGAAACAACACGGAAATTTTTCTCACAATAACGAGGAGAAAGGTGGAGCGAGACGGCGATATTATGACATAAATAAGTTGAATGAGTTTAAATAAGGATGGATTTTTAAAATTTCAGACACATTGGTGCACTTTAAATCTTTTCTGTTACAGATTAAAAAAACAATATGAATGAAGTTTTTCTTTATTGTAAGTTGCACTATATTTCTTTTTTATTTTTAACGTTAATAAAGATACACTGTTATGTAGAGGTATACTAATAATTTTATAGACAAATAATAATATTGATAGTCGCTCGCGGGGTGGGGGGGCGTGAAATGTTTTTTTTTTTTTTTTTCTTCCTAGAGGGGGCACCACAGAAAATAATTGAGAATCACTGCGTTAGAATGATACAGTACGTACAGTGGGGCCAATAAGTATTGGGCAATGTAAAAATGTGCAAGTTCACCCATTTAAAAAGATGAGAGGTTTGTAATTTTCATCATAGGTACACATCAAGCTTGAAAGACAGAATGTAAAAACAAAAAAATCCAGGAAATCACATTGTATGTTTTTAAACAATTTATTTGTGGAAATGGGAGGCCAATAAGTATTGGGCAGCCAGCAAAAGTTACTTTTAATACTTTGTAATGTCGCCTTGGTTGGCAATGACAGAGATCAAACGGTTCCTGTAGTTGTTGACCAGGTCTACACACACTTTAGTTGGTATCTTGGCCCAGTCCTCTGCACAGATCTTCTCGAGAGCTGAGATGTTTGAGGGCTGTCGCTTGGTAACTCGATGTTTTAACTCCCTCCACAGGTTTTCGATTGGGTTGAGGTCTGGAGACTGGCTCGGCCACTCCAGAACCTTGATATGCTTTTTACGGAGCCACTCCTTGGTTTTCTTGGCTGTGTGCTTTGGATCGTTATCATGCTGGAAGACCCAGCCATGTTTCATCTTTAATGCTGTGACCGAAGGAAGGAGATTTTTACCCCAAATCTCAAAATAGTTGGCCCCATTCATGTTGCTATTGATACGGTGAAGTCTTCCTGTCCCTTTTGCAGAAAAGCATCCCCAAAGCATGATGTGTCTACCCCCAGGCATCACAGTAGGTATGGTGTTCCTGGGATGCAACTCGGCATTCTTCTTCCTCCAAACACGGCGAGTGCTGTTTAAACCAAAAAGTTCAATTTTGGTCTCATCTGACCACATCACAGTCTCCCAATCCTCCTCTGGATCGTCCAGATGGTCTTTAGCATATTTCAGACGGGCCTTTACATGTTTTTTGTTTAGTAGGGGAACCTTTCGGGCAATGCAGGATTTCATCTCATGACGACGTAGTGTGTTAGTTATTGTCATCTTTGTGACGGTGGTTCCTGCCGTCTTCAAATCATTGACCAGTTCCTGCCGTGTAGTTCTGGGCTGATTACTCACTGTTCTCAGGATCCTTTGAACCCCACGAGGTGGGATCTTGCATGGAGCGCCACTCCTAGGGAGGTTGTCAGTGATGTTATACTTCTATGTTCTAATAATGTTTCCAACTGTTGATCTTTTCTCACAAAGTTGTTTACCAATTGCAGTTTGACTCATCCCAGCTTTGTGCAGTTGTACAATTTTATCTCTGGTGTCTTTGGGAGGCTCTCTGGTCTTGGTCATGGTGAAGACTGCAGTCTGACAGATTGAAGGTGTGTGCAGGTTTGAAGGTGTCTCTTATGCATTGTTTGAAGGTGTCTCTTATGCATCTAATCAGTTCAAACAGGTGTCATTCATACTGGTAACGAGTGGGGGCCAAAATAATGTTTGTTTTCTAGCTGCCCAATACTTATTGGCCTTCCATTTTCAAAAAGAAATTGTTTAAAAAGCATACAATGTGATTTCCTGGATTTTTTTTTTTTACATTCTGTCTCAAGCTTGATGTGTACCTATGATGAAAATTACAAACCTCTCTTATCTTTTTAAATGGATGAACTTGCACATTTTTACATTGCCCAATACTTATTAGCCCCACTGTACTTGTGAGTAAACAGTACTGGTAATTACAGTTACAGAAACAGTTTCTAAATGTCCGCCTTTGAAACTCTTAACAACCATAAACCGAAATGAATTCAGATCTCGACCAATCAGCACAATCCTCCCATTATCTTCCTATCAAAAGATGAGGTCTATTTCCACCTAGTCATGTCTGTTTTGAGGCTTCTCACTGGTTTACTGCTGTATGATTCAGGGAATTCTTCTGGGATTCTATAAGTACGAAAAGTATTCTGGGAGTGAATATGAATAATAAGGAAAAACACCCCGAGCAACCACAAAAATAGCTTGAAAATTAATAAAATAAGTGGATTTTTTTCATTGTTTTACAACAACCTGGACACAGACCTGTTTCTTAAACAAGTATTTTAACATGGACAGATTGTGTTCATGGATATTTGAACTTGGACATGTTGAAGGTTATGCTTTGAAGGATGTATTTTTGGTGATCTTGTATTTTCATCCTGGTACACCATTTCATCTTAGTTTGGCTCTTGTGCAAAACAACACCTTGCAACCTAATCAACATTATGCTGGAGTGGCTGCATGTACTAGTATAAATGCTCCTCAACTTACGTTTTAGTTCGTTTCCGGACGGCCGAACATAAGGTGAAAAAAAACGTAAGTTGTTACTGTGTGTTCTAGTGACGTATGACGTTCATACTGTACTATACATCCATAAATACCATTACCGTATCTCAGAAAACATCCCTAAATCAATTATTATAAACATAACATTGTAAAATAATATCAAATATATCAAATAATATCAACATTAATTTCAAATAAATTAAATTCAAGCAAAATAATTTCAAATAGATACATTTTAATCAAATTCACTCATGAAATATCAAATACAGTATCAAATATCACCTTTAACATGCTCTGTGACGCGATCTTTCTGCTTGTAAATGTTTCCGATGGTCGACAGATGGTCACTTTACATGAAGCTGAGCCGAGTCACTTTACATGAAGCTTAAAACAGCCAATCAACACTTACAATATGTGAGGCGCTCCACCAAAAGTAGTTCACTTGCTTGTGCTTGAGACAAAGCGCTGGTTATCCGGACTTGCGGTCTTTCAAGTGAGCAAGGGCGCCATTGAATACTTGTATCGTACTCAGCCTGCACTGATGGGAATCACCAGCATAGCGGAGAGTTCTCTTTCTTTTCTGGATTCGGGTTTTCATTCATTTTACAACTCTCTGCTTAACTGAGTATGCATGGTAGATTGCGCCAATCCAAGCAGATAGTTAACTCAGTTTTGGGAAAACCGGAAATTCCGTCATATGCCGGAAAACTTGCACCCATACTAGTAGGTTTACGCTTCTGACCAACCCTATTTGCTTAGGGTTACAAAAGTCGGCAAAACAGTGTAAACACAAAGATCACAGAGACGACGTCTTTACACAAGGGTAACACGCACTGAACTGGGACGAAGGAGGGGCGCGTTCAGTCTGTCATTTGTAAACAATGGACGCAGCGTCATTACGTCAGCGTACTATGTTGGTACGTCTCGTACAACAGGGAGTACGCTAAACTCAAAATTTTACTTTTTTTTTTTTTTGGAAAAAAAAAAAACGTAAAACGAATGAACTTAAGTCGGGGAGCGTCTGTAAGTTATACATGTATCCAAGTTTTGAATTAAAGGTATTCAGTCATGAAATAACAGGACTCCACATAACCACATGCCCCCTGCCCCAAAGCCAATAAATATTCAAGTGGAGCCACCAAAAAATATCAGGAGATGGTTGGGGGTAACCACATTTTTAATGAGTCGGTGGCCCAACAATATTTTGTATCCAGTCCTGTGCAAGTCCATATATTTCAGTAGGGCATGTAAGGTAAGAATTTAATTAATGATGAAATGCAGTGGTGACCTAGTGGTATAGGGCGCTGGATCACTGATCCTAAGGTTGGGGGTTTAAGCCCCCACTCTCACCGGGTTGTCACTGTCCCACCAGTGCAGCTAACTGGGTTATCAAAGGCCGGCCATGTCTTTCACTGTCTATGGTGTGGGGTTCATGTAAAAGAGCTATTGCCGACTTTCGACAAGAGTAGCTGCAAAGCCGTCAGCATGTTTCTGCCCTGCGATGGCCTGGCGAGCTGTCCAGGGTGTACTCTTCCCTTGCCCAGAGTCGGCTGGGATGGGCGCCAGCCTCCCCGCGACCCTAATTAGAATTAAGCAGTTGCAGAAAAGAAATGCAGTGCATTCTTAATCTAATGAGCACTAGGACCCTCGATAACCATTTCAACTGAAGCTTATCTGTTAGAGGTGTCAGTCATAGGTGTTTCTGAACATTCAGAACTGAAATCGTAATGCCCAGTTCTTGAGTTATTGAAAACATTCAAATTGCAGTTTTTTCAGTGATTTAGGTCTGCATGACATTTGATTTTCACATGTCCTGAAAACCAGTGATATTTATGACAATGAATACTCTTGACCTGAGGTCACCAACCTTTTTGAAACTGAGAGCTACTTCTTGGGTACCAATTAATGCGAAGGGCGACCAGGTCGATACACACTTCTGAAATATCAAATTTGCTCAATTTAGCTTTAATTATATGTTATTATTAATAATTAATGATATTCATTTACTGTATGTAATGCAGCTGTGAGGGGGGGGGGCGGCACAAACAAGTGCCCGCCCTCACGCCGGTCCTAAGCTCGGATAAATGCAGAGGGTTGGAAGGGCATCTGGCGTTAAACTTTTGCCAGAATACAAAATGCAAACCGTAAAGACAAATTTCCTACCGGATCGGTCGAGGTCCAGGTTAACGACCGCCACCAGTGCTGTTAACCAACAGGGTGACAGTGGAAATTGGACTACTGTTGGTCGAAGGAGAGGTCGAAGAAGGAGAGGCGGGAGGCATGTCCGTAGGCAGAGAGAGAAGAGGAAAAGCATGAGTTTAGGACTGAGAGTAGGGACTTTGAATGTTGGAACTATGACAGGAAAAGGTAGACAGCTGGCTGACATGATGCAGAGGAGGAAGGTGGACATACTGTGTGTTCAGGAGACCAGGTGGTAAGGTAGCAAAGCTAGAAGCTTAGGAGCAGGGTTTAAGCTGTTTTTTCATGGTTTGGATGGGAAGAGAAATGGAGTAGGAGTCATCTCAAAGGAGGGGTTGGTCAGGAATGTTCTAGAAGTGAAAAGAGTGTCAGACAGTGATGAGTCTCAAGTTAGAAATAGAAAGTGTGATGTTCAATGTTGTTAGTGCTTATGCCCTACAGGCAGGATGTGAGCTAGAAAAGGAGAGATTCTGCAGAGTTAGATGAAGTGATGCAGAATACCCCCAGAGGTGAAAGAGTGGTCATTGGTGCAAACTTCAACAGACATGTTGGTGAAGGCAACAGAGGGGACGAGGAAGTGATGGGCAGGTTTGGTATCCAGGACAGGAACACAGAAGGACAGATGTTGATAGATTTTGCAAAAATGATGGAAATGGCTGTGTTGAATACTTGCTTCCAGAAGAGAGAGGAGCATAGGGCGACTTATAAAAGCGGCGGTAGGAGCACACAGGTAGACTACATCTTGTGTAGGCGATGTAATTTGAAGGAAGTCAGTGACTGCAAAGTAGTAGTGGGTGAGAGTGTTGCCAAACAGCATAGGATGGTGGTGTGCAGGATGACGCTGATGGTAAGAAAGGTGAAGAGCGCAAAGACAGAGCTGAAGACAAAATGGTGGAAGCTGAAAAAGGAAGAGTGTCGTGTTGTCTTCAAGGAGGAGTTGAAACTGGTTCTGGGTGGTCAGGAAGTGCTTCCAGATGACTGGACAACTACAGCTAATGTGATCAGGGAGACAGGTAGAAGAGTACTTGGCGTGTCCTCTGGAAGGAGAGTAGATAATCAGACTTGGTGGTGGAATGAGGAAGTGCAGGAGTGTGTACAAAGGAAGAGGTTAGAGAAGAAGAAATGGGACATAGAGAGGACCGAGGAAAGTAAACAGGAGTACAGGGAGACACATCGTAAAGTGAAGGTAGCAGTGTCAAAGGCCAAACAGAGGGCGTATGATGATTTGTGTGATAGGTTGGACAGTAAGGAGGGAGAAAATGATTTATACAGGTTGGCACAGCAGAGAAATAGAGATGGGAAGGACGTTCAGCAAGTTAGAGTGATTAAGGACAGAGTGGGAAACGTGTTGACTGATGACAGAAGTGTGCTGGGAAGATGGAAAGAGTACTTTGAAGAGCTGATGAATAAGGAAAATGAGAGAGAAAAAAGAGTAGAAGAGGTGACCGTTGAGGACCAGGAAGTAGCAAAGATTAATAAGGGTGAAGTGAGGAGGGCATTGAAAAGGATTGAAAAGGAAGAGTGGAAATGCAGTTGGTCCTGATGACATACCGGTGGAGGTATGGAAGTGTCTAGGAGAGGTAGCAGTAATTTTCTGACAAGAACATTCAACAAGGTCTTAGAGAGTGAGCGGATGCTGGTGGAATGGAGGAGAAGTGTGCTTGTGCCCATTTTTAAGAACAAGGGAGATGTGCAGAGTTGTGGCAACTACAGAGGGATAAAGTTGATGAGCCATACAATGAAGTTATGGGAAAGAATAGTGGAAGCTAGACTAAGGGCAGAGGTCAGCATTTGTGAACAACAGTTTGGTTTCATGCCAAGAAAGAGCACCACAGATACAGTGTTTGCTTTGAGGATGTTAATAGAGAAGTACAGAGAAGGTCAGAATGAGCTGCATTGTGCCTTTGTGGATCTGGAGAAAGCATATGACAGGGTGCCGAGAGAGGAGCTGTGGTATTGCATGAGGAAGTCTGGAGTGGCAGAGAAGTATGTTAGAGTGGTGCAGGACATGTATGACAGATGTAAGACAGTGGTGAGGTGTGCTGTCGGTGTGGCAGAAGAGTTCAAGGTGGAGGTGGGACTATGATGTTTGCAGATGACATTGTGATCTGTAGTGAGAGCAGAGAACAAATGCAGGAAAATCTAGAGAGTTGGAGGTATGCCCTGGAAAGGAGAGGAATGAAGCTTAGCTTCAGTAAAACAGAATACATGTGTGTGAACGACAAGGACCCAAGAGGAACGGTAAGGTTACTGGGAACAGAGATAAAGGAGGTGGAGTATTTTAAGTACTTGGGGTCAACAATCCAGAGCAATGGAGAGTGTGGAAAAGAGGTGAAGAAGTATGTGCAGGCAGGTTGGAATGGTTGGAGAAAAGTGTCCGGTGTGATAGGAAGGTATCGGCAAGAATGAAAGGAAAAGTGTACAAGACGCGTTGAGGCCAGCGATGTTGTATGGTTTAGAAACAGTGGCCCTGGGGGAAATACAGGAGGCTTAGCTGGAGGGAGCAGAGATGAAAATGTTGAGGTTCTCTTTGGGAGTAACGGGGATTGATCAAATCAGGAATGAGCACATGTAAGAGGTTTTGGAGACAAAGTCAGAGAGGCTAGATTGAGATGGTTTGGACATGTACAGAGGAAGGATAGTGAGTATATTGATAGTAGGATGCTGAGGTTGGAACTACCAGGCAGAAGGCCGAGAGGAAGACCAAAGAGAAGATTTATGGATGTGGTGATGGAGGACATGAAGGTAGTTGGAGTAAGAGTAGAAGATACAGAGGACAGGGTGAGATGGAGGCAGATGGTTTGCTGTGGCGACCCCTGAAGGGAAAAGCCGAAAAGAAAAGAAGAAGAAGATTCATTGGCTGTGTGTGAGTTATTGGTTTGATTAAAAAAAATAGCAAAAAAAAAACTCGATGCAGCTCAACAGAGAGTGGCACTATGGAGCCGCGGGTCTGTTCTAAAAATAGAAGTGAACAGGCCCTCGGATGACTCGTGTTGTCCATGCGAGCACCATGTTGGTGACCCCTGCTCTCGACTTATCAACCCGTGCTTTTGGTAAAAAGCCATGAATGTCCCATATTTACAAATTTCATTTGAACACAGCATAAACATCCATCCATGTTTCAGTATCAGGCCAACAACCGGTCCCTGTCTCCTGTTTTCCATTAATGCATGTCTAGAGTATGCGACTAATGCAGTGGTAGCTTGTGAGTGAAGCAAGAACCAGCTGATCTGTGTAGCTTTAGAAACAACATCGTGATTGGCTGAATGTAACGTACTAAACATGGAAACCAATTCTGATGCGGATATTTTAGAAAATGCAGATTGTACCTTGTTGCCAATTCAAATCCACAAAACGCAAGGACTGGCGGCCCATCTTGGTCCACTGCATTTCAGGTTTTGGTGACTGTGCAGGTCCACCGACGCATGAAACCCTGTGCCTCGATTTGTGTACCTTAATGCATCTCTACTCAGTCAAAAAAGAAACTTCACGCTCATAAATTGCTGAATATCTTCTTGAAACTTAGTACAAAATTATTATTGTTATTATTAGGGGTAAGTACGTTGACAAAGGCACCATGTCACACAACAACTTCCACGTGCACATGTGCGAACGCACGTTCAGGGAAAAGCGTGTCTTCTCGTTTTTCTAGTCATTTGACCTTGTGAGACATATGCATTTTTGCTGAAGTTAGCATGACAGTGTGACTTATTGGAAAAACAAGTCTTTACCTACAGTTACCCGGTGGCTTTAAGTGCCACGACTCTCAAGCATTCAATGTGAACGTGCCATTGGCAATGCTGAATACGGGAACGCCCGTCACTGACGTTGCCCGGGCTATGGGATGCAGTTGACGGACTATCCACGATCTACGGACACGTCGCCAACATACAGGCACCACAGCAGACCGACCTCATTCAGGAAGACCACGCGTGACGTCATGAGCAGAGGACCGTCAAATCATCTTACGTCGTTTGCGAAATCGATTCGTCACTGCAACATCCACTCGGAATGAATTGTTTAGAGGTCATGGAGTGGCCCTCAAGGTCTCCCGATCGTAACCCCATCAAACATGTATGGGACATGTTGGGCAGAAGACTTCGTCAAGGTTCCGCGGCATTTCCGGTGGAACTGATGAAATGATGAACTTGATTTTCATGGTGCGCCATCACTAATTGTTAAAGAATGAAATCAAATCATGATTTCCGACGCTTCTTTTCCTCTGTTCAATTTATTGACCGAACAAGTGTGAAGTTTCTTTTTTGACCGAGTATGCATCAACAATATGGTTTATGAGGTAAATTAAATTGTTTCTCAAAGGAAAAATTGAAGTCCATTATCACAGATGAGAGGGAAACTGATACATGGGGTCCTGCACATGTGCGGCGCATGATTTCTGAAGAATCTAGACCGGTCTACGCAGGGTTTTCACTCTGGGAAGTGTGTGTTGCACTGGATTAAGGCGTGGTTTGATGTGTTCAGCGCTTATGCAAGGTTAAGGTAACAGATTTCCTTTAAATAGTCTACAAGCCATGTCAAACTCTCAAGTCTGCTATTAGATGGTGAGTTAATATCGCTGTACTCAGAATAAACTCCATGATCTTTGATGTCGTTTGGTTTTATCTGTGTTTTAATGGTAAAGAATCTATGAAGGTGTGATATAATAGCATACGAGTGAAACTTGTGCTTTCTCCTGTTTATAGATGCGTCAGACAGAGTCACAGCACCTGTTGGTGGTGAGCCCAGAACTCAACATGGCCATCCTGATCTTCATAACGATGAGGTCCACCTGAGGACAAATGCTCCCACCGGCAATCACCCATGTAAACTCTGCGGCTATTCATTTAGTCGGGCAAGTGATCTGTGCAGACATCATAGTCACCGACACCGAGTGAGGGTAGCTAACCCAGCTAAACCAGGAAGTCCAGGAAGACCTGTTAAACAGCAGCTGGTTCCTCCTGGCTGTAGCTCGTATCGCTGTAATGAATGTGGCCGGGATTTCAACCGCATGGCAAACTTAAGGACGCATTTGCTCATACACACCGGCGAGCGTCCGTACTCTTGTTCTGTGTGTGGAGTTCAGTTCCGGCACTCTGGGGCTCTCACGCGCCACTTCCGGATCCACACAGGTGAAAAGCCGTATGTGTGCGGGCAGTGCGGGAAATGTTTCCGGAACTGTGGCGGCCTGCGCTTCCACCAGAAATCGCACACGACAGAGAGACACATGGTTTAGTTTTTGGAGGTTTTGTATTGCTGTGTGGTTTAGTGCTGGCCAGTATTACCTCGATGACAATTTCCTTTGTACATGCTGGAAGATGATTATGCATTAAAACTGAAGAATTGTGAGGATGTTTGTTGAAGAGTTCAGAGATATTCGTTCGATAATGCAGGAGTTGTGTGATTAGTTGGAGCTAATGGTGAGTCGATTCATATGGTGTGTGAATGTATGTTCGAGACAGCAGAAAAATCCCATGGGTAGGGATCATTCCTGAAATTGCACTCCTGTGCCACGGGCAGTGCTGGCCTGGTGGTAAAGGATGCTGGATCACTGATCCTAAGGTTGGATGTTCGAGTCCCACTCTCCACGGGTTGTCTCTGTCCCCCCAGTGCAGCTAACTGGGTTATCAAAGGCCATCCATGTCTCTCACTGTCTATGGTGTGAGGTTCATGTAAAAGAACCATTGCTGACTTTCAACAAGAGTAGCTGCAAAGTCGTCAACGTGTTTCTGCCCTGCAATGGCCTGGCGAGCTTTCCAGGGTGTACTCTCTTCACGCCCAGGTAAGGGATGGGTGCCAGCCTCCCCACAACCCTAATTAGGATTAAGCAGTTCTGAAGGTGAATAAATAAATCAATCTTAGAATCATATTTCATCTGACCAATAAAAAAAAAGTGTTTTTAATACAAAAAGTCAACCTTCAAATAATTATGTTCAGTTATGCACTCAATACTTGGTCGGGAATCCTTTTGCAGAAATGACTGCTTCAATGCGGCGTGGCATGGAGGTAATTAGCCTGTGGCACTGCTGAGGTGTTACGGAGGCCCAGGATGCTTCGATAGCGGCCTTAAGCTCATCCACAGTGTTGGGTCTGGTGTCTCAACTTTCTCTTCACAATATCCCACAGATTCTCTATGGGCTTCAGGTCAGGAGAGTTGGCAGGCCAATTGAGCCCAGTAATACCATGGTCAGTAAACCATTTAGCAGTGGTTTTGGCACTGTGAGCAGGTGCCAGGTCGTGCTGAAAAATGAATATCTTCTCCATAAAGCTTTTCAGCAGATGGAAGCATGAAGTGCTCCAAAATCTCCTGATAGCTCGCTGCATTGACCCCGCCCTTGATAAAACACAGTGGACCAGCACCAGCAGCTGACATGGCACCCCAGACCATCACTGACTGTGGGTACTTGACACTGGACTTCAGGCATTTTGGCATTTCCTTCTCCCCAGTCTTCCTCCAGACTCTGGCACCTTGATTTCCGAATGACATGCAAAATTTGCTTTCATCCGAAAAAAATACTTTGGACCACTGAGCAACAGTCCAGTGCTGCTTCTCTGTAGTCCAGGTCAGCCGCTTCTGCTGCTGTTTCTAGTTCACAAGTGGCTTGACCTGGGGAATGTGGCACCTGTAGCCCAGTCCACTGCTTCCACAGGCCCCCCAAGGTCTGGAATCGGCCCTTCTCCACAATCTTCCTCAGGGTCCGGTCACCTCTTCTGGTTGTGCAGCGTTTTCTGCCACACTTTTCCCTTCCCACAGACGTCCCACTGAGGTGCCTTGATACAGCACTCTGGGAACAGCCTATTCGCTCAGAGATTTCTTTCTGTGTCTTACCCTCTTGCTTGAGGGTGTCAATGATGGGCTTCTGGACAGCAGTCAGGTCGGCAGTCTTACCCATGATTGTGGTTTTGAGTAATGAACCAGGCTGGGAGTTTTTAAAAGCCTCAGGAATCTTTTGCAGGTGTTTAGAGTTAATTGGTTGATTCAGATGATTAGGTTAATAGCTCGTTTAGACTACCTGAACATGATATGCTAATTTTTTGAGACAGGAATTTTGGGTTTTCATGAGCTGTATGCCAAAATCATCAGTATTAAAACAATAAAAGACCTGAAATATTTCAATTGGTGTGCAATGAATCTAAAATATATGAAAGTTTAATTTTTATCAGTACATTACAGAAAATAATGAACATCACAATATGCAAATTTTTTGAGAAGGACTAGTATATGTGTATATGTATGTGTGTATATATATATATATATATATATATATATATATATATATATATATATATATAAAATATATAGGAATCCTCACTTTTCGTGGTTAATTGGGACCGAGACCCCCCACGAATTCCGCGAAGTAGGATCAACCCCCACCCCCCGACTGACATATACGTACGTGTATATGTGTATATAATATCAATAAATACATATTCAATGCTATAAATGCTTATAATAAATTATTCACAATTCACAAATAATGCATAAAATGTCAATACAGTACACATACATACAGACGCACCCTCCTCGACTCAGATGTGCACCTCACATAAAAATGTAAGTAATTTTGATGGGAGGTTTTGGATTGTTTTTTGTTTGTTTTGGGTTTTTTGGGTTTTTTTTTTTGCATAATTGGCCGTGTTTTGTGGAATTTTCCCTAACTTTCTCCCTCTTGTTCCTTAATTTCCTTAGTTTTAAATTCGCGATGCACTGAAGCCACATGAATTGAAGCATGAAGTAGCGAGGGATCCCTGTACATTTTATATATATATATATATAGTGTTTTATGGCAATGTCACTCACTGGGATTTTCATTTCAATTCATTTTCTGTAACTGCTTAATCCTAATTAGGGTCGTGGGGAGGCAGGCGCCCATTCCACCCGATTCCGGGCACGGGTAGAGTACACCCTGGATGGCTCGACGGGCCATCGCAGGGCGGAAATACGCTGACGGCTTTGCAGCTACTCTTGTCGAAAGTCAGCAATGGTTCTTTTACATGAACCTCACAGCATAGACAGTGAGAGACATGGCCGGCCTTTGATAACCCAGTTAGCTGCACTGGGGTGGGGGGGGCAGTGACAACCTTGTGGAGAGTGCGGCTTAGTCACTGGGATGAATTATATAATCACAAAAACTCCTTCTCTAGCTCCGAATGTTCTATTTGAAATGGTTTGTGTTTTTTACAACAAAAGGTTGAATGACCAATTTCTGGCGGTAAAAAAAATCTTGTTGTGCGTACATGTACGTTTATAAGTACCATCGATGTTCCTGTGGTGTGTGAGAAAGTGTAAACAAAAAAATGGTTCACTTGAAAATTGGGGCCATGTTCAAAATAAAAGTTCAATTTCATTAAGTCCAGTCAGAACACAAAATATATATTTTGCATCATGCAGACTTTGGGTAAGAAAGGTAATGACCGAAAGAACAAGATCACAGATACAAGCGGCTGAAATGAGCTTCCTTCGCCGGGTGGCGGGGTTCTCCCTTAGAGATAAGGTGAGAAGCTCCGCCATCCGGGGAGAGCTCGGAGTAGTTCCGCTGCTCCTCCGCATTGAGAGGGGCCGGTTGAGGCGGCTCGGGCATCTGGTCAGAATGCCCCCGGACGCCTCCCTGGTGTGGTGTTTTGGGCATGTCCAACCGGGAAAGAGACCCCGGGGTCGACCTAGAACACGCTGGAGGGACTATGTCTCTCGGCTTGTCTGGGACCGCCTCGGTGTCCCCCCGGGAGAGTTGGAGGAAGTGGCTCGGGAGAGGGACGTCTGGACCTCTTTGCTTAGGTTGCTGCCCCCGCGACCCGACCCTGGACTAAGCGGAAGATGATGATGATGATGATGATGATGCAGACTTTGAATAAAATGAAAAATAAAACTGAAGAAAAGCTTTTTTTGTTTGTTTGTTTGTTTCATTCCATTATATATTTGAAACAATACTTACATCTCTCTGCTTCATGTAGCATTAAAGTGAGGAAATTTTCTCTGCTGAGCTAGATATACAGGAACATTATTTGCTTGAGGGTTTAATATCAAATGACACTCTGGTTTACCCAGGCCTGTGTGTGCTTGTTCTTCACACAGTACTCATCTCTATCTTTGTTTGTGAAATTCATGACTAATTCGGGCCATAAAGGTGTTAATCGGTGCAGATGCACGATCATGCAAACAAGTGTTCATATGTGTGTATGATCCAGAATTGTCAGTGTCTTCTCTAGGACAAAGCTCATTTACAGTGGACTGATACGCAGTGAAAAACTGTGCAGATGAGAACGACAGTCAGATGAGTCAAAAAAATCTTTTACATGGACACCACATCTGCCAGTTCACTTCATTTTCTATAACCACTTAATCCTAATTAGGGTTGCGTGGAGGCTGGCACCCATCCCAGCCGACTCCGGGCGAGGGCAGCGTACACCCTGGACAGCTCGCCAGGCAATCGCAGGGTGGAAACTAGAGTTCTGCACAGGCCAAGATCACAAGCCTGCGCCCCACAAGCCCCGCAAATTAGAATTGTGGCCCACAGCCCGCCCCACACATTTACCCTTGTAGGTCAGCCTGCCCCGCCCCGCAAGTGAAATTCTGACCTGGCCCGCAACCCGCCTCGCACAAAATACTTCAACCCACAGCCCGCCCTGCACCGCAGTGAGTTTCTCATTCTGAGCCCACACCCGCCCCGCAGCTCGCTCAACATAACTACATATTAATATTCATCCTTTAATTCACTCAAACCATAAAAAGTTACATTAAAATCAACAACGAACATTGCACAATTACAATGATAATGCAGTTATCAATGCAGCGAGTTATATGATAGATACCCAGTGTGTTTGGACATTAGATTACATGCATAAAAGCAATATGGCGATGCAGGGTAGGACATTTTGGCAAAATATGTGTTTTTACCACAGTCACATAGCATGAAGCTGAGCCAACTCACTTTACATGAAGCTTAAAACAGCCAATCAACGCTTACAATATGTGAGATGCTCAAAACAGAAAGTAGTGTACTTGCTGTGGGTTATATGGACTTCCAGTCTTTCAAGTGAGCAAGGGCACCATTGAACTCGTTTAGAACTCAGCCTGCACTGATGTGAATCACCAACAGAGCGGAGAGTTCTGTCGGGGAGCGTCTGTATATAGCAGTATAATTTGTTGAAGTGCTCTTTAGCCCCGCAACAGCCCGCATGAATCCGTGACATAGCCCGCAGCCCGCCCTGCAAAACTTGGATCCTTCTCAACCCGCCCCGCCCCACATAAGTTTCAAATTGACCCGCCCCGCAAACTAAAAAGTCTGACTTTAAATTTGTGTCCGCGGGGGCCTGCGGGCTGCGGGGGGCCTGCGGGCTGAAACCCGCCCTGTGCAGGGCTCTAGTGGAAACACACTGACGGATTTGCAGATCCTCTTGTTGAAAGTCAGCAATCATTTTTTTACATGAACCCCTGAGAAAGGGAAGAAGAAGAAGATAGAGATGCATTCGTGTTTATGGAACTGGCAGTTGCACATCTGGAATTACAACATCAGTGCTGACAGGTATATACAGGTTTTCGGGCAATGTTGTGCAGACACCTTTTCGGGAAAGGCCTTGCATATAAGACAATGCTAAAGCACGTAATGCATCGTTGTTATGCTTGAAATGGAACAAATAAGGGTCAATTGTCATCCATTCATTCATTTTCTGAACCACTTAGTCCTAATTAGGGTTACGTTGAGGCTGGCGCCCATCTCAGCCAATTCTGATTGAGGGCGGGGTACACTCTGGGCAGCTTGCAAGGCCGTTGAAGCGCCAACACTCACACAACCATTGATACTCACACTTACAGCTGACTAGGAACAGACAAGTAGCCTACTGTGCATGTTTTTGGACTGTGGGAGGAAACCAGAGTGAGATTTCACGTCGGGTTTTTCCCTTTTTCCCTTTTTCAGGGGTCGCCACAGTGAACGATTCGCATGTTTGATTTGGCATAGGGTTTTACATCGGATGCACTTCCTGACACAATCCTTTAGCAAGGGACAGAAACACGCTGACGGCTTTGCAGATCCTCTTTACGAAAGTCAGCAATGGTTCTTTTACATGAACCTCTCACCATAGACAGTGAGAGACATGGCCCGCCTTTGATAACCCAGTTAGCTGCACTGGGTGGGGTTGGGGGAGTGACAATCTTATGGAGAGTGGGACTCAAACCCCCAACCTTAGGATCAGCGATCCAGCACCCGATACCACAAGACCACTACTGCCCACTGTGGGAGGAAACCACACAGAAGCACCCTGTTGAAATCAAATTGGGATCAAACCCAGGACCTTCTTGCTGTGAGGTGGACGTGCTAACCACTACGCCACCGTGATATCTGGAGTCAATCGTGTTCATCATTATTTAAGTCTGTCTTCCTTTCGGCTTTTTCCCTTTTACTCGGGAGTCGCCACAGCGAATCATCTGATTCGCACATTTGATTTGGCAGAGGTTTTTACGTCGGATGCCCTTCCTGTCACAACCCTTTTAGCAAGGGACAGAAACACGCTGACGACTTTGCAGCTACTCTTTACGAAAGTCAGCAATGGTTCTTTTACATGCCTCTCACCATAGACAGTGACAGACATGGCCCGCCTTTGATAACCCAGTTAGCTGCACTGGGGGGGGGACAGTGACAACCTTGTGGAGAGTGGGACTCGAACCCCCAACCTTTGGATCAGCGATTCAGCGCCCTATACCACTAGACCACCACTGCCCCATGTCCATCATTATTTAAGAAATAAATCTTAAAATATACAAATGTTTTAGTGTTTATCTTCTTTTCTTCATCCTTTCAGCATACTGTCTCAATAAATACAGGGATCCCTCGCTACTTCGCGCTTCAATTCATGCGGTTTCAGTGTATCACAGATTTTTTTTTTTTTTTTTTTAATATTCATTGATTTAAAAAAAAAGGGAATTAAGAAAGAATAGGGGAAAAGGTTAAGGAAAATGCCATAAAAACAAGGCAAATGATGCCAAAAAAAAACCAAAAAACCCTAAACCAACAAAAAACAACCCAAAATCATCATCATCAGTTCATTTTCTGTACCCGCTTAATCCTAATTCGGGTCACAGGGAGGCTGGAGCCCATCCCAGCCAACTTTCGAGCGAGGGCAGAGTACACCCTGGACAGCTCGCCAGGCCATCGCAGGGCGGAAACACGCTGACGGCTTTGCAGCTACTCTTGTCGAAAGTCAGCAATGGTTCTTTTACATGCCTCACACCATAGACAGTGAGAGACATGGCCGGCCTTTGATAACCCAGTTAGCTCCACTGGGGCGGACAGTGACAACCTTGTGCAGAGTGGGACTCGAACCCCCAACCTTTGGATCAGCGATCCGGCACCTTATACCACTAGACCACCACCGCCCCACAACCCAAAATCTCCCATCAAAACTAGTTACATTCTTGTGAGGTGTGCATCTGCATGCGCGTGTGCGTGCGTCTGTATTTGTGTGTTTTTATATTTTATTTACATCTTACGCATTATTTTTAAATGTTTAATTGTTATTATAAGCATTTATAGCCTTGAATATGTATTTATTGATATTATATACACATATACATGTATGTATACATCAGTCGTTGTCCACCTACTTCGTGGAATTCGGCGCTCTTGGGGGGATCTTGATCCCAATTAACCGCGAAAAGTGAGGGATCCCTGTATTGACATCCATCTCACCTTCAACAAATAATACATTTTAAGGCTTTGTGAACGCCATCACATCTGAAACGTGTGTGTTTGTTTACTAAGACTGACAGTTTGTTAATAACAATAATGAGGCAACACCACTGAGGGTTGTGTTAATGGAGTATAAATGATAAGTACTCTGCTGTTCACCATCATGCTTTTATGTCTTTTTAATGATCGAGCTTGAGGGCAAGAAGAACATTAAGAAAACCTTTGTGCAATTCATTACAAACTGCAAGTATCAAGTCATAGATATATTTATTTATTTTTCGGTAAATATGTTTTGCTTTGGGTGGCACAGTGGTGTCGTGGTTAGCACGTCTACCTCATAGCAAGAAGGTCCTGGGTTTGATTCCCAGCTCAGGTGTTTCTGTGTGGGTTTCCTCCGGGTACTAAGGTGTCCTCCAACCACCCAAAAACATGCACAGTAGACTAATTGGCTGTTCCAAATTGCCCCTAGGTGTGAGTGTGAATGGTTGTGTGAGTGTTGGTCCTACAATGGCCTGGTGAGCTGTCCAGGGTTTATGCCACCTTTGCCCAGAGTCAGCTGAGATGGGTGCCAGCCTCCCCGTTTAACCCAATAAGGATTTAAATTAACGAATGTTTTTGCTTTATTTTTCACAACATTGGTATTATGTAGTTAGTTAAGTCTTTGGGGCGGCCGTGGCCTTCTGGCTAGAGAAGCTGTTTTGGGACTGAAAGGTTCGATTTTTGGACCAGGAAGACAAAATGTGTGGCAGTTGGGGAAGTAAGTTGCACCTTACATTCCTCCACCTTCATGGCTGAAGTGCCCTTGAGCAAGGCACCTTAACCCCAACTACTCTCCGGGCACTGCAATGTGTGGCAGCCCACTACTTCATGTATGTGTGTGCTCACTTTGGACGACTGTAATTTAGCATGCGGGATTAACATAGTGTTGCTAAAATAAACAAATACGTAATAATAATCCAGCCATCCATTTGGCAAACCACTTAATTCTACTGGAAGTCGCAGGGAGGCAGGAACCTATTTCAGCCAACTCTGGGCAAGGGAAGAGCACACTCTGGAAGGCTTTCCAGTCCATTGCAGGGCCAAAAAAAATTACACCTAATGGCAAGTTGGAACAACCAATAAGCCTAATGAGCATGTCTTTGGATGGTGGGAGGAAACCAGAGTTCCAAGATGAAACTCATACATGCACTGAAAAACCCTGCAGACTCCACACATAAATGCCCTCGGTGAGCCCGGGACTTGAACAAAGGGCTTTCTTGCTGTGAGGCTGACATGCTAAATGTTATGCACCATACTTCTTAAATGACATTGAGCTCGATTTACCTAACGACATTAATACAGCAGTCAAATGGATTATTTGCAGTTTTCACAGTGCACAGATATCAAATGGATTAAAAATAAAGCAATTTCATTTTTGTAAAGCGAGTGTTGGTGATTAAAATACGTTCAGAAAAGTTTTTATATCTCCATAGTTATTTTAAATATGAATTTGAGTTTCATTATTCACACTATAGGACAAAATAAAGACAAGTCATTTATAAGGAGATGGTGACAGCAATTGAGAGAATGAGAGAGAGAGAGAGAGAGAGAGAGAGAGAGAGAGAGAGTGAGTGAGGGAGAGACAGAGAGAGAGAGAGAGAGAGAGAGAGAGAGAAGTTGATCTGTTTCTTGTCCTTCATCCACTGCTTATTTTTCCACTTGAACAGAGCACGACACATTCACATTTTAGTTAACATGTGGCATTACATACACACTCTGTGCAAATGTCCTCACTGTCCTTTCCTCTCAGAGTTTGGGTTCATTAAAAGGCATTTGACTCCATGTAATATTCCCCCAATGAAATCAGTTTATACGCTGGTTCAAAATGTTCATAAAAGCACAATAACATTTGGTGATGCACATCATTGTGTGACAGAGACTGAGAACTCTTTAAACAGACCTCTGCTTGATGAGAACCATGCAATTATGATTGTTTGCATAAGATATAAATGCTGTGACAGTAGACGCAATATGGACAAATGTGCATCTCCATATGTTTTTTTGTATAAACAAGAAAATTTGAAAGTTTGTGAACTCTTGAGAATTTAAATTCTGAATAAATGTGTTTTTATATATATATATATATATATATATATATATATATATATATATATATATATACACACACACACACACACACACACACACACACACACACAATAGAACCTCAACTTATGAAAGCCCCAACACACGAAAAATCCACGTTACGAAAAACATTTTCCTAAAATTTTTGTCTCTGGATAGGAAAAAAGTTCACGTTACGAAAGCACCAGCTCAAAAATTCAAACAATGCACGAGCTGCTCTCCCACTGACTATCTCCCAACATCCCACCCTGCTGGCCTCCGATTGACTATCTCCCAAGATCCCGCCCTGCTGGCCTCCCATTGTGGCTAGGAGGGATGATGCAGCTCCCTCCCATTGGCTATTATGGAGCTGCATCTCCATTTTACCTATAATGCTTTTCGTGTAAAGGACAGAGTTACTGTTGTTTCATGACTTTTTCGAGTGTGCTCATTGCAACTTTATTTTTTGGCTCAGGCTTTTAACTTTGCATAAACATTTGAAAGATTACAACTCTGCTAAGAAGACATGGTCAACACACGCACGCACGCACACACACATGCACGCGCGCACGCACACACACACACACACACACACACACACACACACACACACACACATGCGCGTGTGATTCCCAGTGCGACTGAAAAGAAGAAGCGGGCTCATGGCATGCGGTTGAGTGATATCGCAAAGGAATATGGCCAAACCCATCTACCATCGGTACGATATTGAAGCAGAAGGAGGTCTTAAAAGGTATACTTTTATAATTTTTAAAGGGTTTAGGGGTAGTTTTGGGGGTCTTGGAACGAATCACACGTTTTACATGTAAAATCCGGTTTAACTTAATCCAGGTTGCAAAACCAATTCCGGAACGGATTAATTTCGTAAATTGAGGTACCACTGTAAGTATATACACACACACACACACACACACACACACACGTACATATGTATACATACATATATATACATATACGTACATATATATATATATATATATATATATATATATATATCAGTCGGCCCTCTACTTGCGAAACCCTCTGGGTACGAAAACTCCAGGTTACGAAAAACATTTTCCTAAATTTCCGTCCTCTTTTTACAGAAACACCCTCTTTTTACGAAAAGCGCCAAACGTGCCATTCAAAAATTCAAACACGCCATTCAAAATTCAAACCATGTGCGACTTGCTCTCTCATTGGCTATCTCCCAACATTCCGCCCCGCTGGCCTCCCATTGCCCAGGAGGCAGCTGAACTGTACCCATACTTCCTGACCCATACTTCCTGTACCCATACTTCCTAGAGGGCGTGCGGCTAGCATTGAGCCCCCACAGCATATAAGCTCAGGATAGGAGTTTAGCGTGCTTAGTTGCCCAAAGACGCCGATCTCACAGCTGTCGTCAGGTCGACCGGTCATAGACAAGCATAGTGCAAAACATGAACAAACAAAACAACAAATAAAACAAATTAAAATGAACAAAGAAACAATTTGACTCCGAGAACTCCGCGACGTCGCCCTCTAGGCAGCGCCATCTTGGAGACGTCACGTACAATGTAAAAGGACATGAAGCGTCATAAAGTTTATCCTTTTGGTATTGTTTGTCAAACATGCTACAGAACATAAAATCTCACGCACAAACATTGTAAACATTAACTTAGATACTGTACTGGAATAATAATTGAAAAAGACTTTAATGCAACAGTTCAGAGGAAACTGTCGTTTCTTCAGGAGAAAGTCTTATTTCTTCAGAAGAGACATCCAGCGTTTTCTATCACTTAGGCAGAGAAGACGCACAGCGTTTGAGTGGCATCATAGAGTTTAACTGATAATTAAAACACACACAAAAAAAAGAGGTTCATTGACAACTGAATTGACAAGTGAATGAAGAAAAAGGGGTATTACATCATCTCAACCAATCAGCAGGAAGGAGAACAGCCATTGGCTGAATTTGAGTGACGTGCGAGTTGCTTAGCAGTCTGCGAATACTGAAACCGTGAGTGCAAAACCATGAATAGTCAAGGGCCTTGAAGGAATAAATTGATAGGATAAATGAGATGCAACTATGTGTGTATTGTAACTTCTGTGTATCTAAAGCTTCCTGTTCTACTTGTAATTGTGACATGTGCGCCAGGCACATGAAACTGTTGGGTGGGTGTTCCTGTGTCGTGTTTCGGTTCAGGTGTGGGATTCGGAAAGTAACAATGTAACAATGAGGAATTGCTTTGAAATGGAATTAGCCAAGTGTTAAGCGCCGCAGGGCACAAACATATATATGGAAATGCTTTGTGAACACGCAATTATTGCTTTACATGCATATCCCCAAGTGTTAAGCGCCGCAGGGCACACACATATATATGGAAATGCTTTGTGAACACGCAATTACTACTTTGCATGCACATCCCCAAGTGTTAAGCGCCGCAGTGCATAAACATATATGTTAATGCTTTGTGAACACGCAATTACTGCTTTGCACGCACATCCCTCTGTATAAATAAGCGGACACTGCATGTGTTCGAAGAGCTTCCGATGAATAAACCAGACTGATTTCACTCGTGTGGTTCGTTGTCTGTTGCTCCCGGAGTACTCCTAGATGTTGAGATGCAGGAATCCAGGTCGTGCAGGTTTATCTAAGAGCTTCCTCCACGGAGAGTTCTTACAGGCCTACTGTATATATATATACACACACACACACACACACACACACACACACACACACACACACACTGCACAGGACCCTTAAAAATTTTACTGGACCCCACTTGTTTTGTTTTCTGTCAATTTTTTTTTATCTTTTACAAAGCCAGTTAACTTTGTCTGCTTTGACATCATTAGTTACAGTTAAATTGTTATTATTATACTCGCAGATTAGCGGCAAACTATTATAGCAATTAGTGTGAGTGGTTGAGAGGTTAGCCCTGCAAGTCTGGCAAGCTGTTCAGGGTGTACTCCACCTTTATCAATAGGATTAGGCAGGTCAGCAAATGATTTAGTGAGGGCTATGAAACAAAACATTAATTCATTCATTTTCTGAACTGCTTAATCCTAATTAGGGTCGCACGGAGGCTGGCGCCCATCTCAGCCGACTCTGGGCGAGGGCAGAATACAGCCTGGGCAGCTCACCAGGCTATCGCAGGGCAGAAACACACAGACAGCTATGCAGCTACTCTTGTCGAAAGTCAGCAATGGTTCTTTTACATGAACCTCACACCATTGACAATGAGAGACATGGTTGGCCTTTGATAACCCTGTTAGATGCACTGCAGGGACAGTGACAATCTGTTGAGAGTGGGACTCGAACCCCCAACCTTGGGATCAGTGATCCAACACCTTACCACCCAACACAAAACAAATTTGGCTTTGGGAAATATACCTGGTATGTGCCCAGTCTTTCGGGGCCGGTGTAGTGGTTAGGGCATTGGGCTCATGATCAGGAGGTTGTGGGTTCGAATCCCAGTTAGAACCCCACTGTGCTAAGACCCCTAAGCAAGGTCTTAACTACAAGTGTCCACCCAGCAGGATGGATGGGTACCAGTAAAAATATACTGGGAAGGTAACCTGCTAGCATCCCATCCATGAGGAGTTGAACTCTTGGTATCTTCACGTTATGGAAACTGGGAATAATCACCAGCCTCTCGGCTCAGGTGCAAAAAGCCCAACAGATTTATCTTACATTTTTCCAGTCTGTGCACAGACTCATCCAGACTAGACTCGATGTTATCTTCTGCTGTTGTAGCTCATCCACATTCGGGTTCAATGTGTTGCACATTCTGGGATTATTTTCAGCTCACCATGGTTGTAAAAAGTATATTTGACTTCCTGAAACCTGTGTATCGGCCTACAGACCATCCACCCCCTGTATGTTTTTTCCCCTCTGAGACCATTCTGTATAAATACTAAAGGCTAATGTTTGGGTAAAGCCAGGAAAATTTGATGAAAAAAGTAATCTGGTCTATGTGGCACCAATAACCATACAACAGTTAAAGGTCCCCCCAGTGCACTAACTGGGTTATCAAAAGGCCAGCCATGTCTCTCACTGTCTATGGTGGGAGGTTCACGTAAAAGAACCATTGCTGATGTTCGACGAGAGTAGCTGCAAAGCAGTCGGCATGTTTCCACCCTGCGATGGCCTGGCGAGCTGGCCAGGGTATACTCTGCCTTTGCCCAGAGTTGGCTGGGATGGGCGCCAGCCTCCCCACAACCCTAATTAGGATTAAGTGGTTACAGAAAATGAACTGAACAGTTAAAGGTCCAGGAGTCCCACTTTTTTTTAGTGTTATATAGTATTGACCTCACACCTCACATTGACCAAACAAATACAGGAAAATCTAGAGAGGTGGAGGTATGCCCTGGAAAGGAGGGGAATGAAGGTTAGCCTCAGAAAATCAGAATACATGTGTGTGAATGAGAAGGACCCAGGAGGAACGGTGATGTTACAGGGAACACGATGTAACAGAGTTCAAGGAACAGAGATAACGAAGGTGGAGGATTTTAAGTACTTAGGCTCAACAATCCAGAGCGATGGAGAGTGTGGAAAAGAGGTGAAGAAGTGTGTCCAGGCAGGTTGGAATGGTTGGAGAAAAGTGTCCGGTGTGATGTGTGATAGGAGAGTGTCAGCAAGAATGAAAGGAAAAGTGTACAAGACGGTGGTGAGGTCAGCGATGTTGTATGGGTTAGAAACAGTGGCGCTGAGGAAAAGACAGGAGGCAGAGCTGGAGGTAGCGGAGATGAAAATGTTGAGGTTCTCTCTGGGAGTAACGAGGATGGATAGGATCAGAAATGAGTACATCAGAGGGACAGCACATGTAAGATGTTTTGGAGACAAAGTCGGAAAGGCTAGATTGAGATGGTTTGGACATGTACAGAGGAGGGATAGTGAGTATATTGGTCGTAGGATGCTGAGGTTGGAACTACCAGGCAGAAGGCCTAGAGGAAGACCAAAGAAGAGATTTATGGATGTGGTGAAGGAGGACATGAAGGTCGTTGGAGTCAAAAAAGAAGATGCAGAGGACAGGGTGAGATGGAGGCGGATGATTTGCTGTGGCGGCCCCTTAAGGGAGCAGCCGAAAGGAAAAGAAAACGAAGAAGAAGACAGTATTGACCTCATTAGGCCAATGCTGTTTGTATGTGCTTAACCTCATTTCATTGCCATCTATTATACAAGTAAATATACAATGACATACAATAAAAGTCTCCATTGATTGGAACCGTCATGAATTAAAAGAAGTTATTTTTGACACTTCTGCCTTATTCTTATTTCATGCACACACAAAAAAAACCCCCAAAATGGTTTCTTGTGATCGTACTGAAATTTTCTGAAGATGACACCACCCCCCCCCCATTTTTCTCCCTGTAAGTTACTCATATCCAATTCCCACCCACCCAGTATTTCCTTCCGTTTCACAACCATCACCAACCAGGAAGAGGCGTAAGCATGCACATGCCACCTCCATAAAATACTGTACAATTTTCCTAATTTTCTCCCTAATTTTAGTTGTATCCAGTTCCTACCCATCAGCTGTTGCCTTCCTGATCACATGGCCGCCACCACCAACCAAGGAGGGACGACAGCACACACACACACACACACCCTCATCTTTTCTGCGTACTTGGGTACGGACTAATACAATTGGAGGGAAAAAGCTACCAGCCCCCTTGTATGAATGAAGTCACAGACGCCTTGGCTGGCCATCGCTGTGAGTGGCAGGGAAGTGAGCGTCACTCCATAGCCCTGGAGTCTATTCCTGCCGACACCAAGCAGAGGCAGGGTACTCTCTGAACAGCTCACCAGCCCCCAACCAACACAGAAAAGCAAATGTTCAAACTCACATGCGCAATAAATAATTATCCTAGTGTGTGTGTGTGTGTGTGTGTGTGTGTGTGTATTTGGACTATGAAAGAAACCCAACATGAGGAGCTCATGTCAACCCAACACAGAAACTCCCTCGCTGGACACGGGTCTCGACTCCAGGACCTTCTTTATGTGAGGTGGAGGTGGAACGACGGTCACAACTCTGGCATTATGCCATCTCATGTCACAAATTATTCATGAAAAATATTTTATTCTGTGATAAGAGCACAGTGAGCATTAATAGCTCTTATTCATATACAGGCTGCATGATGTAATTTCCTGGGAATAAAGGACTGCGTCACATTTACACTCTATCTGCATGGCGACAGAAAATTAACATGATTTTCCAAACTGAACATTTCATATATAAACGTATATATAACCTCAGCCCTTCCATGCAGCTCACCACTCATACCTTCATTCCTTTAATCAGTTAGATTAATTCAACTCCCGGATCTCTATTCCCAAACAAACGTGAGAAGACTTACTTATGTAAGGAACAGAGAAGATATAGAACTCTGAGTATATGTGTGAGCAGAGAGGGCCCTATGCAGAATTCTGTTTGGGGACTTCTATTTTGTAAAAAATTAATTAATTAATTAATTTAAAAAAGTGCAAAACCTTTCAGATAGGTTTCTCCAGTCATGTTCCCTCAGATGCATGAGTCAGCTGGGAGCCACTCTACAGGAAAGGAACACATCAGGAACAGGGTTGGAGGCCCCTGCTTTAAGATGATTTGGGGCATTGTATCAATCTGTTATCCTTTACGAAAAATCATTAAATTCAAAAAACCAGAGATGAAAATGTTGAGGTTCTCTTTGGGAGTATCAAGGATGGACAGGATCAGAAATGAGTACATCAGAGGGACAGCACATGTAAGAGGTTTTGGAGACAAAGTCAGAGAGGCTAGATTGAGATGGTTTGGACATGTACACAGGAGGGATAGTGAGTATATTGGTAGTAGGATGCTGAGGTTGGACCTACCAGGCAGAAGGCCAAGAGCTAGACCAAAGAGGAGATTTGTGGAAGTGGTGAAGGAGGACATGAAGGTAGTTGGTGTCAGAGAAGTAAATGCAGATTATAGGGTGAGATGGAGGCAGATGATTCACTGTGGTGACCCCTGAAGGGAACAGCCGAAAGGAAAAGAAGAAGATTAAATTTAAAATACAATCCCTAAAAAAGTGCAAATCTTTACAGGTGGGATGTCCCGGGGTGATTGCAGCCTCCCTGTGACATCATCACGGAGAATAGGACATTTGACACACTAGTAGATCCTCATCTCATGACAGAGTGACAGGAAGACACAGCGTTCATTAGTAAGGATAAGGTGCGAGCAGCCGTGAAGAGGATGAAGAGTGGAAGGGCAGTTGGCCCAGATGATATACCAGTGAAGGCATGAAGATGTTATGGGTGTGATAGCAGTGGAGTTTTTAAACTGGACCGTGCAACAAAATCTTGGAACGTGACAGGACGCCTGACGGGTGGAAAAGAAGTGTTCTTGTACCAGTTTTTAAGAACAGGAGAGATGGGCTGGTGAGCAGTTCAGGGTGTACCCCGGCTTCCCCCCAGCGTTGGCAGAGATGGCACCAGCATCCCAGCAACCCTGTTAAGACAAAGTGCTGAATACTCATACATGTTTGTGTTGGTTTTCTCCAAGTTCTGCAAGTCCCTCAAACATTCCAAGAACATGCAAGTAGGGGTTAGGATCCAGATCCATAAAATTGTTACGGAGGATTCAAGAACTAAAAACGACAATTTAAACACATCACACACTCGATGGCTAAAAGTTTCAAAGTTCAAAAATCAAATAAAAGTCACACCAGCATATCTGTTCCAGAGCAACAAATAACGATGACAACGATTTATTTTGTGTCAGTAGTACTGCACTGTAGCTCACACTGATGGAAAATGGACTGTGTTCCAATTAGTTTTTTTTTTTTTTTTTTCCAATCATGTAACTAAACATGAAGGGTAAACAAAGAGCATGGAAAATTACACTGACAACAACTATGTGGGTGTCTACGTCACTGCTGCTTCTGCTTTTCCCATTGTTCTGGGGTTAAGGTCTTCTGTTCGAACGCGTGTATGTCCTTCATCTCAGTCGCAAGGCAAGTGTTCACCATTCTGGAAAAAACATACACATACACACACACACACACACACACACACACACACACACACACACACACACAAACAAATAATTATTTTCACGGGCTCAGATAATCTATTCATTTTCCCAAAAATAATATCATGTAGGGCAGTGATGGCCCGGTGGTAAAGGCGCTGGATCACTGATCCCAAGGTTGGAGGGGTTCAAACCCCACTCTCAACAGGCTACCACTGCCCCCCCACCCCACCCCACCCCCACCCCACACACACACACACACACACACACACACACAGTGCAGCTAACTGGGTTATCAACAGCCGGCCATGTCTCTCACTGTCTACCGTGTGAGGTTCATGTAAAACAGCCATTGCTGACTTTCGACAAGAGTAGCTGCACAGCTGTCAGTGTGTTTCCGCCCTGCGATGGCCTGGCGAGCCGTCCAGGGTGTACTCTGCTCTCACCCGGAGTTGGCTGAGATGGGCGCCAGCCTCCCCGCAAGTCAAATTAGGATTAAGTGGTAACAGAAAATGAAGGAATGTTCATTCAGTTCATTTTCTGTCACCGCTTCATCCTAATTAGGGTCACGGAGAGGCTGGTTCCCATCCCAGCCAACCCGGGGCGAGGGCAGAGTACACCCTGGACAGCTCGCCAGGCCATCGCAGGGCGGAAACACGCTGACGGCTTTGCAGCCTACTCTTGTCGAAAGTCAGCAATGGTTCTTTTACATGCCTCACACCACAGACAGTGAGAGACATGGCCGGCCTTTGATAACCCAGTTAGCTGCACGGGGAAGGGGAAGGGGGGGGGGGGGGGGGGGGGTGACAACTTTGTGGAGAGTGGGACTCAAACCCCCAACCTTTAGATCAGCGATCCGGCGTCTTATACCACGAGACCACCACTGCCCCCTATGAAGGCATGAATGAATGAATATCATGTTCTTAAAACAATACAGTTCCACATTAATGAGCACCAACAAATCCATTTTTTTTTAGTATTTTGGATTAATAATGAAACAACAGCATACTTGAGACAGCCAGGTTAAGTAAGAGAATTCAAAACAAGAAAACGGTTCTAAAGTAAGCAAACCGGCCGCTAGCTGGCTACGTCTTCCTCCCTTTATATGCGTTTTAATATCAAAAACGCTCGAATGCACGATGCTAAATTTCGCATTGCACATTGTGCAAAAGGTCGTCTACATGTCATGCTTCTTAATAAATGAATAAGTTGTTGAATATTCCAATAAAATTCTCGCTTTCTTTTTGTCACCATTTTGGGTTTCCCGCAACCGTTCAATGATTGGCTCTGGTTATCACGGAGTGTATGTAAGATAGCCGCAGATTCGTGGAAATCAACCTACCTTGCTGCCGATTAACGAATCACGTGGTAAAATACAACGGTAACATCGCGTGAGAGGATGTGCCAAGGAGGTTAACACAGATCGAATTTGATGCAATCCATCAGAATTATTGATAAAATATTGTCAAATAGAATTGAAAGGAGCAGATTCTCACGAAAGTTTGAAATTCGTATTAATGTCTAAATTAATTGGATTGCCATACTATGTTATTTTTCGTATCAATCCGGATAAATTCGTACAAGTTGGCAGCCCTGAGACTGTAAAAATATGATAATGTTTTAGGTCAAAATGATGCAGAAATATACAAATATTTTATACTTACACAAACGTTCAAGTACAGACACTCCCCAACTTACGTTCATCCATTTTACGTTTTTTTTTTTTTTTTTTTTTTTAAAGTCAAATTTTGAGTTTAGACGTACATCAGTGCAGGCTGTGTTCTAAATGAGTTCAACGGCACCCTTGTGCACTTGAAAGACCGGAAGTCTGTATAACCCACAGCAAGTACACTACTTTTGCAAATACACTACTTTCGGTTTTGAGCGGCTCACATATTGTAAGCGTTGATTGGCTGTTTTAAGCTTCGTGTAAAGCAAATCGGTATAAATAAGTGACTTATTTGAAATTAATGTTGATATTATTTGATATATTTGATATTATTTTACAATGTTATGTTTATAATAATTGATTTAGGGGTGTTTTATGAGATACGGTAATGGTATTTATGGATGTATAGTACAGTACAGTATGAGCGTCATACGTCACATGTCATACGTCACTGTAACAACTTACGTTCACTTTCAATTTACATTCGGCTGTCCAGAACCAATTAAAAACGTAAGTCGGGGAGCGTCTGTACCCCTGTATGAGAGATTTCCTTTCGGCTTTCTCCCTTTATCAGGGGTCGCCACAGCGATGATTGTTCTCGAAATGAGAAGCTTCTCACTGCATTTTGTGTGTAAAGGTGGCTTCTGTTCACAAACTAATATAAACTGAAGCAGTGCTGCTTTTTCTGAAATTTGTTTCACGTGTTCCCGTTCTGTTACGTTCAGTAATAGTTCAGTTAAAAATGTGAAATATACTGTACAGTATCTACTGCTTTTCACTTATTTTACTGTTTTTGTGTTCGCACTCATAGCTACAGTTCCTTCTGTTATTCCCTTTATTATACAAACAAAATGTCTGAGCTCCCAGCAGTATTAATATTTTACCTGTGTCTCTGTAACAGTGGCTTTCCTTCAAATTGAGGTGACACTACAAGCACCTTGAAACTTGTAGAACATCTACTGGGAGATGTGTCTTCTACTTCCTGAAACAGAAAGCAAGTTTTGTAAGCATACAAAGCAAACCTGCAGTATTACATCAATGGCAAAAAGAAAATGGATTTAGTAAGATAACCTTTTGGGTCAGATCATATCCATACCCCATGTATATGACATCATACTCACACCTGGTGCAATCCATCACATATATGACATCACATTCGCACCAGAGCCATCCATCATATATGCACCACATCTCTCTACCATATCTGTATCTGTCAAACATATTGGTAACATAAATACTATATCTAGCCACACTATATCCGTTTGGGACCGAAAGGTTGCTGGATCGATTCCCAAATCATCAGAAGGAAAATAGGGGTGGACAGGTCGAGTGAGCTGCATCTTCCCTTCTTTCAACTTTCCGGCTGAAGTGCCCTCGAGCAGGGCATCTCACCCAACTGCTTTTTGGGGCCCCCAGTGTTTATAGCAGGCCAGGGCCCCAAGTGTGTGCTCACTTTGGATGGGTTTTAACAATTAATTGTTTGAATGGTACAGTATATCAAACTTTACATCTAACTACCACATCTGTACCATATCTGCAGTGTGTATCTACAGTATATGTACCACATCTGTAGCTACTATACTATTCATTCATTCGAGTTTTATTTACTGTATATCCATTCCACTTTTATCAGTTGAACTGACCACAACATACCACGTGTACTGCACCAATTTCCGCTATCAGTTTTTCCCGAATGTGATCCACGGTAATCGCCATGTCTTTTTTTATATTTAAATACTGAAAGTATCGCACACACCGAGTACAAGAAATACTACTACGTACAAGTTTTCAGGCTGAGTGAAGGGGAGGAAACAAACGCAGAAAGGTGTAAAAAAAAAAAAAAATAATAATAATAATAAGACGTCACATCCTAAATAAATCTCTCATCCCTATAAAAGTGCACTACCTAGGGTACGAAGCCGCACCTTCTATTATACTTTATAGTGCGGCATTGGTCAGAGATAAATTGAAACATACAGAGATGGTGAGTCCGCCTATTTAAATTCTCACTGGCCAATCAGCTTCCTCAATTTTTCCCAGGAAGAAGAACTGGGGTCCTGTAAATCTTTAGGCTTCTGAATAAAAGCCTGAAGTAAAAAATAAATAATAATTAAAATAATTATTTTAAAAACCACAACATTCTTTTAATGCAAATGAAGTGAAAATCCGTGTTTTATTTCGAACTATGAATAATTCTAATATAAAATTTAAAGCGTCGATATCCGAGCATGACTAATAAACCGAATATACCGGATACTGTATAGCAGTGTTTTCAAAGTGAGTGACTGGTTGTAGTAAATAATTTGCGAGACACGGATTCGTAATGTTAATGTGTGATTTCGGAAAATATTTTACTTTCCTCGTGTATCACAATATTTATAGCAGCCTGTGCGTCAGCGTAGCTTGTCGTGGTGATGATTCAGGGTTGCTATAGAAACCGGTGTTCTTTGCAGCCGTTGGAATTTCAGTTTGGGAGGATTGTCGAGGTTTATGTATTACAATGGTTGTGGAGGTGGAGAGTTTTTATGGGGTGTACATGCTGTACTGCACCAACCCCAAATTTAAGGGGCGTATTTACATCGGCTTCACGGTGAACCCCGAGCGGAGAATCGGCCAACACAACGCCGGGAGGCACAAAGGGGGAGCAAAGAAGACCAGCGGAAGAGGACCGTGGTAAATAATAACAATCTAATCTATTAATCCTGTGCATAAACAATGCAAAATCATATCCATGCACTTCAGGGTTAAGCTTATCAGGCACACCAATACAAGATGCTGGAAAAAGAACTGATTGAGTTGGGATGAACAATCAATATTACTAATCAGATTGTGGAATAGAGGAAAAATCAACATGATGATCTTATAAATAAAATCAATCTGAATAAGTCCACTACTGAACATGTTCACACCTGTGGGCAAACAGTAGTTGTAGATTAGTGAAGCAGATTTCCCAGAATACACCAGTACTAACATTACATGCTTGACCTGACAGAAAGGTGTCAGTAAATATTAAAAACAATAACAACAACACGTGGTGTCAATCTCCTGGCCCAAGGGCCAAATCCTCACTTTATGTAATGCTACAGCATTTAAAGTATATGATTATCCTACATTCTTTTCAACCATTAAAATGAGACCCATATTCTGAACCCCTAATCAAAATTGGGGGCTGTTGCTCATCTCAGCCGACTTGGCGAGGGCAGAGTACACCCTGGACAGCTTGCCAGGCTATTGCAGGGCAGAAATATCCTGGCCGCTATGCAGCTACTCTTGAGGAAAGTCAGCAATGGTTCTTTTACATGAACCGCTCACTATAGACCAGGGATCACCAACGTGGTGCCCGTGGGCACCAGGTAGCCCGCAAGGACACTATAAGTTGCCCGCGGACCTGTTCACTGCTAGTTTTAGGACAGGCCCACAGCTCCATAGCGCCACTCTCCATTGAGCTGCATCTAATTTTTTTGAATATATTTTAAATCAAATCAATATCTTCACATAGATAAATATCATTAATTATTAATGATAACATATAATTAAAGGTAAATTGAGCAAATTTGTAATTTCAGAGGTGTGTTTTGACCTGGTAGCCCTTCGCATTAATTGGTACCCAAGAAGTAGCTCTCGGTTTCAAAAAGGTCGGTGACCCCTGCTATAGACAGTGAGAGACATGGCCAGCCTTTGATAACCTAGTTAGGTGTGTGTGTGTGTGGGGGGGGGGGGGCAGTAGTGACAACTTGATGAGAGTGGGGCTTGAACCACCAACCTCAGGTTCAGAGATCCAGCACCTTACCATCAGGCCACCACTGGCCCACTAGCATGTCATGACTCAGAAAAGATTGCAGCTTTTCACAGAAAAGTAAAAGCGGTTAAATCGTGTTTATCAGCCTCCTTTACTCTGCATATCTATGGAGGAATTACCTTTTGAATATGGATGTAGTCTGGGGAATATCTAATAAACTGATATATATTATGCTGAATTCTCATACTGGAATGTACGTACTGTTTTGTGAATGATTGTAGGGAGATGGTGCTCATCATCCATGGCTTTCCATCTGATATTGCTGCTCTTAGGGTAGGTATACACCCTTATCAAGTGCTTGTGTTTACTAATGACATTTCAAAAGTGAATTCCTTACAGAATCAGTTTGAAAAATCTGTCAGCTGTTTACTATTCATGTACAGTACTACAGTATTTTGTGGAGAAAATTAAATGAAGACAAGATGAGTTGTCCTGGAAAGAATTTAGAATTATTAAAGGATTGTGTGCATGTGTGTGCGTGTGTGTGTATTGACCTTGCAATGGACTGGTAAGCAGTTCAAAATGTACCATGCCTTCGACCGGATTTGACAAAGAGGGGTTCCAGCCTCTCCATGGCTGGGTCATGTGGCTGCAGGTTTTTGTTTCAACCAGGCACGAGCACACCTGAGGTGGCTCATTTAATCAACTCGTCTGAGTCTTCAGGCAGCTGATTGGTCAATCTGTGTGCTCGGTACAGAAACTGACCAATCAACTGCCTGAACACTCAACTCAGTTGATTAAATTGGTTGAAACAAAAACCTGCAGCCACATGGCCCTTTGTGGCACGAATTTGACACCCCTGCCCTAATAAGATTATGTGGTTTGGCAAATGACTAAATTAACGGTGTAAGATAAAGTTGGTGATAATCTGGTCCCTGAGATGCAGTAGACCTGGAAAAACAGCAAAAAATGTAGCACTAATTATCATTTAAGTGCAGCTGTTGTCCTACATCACCAGTCCGACAAAGTACAAATAAATTTTTTCTGTGCTGTAGTTTGAGTGGGCGTGGCAGCACCCACACGTCTCTCGTCGGCTCTCCCACGTGACCCGGCGCACACGAAAAGAGTCCAGTCTGCAGTTTCACTGGCGTGTGCTGTCCAACATGCTGCGGGTGGCGCCTTGGAGTCGTCTACCCCTCACTGTACGATGGCTCAGGCAGGAATACCAGATGGAATTTGAGCCGCAACTACAGCCTCCTCTCCACATTCCCCTGACGTTTGGCTGCGTCCGTGCTAAGAAGAAACTACAACAACAGAAAGACAAGGAGCAAGAAAACAGCGGGCTGGACCAGTGTTTGTTGTGTAGAGAGATTGTACTGGTATGTCTGCACTTCAGATCTCATTGCAATATACAGTGGTACCTTGACTTACGAAATTAATCCGTTCTGAGGGCAAGCTCGTAAGTCAAAATGTTCGTTAGATAAAACAAAAAAAAAATCGCATAGAAAAAAAACAGAAAACCAATTAGTCCATTCCAACCCCGCCCGCACTCATATAACCTGACACAAACACTTATATTTGACCGAATATATTAAAGAGTAAACATGTAAAAACAATAAATATTTCATAATAATACATGTACATTAATAATAATTAATAATAAATAATAACAAAACAAGAATAAACAATAAGTAAACTAACCCTTCCGATCATTGACTGCAGCAAAGATGTCACGTGGGTGCGAATATGTTATGTGGGCAGGCACAGTGGGCAGTAACAGAGAAGGTGGAGGAGAATTTTGTGCATGTGCATGCTACGAATGCCAGTGAAGAAAGGCTAGTGGTGAGCTCCCACAAGGCCAGTGCTTCTCAAATAGTGGGTGAGATGCCATGGGGGCGCGTATGACCCTGGGGAACATGCTTTTTTGCCATACTGTACCGGAATTAAGTGTAATTGTGCATCCTCTACAGTAGGTGGCAGTGGCGCTCTCACTGTGTTCCCTATGGTGTAGTGGAAAAGCACAGAGAAAATGATATGAAGTGCAGTAAACACTATTTATAGTCGCTCGTGGGTGCTGGGGGAGGTGAAATGTTTTTTTTCTCTTCTTCTTCTTATAAGGGGCGTCACAGAAAATAATCGAGAAGCACTGCACAAGGCGTTCTCGGAGCGCCGAGGAATACACGCGGGAGAATACAAGGCTAATCGGCCCGGAAAAGCCATTTCCCCAGCAGAGCTCGTAAGTGAAATTTTGCTCGTTGGATGCGGCAGATTTTTGGTGGGATCAAAGTTCGTATCATGGAAAATTCATTATAAAAGACACTCGAAAGTCAAGGTACCAATGTAGGGCAGGACGGTCTGTTAACTGGGTGAGAGCCAAATTTGTTGGTGGAGGGGACAGATATGTGTCCTTCATGTAATTTTTCATTTCATGCTGGTACACAATAGTATTTTGGGTTGCTTTTTGTAATATTTAAAACTAAGAACGTAATCAGATTGCACTTGTCCCATGTAGTAAGCAACTATTGAAAGAGACCGAAGTATGATATGAAGAATTATTCTGATCAAGGGTGTTTTATCTACTGTGGCTGCAGGCAGAGGTGGACAACACAGTACAAGATCTGAAGAATTCTAGATATGATAAAAAGCTGAAATTTATGAAGTTTTATTGTCTGCTCAAAGAATTTAACTTGTTCAATGTTAGCAATGGATGAGTTGGCTTGTAGAAGAGTCTCAAAAATTATTTGGTGGACCTGAAATGTGAAAATATTTGGAATAAATGTTAATAATTACTGTTTTTATTACCGACTTCATAAATATACAATTTTTTTTTTTTTTTTTAATTTTCCCCCCTCAGACGTCAGATAAACTGTCCTGCTTTCATCTATCCTGTACGATGGTTTGTCATCTAATCTGTTTGGCAAATCATTTCTTGAAGTCAGACCCAGCTCATCTACTTCCTGTTGAGGGTGAATGTCCTGGCTGTCATCACTCACTGCTGTGGGGAGATTTAATTCGGCACAAAAATGGCTGCTATGGTGACCTAGAAGAGATTGCTTCAGATTCTTCTCGGGTAAAAATCCATCAATGGAAGATATATTAATTTAAATGTGTCACATATATATATATACATATGTATATATATATATGTCATGTTAACTATATATGTATATATATATATATACATGTGACATGTATATATATATGTCACATATATATATACATACACACACACATATATATATGTGTGTGTGTGTGTATATATATATATATATATATATATATATATATATATATATGTGTATATGTGTGTGTGTGTGTGTGTGTGTGTGTGTGTGTGTGTGTGTATACAATCACTATCCGAGTTACGCTGTACGCGAGTTACGACCACCCGTACTTAGTACTATGTCTAGCAGATCCCTGTTATGAGTTTACTGTATATGTCTGACAGCGCAGCGTATAAGATAGTTGTGGCAGCCCAGCATCTCACACTCACAGCATTCTACCACTACACTCAGTGACTAGATACCATCGCAGTAACAGCTCTTTTCCAGTACAATTTTACATTCATTTACTGTACACCGTTACCATGGCCCCCAAGAGCAAGTCCGATTCATCAGATCGAAATTCTACCAAGAAAGCAAGGAAGGCACTGTCGTTGGAGACGAAGGTGAAAGTGATAAAGCAGTATGAAGGAGGGGAAAAAAGTAAATTCCATCGCTCGAGATCTCCATCTCTCCCACTCCACGATGTCTATAATTTTAAAGGACAAGGACCACATTAGGGAAGCAGTGAAAGCAGCAGCCCCAATTAAGTCAGCTATCATCACAAAACAGCGTGAAGGACCGATTGCAGAGAGGGAAAAGTTGCCGTACACGTGGTTGGAAGATAATAGGCAAAGAAATATATAGACAATGTGTGTGTGTATATATATATATATATATATATAGGTACCTGTCTGTCTTCCTTTCGGCTTTTTCCCTTTTACTCAGGAGTCGCCACAGCGAACCATCTGATTCGCACGTTTGATTTGGCAGAGATTTTTTTTTACGTCGGATGCCCTTCCTGTCACAACCCTTTTTAGCAAGGGACAGAAACACGCTGACGACTTTGCAGCCTACTCTTTACGAAAGTCAGCAATGGTTCTTTTACATGCCTCTCACCATAGACAGTGACAGACATGGCCCGCCTTTGATAACCCAGTTAGCTGCACTGGGGGGGACAGTGACAACCTTGTGGAGAGTGGGACTCGAACCCCCAACCTTTGGATCAGCAATCCAGCGCCCTATACCACTAGACCACCACATATATATAGGTACCTCACCTTACGAAATTAATCTGTTCCAGAAGTGGTTTCGTAATCTGATGTTTTTTCGTAAATTGAGTCACATTTTACATGTAAAAGGCCTGATTCATTCCATGGCCCCCCAATAATACCCCTAAAAATAATACCCCTTTAAAAATTGCAAAAGTATACCTTTTTAAAGCCTCCTTCTGCTTCAATATCGTACCGATGGTCGACGGGTTTTGGCCATATTCCTTTGCGATATCACTCAACCGCATGCCACGAGCCCGCTTCTTTTCAATCACACCAGGAATCACTTTCTTGGAGCCCATGATGAATGACAAAAAATAAAGTTGCAATGAGCACACTTGAAAAACTCACAAAACAACAGTAACTGTCCTTTACGCATGTTATAACTCCATGACGAACAGTGGGACGAAGGTAGATGCAGCTCCCTCTTAGCCAATGGTAGGCCAGTGGGGGCGGTGTGTTGGGAGATAGCCAATGGGAGAGCAACTCTATTGCGCCAATTTCAAAACAAAATACAGGCTGCTACAAGTGTATTTACGTTTCGGGGGATTTGGGCGACTGCGAAGCTGAGCGCGCATTGTCTGAATTTTTGAGACGGCGCGTTTCGTAACGTGAATTTTTTTCGTATCCAGAGACGGAAATTTTAGGTAAATACGTTTCGTAACTTGGATTTTTCATTTATTGGTGCTTTCGTAACATGAGGTACCACTGTGTGTGTGTGTGTGTATGTATATATATATATATATATATCTGACCCTGTGTTAATGTCTTGGGAGGAGGGGCCAGGGGAAACAATTCTTACTACTGTACCGTAATATTGTTTACTAAGCCATTTTAAATGCTTTCTGTCGTTATTACCTATGCAAATTTTTTTAATCTGATTTAGCCCGATGTAGCATTAACATTTTGTATCTCAAATCTCCATTCCTTCAAACAGAGCCATTGGACCGATGAGTTGCAGATATGAACAACACAGATGACGACCTCAAATTCTGAAATAGACGGACAAAACCAGTTTTTCTTTGGCTGCTTAAAACTGACCTCCAATCAGGACTTATGTCTGAATGTATGATCTAATACTCTGAATCAATGTGTATCAAAATGCAAAAAATATCAATTATGTTTGTTTTTACCTTAATTACTCGAGCTTCGTTCTAGTTTAATGACATCGATAAATGTGTTCGGGAAGAAGTGTTAATTATGAAATTTATTCTTAATGTGAATTAATAAGCATGTTTTTAAATATGTAAATATTTTTTACTATGAACATATTTACTAAGGAACAAAGCAATTAATTTATATTCAACATTGTCTTTTTTTTAATATTACACTTTTTTTCATGGAATGCTTTATGGAATTTGATCAGTTTCCAATGAAAATTTGGTAGAATGTAAACTAAAGTCAGGCATGTAACTGTAATGGAAAATAAAATTTGAATTTCTATATGAAGACTAAAGTAGTCAAGTATGTATGTGACATTAGACAGTGTAGTATGAGACATTGAATGAGGTCATTATTCTCGGTCCATTCACATAAAACAGTCTATTGTACAATCCCACACACAGTGTGCTTTCCGTGTCCTACAAGTGGACAGTGATGGATTCCAGTAGGCCTGTTATGTATTTCAGATTTAACCATCTCGGCTCTATCTAGGCTGTTTATATCACTCCCGCTAAAAAGTCTTTTAGTTCTTCCTGAATGTTTAAGTGTGTTAAATTTCTAGGGACTGCTCTGTATGTACATTATAAAGGTTATGCTGTGTATCCAGAGCAATCCCTGGAAATGAAGTGGAATGTGTTGAGTAAATACTAGACATACTATGTGGCCATACATGATGGTGACATGGGAATATTTATTGTAGCTGCCACAGGTTTGTGTCTTTCACACCAAAGTTTGAAATTTACATTTTTAAAGGTCAAACTGTGACTCACATTAGTTTTACCGCATTCTGGGTCAGGCCACAAAGTAGTAAAATGTTTTTTTTGCGCTTGTGGCTATTGAATATATGCTGGCTAAAGTTAACTCGGTGTATAACGATCACTGCTTTACAGAAAACTCTGGAATGTTCCATATTTATTTTTTGTTAATGACCTGCATAGTTATAGTGGCATCTTTTAAAATGCGTGTGTCAAAACTTGCACTGTTTATACAGTGATCCCTCGCTACTTCCTGTTTCAGTTCATGCGGCTTCAGTGTATCGCAGATTTTTTTTTTAATATTCATCGAATTAAAAAAATAAGGAAATTAAGCAAGAATAGGGGGAAAAGTTATGGAAAATGCCACAAAACAAGGCCAATTATGCAAAAAAAAAAAAAAAAACACCCAACAAAAAAAACAACCAACAAAAAAACAACCCAAAATCTTCCATCAAAACTAGTTACATTGTTGTGAGGTGCACATCTGCGTGCACGCGCAATCTGTATGTGATTGTAGGGGGTAAGTCTGTTGGGTTTTTTACACCCGAGCCTTGTGGCTCATCAGGCCGGTGCTTATCCCCGGTTTCCGTAGCGTGAAGCGACCAGGAGTTCAACTCCCCCTGGATGGGACGCTAGTCCATCGCAGGTTACCTTCCCAGTATATTTTACTGGTACCCATTTATACTGCTGGGGGAACAGAGGCACACTTGTGGTTGAGACCTTGCCCAGGGGTCTTAGCACAGTGAGGGTCTCAGTGGGATTTGAACTCACAACCTCCTGATCATGAGCGCAGCACCCTAACCACTATGCTACCGGCCCCACATATGTGAGTGTATTTGTATTTTATTTACATCTTATGCATTATTTTTGAATGTTTAATTGTTATAAGCATTTATGGCATTGAATATGTATTTATTGATATTATATACGCATATATGTGTACGTCAGTTAGGGTGGGGGTGATCCTACTTCGCAGGATTCGCTGGTCGCAGGGGGATCTTGGTCCCAATTAACCGCAAAAGATGAATGATCCCTGTATAGGCAAATTATGATAGTTTTAAATGTCCCTGAATAACAACTACAGAGGAAAACTCATAGCCATAAAATATATATAGTGACCTGTTTACATTTATTTGCTTTGAATTTGATGAATGTATTTGGCAATTAGCAAAAAACTTGTTCCCTAGAAAGAGAGATGTTAGATAAAAATTTTTGTGTTTTGCTGTAAACTTGCGGCTCAAGTTCGACAGGATTACATATTAAAGCTTTTAAATTAAATTCCCCCCAGTGCAGCTAACTGGGTTATCAAAGGCCGGCCATGTCTCTCACTGTCTATGGTGGGAGGTTCATGTAAAAGAACCATTGCTGATTTTCGACAAAAGTAGCTGCATAGCCGTCAGCGTGTTTCTGCCCTGCGATGACCTGGCGAGTTGTCCAGGGTGTACTCTGCCCTCACCCAGACTCGGCTGAGATGGGTGCCAGCCTCTCCGCGACCATAATTAGGATGAAGAAAATGATGGTTCCAGAAAATGAACGAATGAATGAAAATTAAATTCCTAAACTTTCATTTGATTAATACTGTAGCTATCGTGGTTTTTTTTGTTTGTTTGTTTGTTTAGGCATACTACTAGCGCCCATCCCAGCCAACTCCAGGCGAGGGCAGAGTACACGCTGGGCAGCTCAGCAGCCATCACAGTGCAGAAACACACTGACGCCTATGCAGCTACTCTTGTCGAAAGTCAGCAATGGTTCTTTTACAGGAACCTCCCAGCATAGACAGTGAGAGACATGGCCGGCCTTTGATAACCCAGTTAGCTGCACTGGGATTGAATGTGAGGCTTGAACCCCCAACTTTAGGATCAGTGAATTAGCACCTTTACCACTAGGCCAAGAGCGTAGGCTAGGGGGGTGCACATGCATCCCCCCCTACAGCAGGAGTTGAGTTCCGAGGGACAAGAAATTATGTGTATTCACAATCTTATAAATAAACTTAATGACTGTTATTGAAGAGAAAGTCGGAGATAAAGTCAGCATGCAGTAAACCGGAAGTTAACACCGGAAGTTAACGTGTAACGGGCACTGCGCATGTGCAAGCCCGAGCTGACCGATTGACAATAGGTGCCTATTTCGGTGGAACGCCTCACATATTATCAGTAAGCAATAATAGCTGAACACTGTCAATCAAACAAAGTGCGAATGTGAGAATAAAGCACAGTTTGTTAGTCCCGCCGCCGGTTCCTGCACATGTGTTAGAACACAAACATTGACACACAGAGAATGAATGGATAAAATAATCATAAGCCATCCAGCCTGGATCTGCAGCTTAATGCTCAGTACTTTTATAACATTAATACTACGTTTTTGTGCTGTAAATATGTATTAATATTTGTTTGTGTTTTTGAATAGATAAATAACTATCTCAATTTGTAAATGTATTTAGCACATGTACTTGCAGATGTAGTTTGAAATATATTTGAGAATGTTTTTGGTCGAACTGTAATATTTGATTGCAGTTCACCCCTGTATAGACAGACATTTTTTAAAGTTTATAATTCTACCCATGGGTGTACCTGTACCTGGTTCCCCCAAAGTGCTTAGTAATATAATAAATAAAATTATAGCCCCTGAGACTCGAGTTCCGGTCAACCAAGATGTGCACCCCCCCCCACGGTCAGACCAGCCTGCGCCCTTGTAGGCCACCACTGCCCCACACTCCATCAGTGCAACTTAATAAGGAAGTGAAAGATGTGAAAGCTACCAACAAAATACTTATAAACTCAGTGAGTATAACAAATCAATTCTATCACACATCAAGCTAATTGGCTTCCATCTGTGATCAATTTCTAGAGCTGTGCCTGGACTATCAAAAGAATATCTGAAAGCAGTCAACCAAATATGGGTGGTAAGCAACTGTTAAAAGGTCTCATGGTTAAAGCTGCTGGCAGGTGCAAGTCAAGAAATGGACACGGAAACAATTTCAAAGGGTTCATCAAGCCCAAGGAGTCTAGTAGAACTATTTTTGTGTGAGTATCTTTATTTCAGGCAATGATGTGACACAATTTGAGAATATTTTGTCGGGTGCTGAGAAAGACCCCTACAAAAAAAAAAAAAAAAAAAAAAAAAAAAAACACACACACAAAACCAGTCAAAGTAATAAAGAGTGAAATACCAAGGCATTGACAGCATCATCTTGGAGGATTACATGGAAATTATGTATTAAGCAGAAGTTCCACCAAATATGACAGTTGAAAGGCTTCTATAAAATAAAAGTCTGCAGATTTAAAAGAATTTTAAATAATTTTTGTGAAATGGAAAACTGGCACAAAATGCTAGTCTGTATTCTGATATGCAGAATCAAGCTCACTCTCACATAATATCAAAGTCTCTCCCAGGCGCTATAGAGAGAGTACAAAACTACAGCGTACACTGCCACTGGTGTTGTTCTCAGACAGGGATGTCCCTTCTTATCCACGAAAGGCAACGGACGGTGCAGGTTTTCACTTCAACAAAGCAATAGCTACAACTTCCATCTGTTAAAAAAAAAAAAAAAGACTAGATTGCACATTTGTGTTTTAATTATGAAGCCAGATGGCAGCCATCTTGGTGAGAAAACCTTACACTCAAAATGGAGCCTTTGCAAGGCAACACAGCTCGAAAACCCAAGAAAAGTTTACTGCTGACGATCAAAATGAATTAAATTTATATAACTTTGCATATACAATAATTTGACAAATGTTTGTGATTGCTGATGAGAGATATAAAGTCAAGGAAACGCATGAGGCAGGGGTCACCAATTTTAAGAGCTCTCCATAAGATAGGCCTCTAGAGATGGGTGGGGGAGTCATGAAAGCCTAAAGATGTTCCACATAAACGTACATATGGCATTTGAGAGAACATTTTACGATCAAATGAGACGAAAATACAAAATTTTGACCAGGCTTCAAAGAGGTAGTTGGCCTCGCCTCCGTCAGTCTCAAAGGACTATGGGCTCTGTCTGATATCTCGGCTGGTGATACTCTCCAGTGCGGAGAGCCTGGGTAGGAAGTATGGAGGACAGGCTGTTACCCAAGCAGCAATTCGCCCATCTTGGCGCCACCGGAAGGATCCAATGGATGGGCAGAAGCCAATACGACTGGGTTCCGGTGCCGCTGCAGGAGTTGCCAGAACGTTGCTGTGAACACAAACTGCCTTAGGGGACTCAGACTCTCGGTTAGAAACACGCTTACGGCTATGCAGCTACTCTTGACGAAAGTCAGCAATGGTTCTTTTACATGAACCTCACACTGTAGACAGTGAGAGACATGGCCAGCCTTTGATAACACAGTGAGCTATACTGTGGGGACAGTGACAACTTGTTGAGAGTGGGACTTGAACCCCCAACTCTTGGATCAGTGATCCAGCCTACATTACCACCAGGCTACCGCTGCCCCACAAACCCCCAACTTTAGGATCAGTGGAAAAATCCACTACATGGGTGATACATGGGTGGAAAAAATGTGCCCATGTCTCAAGTATCCCCATACCTGCAGTGAAATACGGTCATGGCACCATCATACTACGGGGATGCTTTTCAACTGCAGCGACTTGGAATCTTGTCAGATTTGAAGGTAACATGCCTTATACTGTACTATATAATATTGCAGGAAAAATTATTCCAGCCTTGGGAGAAGATTCATCTTTCAACATGACATGAAGCATATGGCCAAACCGACATTGGAAACAGAAACGTGAATGTGCTGCAATGGGCAAGTCAAAACCATGATCGTATCCCTGCTGAGAATCTGTGGCACTATTTGAACTCTTGTCCAGAGACGCCATCCCACCAACTTGGAGGATCTCTACAACTTCTGAACAGAAGAATGGAAACAAATCACTGCTGAACACTCCGCTGAGCGCTGCTCCATGTATACCTCAAAAGAATTCAGGCTGTTACTGCAACAAAAGTCTTCTCTACAAAGTATTAACGTGTAGAGGGTGAATACGTATACAAACAATCTTTTTGTTAAAGATCTACTTTTTTTTTTTCTGAAGTACTGAGTGAAGAAAAGTGTATCCAAGTCTTTTGTAATCTTTTAAGGTAACTGAACAGTTTTACAAACCATTCGATCATGTACTGTATATAATACAACACCTATGTATGTATAGCTATAATGTGTGTGTGCATGTGTATAAAACAAAAACTTAAATTAAGTGGATTGTGATGCTGCTGTCACTGTGGACCTGGAGGTGCATTCACCACAACAACGGGCTGCAAGGAAAAAGGGAAGTAAGTCAGTAAAGGTAGACACTGGTATTCAGCTCAACAAGTTTGTAGACAGTAAAAAGGCGTGTTCTTACGACATTGGTCCTCGGTGAGCAGCATTGAATTACTTTGCAGCAGAAGGCAGCCAGGGTAGCAGATAGAGCGATCTGAGTCACCTGTACAAGCAGCTCGATTCCTGTGACATGCTGAACAACGTTCTGTGAGTAAGAAAAATAAATTAAGAATCTGAGTCCTAACAGCGCCTTCTTCATTACTTTCTAACTTTTAACCTTTCGTTTTAAACAAAAGAAAGACAAACACACACAAAAAAAAAAAAAAAAAACACGTGAAAAAACACCCACTACAAAAGCCCGCTGGCCTTCCATTGGCTAGGAGGGATGACGCAGCTCCCTCTTATTGGCTATCTACGAACATCCCGCCCCGCTGGCCTCCCATTGGCTAGGAGGGATGACGCAGCTCCCTTCCATTGGCTTTTATGGAGCTGCATCTCCCATAATACTTTTCATGTAAAGGACAGAGTTACTGTTGTTTCATGCTTTATTTCTTGACTCGGGCTTTTAACCTTCCATAAACATTTGTAAGTTTATAAGTCTGCTCAGACATGGTCAACACACACGCGCACGTACGCACACACACACACACACACACACACACACACACGTGATTTCCGATGCGAGTGAGAAGAAGAAACAGGCTCGAGTGATATCGCAAAGGAATATGGCCAAACCCGTCTACCATCGGTACGATATTGAAGCAGGAGGTCTTAAAAGGTATGCTTTCATCATTTTTTTAAAGGGTGTAGTGGGTAGTATTGGGGGCCTTGGAACGAATCGCACGTTTTACATGTAAAATGCGATTCAATTTATGATAAATCCAGGTTACGAAAAAGGCTCTGGAACGGATTAATTTCATAAGGTGAGGTACCACTGTACTCCTACTAGTCCTCTTTGTGCTTAGGTAGCACATAAGGCCTCAACTAGAGCCCCCCATTTATGTCAGTCGGCTGAAACACGTTCCAGATAGCCCCCATGTCCAACCCTTCTCCTTCATCTCTCCCTCAACTGTTCACCAAGTCTCCTTGGGGCTACCTAGCTTTCTTCGGCCATCTGGAGGCCATCGTAGGGCCATTCTGGATAGGGCTGTTTTCTGCTGGCGGACCACATGTCCAATCCATTGCCAATGTCCTCGTTTAAGCTTCGTGGAGATGGATTCGGTTTCTGATCTTCGGTGGAGTTTTTCATTACTGATTGTATTTGGCCAATAGATCTGTAGAATGCATCTAAGACATCTGTTCTGGAAGACATCAAATTTGTTTTTGATGGTTTTTGTCATTTTCCATGACTCTGATCCATCAAGGAGGATGCTAATCACATTTGATTGAAATTTTTTGAACTTGGTGTTCAGGTGAATGTTCCCTGCCTTCCATGTACTCCTGAATGAGGCGAAGGACTGGCTGGCTTTTGTAAGTCGAGCCGGGATCTCCACCTCCCCATCCGCTGTGTTTGACATCTTGGATCCAAAATAAGTGAAATCATTTACTTCCTACACTTTACTTTTACTACATTAAAAAAGCTCAACATTAAAATCTTATGAAGGGTTTA
>CM045745.1:10177781-10215281 GCA_024760905.1 Plotosus lineatus | reverse complement strand
TCCACAAGGTTGTCACTGTCCCAACAGTGCAGCTAACTGGATTATCAAAGGCCGGCCATGTCTCTCATTGTCAATAATGTGTGGTTCATGTAAAAGAACCATCGCTGACTTTCATCAAGAGGAGCTGCATAGCCGTCAGTGTGTTTCCGTCCGTCCTGTGATGGCCGGTGAGCTGTCCAGGGTGTACTCTGCCCTTGCCCGGAGTCAGCTGGGATGGGTGCCAGCCTCCCCGTGACCCTAATTAGGATTAAGCGATTACAGGAAATGAATGAATGTCCATCCATAGTATTTATACCACTTCTCTCAAGGTTTCTCATGCTGTTATGGGTTTCCTCCAGGCACTCCGGTTTCCTCCTTCAGTCCAACATGCTCAATCTGCTAATTAGTTTCAATTGCAATTAGGTGCAAATGTAAATGTTGCATATGTCTGTCTGTGTGTCTGTCTGTATGTGTGTCTATGTGCGTGTGTGTGTCTGTCTGTCTGTCTGTCTGTCTATGTGTGTGTCTGTCTGCCTGTGTGTCTGTCTGTCTATGTGTGCCTGTCTGTCTATGTGTGTGTGTGTGCCTGTCTGTCTATGTGTCTGTCTGTCTATGTGTCTGTCTGTCTGTCTATGTGTCTATGTGTCTGTCTGTCTGTCTATGTGTCTGTCTGTCTATGTGTCTGTCTGTGGTCTAATGAGCTGGGTGTACCCCACCTTTCCCTGGAGATGGCTGGAATGAGCTTCAGTTTCTCCATGTCTGGAAAAAAATCTTAAGAGAAAGAACATGTGCAAAAAGTGAAACAAAAATGGACCCCCAACCCCCATTACAGTGTATTGGGGGGGTCCATTTTTGTTTCACTTTTTGCACATGTTCTTTCTCTTAAGATTTTTTTGTTTGTCCTTTTTGTTTGTTTTTATTGTCATGTGGATTGTCTTGCTGAAAAAGTACAGAGTAGACATTGTTCTTCTTTTTTGTAATCTGTGTTTCCAATCTGAGCCCCGCTGTTCTTTCTAAACAGATCGGATCACCATAACCGAACCGGTCCAGTCTTTACCGAACTCTGCGAATCTAAATCACTTCCTGCGGAATCAAACTCAGACCGGTCCGTTCACAAAGTCTCTTCATCTGAAATAAGAATCTACCTGACATTTTGTTCTGTTTCCGTGATCTCCCTGAAGTTTAGAGAAGACTGCTGTGAGTCCGTGGACTGGATCGCTGCTTGTTTTCTGGATCCGCTTTTACTCACGTCCGCCCCGCATTGTGAAATGTAACCCCCAAAACATCTGGACTAAGAGAATCAAACACAATTTCACTGAACCAGTGCTTATCAAATAGTGGATCCACTTTTTTTTTTTTTTTTTTTGGGGGCGGGGGCGGTATGATGCCAGGGGGGCGTGGTGCGAGGCCGAGAAGGGGGGAGGTGACCCTGGTAGAACATGCTTTTCTGAAATCGTGTCCGACAATTAAGTGTAATTGCACCTCCACTCCAGTAGTTGGAAGTAACGCTCTTATTGTCCTGCTATAGTGTAGCGGTTTTTCGCACGAGCAAACCATATGAAGTGCAGTCTTCCATCTCGCTCCACCTTTCTCTTCATTCCTGCTAGAAATTTCTCGGTGTTATTTCTTGAGGGGTGGAAGATATTAAGACATAAATAAGTTGAATAAGTTTAAATAAGGATTTTTTTTAATTATTTCAAGCACATTGGTGCACTTTAAATATTTTCTACTACAGATTAAAAAACAATGTTAATGAAGTTTTTCTTGATTGTAAGTTGAACTGTATTTCTTTTTTGTTCTTAATGTTAATAAAGATATAATGATATGCAGAGGTGTACTAATAATTTTATATACAAAGAATACTATTGCGGTGTGTGTGAAGGGTGTGGTGAAATGTTTTTTCTTCCTAGAGGGGCGCCACATAATAATTGAGAAGCACTGAAAAAAAAAAAAAGCTCCTTCCAAACAATAGAATTAGGGGACAGTTAGGCCACATTAAAAATAAACAAACAATTAAATATTTCATCATATCCAGCTGATACCATTTAGAAATTTATAGGATTATAGGATTTTCTTCAATTTTTTCTTATGCTGGATATATCTTGTTTTCCTTTCGGCTGTTCCCTTCAGGGGTCGCCACAGCGAATCATTTGCCTCCATCTCACCCTGTCCTCTGTATCTTCTACTCTTACTCCAACTATCTTCATGTCCTCCTTCTCCACATCCATAAATCTTCTCTTTGGTCTTCCTCTGGGCCTTCTGCCTGGTACTTCCAACCTCTGCATCCTACTACCAATATACTCACTATCCCTCCTCTGTACATGTCCAAACCATCTCAATCTAGCCTCTCTGACTTTGTCTCCAAAACATCTTACATGTGCTGTCCCTGTGATGTACTCATTTCTGATCCTATCCATCCTCGTTACTCCCAAAGAGAACCTCAACATTTTTATCTCTGCTACCTCCAGCTCTGCCTCCTGTCTTTTCCTCAGCGCCACTGTTTCGAAACCATACAACATCGCTGGCCTCATCACCGTCTTGTACACTTTTCCTTTCATTACTGCCGATACCTTCCTATCACACATCGCATTAGACACTTTTCTCCAACCATTCCAACCTGCCTGCACACGCTTCACCTCTTTTCCACACTCTCCATTGCTCTAGATTGTTGAGCCGAAGTACTTAAAATCCTCCACCTTCCTTATCTCTGCTCCCTGCAACCTCATCGTTCCTCTTGGGTCCTTGTCGTTCACACACATGTATTCTGTCTTACTGAGGCTAACCTTCATTCCTCTCCTTTCCAGGGCATACCTCCACCTCTCTAGATTTTCCTGCATTTGTTCTCTGCTCTCACTACAGATCACAATGTCATCTGCAAACATCATAGTCCATGGGGAATCTTGCCTCACCTCGTCTGTCAGCCTGTCCATCACCATAGCAAACAAGAAGGGTCTCAGAGCTGACCCTTGATGCAGTCCCACCTCCACCTTGAACTCTTCTGTCACACCGACAGCACACCTCACCACTGTCTTACATCTCTCATACATGTCCTGCACCACTCTAACATACTTCTCTGCCACTCCAGACTTCCTCATGCAATACCATAGTTCCTCTCTCAGCACCCTGTCATATGCTTTCTCCAGATCCACAAAGGCACAGTGCAGCTCCCTCTGATCTTCTCTATTAACATCCTCAAGGCAAACACTGCATCTGTGGTGCTCTTTCTTGGCATGAAACCAAACTGTTGTTCACATACATATGTCCTTCTCAAAAAATTAGCATATTGTGATAAAGTTCATTATTTTCTGTAATATACTGATAAACATTAGACTTTCATATATTTTTGATTCATTACACACAACTGAAGTAGTTCAAGCCTTTTATTGTTTTAATCTTGATAATTTTGGCAGAAAAGTAAAGCAAAACCAAAAATCCCTATCTCAAAAAATTAGTATATTTCATCCGACCAATAAAAAAAAGTGTTTATAATACAAAAAGAAGTCAACCTTCAAATAATTATGTTCAGTTATGCACTCAATACTAAGTCAGGAATCCTTTTAGTTTTGGCACTGTGAGCAGGTGCCAGGTCGTGCTGAAAAATGGAATCGTCATCTCCATAAAGCTTTTCAGTAGACTGAAGCGCTCCAAAATCTCCTGATAGCTAGCTGCATTGACCCTGCCCTTGATAAAACACAGTGGACCAACACCAGCAGCTGACATGGCAGCCCAGACCATCACTGACTGTGGGTACTTGACACTGGACTTCAGGCATTTTGGCATTTCCTTGTCCCCAGTCTTCCTCCAGACTCTGGCACCTTGATTTCCGAATGACATGTAAAATTTGCTTTCATCCGAAAAAAGTACTTTGGACCACTGAGCAACAGTCCAGTGCAGCTTTTCTGTAGCCCAGGTCAGCCGCTTCTGCTGCTGTTTCTGGTTCAAAAGTGGTTTGACCTGGGGAATGTGGCATCTGTAGCTCATTTCCTGCACACGCCTGTGCACGGTGGCTCTGGATGTTTCTACTCCAGACTCAGTCCACTTCTTCCACAGGTCCCCCAAGGTCTGGAATCGGCCCTTCTCCACAATCTTCCTCAAGGTCCGGTCACCTCTTCTGGTTGTGCAGCGCTTTCTGCCACACTTTTTCCTTCCCACAGACGTCCCACTGAGGTGCCTTGACACAGCACTCTGGGAACAGCCTATTCGCTCAGAGATTTCTTTCTGTGTCTTACCCTCTTGCTTGAGGGTGTCAATGATGGCCTTCTGGACAGCAGCCAGGTCGGCAGTCTTACCCATGATTGTGGTTTTGAGTAATGAACCAGGCTGGGAGTTTTTAAAAGCCTCAGGAATCTTTTGCAGGTGTTTAGAGTTAATTGGTTGATTCAGATGATTAGGTTAATAGCTCGTTTAGACTACCTGAACATGATATGCTAATTTTTTGAGATAGGAATTTTTGGTTTTCATGAGCTGTATGCCGAAATCATCAGAATTAAAACAATAAAAGACCTGAAATATTTCAGTTGGTGTGCAATGAATCTAAAATATATGAAAGTTTAATTTTTATCACTACATTACAGAAAATAGGCCACTGAGTCGTAGTTAACGTGTTTCTGCCCTGTGATGGCCAGCGAGCTGTCCAGGGTGTACTCTGCCCCTTGCTCACAGTCAGCTGAGATGGGTGCCAACCTCCCTGCAACTCTAATTCAACCCTAATTAGGATTAAGCAGTTCAGAAAATAAATGAATGAATGAAAATAAAATTGTGTAAATTCAACTGATAAATTCAATGAAAAGGATATCTCAAGCGGTTTTTGTTAGGCTTGGGTACCTGAAGGTGTGTCCACTCTGACAATATAATTTTATGAACTAAATGAGTGTTCCCTGTATATTGGTAATAGGATGCTGAGGCTGGAACTACCAGGCAGAAGGCCTAGAGGAAGACCAAAGAGACGATTCATGGATGTGGTGAAGGAGGACATGAAGGTCGTTGGTGTAAGAGAAGAAGATGCAAAGGATAGGGTGAGATGGAGGCAGATGATTCGCTGTGGCGACCCCTGAAGGGAAAAGCCGAAAGGAAAAGAAGAAGAAGAAATGAGTGTTCCCTGACATGTTCAGATCTGATATACATCTACTGATTTTTTTAAGCTACTGTTCTTTTTGCTACGGTAGAAGGTTTGCACAACATCCATTTTTAACAATAAAAACAATCAGATGCACATATTGTTCTTTATTTGTTTTTAATTAACACAGTGTTAAAATTATTCTGAATCAAAAATATAATTAGACTGACTTAGATTAACTAATTCATTGGTGCTGAAATTTCTGGAATATCTTTTCACACACCAAAGCCAAGGCCTCTTAATTTTCATGTAGTACTCATGATTAAGTACAGTTGGCTTCTCGATACTTATTGGATTGACCAACACACAATACAATAGGATAAGTCCAAGGAGCTCAATGCAGTTCTGAGAAGCAGGGTTGTAGATGTACTTTAGAGCCATTTCTGAACAAGTGCAGATCCCTGATTTTCAGGAGGATATCAAGTTTTGCATGAGTCAGCATTCACTGGCTCACTGACAGAGCTAACATGCAGGGCAAGTAATGCAGAACAATGAAAGTAAAATAAAATAACAATAAAATGAATCATCAGAGAACATAATAAACATATTCATGGTATGTAAATATTCATGGTTATGATTATATGGATATATATATATCTATATATATCTATATATATATATATATATAGTATATGTATTAATCCCACAAGGGAAATTATTTCCTCTGCATTTAACCCATCGAAAGTGCACACACGTGAAGCAGTAGGCTGAAACACATTTCCTGGAGAGCAGTTGTTGTTTAGGTGCCTTGCTCAAGGGCACTTCAGCCATGAAGGGAGAGCAAGGGAAGGTGCATACTCATATATCATATCATCAGTTGATTTTCTGTAACCAATTACTCCTAATTAGGGTCACGGGGAGGCTGGTGCCCATCCCAGCCAACTCTGGGTGAGGCCGGAGTACACCATGGACGGCTCACCAGGCCATTGCAGGGCAGAAACATGGTGACAGCTGTGCAGCTACTCTTGTCGAAAGTCAGCAATGGTTCTTTTACATGAAGCTCACGCCATAGACAATGAGAACATTGGCCAGCCTTTGTTAACCCAGTTAGCTGCACCTTGGGGGGGACAGACGGACAGTGACAACCTGTGGTGACTGGGGCTTGAACCCCCAACCTTGGGATCAGTTATCCAGCACCTATACCACAAGGCCAGCACTGCCCACACACACACACACACACACATATATACATATATATATATATATATATATATATATATATACATACATACATATATATGCATACATATATACATACTTATATATATACATACATACATATATACATATATATATATATATATATATATATATATACATACATACATATATATATATATATATATATATATATATACACATACATATATATATATATATATATATATATATATATATATATATATATATATATATATATATATATATATATATATAGAGGATTTTCTGAGTAGATCCTTCCGTAGGAGAGTGCTCAATACTTTTTGGTAGAGCAAATAACAAAGGACAGGACAAAGGCTTTCTATTGAAACTCCATTTATCACTACAGATCTGTTTAGGGTGGTGAAACCATCCCTCTCTTCAGGTGATTACAGAAGAATCAGATTCTTCTGTAATCACCTGAAGAGAGGGGATGGTTTCACCACCCCTCGAAACAGATCTGTAGTGATAAATGGAGTTTCAATAGAAAGCCTTTGTCCTGTCCTTTTGTTATATATATATATATATATATATATATATATATACATGCATGTACTGTATATTGTGTGTGTGTTCCCCCAGTGCAGCTAACTGTCAGAGTCAGCAGGTTTCTGCCTTGTGATGGACTGGTGAACTGTCCAGGGTGTACTCTGCCCTCGCCCAGAGTCGGCTGAGACTGGCTCCAGCCTCCCTTACGAACCCAATTATGATTAAGCAATTCAGAAAATGTTGAATGAATAAAAGTGTTTGATGTTTATTCTTGAAGATATATGATATTAAACATAGATTCTTTACAAATACAGAATACAAGCACAATTACTTCAACATAAAGTACACTTTATTGATTTGCAAATTTAAATAAATTAATTCAATTTGCATGGAAGTGGGGTCAGTGGCATAGTGGTTAGGGTGCTGGCTCATGATCGGGAGGTTGTGTGTTCGAATCCCAGTTAGACCCCCAAGAGACCCCCACTGAAAGGGATTTTTGTACTGACATAACTTATTAGTTATTATTTTAGAATACATAATCTAAAATAATTCATCATGTATCCAAGTTACTCTACTTTTTACTTTTTATAGTGATTATTTTAGTCTTAAGGTTTTATAAGTATCTTTCATCATCAGTCCTGTGGGAAAAGAATTCTTCCCATGTCTGTGTCTCTGTACCTCTGTAAAATGGAAAATTTCTAAGTTTTTTAAGGTGCATGAAAGATGAAGGGATACCAAAAGACCCCATTTATCCTTTTTATCAGAACATGGCTTAACCCAAACGACTTATAATTAACAACATGACCAGGTCACGATGACCTGATCTCTGCTAGCTATACGTCATCTTATTTTTGTACTTGGTTGAGGTGTATACTGTGTACAGTATACCAGTGCTTCTCGATTATTTTCTGTGGCGCCCCCTCTTGGAAGAGAAAACAACATTTCACACATGCCCCGCGAGCGACTATCAATACTGTAGTATTATTTGTCTATAAAATTATTAATACACCTGCATAACATTGTATCTTTATTGACATTAAAAACAAAAAAAGAAAGAAATATAGTTCAACTTACAATAAAGAAAAACTTCATTAACATTGTTTTGTAATCTGTAACAGAAAAGATTTAAAGTGCACCAATGTGCCTGAAATATAAAAATACATCCTTATTTAAACTCATTAAACTTATTTATATCTTAATATCCCCGTCTCGCTCCACCTTTCTCTTCGTTCCTGTGAGAAAATTTTCCCTGTTGTTTCTTGAGGGGTTGTTTACTGAACTTCATATCGTTTGCTCGTTCAAGAAACCGCTACACCGTAGCACGACAATGAGAGACCACTGCCAACTACTGGAGTGGAGGTGCAATTACACTTAATCCTTGTATGTGATGACTCTGTTCTTTGATAGTGAAAAGTTATTTCTCCTCGCCTGTGCTGAGCATTTTTGTCTAGCGAGAGACAGTTCGCGCTGGCTGATCCCCACTCTCTAGGCCTAGGTCCCTTCCACGATGGCTCAGTGGGCTGAGACGGCTGTGGTGGTTCCTAGACTGACAGAAACACGCTGATGGCTTTGCAGCCTACTCTTTTTACAAAAGTCAGCAATGGTTCTTTTACATGCCTCTCACCATAGACAGTGAGAGACATGGCCCGCCTTTTATAACCCAGTTAGCTGCACTGGGGGGACAGTAACAACCCTGTGGGGACTCGAACCCCCCAACCTTAGGATCAGCGATCCTGCGCCCTGTCCATTAGACCACCACTGCCCTAATCCTGGTATTATATTCTAGAAAAGCATGTTCTCCAGGCTCATAACCCCCCCCTCCCCCTTTGGGGGGCGTGCCCCACTATTTGAGAAGCACTGATATATACCCATGCATTTGTTGATATTCTTCAGTGATTCGTGAATAAAAACTGGAACACCACTTCTATCGGTGTCCGTGCTTTCTTTGCTGATCACTCCAGAGCTCTGGGTGACACAAGGGATCTGATCTGCAAGACGGCGACTTGGTTCAACTTGGGCTGAACAAGGTTTTACGTGAACACCCACTATGTTAAGACCCTTGGGCAAGGTCTTAACCACAAGTTTGCCTCTGTTCACCCCGCAGTATAACTGGGTACCAGTAAACATGTACTGGGAAGGTAACCTGTGATGGATTAGTGTCCCATCTATTGAACTTCTGGTGGCTTCACGCTACAGAAACCGGGAATAAGCACCAGCTTGATGAGCCACTAGGCTCGGGTGTAAAACGCCCAACATACTACCAAGCCTAAATTTGCATGGGGGAGAAAAACAAGAGATCACCATGTGGTGTAATATTTAAAAAAATAAACAATTGTAAATTTTAACACACTACATTATTTCACAGCCCCCCTCCAACCTAATCTGATGTTTATTTGTTGTTCACAAAATAAGAGAATAATTACTATAGTTAATATTATCTCTATCTTTTCTGAAAAGAATGATTGTCATTGACTGTTCATAATGTTCTTTTAACAGTACACCACTTAATTATATGATCAGGTTGTATGTAAAAAATGTTTTTTTTTTGTTTGTTTGTTTTTTACGTGTGTGTACTGTAAAACAAAAGGTTATTTTAATGAATTGTGATGCCAATGTCACTGTGGACCTGGAGGTGCATTCACCACAACAACTGGCTGAAAAAGAAAAAAGCAGCAGAAATACTGTGAGTACAACATAGCACTAATACTGAACTAATATCATTAATTAAGCCACATTATTTAAGCCTATTAGGGCCACAGGGAGTCTGGAGCCTATCTCAGCTGATTCTGGGTGAAGACAGGCTACACAGTGAACAGCTTGCCAATGTGGTGCAGACCCAGCATATACACAGCCATTCACACCTAACATCAATTATGAACAGCCAGTTAGCCTAATGCACATGTCTGTGGAATCCCCACAGAAAAGCCATGCCCCAGACTCGAACCCAGGACCCTCTTGCTTGAGGTAAATGTTCTTACCACTTATATATCATGCCACCCTAACCTCATGTCAAATTTGCAATAACAGAGTTCTTACCACATTGGTCCTTGGTGAGCAGCACTCAACTGCTTTGCCGCAGAAGGCAAGCAAGGTAGAAGAGAGAGCGATCTGAGTCACCTGTACAAAGATCTCTATTGCAAAGACATGATCATGGATGTTCTGTGAGGAGACAGAATAAGTTAGAGTTGACTTGTTCCGTCCTAACTTATGTATCCTTCTGCTAAGCAAAACAAATTCTATATACAGTACTGCATTTCAGAATTCAGACACATTTTATATTTAACAGTTGTAATATTACAATTCAAGAAGTTTCACAATCTTTCAGAATCTTCCTGCCCTTCTGTGACACCAGGAACATTCAGCTGGACCAAAAAAATGCATTAGACAGGGTATGATGAAAATGGATGAGCTTTATTGTTGACAGGGAAGGCACTAGAGTACGGGGAAATCGCAGTCACTGTTAGAGAAGCCCGTCGATTGCTAAGTGGAATCAGGTGTGTGTGCTTAGCACTCCACCCACGTGTGAGAGCCACGCCCCTCTCCAGCGAGAGAGAGAGAGCGAGCTAGAGCCACCAAAACCAGAGTCTCTCACAACACAGACCATAACATAGTGTACTGTATTCAATAATTTTTCAATTAATTTGAGGATCTATGGTATGAGTTACGGTACCGTTAACTTCTGTTTAAAAGACGACGGAACGGATTAAGACCATTTACAATATGTGTAATGTGAAAAGTGGATTCGGAATTCGACCAAATCGGAATTCGACCAGCTGTTGGATATATATATATATATATATATATATATATATACACTGGTATATATAGTGCTGTGCCAAAGTTTTTGCCCCTTACTGATATTTTACTTTTTTGCACCTTTGTCACACTTAACATTTTTAGATCAGCAAACAAAATTTAAACATTACAGAAAGATAAGCCCAGTATTCAAGAAATGCAGTTTTCCTGTTATGATTTTATTTGTTAAGCGAAAAATCCTATCAAAACTTACATGAACCTCTGTGGAAAAAGTAATTGCCCCCTTCTTAAAAGATGAGGTAATAATGATTAATCCTTTTATTGGGGAAAACTGAGTTCAATTTCATGGACATACCCAGGCCTGATTGCTCCCAGACATTTCCATTCAGGAGATCCCGAAAATAAAACTCTGACAAGGTGAGGTAGGCCATACTGAACACACATAATCATGCCACGATCCAGTGAGCCTCAAGAACAAACAAGAAAGAAGATTATAGTGATGGTCAATGTCAGTGATGGTCTGGGGTGCCATGACAGCTGCTGGTGTTGGTCCACTGTGTTTTATCAAGGGCGGGGTCAATGCAGCTAGCTATGAGGAGATTTTGGAGCACTTCATGCTTCCATCTGCTGAAAAGCTTCATGGAGATGAAGATTTCATTTTTCAGCACGACCTGGCACCTGCTCACAGTGCCAAAACCACTGCTAAATGGTTTACTGACCATGGTATTACTGTGCTCAATTGGCCTGCCAACTCTCCTGACCTGAAGCCCATAGAGAATCTGTGGGATATTGTGAAGAGAAAGTTGAGAGACACCAGACCCAACACTGTGGATGAGCTTAAGGCCGCTATCGAAGCATCCTGGGCCTCCGTAACACCTCAGCAGTGCCACAGGCTGATTGCCTCCATGCCACGCCCCATTGAAGCAGTCATTTCTGCAAAAGGATTCCCGACCAAGTATTGAGTGCAGAACTGAACATAATTATTTGAAGGTTGATTTTTTTTGTATTAAAAACACTTTTTTTTATTGGTCGGATGAAATATGCTAATTTTTTTTATTTTTTGAATTTGGGGTTTTTGGTATTTCTTTACTTTTTTGCCAAAATTATCAATATTAAAACAATAAAAGGCTTGAACTACTTCAGTTGTGTATAATGAATCTAAAATATATGAAAGTTTAATGTTTATCAGTACATTACAGAAAATAATGAACTTTATCACAATATGCTAATTTTTTGAGAAGGACCTGTGTGTGTGTGTGTGTGTGTGTGTGTGTGTGTGTGTGTGTGTGTGGTCTTTTTTTTATGTGCACACAATTTCCACCAGGATTTCTAAACTATTCTAATTAATTTGTGTCCAGGTCTTCAAATTAATTCTGTTTTACTAAAAATAACCTTACTTGTGGCAGTTTCACATTTTCTCTCCTATTTTGTGTGTGTTATGATGTTTAGGTTAACAAATCATTATTCTATTTCTCATTAATGAGTATTACAGTAAATTTGAATTACACAAATACATCACAACACAATTTAGTTTATCATCAAATACTTGCCGCAATGTACATAATGTACAGTATATTCATAGATCTAGGTTATAAAATCTGTCCTTACCCATAGTACATCAAAATATTTTTCACATGTGGCTTGAAGTGATGTGTCATTCAGATATTTCTCATAGCAGGAGTACTGAAAGAAACTCGGCGACATTACAGTAGAAGTTAAGAGAAAGCAGACCACTGAAAACACACACGCTACAATTTGCATCCCCAAGCAGGCCTTGAGCTGGAAGAGACCAACAGACATTTCGTTTCTATAAAATAAGAGTATATTGTGGAGAAATTGCAATACGCAATATGGAAAATTGTATTAAATCTGACATTTTATTATTTTATTCTTACTGTAGGAGGGTGAAGATTCTGTGCTGCAATTGCCACACTACCAGCTACTATGCTCTGCAGTATCAAAAGTACATGTTATACCATCTAACTATGTATTAGAATTAAAATAATTAAAGAATAATGGATTGATGCTTACAGCTGAAGAGAAGACAGCACAAATAATGACTGTGATGGGGAACATTTTGAAATTGTAGTTCACAATTATCACACTTACAAAAAAGACACTCAGCATAATCTGTGTCAACTGTAAAAAAAAAAGAAAAGAGAGAGAGAGAGAGAGAGAGAGAGAGAGAGAGAGAGAGAGAGAGAGAGAGAAAGAAACAGAAACACTGCAGATGTTTTATGACAAAATGTTTTCAGAAATTAGTCGGCAATGTGTGTGTGTGTGTGTGTGTGTGTGTGTGTGTGTGTGTGTGTGTGTGTGTGTGTGTGTGTAAAGTGGTGAAAAAGTCTGTGTTTTGTTTTATCTACACACCCCTAATGCTTTTGGTTCAGACTCCAGATATTTCTTGCTTTGATTGGGGTTTTTCTCGAACTTGACCTCCAATAGTGTTCCTGTGTCTCCCCGTGTGTTTTGGGCACTACTGACCATACGCTCCATCTCACCTTCTTCTGTGAAATATAAAAATCAGTCACACTAAATCATAGTCATATTTTTAAAAATTATTATACTCTGTACTTCTCTATTAACATCCTCAAAGCAAACACTGCATCTGTGGTGCTCTTTCTTGGCATGAAACCAAACTGTTGTTCATAAATGATGACCACTGTGCTTCCACTATTCTTTCCCATAACTTCATTGTATGGCTCATCAATTTTACCCCTCTGTAGTTGCCACAACTCTGCATGTCTCCCTTATTCTTAAAAATGCACATTAGCACACTTCTCCTCCATTCCTCTGGCATCTGCTCACTCTCTAAGACCTTGTTGAATGTTCTTGTCAGAAAATCTACTGCTACCTCTCCTAGACACTTCCATACCTTCACTGGTATGTCATCAGGACCAACTGCCTTTCCACTCTTCATACTCTTCAATGCCATCCTCACTTCACCCTTACGAATCACGCTACTTCCTGGTCCTCAGCGGTCACCTCTTCTATTCTTTTTCCTCTCTCATTTTCCTCATTCATCAGCTCTTCAAAGTACTCTTTCCATCTTCCCAGCACACTTCTGTCATCAGTCAATACATTTCCCTCTCTGTCCTTAATCACTCTAACTTGCTGCACATCTTTCCCATCTCTATTTCTCTGCTGTGCCAACCTGTATAAATCATTTTCTCCCTCCTTATCATCCAATCTATCATACAAGTCATCATACGCTCTCTGTTTGGCCTTTGACACCGCTACCTTCGCCTTCCGCTATGTCTCCCTGTACTCCTGTTTACTCTCTTCAGTCCTCTCTCTGTCCCACTTCTGCTTATCTAACCTCTTCCTTTGCACACCCTCCTGCACTTCCTCATTCCACCACCAAGTCTCCTTATCTACTCTCCTTCCAGAGGACACACCAAGTATTCTCTTACCTGTCTCCCTGATCACATTGGCTGTGGTTGTGCAGTCATCTGGAAGCACTTCCTGACCACCCAAAGCCTGTTTCAACTCCTCCTTGAAGACAACATGACACTCTGCCTTTTTCAGCTTCCATCACTTTGTGTTCTGGTCTGCCTCTGCCTTTTTCACCTTCCTCACCATCAGCATCAACCTGCACACCACCATCCTATGCTGTTTGGCAACACTCTCACCCACTACTACTTTGCAGTCACTGACTTCCTTCAAATTACATCGCCTACACAAGATGTAGTCTACCTGTGTGCTCCTACCTCCACTTTTATAAGTCACCCTATGCTCCTGTCTCTTCTGAAAGAAAGTATTCACCACAGCCATTTCCATCCTTTTTTGCAAAATCTATCAACATCTGTCCTTCTGCGTTCCTGTCCTGGATACCAAACCTGCCCATCACTTCCTCGTCACCTCTGTTGCCTGCACCAACATGTCCATTGAAGTCTGCCCCAATGACCACTCTTTCACCTCTGGGGGTATTCTGCATCACTTCATCTAACTCACTCCAGAATCTCTCCTTCTCTTCTAGCTCACATCCTGTCTGTGGGACATAAGCACTAACAACATTGAACATCACACCTTCAATTTCTAAATTGAGACTCATCACTCTGTCTGACACTCTTTTCACTTCTAGAACATTCCTGACACACTCCTCCTTCATGATGACTCCTACTCCATTTCACTTTCCATCCACACCATAATAAAACAGCTTAAACCTACTCCTAAGCTTTTAGCTTTGCTACCTTTCCACCTGGTCTCCTGAACACACAGTATGTCCACCTTCCTCCTCTGCATCATGTCAGCCAGCTCTCTACCGTTTCCTGTCATAGTTCCAACATTCAAAGTCCCTACTCTCAGTCCTAGACTCATGCTTTTCCTCTTCTCTCTCTGCCTATGGACACGCCTCCTGCCTTTCCTTCTTCGACCAACAGTAGTCCAATTTCCACCAGCACCCTGTTGGTTAACAGCACTGATGGCGGTCGTTGTTAATCCGAGCCTCAACCAATCCGGTATGAAATTTGTCTTTACAGTTTGCATTTTTTATTCTGGGAAAAGTTTTATGCCAGATACCCTTCCTGTTGCAACCCTCAGCATTTATCTGGGATTGAGACTGGCATGAGGGCGGACACTTGTTTGTGCCCCCCCTCACGGCTGCATATATTTATATATATATATATATATATATATATATATATATATATATATATATATATATATATATATATATATATATATGTGTATATGTTGACAGTGCATATGATTACAGGTGATTTTTAATCTAAAATAAATCAGTACAGGTGTTTCACTGTTTTAACATTATTATACTATCTCTGTGCTCTAAAGCAGGGGTCCCTAAACTTTTTCCTGTTTGGATCACAAACTTTGCCCTTCTGTGATGGGGGTTCAGCTTCAGTGCGTCTGGTGATTGTACTCGCTGACAGACTCACTGCATTAAAGACATCTTTCTTCTCAGGACACACCTCCTCTGCGACCGCATTCAAACATTTCTTGACAAGCTTTCCATCAGTGAAAGGTTTATCGCTGCTTGCTATCAGTTGAGCAACCGGAAAGCTGCCTAAACAGATGACTGGTTTGGTGGAGCTTGGTGTACAAATGTGTTCTGCTGAGCTAACAGCCCACTTTTTAGCGTTGAGCGTTTGTATGCTCACATTTGGCCTTGCAAACTATCATACTCTTCTTTGTGAGGGGATTCATAGTGTCGGCGCAGATTGTATTCTTTGAATATCGCCACCGCCTCTTAACAGATGAGACAAACAGTCTTTTCTTTGCTTGGAACAAAAAAACAAAATAATCGTTTGTCCACTGCAGGTTAAACACCCTGCATTCTAAATTAATTTTTCTCTTACCGAACCTTTTCGACATTCATCTGTTCTATTTAACAGGAGCGAGTCTCGGACCTTTTTTTCGGGGGTCCAGATAGGGGCAGAGACTGCAGAAGGGTGGAATAAAATGTCATGTTCTATGTGTGTGTTAGCATTGATGGCATGGCCAGATTGAAAAAAAAAAAAATCATAATGCAACAATTATTGTTCAGGAGGCTGTGCCAAATGTGGAGGCGGGCCGTATCCGGCCCGCGGGTCATAGTTTGGGGACCACTGCTCTGGAGCATTTACCATCCATTCTGGTTTTTACCTCTTTAAAGAGTTTTTTGTAGATTTTGGTGTATATATACATATATATATATATATATATATATATATATATATATATATATATATACATACATACATAGTAGAGGGTTCAAATGTTTGCTTTCAACACACACACATACACACACACACACACACACACACACACACACACATACACACATACACACACACACACACACACACACACACACACAGGTAATACTACGATATAACCTTTATTTATTATATAGAAAATGACAGTTAATATGATCCATACATTTTCTCAAAGAAAAACTGTCTCTAAAGTAAAATAATACATTTGCTCTACTGTTCTTCAACAGCTCAGACACATTCCTGAACAAGTCTGATTCTTGTGAAATCTCCCTGCACTGCAGGACTGATTGCATAATGATTTAAATTAAAGCAGTTGCTTAACAGTTCAGGTTCTACACACCCGCATTTTAGTATAATTAAAATCTCATTCTTGTGAGTTTAAAACTTACCTGCCATATCTGCTTTTTCTGTGTTCTTAACTGAAATTTCTTTTTTTTTTTTAAAAAAATGTAGGTTATAGTGCAGACTACTCTGAGTCCATGTACTGGATCTCTGCTTGTTTTTGGATTTGCTGTTACTCAGTTCCGCCCTGCACTGTGAAATTTAACCCCAAAAACATCTGGACTGAGACAACTGCTGCGGGATTCAAACACAAATATGTTGCTGTACAATCTCACTAAACCAATGAAATAAGAAATATACAGTTTATATTACTGTAATTTTTTACAATCAAGACAAAGGGAAAAAAAAACCCCACAAAGATGGGGTGCTGGAATTTTTTATTTTTTATTTTTTTTGGGTGGGGGGGGTGGGAGTGGGTGGGGGCTGAAAGAAGTAGGAATGCAAAAGCTCTTTTCAAACATTAGGTTTAGTGGACATCTCGGGCTACATTAAAAATAAAAAAAAACATTTGTCTGTGTGTGTGTTTTTTTGTTTGTCTATAAGGGTATTCATTATCAGAACTCACATACTGAAATCACTTTACACCAAAAAACTTCTAAATTATTTTAGCTATTTTTTTGCATGTTTTTACAAAATATGAACACTTAACAAGTGTTATTTATGAGTGTACTTATTTTATATCTGTAATGTCGTATTTCATTTATATTACAAATCCAAAATTTGAATGGTTAAAGAAACTTCCCATTGATAATATAGTTTAAGTGGCATCGGCTAGTACTGCTGATTCTGAAGGTTCTGGACAGAATAGATTGACATGGCTGCACAGAAAACTGAAATCTGATTGATTGGTCAAAAAAATCTAACATCCACATACACACACTGGAAGCAGTGCAGACAGCTGACATGCTCCGAAATGAAGAGAACAGACTGCTTGGAATAAATTAATGTGTTGTGTTTGTACCCTTTGGCTTTTGGAGTAATTTTTGGACCCACCCCTGTATTTCAGAGAGTTCCTCTTTGCCTTTGAACTCATGCTGTCTCAGAATTTTGATTTTGGATCACAGATTTGTGTCAGTTTACCATTGCCCTATTAGTTCTGGCCACAGTCGCTCTGAAACCCTTTTACCTCTGTTCTCTGGTTTGCTTACCGGAGTATGAAGTTCAATGACCAAAAGGTACTGTAACCCATATAAATACATGGTTACTAATTTTATTGGAAAAACCCCTAATTTCCAACGCTCCCTGAAAGCACTATAGTTTTCCTAGTCTCCTTGAACGCATCATAAGCACATGCTGCATGCACCTAGCTAAGCACAGCACAGCGTGCTGCAGAGCAGGACACACAGAGCACTCGACAAGCTACACAAAGCCTTGTATGTGTTTTGTTCTCTCTCAATCAAACCGGGTGGAGTGTGTTTGTTTTCTTGAAAACTCCGACTGGATTTTTAGTGGATCTGGATCTGATCTTGAAGCTGGTTTCGGACACGGATGGCGAGCTAAACCCAGTGAGAACTCTTGGCGGAACCAGAAGCAGTGTGGCCAACTGCTCTCTGGATGCGAGAGTAGATCTACAGACCCAACCACTTCAAATCACAGGATCCCAGATAAGAACAAATAAAACACCTTTATCCCAAACGGATCACAATCCTGGAAAAGACCTCCCGAATTCACACAAATCAAACCTTAAGGGTTCGAACCTTAGAGACTCTAAGCCTATTTTATTTTTATTTTTATTTTGTAAAGAGCGTTCTACAACATTGTTTGCACTGTTTCTTGTGCTATTGTAAATTGTAATAAATCTGCCAGCTGTTCAACTTTAAATCTCCACAATTCATTCTACTCCTCTAGAACCTAGTATATAATCTAGCACAGCTATATCAAGCTGGTGTTACAGTACAAATATTCTTGTAATCATAATCTTCTGTCTTCTCTCCACTCTTACATCTGTGTTTCCTCATAGGAGTTCCCTCCTAACAGTTTTTAGACTGGATCTTCTCCGAAGCTCTGCTTCCCCTGTTTATAATCTGATATTTAATGCCAATAAATATCCATGAAACTTACCTGTTGTGCTATAGATCCTCATTTGCTCACTGTCCTGAACTTGACATTATGCACTGGCCAACAAGGATCTCGGTAGCACACAGGAATGGTGAGGTATTTTGGAAGAATCAACTGTTTGACAGGAGGCAAGTTGACGGGAATTAATTCTATGAATGTGTCAATTCCAACAGCATTTTTCAGATCTCTCTTTTCCAAGTGTGACTTCCAGGTCCCCAGCCCCAACACCTGCCCAGGAATCCTTAGAAAGTGGAGGAGCCCCTCTTAGCGAACTGAAGCTATCCCATCCTGAGAATTAGTCAGGTGAGCCTAAGTATTGTTGCTAGATTCCTAGTTCGGTGTTCATTGCAGTTTGAGCTACAATCATTCACTTTTCCCTGTAACAGATCTAAGGTAGCATATTTGGTTTCACTATTGACTGGTGTTGTGGCAGATACAGTTTAATTCACCAAGAGACTCAGGTTCAAAAATCAGAGACAATTTATTCATTCAAAGCACAGCAGGTGCTATCTCCAAATGAGCATTTAAACAACTCCTTTTTCTTTAGAATGTGGGCTTATATAGCTTTGAGTAGTTCTCTTAAAGCTTCTGCCAATATTGTTTCCAAACCCAGGTATAAAGAGCAGTCCATAGTTATGATCCTCACCGTGGGACTGTTCCCGTAATTTACTATCACTAGTGTTTAATAAATCGTTTGAACTTTCTTTTGGGCTCCTGCATCTCTGGGTCCTATGCACACACCTCAGGCTTAACAGAATCTTCTGACCTGAAAAATGGACCCAGCTTCGACAGACACTAGCCGACCAGGGCGCTCTGCTGGGACGCCACGACGTCACCTTGCATCAGATGATGGACAATCTCCAGCACATAACCACCAGCTCGGCGGAAGGATGGACGCCGTTGCCACTCACCTCGCTGCCGAGACCCTGCCCCCTCACCCTTCACTTTCCGCTGCGGCAGCAGCACCAGCATCAGTGATACTCCCCGTGCACAGAGAACCACTCATCCCCACGCCAGCCAGGTATTCAGACAATTCTTTCACCAGTGCTCGCTCGTAAAAACCGCCTTCATCATGAGCCTACTCACGGAGCAAGCCTCATCCTGGGCGCTAGCGGTTGCTACCCATACCCCAGAATTATGCTCCCGGGTGGATCAGTTCATGCAAGAAATGAAGAAGGTTTTCGATCGTCCTGCAAAAGGGGAGGAAGCGAGCTCCCAGCTCCTACGTATTCAGCAAGGCTCACAGTTGGTGGCGGAGTATGCCATCCGATTCCGGATTCTAGCCATCGAAAGCGGCTGGAACGACCGCATGCTTTGGGGGGCTTTCCTGCAGGGGCTCAATGTGGGGCCGGTGGTGTAGTGGTTAGGGTGCTGCGCTCATGATCGGGAGGTTGTGAGTTCGAATCCCACTGAGACCCTCACTGTGCTAAGACCCATGGACAAGGTCTCAACCACAAGTGTGCCTCTGTTCACCCAGCAGTATAAATGGGTACCAGTAAAATATACTGGGAAGGTAACCTGCGATGGACTAGCGTCCCATCCAGGGGGAGTTGAACTCCTGGTCGCTTCACGCTATGGAAAGCGGGGATAAGTACCGGCCTGATGAACCACAAGGCTAAGCCACTAGGCTCGAGTGTAAAAACCCAACAGACTTACCTCTCAATGAACGGCTGAAAGACGAGCTCGCGGCCCGAGTCGAGACGACTACTCTGGAGGAATTAATCGCCTTGTCTACCAGACTGGACAACAGGCTGAAAGAGAGGGATAGATCCCGGAAGGGGACCCCACCTCGAACCCACTCGCCATTTCCCCCTCTGAGGGAGGATGACGGCCAAGAACCCATGCAGGTGAACCGCACCAGACTGATGGCTGAAGAGAGGTACCGGTGGCTGGCCAACCGTCTCTGCATCTACTGCGCTGAGAAGGGCCATTACCTCGCCCAGTGCCCCGCGCTGCAGAGCCCGACAGTGACAAGAGGATCCTCCACGGCACCTGGAAAGCGCCTGCAAGTTCAAGGTACGCGACACTCCGTGCAACACTCTCATCCTGGAGACGTATTTATTGACTCTTGACTCCCTGCCTCTCTCTCTCTCTCCATTAGTGTTGGGGTGGCCATGGTTACAGACCCAGAAGCCCCACATTGACTGGCGCACCCTCACCATACACAGCTGGAGTGACCTCTGTCTGCAACACTGCCTAATGGCGGCCGTACCCTCCCAAGCCTCACGAACCCCAGTCGACCTGGAGGATCTGGACTTAGCCGGCGTGCCCAAAGAATATCATGACCTGCAAGAGGTTTTCAGCAAGAACCGGGCTCGCTCCTTACCTCCTCATCGACCGTACGACTGCACCATTGACCTACTCCCAGTTTTCCACGCTCCCTTCCCAGCAGCTATACAACCTCTCGAAGCTGGAGAAAGACGCCATGAAGGCATACATTAACGAGTCGCTGGCTGCAGGTCTCATTCGGCCCTCATCTTCCCCGGTAGGTGCGGGATTCTTCTTCGTCGAAAAGAAGGACAAGACCCTGAGACCTTGCATCGATTACACGGGCCTGAACCAGATCACCATTAAAAACAAGTACCCTCTCCCACTAATCGATTCAGCCTTCACCCCTCTCCACGATGCTACCGTTTTTTCCAAGCTAGACCTGGGAAATGCCTACCACTTAGTCTGAATTCGGGAAGGGGACGAGTGGAAGACGGCATTCAACATGCCCCTGGGGCACTTCGAATACCTGGTCATGCCATTCGGACTAACCAATGCCCCGGCGGTTTTCCAAGCTCTGGTCAACGATGTGCTTAGGGCCATGCTGAACCGCTTTGTATTCGTATACCTGGACGACATTCTGATCTTCTCTAGAGACCAAGATGAACATCTCCACCACCTGAGAATGGTACTGAAGAGGCTTCTGGAGAACAGATTGTTCGTTAAGGCAGAAAAATGCGAGTTTCATGTTCCCTCAGTCTCGTTCCTGGGGTTCATCATGGAGAAGGGGCAGATAGGACCCGATCCGGCGAAAGTGAAGGCAGTGGTGTAGTGGCCGACTCCAGGGACGTGTAAATAGTGCAGAGGTTCCTGGGGTTCGCGAACTTCCATCGCCAGTTCGTGCGGAACTACAGCCGCCAAGCAGCCCCCCTCACACAGTTGACGTCACCCAAGACCCCGTTCCAGTGGTCCCCAAGTGCCCAGGCGGCGATTGACAGGCTAAAGGCAAAATTCGTCCACGCACCGGTACTGATCCACCCGGGCCCCTCGCTGCAGTTTGTGGTGGAAGTCGACGCCTCAGACTCAGGGGTGGGGGTGGTCCTCTCCCAACGGTCTCCCACAAACCAGAAGGTCCACCCATGCGCCTTCTTCTCCCATTGCTTGTCCCCGGCGGAACAGAATTACGATGTTTGGAATCGCGAGCTGCTGGCGGTGGTCTTGGCGCTTCAGGAGTGGAGGCACTGGCTGGAAGACCCCTTTGTGGTCTGTACCAACCATAAAAACTTATCCCACCTCCATACAGCCAAGAGGTTGAACTCCCGTCAGGCACGATGGTCACTTACTTGGGGAGGTTCAACTTCACACTGACATACCGACCTGACTCCCGGAATACTAAGGCAGATGCTCTCTCCAGGCAGTTCTCCTCGGGTGAAGACACTACCATGGAGACTATCCTGCCCTCCTCCTGTATACTCGGAGCAGCCCAATGGAAGGTAGAACGACTAGTTCGGGACGCCCATCAGGGGGAACCGGAGCCCGTCGGGTGCCCCCAAGGTTGACTATATGTTCCCCCGCCGGCCAGAACACCAGCACTCCAGTAGGCTCACTACTCAAAGTTAGCCTGCCACCCCGGAGCCCACCGAACTCTCATCCTGCTCCGACAATGCTTCTGGTGGCCAACGATGGCAGCTGACACCAGGGAGTTTGTGGGAGCTAGCGCCACCTGTGCCTGGAGCAAGTCCTCCCATAGTGCGCCCACGCTCCTCCAACCCTTATCCGTTCCCCATCGCCCCTGGTCGCACATTGCGGAGGATTTTGTCACAGGTTAACCCCTGTCTGAGGGCAACACGGTTATCCTGACAGTAGTGGATCGGTTCTCCAAGGTGGTCCATTTTGTTGCCCTACCCAAACTCCCCGGGGCAATGGAAACAGCTGGTCTCACTCATAAGCCAACATGTTTTTTGCCTCCATGGCATCCCCCAGGACGTCGAATCAAAGCCTCGGATCCTCTCTGTGCTGCGTTGCCTCCCACCTCCCAGCCTCCTGGGCCACATACCTCCCATGGGTCGAATATGCACACAATTCTCTGATCTGCACCGCCACCGGGATGTCCCCCTTCATGGCGATTAATGGGTTCCAGCACCCCGTTTCCCAGCCAGGATGTCGAGGTGGCCATCCCATCGGTCCAGGCACAGTTTCACAGAGCACGCCAGGTCTGGAAAGAAGCACGGGCTGCCCTGGAACGAACAGTGGCCCGAAACCGGAAGATTGCCAATCGCCACCAAACCACAGCACCTCCCTACACAGTTGAGCAAAAAGTGTGGCTCTCCTCCCGGGACCTGCCCCTGCAAGTTGACTCCACAAAACTATCTCCCAGATACATTGGGCCCTGTGTAATAGAGAAAATTATAAACCCCAGCGCCGTCCAACTGAGACTCCCATCCTCACTCAAGGTACACCCAGTATTTCATGTTTCCCTAATTAAGCATGTGGCAGAAAGTCCCCTCCACCCCCCACCGACCCCCACGCCCTCCTCCCCAACTGATTGATGGACATTCCGCATACACAGTCGACAGTATCCTTGATGTATGCAGGCAGGGTCGAGGGTTTCAGTATTTAGTGGACTGGGAAGGGGATGGTCCCAAAGAGCGTTCATGGATTCCCCGCTCCCTAATCCTGGACCCGGACTTATTAGACGAATTCTATCGCCAGTTCCCGAAAAGCCTGGTTGGGTGCCAGGTGGCGCTCTTTAAGGGGGGGGGGGGTACTGTTATGGTCTGTGCTGGCTGGCGGAATTAACTATTCTTTAATCATTGCAGGCACTGGCGAGGGGCGTGGCGGTTGCCAGTGGGCGAGTTCCAAGTAATCTCATTGGAGTAATTTACTATCCCTAGTGTTTAATAAATCGTTTGAACTTTCTTTTGGTCCCCTGCATCTCTGGGTCCTACGCACACACCTTAGGCTTAACAATGACCTCTTGAAGCTGGTCATAGAAGTTTTCAACATCATTATCATTGTAGTCACTTGTTGGAGCATAGGCTTGGATTATAGTGATGTTAAATGGTAATTCCTTCAAACGGAGAGTCATGAGTCAGCTAGAGACTGGACGACAACCCAGGATGGCTTTCGCAGTATCTCTGTGGATGAGGAATACAACTCCGTACTTGTGTTTGTCTTCACTTCCACTGTATTAGAGTTTGTGACCTTCTGCAGTAGATGTCGCCCTGAAGCCTTTCTCCTTTGGACAACCACTAGTTAGAAAAAAATCACAGAGGAGACCTGTTCCGATGCTCAGTTCTGGTAATCAACACAAAAATATCTCATTTTTGATTATTAATTCTCCCACTATTTCTGTGATTTTTGGCATTCCCTGGCTCAAGAACACAACCCACACATAGACTGATCTAATACAGTAATGTGGAATGAACTGCTCCTCATCTTGTCTTCAGGCAGCCCCAAAATTGCTAGTGTTGTATTCATTTTTTTGTTGATAAGTGGAATGGTTCTACTACAAAGGACAAAATGAGGTTACTGTTAAAAACAGTCGACCTCTGCCTTTCATTGCTTCTGTTCCTGAGTTGATCCAGGAAGCTATGCTGTACCGAGTTGGATTTCTGCAACTCCTGTCATCTGGTACGAATCAAAGAAGGAGAAGAATGGAAGACTGTTTTCATCCTTCCCCAAGGACTCAAAAATACATTCTATCTCGTTGCTATTCAGTCTCAACAACACCTCTGTTGTCTTTCCTGTCTCTGGTCAATGATGTGTGACGTGACATGGTCAGTAAATTTGTATTTATTTACCTTTATGATATTTAATTTTTTTTCTCAGTCATTAAAAAAAAACACGATGAACACGTCAGGCAGGTTTTAGTTCGATTGCCAAAAAAAACAGCTTTATAAGAAAACCAAAAAAAAAAAAAAAAAAACAACTTTCACACTTGGACTTCCTCTTTCTCCAGGACAAATTGGGATATGGCCACCAGCACAAAATTGCTCTTTTACCACTGGTTTATCTGCCAGTATAGTGCTGTTTCTGCTGCTGTCCACTGACTGACATCCTCTAAGCTCACATTTCTTTGGAATGAAACTGCTGACTAGGCTTTCCAAGAACTTCATATATTTTCATTTCATTTTCTGTAATCTCTTAATTCCAATTAGGGTCACGGGGAGGCTGGTGCCCATCACAGCCGACTCCGGGCGAGGGTAGAGTACATCCTAGACAGCTCGCCAGGCCATCGCAGGGTAGACACACTGACGGCCAATGAGCTACTCTTGTTGAAAGTCAGCAATGGTTCTTTTACATGAAGCTCACACTATAGATAGTGAGAGACATGGCAGGTCTTTAAAAACCCAGTTAGCTGCAATGGAGGGGGGGGGGGGGGGGGCACAACCTGTTGAGAGTGGGGCTTGAACCACCAACCTTAGGATCAGTGATCCAGCACCTATACCATCACGCCACCACTGCCCCTTTCCAAGAATTTATACAACATTTTACCTCTTCACCCATCTGAACCACCCATGTACTATGGGGTGGGGTTGGTCTTGTCTCAACACCAAACAGAGGACTCCTGGTTACGTCCTTGTGCCTTTTAATGCAGAAGCACAACTGGCAGTAAAATTAGTCATGAATGAATGGAGGCACTGGTTGGAGGGAGCAGAACCCCCATTTGAAGTATAGAAAGACCATAAAAAATGCAAATACCTAAAGGGAATAAAGACTTTAAAACCTTGACAAGCTAGTTTGGCCATGTTTTCAGCAGGTTTTGATTCTCTTTGACCTACAGACCAGAATCCAAGAATGGAACACTTGATGCTCTGTCCTGTCAGAACTCCACGGATAAACCGGCTGTGGACCCAGATACACCAGAGTATATCCTACCACCTACTGTTCATTTCTCAGCGACCTTTCTCAGACTGAAAAGAGAGAGAAGAGCTGCACATACCTCTCATGCTTTGTCTACTGAGACTCCTAGACACAAACATTTCGTCTCCGCTAAGCTAACCTCCAGACCAAAGTACTATCCTTCTATTACAGTTCAAAGTTTTGTCATCCAGGTGTCTACAAGACTCTCGCTGTTGTCAAACAGATTTTGCAGGATGCTGAGAATCCACAGCATGGTCATTTGGATTTTACCCCCAAGCCGGTGGACACGCCGTGCACATCAATCAGAAGTTAAAATCTAAACTGCTCTTATATGCTTGTGAGCCCGCTTCAAGATCTAAAAATCTCATTTTAGTTGAGTTGTGTCATATTCTGCTCTCAGTTCCACAGGTCTTTTGGACTTTCAAGTGATGTATGGTTACCAGGCGATAGTATTTTAATCCCCCGAAGAAGAAAGAGTCTCGTCAGCTTCAGCCAATTATAAGATAAGATAAGATAAGATACAGCTTTATTAATCTCACAATGGAGAAATTCACTGTTACAGGCTCTTGAAGTACTATCAGTAGGGGGTGCAAAAATAGATACAAGTACAAACATACACACATACATATATATTATATAAGTAAATAAATAAATAGATACATAAATAGTATAAATTAATAAACAATAAAAGAAAAGAATGGAGCAACTTTATAGACTGGCCTATATTAAAGTGTAAATGTATCTGAGTGCAGCGTCACTTGATTGGCCATATTCATTACAACAGCTTCAGTTGCTTCCACTACAGAGGAAAGTCATCATCACTGAGAGTTTAAATCTCAAAAAGGGAATAACATCACTGTGCAGTACAAGCTATACCTTATAACTGCAAAACTATTATCTAATTTAAAGAAACCTCAACAATTGAAGTGCTACAGAAAGCTCAAGTTTTGTTAATTTTCAAACCTGTCAATTATCCAATGCAGTGTTGGCCTGGATCACAAGGTTGGAGGTTCAAGTCCCTCTCTCAACAGGTTGCCACTGTCCCTTTTCAGTGCAACTAACTGGATTGATAACTGAGATGGGCACCAGCCTCCCCACAACCGTAATTAGGATTAAGTGGTTCAGAAAATGAATTACTGTGATGAGTGCCATCACGATACGGTATTACTCCTACTGAAAATATTTATAAAAATTGCTTTTATGTGGATCAAACAGCAGCAATGAATAAAACATTATGCCCTGGTGATGTACTAGTATATTTGGTATGTCTAATATCCTTGATTGTATATTTAGAAATTTATTCACAGCAACATGATTTACAGATGATTTTAATCTAAAATAAAAGCAGTAATCTGTTCTACCAGTTACCCCTTATTTTACCTCCTCTGTGTTCTAGAGCATTCCCATCCAATCTGGTTTTAACCACTTTAAAGAGGTTTGTGGACTTTATTAAAAAAAAAGTAAAAAAAAAAACATTTGCTTTCAACACACAGAGAGACAAGACAAGACATCAATATAATGTTTATTATACAGAAATAGTATTATCTATACATATTTATACATCTCCTGGAGTATGAGTAAACTGCTACCCAGCCTACAGAGTGGTAGTACCTTACCCCAGCAAGGGCCCCTTGGCTAAGGGATATGTCCCTACTGGTAGATCTGGTCCACCTGTGAGTTGGAGTACTTCCCGTGGTACTTAGCCTAGCCAGCACACTGGGATAGAGAGGCGAACCTCGATAAATAACACGTAAGTTTTCAGTTACCTTTAGGCGGAAGAGCCTCTTGTTGAGGCCAACGGCACCCGACTACTGAAGAGGAGATGGACACCATCAGTAGCTTTACTGTCCAAACCAAAGCCAATTATGACCCAGATGGATTTCAATGCAAATGGAAATAATGCCACGGCATCCACGGCCCACCCGACGCAACAGGATAATTTGAGAGGTCCTGTTGACAAATGTGCGAACTCTCAATCTCTCCTGAAGCTTAGTAAAACCCTCAATGTTGGAACCTACAATGTCAGGACCTTAAAGGAAGGCTACCTCGACCTCCTTGAAGACAATCTTACCAAATATAATTGGGACATCATGGGTATTTCAGAGGCCAGATGGATCAATAGTGGATGCATGACAACTAGTAAAGGCAACTCTTTCTATTGGTCAGGTAACAAAAGAATAAAGCGCCACGGAGTTGGAATCCTGGTTAACAAAAGCATCAAAGGGAGTATTGCAGAATTCAATCCAATTTCTGATAGAATCATGCACATCCGTCTCATTGCCAGACCCCAGAACATAAGCATCCAGGTTTGCGCTCCCACCGGCACTGCCGATGATTTCACAATAGCAACATGGTACAATGACCTTAATCTACCCTGAATAAAATCCAGAAAAACTATATCATAATTATTCAAGGCGATTTCAATGCAAAGCTCAGAAAGGATATGAAAAACATTTTTCCTAACAACATCGGAAAGCACTGCAATGAACTCACAAACAAAAGAGGGGAAGAATTCCTTGACTTTATGCAAAGAAGGAACTTGTATGCTTGTAACACCAAATACAAACACAAAAAACCCCGGACCAACACTTGGCGTTCTCCTGATGGAAAAACATCCACCAAATAGACTATACCCTCATCTCAAACAAGTCCAAAGGCTTAATCATCAGAAGCCGTGTCTATCCAGGAATCGAAATCGGCTCAGATCATCGAGCAGTCATCACCAGCCTCAAATACAACTATGCCATCCGCCCACAAAGAAAGAAAGGCATCTGTGTTTGACCCGACCGGTATCACTGCAAACAAGGTCTGATTTACCTCATCACTCAGTGAACAATTTAAACGGATCAAAGACTGGCGCCCCGACATTGAGCATCTAGAAATCCATATGCCGAAACCATAATTAACGCAGTCAACCTCATTGTACAAAAGAGGAAATCCAAGAAGAAACCATGGATTTCTAATGTTACCATCCAGCTTGCAGCCCAAAGACAAATGGCCAGACAAAATAAAAATAATCCTCTTCGCAACCATCTCACCCGCTGCGAGCTAAAGAAGGACAAAGCCGACTGGATCTGAAAGTAGTGTGAGGATATTGACAGGGATATCAAAGCCAACCGCACCAAACTGGCTTACGACACAATCAGACAATTAAACAACCTAAAGTCTAACTTCTCGATAACTCAAATTGAAGATGCTGATGGCAACACCCTAAGTAAACAGCAAAGTATTCTAACCAGATGGAGGGACTACTGTGAAGAATTGTACAAAGAAGTTTCCCTAGTCATGCCTGAGCGAATCAGAGAGCCATTCATCCCCGAAGATCACCCTGTCCCTCCTTCGACCGAAGATGACGTCGAAAGAGCAATTCGATCTTTAAAAAGCAACAACGCGCTGGGAATTGACGGTATTCAAGGCAACCTTCTCAAAATAGCCCCAACTGAAACCATCAATGCATACCATAATCTGATAATCAAAGTCTGGAGCAACAAAACCTGTCCAAAAAGATGGTGCCAATCAACAGTCATCCCGCTGCATAAGAAAGGATCTGTTCCAACTACCGAACACTGTCCCTGATCTCCCACCCCAGTAAAATCTTACTCAAGATCATTCAAAATAGACTCCAAGCCTACACAGAAACCATCCTGGACCAAGAACAAGCGGGTTTCAGAATAGGGAGGAGCACGATCGATCACATCTTCACACTCAACCAGCTTGCCGAAAAATATTTGGAAATGGACCGCCAGATTTACCACATCTTTGTCAACTTTGAAAAAGCTTTCGACAGTGTCTACCATAAATTCGTCTGGAACATTCTATCTCTAGGAGGCATCCCAGCAAAATATATCAACCTGATTAAAGCCCTTTACACCGAAGCTAATTCCAGTGTGAGAATTTCAAGCAAACTCAGCGAGCCCTTCCATCATCAGTGCGGCGTTCACCAAGGCTGGATTATCAGACCCATCATTTTCAACTTGTTCCTCCAGCACATCAATGAAGCAGCACTCAACACCGAAGATAGTATTCGAATCCAGGGACACACAATCTGCTATCTCGCATTTGCAGATGACATTGACATACTCACAGACAACCCAGAAAGTTGCAGCCGCCAAACAGTGATACTGTGGAACACCTCCAGAGAGTATGGTCTCAACGTCTCAATCACGAAGACACAACATCTCGTCACTACTAAACAATGCAATGCCACAGATGACATCTTCAATCCATTTGGAAAAATTATTAAGAAAGTAGACAGCTTTAAATATCTCAGCCAGATAGTGTGCTAAAATGGCTACCTCACCCAAGAAATCAAAAAGCGCTGTCCCACTGCCCAATCTGCCCTCAACAACCTCTTCAAGATCTGGGTCTGCAACAAAGCCTCCATTCCCACCAAAATAAAGATCTTCTCTAGCCTCATCCTTAGCATCCTTCTTTACGGCTGTGAAACCTGGCCCCTGTCAAAGTCACATAAACAGCTCCTCACTAACTTTGAAATGAAGAGCTACAGAAGCATGCTCAACATACACTTCACATGCCGAATCTCTAAAGAAAAAAGGCGTATTGCAACGGCAACCAACAGCCCTTTCCAACCAATAACAAAAATAATCCTGGCAAGACAACTTTGATGGTATGGTCACATAATAAGGAAAGACCACGACGACTTTACAAAACTCTCCCTCTTTGGCTTAGTCAGTGACAACAGATCCAGGGCCGACCTCTTTTGTCTTGGTTAGAATGCCTCATGAAAGAAGCTGGCATCACAGTAACAGAAGCCCGTGAGCTGTATATATATATCCCCCTCTGCTGTCTCCGATGTTTCTCAGTCGGACAATGGTGGAATGCACCCTCCGGGTCAGGAATGAGGTCCTGCCCCAAGTGGAGGAGTTTAAGTATCTTGGGGTCTTGTTTACGAATGAGGGAAGGATGGAGCGAGAGATTGACAGACGGATCGCTGCAGCCTCTGCTGTTAAGCGGTGCCTGTACCGGTCCGTCGTGGTAAAAAAGGAGCTGAGCCGCAAGGCGAAGCTCTCAATTTACCAGTCGATCTACGTTCCAACCCTCACCTATGGTCACGAGCTTTGGGTAATGACCAAAAGAACAAGATCACGGATACAAGCGGCTGAAATGAGCTTCCTTCGCCAGGTGGCGGGGTTCTCCCTTAGAGATGGGGTGAGAAGCTCCGCCATCCGGGGAGAGCTCGGAGTAGATCCGCTGCTCCTTTGCATTGAGAGGGGCCAGTTGAGGTGGCTCGGGCATCTGGTCAGAATGCCCCCCGGACGCCTCCCTGGTGTGGTGTTTCGGGCATGTCCAACCGGGAAGAGACCCCGGGGTCGACCTAGAACACGCTGGAGGGACTATGTCTCTCAGCTTGTCTGGGACCGCCTCGGTGTCCCCCCGGGAGAGTTGGAGGAAGTGGCTCGGGAGAGGGATGTCTGGACCTCTTTGCTAAGGTTGCTGCTCCCGCGACCCGACCCTGGACTAAGCGGAAGAAGATGACGATGATGATGATGATATATATCCCCCCAGAGCAACTAACTGGGTTATCAAAGGCAGGCCATGTCTCTCACTGTCTATGGTGAGAGGCATGTAAAAGAACCATTGCTGACTTTCGTAAAGAGTAGCTGCAAAGTCGTCAGTGTGTTTCTGTCCCTTGCTAAAAAGGGTTGTGACAGGAAGGGCATCCGACGTAAAAACCTCTGCCAAATCAAACATGCGATCAGATGATTCGCTGTGGCGACTCCCGAGTAAAAGGGAAAAAGCCAAAAAGGAAGACAGACTGACAGTCTGATATGACACCTGGACGCTTTACTCTCTGTCACCAAAAGCCCAGTAGGATCCTTCATCACAATAGAGTTCGATAAAGATTTCCAAATGTGTCCTAGTCCCATTTGATTCTGCAGGCATCTGCGTTTTAAAGTCTGTAGAACACTGCGCAAATATTTCACAAACTGCTCCAATGTTGTGTATCATAGTGAATTGTCCACCAGTCACAGATTCTTGCTATGCATTAATCGGAACAGGCCTTTCAATCTTACTGTTCATAACACTTGCTCTATTTTCTCACTCGTGACAAATGTTCTCTCCCGAATTGATACCTGGTAACATTTGAGATTACCAGTTCTTCTCTCAAGTCCTTCCTACAATCCAAGCATTTATACAGCATTGATCCAGAAGCAGCAGGAGTCTGTGGAGATTCTCCTCCCGAGCAAGGATGGGATTCGGGGTATACAGAATCAGGACCCTGTAATGATCTCCTGCAAGTTCTAGGTGGACATCTGGTTCCATCCCACACAGCTGACTCACAGTCAGTATGACACTCCCTTAAGACCCAAACCTTAACAGTCTTACACACGTACACGAATTCCTAGATTTCTTTCATTAAACCAAGAGGCAGACTTTTATACCTTTACAAGGTCCACAAATCAAAAGCGCTTCCCTAGAGCTTCTACAACAATTTCTACCGCTGGACAAACATGTTTTAAGCGTACAGTATTTCATTGACTGCTGATAACTGGAGTGTGTTTTTGCCACTGAGCTTGCCTTCCTTATATAGGACACTACCTAATTACCTCTAATTTACTCTAATCACTTGATGAGACACACCTGGTGTCCCGGCACAGTCCAAAGAAGTGTCTTTAAACAATCATGAAACCCTTCAGGCAGTCACTGTATGTGCTCAACGTCTACTAGCACTGTATGGGTTGTACGTGTGTGCGCTCTCTTTAGATGGGTTAAAATGCAGGAACAAAATGTCCTTGTGGGATTAATATAGTATGTAAAAAAAAAAAAAAAAAAAGCATACCCTAGTCCAGCAGTGTCAAACTCATTTTCACTGAGTGCCATATGACTAAATTTCTAGATCATTGAAGACACAATAATCTAGGAACATCATTTCTGAAACCGCAACCATGAACTCTACATGGCAAAAGATGGATAGATGTTTACTTGAAATAGGTGGACAACTGGTAGAAGAATGATGAATTACATGTCATGGTCATGGTTGATGCAAAGAATAATACGATAATCATATTCTTTGAAATCTTTCATAAAATAAATTGGGTGGCCAGATTGGACCTGGAAACCTTGAGTTTAACACATGTGTCCTGGTCCAATCTACATTATTAAGTAGGCACAAAGCTGTATTTTTATGCAGGTTAAATTCAACAACCTATTGTGCTGTCAGTACAGGATTTACCAAGAATTTAGGCCTAATCTGAACACATGATAATTTTTACACACACACACACACTCACACAGACACACACACACACACACACACACACACACACACACACACACACACACACGGGTCATACCACAATATAATCTTTATTCATTATACACAAAATTACAGATAATATTACAGATACATTTTCTCAAGGAAATAAAACGAATTGAGCACTAATGATGCTCTTTGAACATTATATCAACTTATGGTCAGAAAAAGCCGAAAGGAAAACAACAACATTATAGTGTATGTGCACTTCACTTCTAACATATATGTGGGTAATGTAAGCATTTACACACACACACACACACACACACACACACACACACACACACACACACATATATATATATATATATATATATATATATATATATATATATATATATATATATATATATATATATATATATATATATATATATATATATATATATATATATATATGTGTGTGTGTGTGTGTGTGTGTGTGTGTGTGTGTGTGTGTACAAAATGTTCATGGATTGAGACTCTGGTGATTCTGTGGACCTGGCGGTGTGTTCACCACGATAACAGGCTGAAAAAGGAAAGAGCAGCAGAAGTGCCGTAAGTACCAGAAGACACTCATACTGAGCTCATATCAAATTTGCAGTAACAAAGCTCCTACCACATTGCTTCTTGGTGAGCAGCAATTAATTACTTTGCAGCAGAAGGCAGCCAAGGTAGCAGAGAGAGCGATCTGAGTCACCTTTACGAGCAGCTCAATTCCTTTGACATGTTTATAGATGGACTGTAAACACATTGAGAATATCAGTTTGAATGTTGTCTTGTGTATTCCTGTGTTCTGTTTTTCCTGTCTAAGTAAAATAAATTATATTAAGTTCAGAGTTCAAGACACATCTTTTACCATTATGGATTTGTAATATTAAAATTTTGTTAATGTTTAGTGGTCTAAATGTTATTAAATCAAGAAATTTATTGTGAAATTTCTAACTGTATGTAAACACAGGGTGACGAGATGTATTATGGTGCACCACTGATCTTCTTTGCCTTTCGGCTGTTCCCTTCAGGGGTCGCCACAGCGAATCATCTGCCTCCATCTCACCCTATCCTCTGCATCTTCTTCTCTTACTTCAACTACCTTCGTGTTCTCCTTAATCCATAAATGTATCCATAAATCTCCTCTTTGGTCTTCCTCTAGGCCTTCTGCCTGGTAGTTCCAACCTCAGCATCCTACTACCAATATACTCACCATCCCTCCTCTGCACATGTCCAACCCATCTCAATCTAGCCTCTCTGACTTTGTCTCCTAAACATCTCATATGTGCTGTCCCTCTGATGTACTCATTCCTGATCCTATCCATCCTCGTTACACCAAAAGAGAACCTCAACATTTTCATCTCTGCTACCTCCAGCTCTGCCTCCTGTCTTTTCCTTAGTGCCACTGTTTCTAAACCATACAACATCGCTGGCCTCAACACCATCTTGTACACTTTTCCTTTCATTCTTGCCGATACCTTCCTATCACACATCACACCAGACACTTTTCTCCAACCATTTCAACCTGCCTGCACACACGTCTTCACCTCTTTTCCACACTCTCCATTGCTCTGGATTGTTGAGCCTAAGTATTTAAAATCCTCCACCTTCTTTATCTCTGTTCCTTGAACTTTGTTACACCAACAGGACACCTCCCCACTGTCTTACGTCTCTCATACATGTCCTGCACCACTCTAACATACTTCTGCCACTCCAGATTTACTCATGCAATACCACAGTTCCTCTCTTGTCACCCTGTCATATGCTTTATCCAGATCCACAAAGGCACAATGCCGCTCCCTCTGACCTTCTCTGTGCTTCTCTATTAATATCCTCCAATCAAACACTGCATCTGTGGTGCTCTTTCTTGGCATGAAACCAAACTGTTTACAAATGCTGACCTCTGCCCTTAGGCTAGCTTTCACTATTCTTTCCCATAACTTCATCATCTGGCTCATCAAGTTAATCCCTCTGTAGTTGCTGCAACTCTGCACGTCTCCTTTTGTTCTTAAAAAAGTGCACCAGTACACTTCTCCTCCATTCCTCCGGCATCTGCTCACTCTCCAAGACCTGGTTGAATGCTACCTCTCCTAGATACTTCCATACCTCCACAGGTATGTCATCAGGACCAACTGCTTTCTACTCGTCATCCTCTTCAATGCCCTCCTCACTTCACCCTTACTCATCTTTGCTACTTCCTGGTCCTCAACGGTAACCTCTTCTACTCATTTTTTTTTCTCTCTCGTTTTCCTTATTCATCAGCTCTTCAAGGTACTCTTTCCATCTTCCCAGCACACTTCTGTCATCACTCAATACATTTCCTTCCCTGTCCTTAATCACTCTAACTTACTGCATGTCTTTCCCATCTCTATTTCTCTGCTGTTCCAAGCTGTATAAATCATTTTCTCCCTCATTACCGTCTAACCTAGCATACAAGTTATCATATGCCTTCTGTTTGGCCTTTGAGGCCACTATAATGGTGCACCACTGATATGGGAAAAAAAAAAAAAAATGTCGAACCATTGGAACGTTACGAATAACCTAGAGCGTATATCCATCCATACCCTGGCTTACATGTACACATGGGAACACATTTTGTTGTAGAAAATGTTATGTATGAGTTATTATCTGCTTTGCGGGGTTATTTTTAGTGCATACTTAGTTTAAATAAAAGTTGAAATGTGACCATCACTACAAAATAAGTTTTAATGAAACTGTCTGATGTTTCCGAGTAAATACTTGTCTTAAATTCATCAAACCGAAAATGCATTTCAAATGTTTTGGATTCAATTTAAAACTAACAGTGCCTTTTATATAAGTATGTGCATAACTCAAAAAGTTAGTTTAGTGCAGTCAGACTAATTTTGTTGGGATGGGTCACATGATGTAATGACTTCAAAACCACATTAACAGCATTAATTTGGCCGCAGAAATAGAGTTATTAAAAAGCTCCTCAGATTAACCAAATTGTGATCAAATTTGGTAGGGTTTCTCCTTTTATTCTTTTATTAGTCATTTTGTTTCTTATAAAATTGTAATAAAGTACAGTGGTACCTTGATTTACTAATTTAATCTGTTCTGAGGCCAGGCTCATAAGCTGAAACGTTCGTTAGATGTAACAATTATTCCCATAAGAAATAACAGAAAACCAATTAATCTGTTCTAACTCCCTCCCAAACTTATATAAACTGCCACAAACATGTATATTTTTATTTAATATATTAAAGATAAACATGTAAAAACAATAAATATTTTATCATAATAATTATACATGTACATTAACAATAATAATAATTAATAATAAAAAATAATAAAACAAGAATAAACAATAAGTCAACTAACCCTGCCAATCATCGACTGCAGCAAAGATGTCACGTTGGTGGGCACGAGGTGGTACGTAACAGAGGAGCAGGAGGAGGAGAATTTTGGGCATGTGCACACTGAATGCCAGAGAGGAAAGGATCGTGGTGAGCTTCGACAAGGCCAGTGCTTCTCAAATAGTGAGGTGATGCCTGGGGAACATGCTTTTTTGCCATATTATACTAGAATTAAGTGTCCCCCAGTGCGGCTAACTGGGTTATCAAAGGCGGCCATGTCTGTCACTGTCTATGGTGAGAGGCATGTAAAAGAACCATTGCTGACTTTCGTAAAAAGAGTAGGCTGCAAAGCCGTCAGCGTGTTTCTGTCCCTTGCTAAAAGGGTTATGACAGGAAGGGCATCCAACGTAAAAACCTCTGCCAAAATCAAAACGTGCGAATCAGATGATTCGCTGTGGCGACTCCTGAGTAAAAGGGAAAAAGCCAAAAGGAAGACAGACAGACATACTAGAATTAAGTGTAATTGCACATCCTCTACAGTAGGCGGCAGTGGCGCTCTCACTGTGTCCCCTATAGTGTTGGGGAAAAGCACCAACCAAACGATATGAAGTGCAATAAACACTACTTATAGTCATGCACGGGGTGCTGGGGGGGGTGAAATATATATTTTTTTCTTCCTATAGGGGGTATCACTTTAGGGCGTCACACTAATTCAGAAGCACTGCACAAGGCATTTTCAGAGTGTGGAGGAATACACACGGAAGAATACAAGGCTAATTGGCCTGGAAAAGCCATTTCCCCTGCAGAGCTCGTAAATCAAAATTTTACTCATTGTATGGGGTGAATTTTTGGTGGGATCGAAGCAGGTATCATGGAAAATTTGTTATAAATACTTGTAAAAGATACTTGTAAGTCAAGATACCACTGTAAATATACCGTATTCGATGTAATAACCCCCCCCCCCCCAGTGTTTTTTTTATCTTACGTCTAATAACTGCCCATGTGTACTGGAGCAAAATGGTAGATCAAACTTACCAATTTTATCCGATCAGTGTCTGTAACGGTAAAATGAGGCGTTCACTGCCTGTAAAAGTGAGTTTACATGGTATTTCAAGACCGCCTGCCACTGGGGAATGTCTATAATGTTCATCAGTAACAATACATTTGATCATTCCGCCGTGCTTTAAAAACAGGAAAATATTTTGC